>VDFB02256132.1:189170181-189206931 GCA_007258455.2 Sequoia sempervirens
TTTATTCCCCTTTTGGTGTGAGTAAGGAAGTTGCGCATTCCATTTCCATAGTCCACAAAAGGATCACATAAAATATGAAGTACGATTTTTTCAACCAGAATCCTTATTGCAAGCAATAGTAATGGAAATACAAGTGGAGGAGAAGTTTCTAACTGGTAAGACACAAGGGAATCTCAATTTCAACGAAAGGAGATCTCCTACACATTCACTTCCACAACCTACTAGGTTGACCCCACAACAAATTGAGGAGAAAAGAGCAAAAGGATTATGTTTTAATTGTGACAACAAATATATTCGAGGGCATAGATGTAGTGAAAAGAATTTTTTTATATTGAAGGACCAAGTGAGGAAGAAGAGGAGGAACCAATATTAGAGGGTGATAGGGATCTAGATGATGAATCACATGATTCCCAACCAATCATCTC
Source organism: Sequoia sempervirens (assembly GCA_007258455.2). Lineage (NCBI taxonomy): Eukaryota > Viridiplantae > Streptophyta > Pinopsida > Cupressales > Cupressaceae > Sequoia > Sequoia sempervirens. The sequence goes on from VDFB02256132.1 coordinate 189,170,607, forward strand.
TTGTCATGCACTAGATTTGGGTTTAGTGCCCCTCAAAAACTCAAGGTAGTTGTATTCTTAAATAATCATAAAGTAATCATGTTGATCGACTCAGGTAGTACTCACAATTTCATCAACAAAAAGTTGGCTACTCGTCTAAATTATTTTATATATCCAACTCCAGGATTTCAAGTCTTGATTGAAAATGGAGGTCCCGTCAGTTGTTCTAGAAAGTTTCATAGCATTAAATTATCCATGGGATATTATCACCTTGATAGCCCAATGTATGCTATCTCCATGGGTGCAACAAATATTGTTTTGTGAGTACAATGGATTATTACCTTGGGAACAATTGAGATGAACTTCAAAGAATTGTTTGTGAGGTTCCAATTAGAAGGAAAGAAAATAGAGCTAAGAGGTTTGAAGGAAAAGTCCCCAAAAATAGTTAACTCTCATCAAATGCAAAAGTTTCTCAATAAAGGAGTTGATGGATTTGTGGCCCAATTATGTTCATTAGAAGTCTCTCAATCTAATGCGAGCCTACCCATCCAGATTTACAAGCAATAATTCAGCATCACTCAGTGGTTTTTGGAGATATTACTAAAGAAATTCCTCCTAAGAGGGATCATGGTCATGCCATACAACTAGTTCTAGGGATCCAACCCCCCAACATCAAGCCTTACCGGTATCCATATATACAAAAAAGTGAGATAGAAAAGATTGTTGAGGAGATGTTAGAGGCAGGAATTATCAAACATAGTCAAAGTGCTTACTCCTCACCAGTGGTGATGGTGCAAAAGAAGAATGATACTTGGTGCATGTGTCCATACTATAAAGTTCTCAACATGTACACCATCAAAGATACGTTTCCTATTCCAGTCATTGATGATTTTCTAGATGAAGTGAATAGAGCTATGTATTTTACAAAGTTAGATCTTAGATCTGATTATCATCAAATTCGAATTAAGGAAGAAGATATTTGTAAGATAGCATTTAGGACTCGTGAGGGTCATTATGAGTTTTTGGTGATGCCATTTGGTCTTAGTAATGCTTTGTCTACATTTCAAATTTTGATGAATTCCATCTTTAAAAATTTCTTGAGGAAGTTTGCATTGGTGTTTTTTGATGATATATTGATTTATAGAAAGACACGGGAAGAACACTTGCAACATGTAGATCAGGTATTACAATTTATTGAAGAGCATAAACTCTATTCTAAGCCATCCAAGTGTGCTTTTGGTCTTAATGAGGTGGAGTACTTGGGACACATAGTTTCACATGAAGGAGTAAAGGTGGATCCTAACAAAATTAAGGCGATCATGGAATGGCCTATTCCAAAAATTGTTAAGAAATTGATGGGTTTCTTGGGATTGACTTGATACTATCGCAGACTTGTGAAGAATTATGGTCGTATAGCAGCACCCCTCACAAATTTATTGAATAAGGATTCTCTTCATTGGAATGAATTTTCTAATTCAACATTTGAAATGTTCAAGGAGGCTATGTGCAAAACTCCAGTACTTGCCGCTCTTGATTTCACAAAGGATTTTACTATGGAAAGTGATACTTCTGGAAATGGTATAGGTGCATTTCTCATGCAGGAGGGTCGACCCATTAATTTTGAGAGCCATCAATTAAAGGGGAAGAATGAACTCAAACATATTTATGAGAAGGAAATGCTAGCTATTCTTCATGCAGTAAAACAATGGAGGCCTTATCTAATGGGTAGACACTTCAAGGTTAAGATGGATCATGATAGCCTAAAATATTTTTTGGAACAAAGATTGTCTTCAAAAGAACAACAAAAATGGGTTACTAAGATGTTGGGATATGATTTTGAGATTGTATATAAGAAATGGAAAGGAAAATGTTGTGGCAAATGTACTATTGAGGAAGGATGAGAAGGATGAAGCTTTATTGTGTGCCCTTTCAATATTACAAGAAGATTGGGTAGAAGAAGCAAGAAGAGTGGAAAAATGATGTGGCTACTAGTAATCTCATTCAACAATTACAGAGTGACCCTAGTAGTTAGATAAATTTTGTTGGAAGGGAGATACTTTGTGGTATAAAGAGAAATTGTATCTTTGCAAGAACTCCTCTCTCAAACAAAATATTCTCACAGAACTACATGAGTCTCTAGTGGGTGGTCATTTAGGATTTTTGAAGACATATCATTAGGTCAAGAAAGACTTCTTTTGGGAAGGCTAAAAGGGGATGTTCAAAAGTTTGTGGTAGAATGTTTGGTTTGTCAATGAAATAAATGGGAGACAATTAAGACACCTAGTCTCTTGCAACCCTTAGTTATTCCTCGCCAGCATTGGGAAGAGGTCTCCATGGACTTCATCACAAGGCTTCCAAGATCTAATGGTAAGAATTTCATCATGGTAGTGGTCAATCGCCTCACTAAATATGCATATTTTATTACATTATCATATCCTTTTACAACAAGTACAATGGAAAAAGTGTTTTTGTAGAATATTCAAAAGCTACATGGTATACGTAAGGTTATTGTTAGTGATTGTGATACTATCTTTACTAGTAACTTTTGGAAAAATTTATTCAAGTGTTTGGGTACTCAATTGGCTCATAGTTCTTCATAACATCCATAACCTGATGGGAAAACAAAAGTGGTTAATAAGTGTTTGGAAGGATATCTATGTTGTTTCACTACAGATAAACAATCTCAATGGGTAGATTGGTTACCACTAGTAGGATGGTGGTATAACACTTCCATAGTTCATCAAAAAAGTCTACATTTATGGCATTGTATGGATATCATCCCCCTTCCATCACATCGTCATTGAAGGTGTCACCAAGAGTTCACACAGTGGAGGACCATATGATTCATCAACAAGTACTTTCAAGACTTAAAGAGAATCTAGCCATGGCACAAAACCAAATGAAGCAACAAGAAAACCAACACTGTAGTGAAAGAAGTTTTGAGGTTGGGGATTGGGTGTTCTTGAGATTGCAGCCTTACAAGCAATTGTAACTGAAGCAACAATCAAAGAATAACAAGTTGTCTCTAAAATATTATGGCCCATATCAAATCATGCAGAAGATAGATAGTGTTGCCTACAAGCTTCAATTTCCATCAACAAAGATACATCCAGTTTTTCATGTTTCTTGTTTGAAGAAGGTAATTGGGAATAATATCCCTACTCAGACAATATTTCCATAGCTTGATGAAGAAGGAAGAATCATATTGGAACTAGAATGTATTCTTTAGAGACACATAAGGAAGCTAAGGACTAGAACCCTCACTTAGTATCTCATCCAATGGAAGAATTTACCAGTTGAAGATGCCACATGGGAGGATGAGGAGTTCATTCAAAGGCATCCAAAATTTCCTAGCATTAAGGAAAATGATTATTTGAAGAGGGGGGCATGCTACACCCTTAATATTAGAGTACATCAGGTTATTAATAGTCGGCTTTTAGTTATCTTAACTCCTAATTAATTCATATTATCATTATTGTATTGTTATTTAGTTGTTTAGGTCGGCCTAGAGCTTATATAGGGTTATCTAATTTGGCCTGGGTGGTATAGTAGGCATAAAATAGGTATATATAGGAGGTTGTGAGTCTTATTTCATGATCATATTGTGAATTGTGTTCTCATTGAAGATATTTGAAGGTTTTCCCCCTCGAAGTGGCTTGTCATTCTCAGTTATTATTCAGTATTTGTAGCATATTTCCTATCATATTCTTATATTGTGCAAGTTTTTCATTACATACATTCATATATTTTTATCTATTTATCCCATGTACCTAACAAGAAAAATCTATATACACATCAAAATTTAGCTCTAGTCTAAATTTAAGGTCATTTTGGGCTATATTATGGATATCCAATGGGTCTATCCTAATCTTAGAAGACAAATTCACTACTTAGCCTACCACCTATCTAGTGGGACTATCTAGGGCCTATAAATTTTCTTTTATGTTAAACATAGCTTCTAGAACTTCTAAATTCACGGTATTATTAACCCTCTTATATTTTATTTATAGCATCAAATTAGTCAAATTATAGATACCCCCCTTCATTTTTATATTTATTTTCTTTGGTATAATTTATAAGTTATATATTTGATTTTTCTAGTACTTGTACAAATTTGATTATTGATTAGGTCTAATTGTTTTACACATGATATTTTGATACATAATTTATCTAGCTCTTGTTATGATTATTTTGTACATACAAAATAATAACTCATAATTTATAATCAATGATATTAACACACTTATAATATTTGTCCATATTCAACTTATTTTTAAAAACTATTTACTATATTAATTTTATTTTATTTATTAATTTATATATTTATTATTAGAATTTTTTTGTTTCCTTTACAAATACAAACAAAACTCTACTAAGGAGTATGTAACATATTAATCTTCTTATCTACACTCAATAGGGTCATTTTCTCCAATTTTAGGGACACAAAATGTTCACTAGTTCTTTTTTTATTCACAAGAGTCATCTCTATTGCTCATTTTTCCTAAATATGAAAAAGAATAAAAACTTTTTTATTTATTTATTTTTTGATATATGAATTACAAACTTGGAGTTGCTCTCATTCTATAAAATCAAAAGAAAAATTACATATATTTTTCTCCAGTAGCATACTACTAGTGTATTAATAAGTTGAACCTATTAGGCTTAAAAAAATAAAGGTCTCATAAACTAAAAAATGTACATTATAAGGAAGTGTAGTATGAAAATGACTAGGATAATAGCTACAAAATAGTAACCCAAAAAATTGAGGTGGAAGGGATAGTTCAGAACTTTGTTACTAGATGTTTAACTAGCTTTTTTTTTTTAAAGAGTCTTTAGGGATTGTAAAATCCCAATATATACTTCCATCTTTAATATTAATCATTTTTTTTAATAATTTACATGTTCTTGTTGCCTTTAACCTCCTTAAATGCTCCTTCATTGCTCTACCACTAAACAAATATATTTTTATTATTTTATGATAGCTAAACTATATACATACATACATACATACACACATTAATTTTAAATAATTTATTATAATATATCGAGTAAGTTTATATTTATGTTAAAAATATTTTTCAATTTTATTATGATTAAGAAATCTATTCAATTAAAGTGATCTAAACATTAAATTTGAATTCTATAATATCCTTATATACCTTAATAAATGATGTTACATGCCATTATCCTTACCAATGAAATTTAACCCCTTATTATTACATAATTAAAAAAAAAAAAATGATTCTCTTGATTGCATTATTTTTTTATACTTGCACCATAAAATCCATAAAAAAACTAACTAAGAAAAAGAAGCGAAATTTTATTAATTTGATAAACTTTTGGGGAAAAGCAAAAAAGAAATTACATGCTAATAAAATCTATAGACACCTAGTAAGATTGCTCCTCAACGAATGCATGTAAGAATTCTTTGAGTTAATTAATGATTTATGCTTAGTAAAAAGAGGATTAGGTAAAATGGGTCTCATCAAAAAGGATATTTAGCGGATTAGGTAAAATGGGTCTCATCAAAAAAGATATTTAATGGACCATAAAAATATTTTTTTTCATAAAAAACTATATTCAGTAAATTTCAAGAGTATGCTTTTTCCTTTAAAAGGTTGGAGAAGGTTTTTGTTGTGATCTCACTTTAATGATTAAATTCTATGGTGGTCACTTATTGGTACCTTCATGTAGTACTATTTTATTTGACTTTTTAGTTTTCAGTTATTATATGCAAGATAAATTAATTTATATAAAGGAAAAATATAAAGAAATATTATTGATTTGATGAGCTTTTAGAGAAAAGTTAAAAAAGAAATTACATGCTAGTAAAATCTATAGGTATGTGGTAAGATTGATCATCAAGGAATGCATGTAAGAACCCTTTAAGTTAAATAGTGATTTATTCTTAGGAAAAAGAGGGTTGGGTAAAACATGGGTCTCATTAAAAGGGGATTTTTTAGATCATAAAATAGTTTTTTCCGTAAAAATATATTTATTAAGTTTTAAGATTACTTTTTTTCCTTAAAAAGGTCAGAGAAGGTTTTTGCCATGGTCTCCCTTTAATGATTATAGTCTATGGTGGTCTTTTTTTGGTACCTTCGTGTAGTTGTACTATTCTATCTGACTTTTTTAGTTTTTAATTATTGTATACAAAAAATAATAATTATAAAGAAAAAAAGGAAAAATTTGATTGATTTGATATTCTTTTATAAAAATAAGAAAATAAATTACATGCTAGTAAAATATATACATACATAGTAAGATTTGCCCTCAAGGAATGCATGTAAGAGTTCCCAAATTTAATTAATTATTTGACTTAGTACAAAGAGGATTCAATAAAATGAGTCTTGTTAAAAAGGAGATTTTGTGGACCATAAAATAGTTTTTCCCATAAAAATATATTCACTAAGTTTCAAGAGTACTTTTTTCCTTAAAGAGGCTAGAGAAGGTTTTTGTTGTGGTCTTCCATTTAATAATTTTAGTCTATGGTGGTCTCTTATTAGTACCTTCATGTGTTTGTATTGTTCTATTTGATTTTTTAGTTTTCAATTATTCATATAAAACAAATTAAGTTGTAATTTTTTCAAGGGTTATAGCATAAATGATTGAGCATAATTTAAGAGAATGATAGTCTATTCCTTGATTTAATCATTCACCAAAGTTCAAAATCTCATGAAGATATGCTTTGGCTAGGTTTAATGTCTAGGTAACTTTGATGGATTGGATCTCCTTGCTCGTGGTAACTTAGTTGAAGGATGACTTAAATTTTAAATGTATGCTCCCTCATAATATTGTAAACCATTATATAAAAGAAAATATGTTGATTTATATATGTAATCTAATTATTTTCATTAAAATAATGACATTTCTAGTCATATGACCCAGCCAATTCGACTAATCTACCACCCACCTAATTTTCCAACCCCACCGACCAAGGCTTCACCCACTAACCATATATGCCTTACCCACCAACCATATTGGCCCAACTCTATAGCCTCTCACCCCCCGGTGGGGTCCGAAAATATTAGTGGGGTAGCTTTTGTAGTCATGTTAGCTATAATTTTGATTCCTATCAAAACTATAGGGTGAGAGCTCACCAACTAATTTTCCAACCCCATCGACCAGGGCTTCACCCACCAACCATATATGCCTTACCCATCGACCATATTCACCCAACTCTATAGCCTCCCATCCCTCAGTGGGGTCTGTAAATATTAGTGTGTCACTTTTACTACTGTGTGAGTGAAACTTGATCAAGAAAGAGATGGTCCCAAAGCTAAATCAAGTTGGGTTGCAATAATCTACTGACTGAAGGGGGGTAGTCATATGACCCATAATATTTTGGCCTAGAAAAAATATAGGGTGAGATCCATCCCTGCACTTTGCGACTGGGGCTTTGCCCACTAGGGGGTGGGAGGATATAGATACGCCTCGGGTCGGTCCCAAGGGCCCCTATATCTCCTACCCATAGTGGGGTTGGTACTGTCCCATTCGACCTAAGGCATATAGGTCAATGCCAACCCCACCATCCCATTCTCCCTAGGCTTCACCACTGTCCTATATTCCTTATAGGGTGGTGGCAGAGCAACTCTATAGCCTCCCACCCCCCCTATGGTGGAGCCTAGGGGCTAAATTCCTATGGGTTGGTTTTCTAGTCATATGACCCAGGGAATGAGGAACGACTAATTCTTCTAATCCCCCCCCACCAGCACTATGATTCCCTCCCACCCTAACTCAGGCTAATATAATAAAATGTATATACATAAGTTAATTAATATAGACTAAAGAATTATAGAAGTTGAATAATTGAAATTTTAATGATTTATAAAAATTGAATATGGGAAATGTAAATGGAAATACATATTATTAGTGTGATAACTAAATAATATTATAAGATTGTTTTGTATTTGAATTTTATATGCTTGGGGCTATAGAACAAAAAAAATTAAATTAGGGATTTATCTAAAAATAAAAATATTTTACAATATAATAGTGTAAGGATGAATTTGACCATTAGGGAAAAATCTATGATCATTATCTTATCTTGCATGCACTAAATTTTCCTATATAATCTATAGAATTTTGTTATCAACTTCACCTTATCACCTTTGACTTATTCTTCCAACTTTTTGAAATATCTAGGGATTTGATGGTATTTAAAAATACCTTAATTATTATCCCCCACAAAATTGAGCAATGATAAAAGGAAACAATCTTGAGTCATACAAATAATTTTGAAATGATTGAGCAAAGATGGATTCCCTTTTGAACACCAGTTGAAGTGTGTAAATGTGAATTGATTCCTTTTTTATTCTATTCTTCATATGCCTTTAAATATAAGTACATAACCACATATCACATAAACTTGTGTATCGGCCTTAGGAGAGAAGAGAAATGATTTTATTGATATTTAAATTTAATTTTTACACCAATATGCACTACATGGATCATCAAGAATGGAAATGTTACAAAACTATAATTATTATCAAATAACCTATGAGATTAAAATTGTGTCTCTTTATATATTCTAACTTTGAAAAAGAAATAAAAAATAGTGCTAAAAAGGGTACTATAATAAATGACAAAACAAACTCCACTAAAATATATTTCAAGTATTTATCTCCTTATATTTTACATGTATAATGACCCGGCTATGATATTGAATGACATTAAGGAATAAAAATGGGCTAACAAAAAAAATTCCATTACAATTGCAACATATGTACAATTTGTATGCTCACATATTATGGTGTTGCTAAATAGGAACAAAATTGTGACCAAGCACAAAATAACACTAAGTTAAAAGAATGATTATATAAGGTTAATGAATGGAAAAAAATAACACTAATGAAATGAAATACTTGCATGTCCATTACAGAATAACACTAAAACAATGAAGAACATAGAAGATAGAGTCTTCTCTCAATGAAAATAGAGTGCATGACTCTCATCCTAAAAAAAAAAATGAAATAGTGGAAGAGCCTAAGGTACAATCTAAATCTCACTCTTCATTCATTCAATCTGACAAGCATACATACAAACATCCAAAAGAATGAATACACCACATAAAATCATTCACTAAGACATGTCATAGGCAATTAGTCATAACTGAGATATGATAATCATGAGACTAAAAAAAACACAATTAGGAAAACAAGAATAAGTTAAGTTCAACAAAATAAATACAAGAACATACAAACACATCAAACCAAGTTAATGGGAAGGAAAAATAGACCATAAAGTTCAACTTTCTTTAGATTTTTTTCTAAAAAACATTGACAACTATCCAATATTTTAGGATTGCTCTTACTGAGAAAAATCACCCCTATTACTAGTTAGAATCATTCATAACTATCTTAGAATTTCCTCTTTTTAAAATAGGCAATTCTAGACAATGTAGAAGAACTACTTTCAATAGTGGGATCCTTGAAGACTCCAAATTTGAAACTAGATATGGAAACATGATCCTTAACAATTATAACAATAAAAATGACATCTAGAATTAAGTTTCAAACCTTAGAAACATGAACAAAGTTCACAAGAAAAAAAAAACTTTAGGATCAAGTCAAGCAAGCCAAATGACAGCCTTGAAATGAGCCATTATAACCAAATGATAAATTTTATTTATATATGATTTAAACCATTGCATTATAAAATATTTAAATTTCATAATACAAGTTTTAAATCATCTAAAGTTGCATATTTTTATTTTAGTTAAAATTCCTCTATTCACAATCCTTTTGATAATAATGCTACAAGAGAAACATATGATTTCATAACTCATAAACTATAGCTAAGTGCAAACACATATATTAACATGAAAATAAATAGATGAATCAAAATGGACTTGTATTATCGTAAATTGTCACCTTTGACAATTTCACTTTATATTTTGTCCCCCCTTAAATTATTGGACCTAATTGTATATTTAATTTCCTAAATTATGCATTCTATGGTCCATTTTTAACAATTTTTGAGGAATTGCAAGCGAGAAACAATTGCATCTATCTAATACCTTACCCTCAACACCTAAAATCCTAGAAAATAGGGCAAGGACACTCACACCCTAGGCGCGAGTCCCTTATTTTTGCTCCAAATTCAAATATGTCAATTGTGGCAATTTAATATTTGTAATTCAAATGTCTAAAGTCGGCCATCGAGATTTAATTTTCAGGAAATTGAATAAATGCTTATAAATACCTAGTTATTGCATCATTTGAATATCAACTAGAAATAGGTGAACATTAAGAGCAATTACTATCATCAAGAGCAAGTCAAGGGGATAATTTTCAAAGTTGTATTGTAGTAATTCAAGATCCTAACACCATGTCAAATTCTATGTGAGTTTATATGTATTCATGTTGTGATTATTTTGTGAAGGCTAACACTTTTGTAGGTCTCCAAGCAATTCAAGCAATCAAGCAAAGCAAGATCCAAGACCTTGAACTGATGTGTACGAATTCATTCCTTCAAGGAAGCCATTGAAGGGTAGTGAGTTGCAACACTTTGCGATTTCATCATTCTTTCCTATTCACTATCCATTTATCATTGACATTACCATTGTGGAAGTGGAAACACTTATACGGGGTTTGATTGAGGAAAGCCCCTAAAATGGCCCAACATTTTTTCTCTTTGTGAATGTGCAAATCTCAAGTTTGAAGAACATTGAAACGAGTTTGAAGACAAATTAATCATTGTTGCATTTGAACACCTACATCTTTTCAAGCTACAAAAACTCAGTTGTAGAAATATCTAGTAGTGTTTCAACAAATCTGAAGGAAAAAATCTAAATCTCATATCCAACATTAGAGGACCATGAAAATAGATCTGAAAAATCTCTACAAGGACACTTAGGCCAATATGTTCATACTTCTTCTTGAAATCCCCTAGGTCAATATATTTGTTGGAAGCTGGGTTGAGCTTAAAGGTTTCTGTAATTGAGTCCCTATCCACCATAATCATCAGCTTGCCCATTTGAGTTCTCACAGTGTTAACTGACTCATCATATTTTGTTGCAATTTCCCTTAGTAAGTTGATATCCATGAACACATTTGGAACTACCAACTTTCCTAGGTCAAGCCTCCACACATTACATGTGGGAACTGAGGCATTCCTCTTTCCATACCAATGTCAAAATAATGACCATCTTGACATAGGAAAACTTGCATCCCTAATCCCATGGCATTAGTTAACTAAACCCTTGTCTGACCCATGGCCTTGGACCTTGATGTTTTTACCTAAGGAACCAAGTAATAGGGCTAGTATATCCTCATGTATAGCTCATTTTGGGGTAGAGGTTGAGGATTGAGTCCATGGTGGAGACATTTTTGCAATAATTTAGGGAATGCTAGGGTTTCTTAATTCTAGGGTTCTTGACATAAATTTATCAAAAACTTAGAGAAAATTTAGAAATTCAAACTCTAGTAACAATTTTCTAACTCAAGATAAACCCTAGGATTCAATTGCAATACAACAACGAGCAACTACAAGCAATTTTTGACAAAAAATGAAAAATAATTTAACAATAAGTGTACTTATTGGTCTTAGATATGGAAGCCCTAATTTGATGCAAAACAACTCACAAGTTTGCCAAATTTGATCTCCATATGCTTAGAATGCTTTTGTGAATTACAAAGATGCTTAAAAACTTTCTTTTATGAGGAAAAAACATTAAATTCTAAGTTCTGGGGCATCTTGTTTGCTATTACTCCCAGCTCACACAAGCAAGCAAGGACACAACTACTGATTCTACGATTTTGAATGTGTCATCAATCCTTAACCCGATCTGACGATGTTAGTTGAGTCAAGCAGATTTGAAAAGACTGACTTGCTTTGAAAAAAGCATGATCCAATCAAATTCATCCATGTGGAAGCACTTTTCCAACTCACCCATATCTTTGCCTCCAAAAGATGTGTCAGAGGAGTCCACGTGGTAGCTTTACGTGGTTTCGCGACCATGCAACAAAGCAACAGATTGAAGCCAGCAAAATGGTAGAAAACCATTAATATTGCGCCATATGGCTCTAGATGATCGCCCATTAAGCTCTGCTTTATGTCTGCAACACTTCGAAAATTCTTTGACATCATATAGTTATCCATTAGACGGCCTAGATTTTTCCACGTGGCACCTTTACAACCTTCATATGATGGCCCTGCCCATAGCTCTACCACGTGTCACTTTCTCGCTCATCCGCAGTCCTGCTGTGTGTCCACCCAAAGGGTGCAACGAAACAACGAAAAAAATTAATGAATGCCATGTCAGCTTTGTTGGATCGACCAAGGGGCCCGCTTGAAAGCTCAATAAATATTTTCCAGATGGAAGCTTCCCGCGGTTCTGTGGGAAAACTTAAATGAATAAGATATTGCCCACGGAATGGCAGAACCAATGAAAGTACTAACACTTGTCATCTTTTAACTCAACAAGTGGACAACTTAAGGTATACTTAAAGCATGTGCACAAAGATGTTCTAAAAGAGGGGCTGCGCCTAGGTTAACGAAAGAATGACTAAGTACTAGTTCTAACCATCTTAGGAGTGAAACGCGCAGGGGGGTGGTTCCTAAAGAGGAGTGGGAAAATAAAAAATGTTGATTTTGTAACATGGGTGTGGTGGAGATGGAATGTCATTTCACCATGGAGTGCTCAGCGTATAAAGACATTCGGGCAAGTTATGAGGACACCGTGCAGGTCGATAATTTAAATACCTTGTTTGAAGAGTCAAGGTTAGACAAAACTGCAAACTTCATCATCAAAATTCACTGCAGAAGGGTTGATTTCGATCGGAGTTTGCAATCTGTTTAGGGCCTTTTATGGGAGGCTCTTGTGCTGCTCTTGGGTCCCATTGGCTTCTTTGGCCTCATGGACGTCATTAAAATTTTTCATTTTCATTTTTATAAGACCTTAGACTTAGGACTTTCACATAAAATATTTCAAAGGCATAAAGCAACTTCATGAATATTAGGAGTGACAGACTAACTAGAGGTACCAGGAACATGGGACCGGTTAATGAATGACTTAAAAAGACATAAGTTGTAACTAATATAACCAGTTACCGATTGGAACAAGTCAACGATCGATTAGAAGAAAAGAAAGGGAAATATGTTAGGGTTTTAGGCCTTAGGAGAACCCTAGATTAAACTTTTAACAAGCCCTAACCAATGAATGATGACTAGATTGCTCAGGATTTTGGGACAAAGACCTAGAACCAAGGAAAATTTTGCAAGTCCTACCACCTTCATCAATGTTTGCCAAAATCAGAGTTCATCAAGATAAGGGTTAAAATTAATTCTATCCTTATCAAACTTAATTTTGTGGTTGATTACTTAAGTAAAATTTATTGTTGAAGTTTATCATTTAAATTAAACATTATTTCAAATCAAAATTTTCCACTAAACTTTAGCACTATATCTTATTATGGTAGTATCATGTTTGAGAGATTAATAAAGAAACAAATGAGCTCACACCCATTGAAGTATTTTTAACACTTCTCTCTAGTAATTTTGTTAAGGCTCTATTGTAACTTACCTCCTAATTGGTGGTATATTAACATGTCTAACTTTGAACTAATGCTACCAAAATTTGGTCACAAGTTTCTTTTACACGAAGAAAGCAAGATAAGAAACGTCTTCACCTCTCTAAATAAAATAACCACAGTTTTTTATTAAGCACATAGGTAACTTGGAAGATATAAATTATATCACAAATACTTGAAAAAATGGTGCACACCTTTCTTGTGGCAATTAGGGTTTTCCCTTGTAGAGATTGCTTTTCTCTTTCTATTGCTCTTGGTGTTATTTGTTTTTATTGTTCAATAAAAAGTATTCAAGAACAATATTTTCACTAATGATCATAAAGACTTTACATATGAAATTAAAAAACACACTAGCATATATATTTTTATAATATATATAAAAAACGTCGAGAGACATCCTTCTTTAGGAACCTATGCATCTTTATTTGACAAATTGATTAAAAAATAGGTGCCTCGAGAAGGATATCTGTCAACGTTTTATATATATATTATTAAAAATATATATATGCTAGTAGCATTTGCAGCACGACATGAAAGATAAAATTATTATGGTTAGGGTTAAGATTTAGGATACAATTAGGGTTAGACATAAAATTAGGATTAGGATTAGGATTGGGGTTAACGTTAGTATTTGGATTAGGGTTACCATTAAAAATATAGTTACAATTAATATTGGGGTTAGCATCAAAATTAGGATTAGGGCCAGGATTAGAGATAGAATTAGGATCAAGGTTAGGGTTAGGGTTAGAGATCAGGAATATGATTTAGGTCAGCATTATGGTTACAGTTAGACTTAGAGATAAAATTAGGATTAGGGTTAGGGTTAATGTTAGTACTAGGATTAGGGTTAGGGTTAGAAATACAATTAGAATTAAGGTTGGTGTTAGCATCAAAATTAGGATTAGGGCTAGGATTATCGATAGAATTAGGATCAAGTGTAGGATTAGGGTTAGAGTTATAATTACGAGTATGATCGGGATTAGAGTTATGGTTAGGGTTAGACAATTTATTAACATTAGGGTTGGGGTTAGTGTTGCTATTAGTATTAAGGTTAGGGTTAGGGTTAAGATTAGAGACAAGGTTAGAGATTAGGAATACTGTTAGGGTTAGGGTTAGGGTTGGATACAATATTAGGATTAGGGGTAGGGTTATGGATAGAAATTAATTAAGGATTAGGGTGAAGGTTAGCATTAATATTAGGATTATGGTTAGTGATAGAATTATAATCTAGGTTGGGTTAGAGATAAAACGAGGATTAGAGTTGGGATTAACATTAGAATTAGGGTTATGGTTATGATTAGGATTAGGGTTATGATTAGCATTAGGATTAGGGTTATGGTTAAAGATATAATTTGGATTAGGGTTGGGATTTGTGTTAGAATAAGTATTAGGGTTAGGGTTATATATACAATTAGCATTAGGATTGGGGTTAGTGTTAGTATAAGTATTAGGGTTAGGGTTAGGGTTAAGATTTGGGATATGGTTAAAGATTAGGGATCATATGGTTAGGGTTACGATTGGGGTTAAATATAAATTTAAGATTAGGGTTGGGGTCAATGTTAGTATTAAGATTAGGGTTAGGGTTAGAAATACAATTAGAATTAAGGTTGGGTTTAGCATTGAAATTAAAGGATCAAGGCTAGGACTACAAATAGAATTAGGATAAGGGTAGGGTTAGGGTTATGATTAGAGATATAATTAGGGTTAGTGTTACGATTATAATTATGATCAAGATAAGAGTTATGCTTAGGGTTAGACAATTTATTAGCATTAGGGTTGGGTTAGTGTTACTATTAGTGTTAGGGTTAGGGTTAGGGTTAATATTAGTGATAGGGTTAGAGATTAAGAATATGGTTAGGATTAGGGTTAGAGATAAAATTTGGATTAGGCTTTGGGTTAGGGTTAGATACACATTAAGGATTAGTGTTAGAATAAGGGGTAGGGTTATATCCATTTCGTCAGAATTATCCTCGTGATACTTGAACTTTCCTCAAGTATCCACATTTATATCCTGGTTGGAAGTCGCTTGGCTTTAGCGTGTTACCGGTTGGGTCGTTCCCTTGGGTGATTAATTTTTTCCACAAGGCAGCCCTCTAGGATAAACAAAAGCAAGCGAGTATACCCATAGTTCGATTGATCTTTATTTCGCATGAATAAAGAGAGAACTCATGCCATATACCCCACTTACACTCGCACATACACAAGAATGGGTCTATCTTTTTGGATCACCCAGTTAAGGGGAGAGCATATGCCTACCATCCATCACATATAAAAGACACGATGTTCATTAATCTGCTAATTAAGCTATGTTCCTAACTTAACCAAAAGAAAACATGATGTTCATTATCCCTTTACTAAAGTTACGTTCCTAACTTAACCAAAATGGAAACAAGTACATAACATCCATCCCCTGCAATATGTTAGTAGTTTATGTTTTGAGTCTTTGACAATGAATCTGGGAAAACCTGCAAATGCACAACACCAAATGTGAGTTTTTGATTTTGGTGACAAATTGCAAGAGGTGCCAAAATAGAGACAAGAGGCGCCAAAACTCTAAAAATAGCCCAAAAATGGCTCAAAATAGTTCAGAATTGCCTCCAAACCAGTGCAAAACGTTCCCAAGTCATAAACCTTGTACCTACAATCATGAAACCATAAAAAAAGTTAGCAATAAGTGAGGCAAAGGCCCCACGGTGGGCACCATTTTGTGCGTGTGTCAAAATGTGTAGAGTGAGTTAGTTATTTTAATGTCAACACAAACCTTAATGAAACAGTTTACATTCAAAGTTTGAAGCAAGTAAAATAATATATTTCGTAATACAATCAAACTTTTCAAATACGTATCATTGTTATCTAATTCTAGGGATTTATTAAACCATTTGGCCCTCATATTTCTATGAGCACAAAGGTTGTTAAAATGACTACCTAGAAAATGAGATTTTATGCTTAATATGCAAGCTAAGATGATTTATATGTGCAAATGTGTGGTGGAAGGATTAATGGTTTGCTCTTAAATGAAACAAGATGATGGAATTGATGATGAATGCAATGATAAACAGAGGATGATGTTGGTGATGGATGAACAAGTGGAGATGAGTGAGATGATATGCAACTATAATGAGCTATCTATGATTATGCATATGCTCAAATGCAAACATAAAACAAACTAACCTAAAATGTAACTATGATGCAATGGAGACGATAAAATGTAACTATGAAGCAACTAATTAATCTAAGATGAGAATGCAAAGTAACATATGATATGCAAGCTAAGTATAAGACTCCATGAAAGCTCCAAGCTCCTACGAAAAACCTGCATGGTAACAATCCTCAAAGTGTGGATGGAAAATGGCATTATAACACTATTCCAATTTGTATTTCAAAATAGCATTATAACATTACTCAAAAGGTGGATGATAATGCAAAGGATGAGGGTGTATTTATAGAGTTTTGCAAGCATTTTGTGAGGTGGAACCTATCAACGGTTTAGATTCAAAGGAGACAAGATAGATGGTGGAGATGAAAGGAATCATGATGTTGTCCCCTTGACCAAGTACAACATGCCATGTGTGTGAAGAGAATCCCCTTGACCAATTGGAAGCATGCCAAATGTATGAGATTCCAAGTTTGTGAAACAAAGACCCAAGTGCTCCAAATTTGTTGGAAGTGTGGGGGAATAAAGCCATGTGCTTTTTCTTATTGGTGGAAGTGTGTGAGGATAATTCTAATTAATAATTAGGATTATTTATTTTCATGTGATCTTTATGAGGTGGCACATAAAAAAGTTGTAGAAATGTACTCTAATTCTTAATCAGGATTAGGGAAGATTAATTAAATAAACACGTTTAGGGTTTTTTGTTTATTTAATTTAGAAGAAATGTCCCCTTGACCAAGGACAACATGCTATGTGTGTGAAGAGAATCCCTTTGACCAATTGGAAGCATGCCAAATGTATGAGATTCCAAGTGTGTGAAACAAAGACCCATGTGCTCCAAATTTGTTGGAAGTGTGGGGGAATAAAGCCATGTGCTTTTTCTTATTGGTGGAAGTGTGTGAGGGAATAAATCCATGTGCTTTTTCTTATTGGTGGAAGTGTGTGAGGATAATTCTAATTAATAATTAGGCTTATTTATTTTCATGTGACCTTTATGAGGTGGCACATAAAAAATTTGTAGAAATGTACTCTAATTCTTAATCAGGATTAGGGAAGATTAATTAAATAAACACGTTTAGGGTTTTTTGTTTATTTAATTTAGAAAAATGTGAATTAGGAGAATTAAAAGGAAAGTGAACAATGTGAATAAAGTAAGACCTTATTTATATGTAGTCAAAGCATTAATCAAATAAGTTGTATTTAATTAATTGAATGTGATGACCATTTTCAGGTGTATACAGGTGGTACATGGTTTTTTATTATCCACCATGCAACAATTGTTGAGGAAACTATACTGTGAGTTCATCTTGAACAAAATATCAAATTAGTTTGATATGAGGGACTTCTAGGGGAGAGGTGGGGGGTCAGCTCAAGATAGACCTTGTGCACGACAGGATCCTAGGCGGCAAGCGCGACGAGCTCTCACTAGGTCGGACCATGAGCACATTGTTATCCCTTCCATTGTGAAGGAGAGTGCCAAGGTAGACACTTTGCAAGCTATCACCTCTTTGACCCAAAGTGTCATCTAGCATGCCAGTCCTAGACTACAACACCATCCAACAAAGTCTTCGAGTGGTACGCTTCCATCCCATTCATGTTAGGCTTGTGGGGCGACTTGTTCACATGACCCCACCGACACTTAGGAGGCTGCTACGTAGGATACTCTGTAGCTATGGAGATGGCGAGGGAAGCTAACATTTTGAATGAGGCTTATGGAATCAATACTTAGGTAAATGTTAGCATGCTCATTGAATTTAATTTATTAAATTTCAAGTTTGAAATGCAAGATTAAATAATTTATTTTTATGATTTTAATAAAATTTCAAGGTCACAGTGTTGATATTGGATAAACCAACTCTACACCTGCTTATTACCCCCACTGCATCTACCGTTGAGGTATGTAACTAGTAAATAATTATAAATTTATTACATGTTAATAGCATTGTTATATGAATGGTATTTTAATATCCGATTTTGGATGTTGAATAGGCTAATATTGTAGGTTTCATGGGAACACCTCCCAATACTAGTAGAGTTAGAAAAACCTTCACGCAGGTAATAGAATAAAGAGTTTAACTAATGAATTGTACTTAATAGAACTGTGTAGCTTATATTCATATCGTTTATTACATTGCATTGCACATCTTTCAAACTCAAAGCATTACTTCACATTCCATAACTAATAACTAGATGTTGATAGATGACAAAATTTCAACTACAATATAGTTATTTAGAAAGTCAACATAAGCAGTGATGCAATTACTTCGCATAGCATAAGTAATAACTAGGAGGAGCTACCAATTGCATTTTCTTGTCATGGCATTCCATGAGACGGCTTTTTATTGAGGCATCTTTTCAAATAGTTCACTACCTTGTCTATGCTATGGATGCTTAGAAGAAATATATGAAAGAATAATAGTAAGCAATAGCATAGACAAGGCAATGAGTTGTTTGAGAAAATGTCTCAAAGAAATGTAGTCTCATGGTGGTGTCCATCACAATGAGACCCAATTTATTTGAGGCATTTTTTCAAATAGATCACCACCTTTTCTATGCTACCAAATTTTCCATACATGTCTACCAAAGCATTTTATCAAACAGTTCACTTCCTTGCTGCTATGGCTAAAAGCCTAAAAAAAGGTGCTTTCCAACAAACTATGGGTTCTTGGAAAAAAATCTATCAAAGAATAATAGTAAGCAATAGCATAGACAAGGCAGTGAGTAGTTTGAAAAAATACCTCAAAGAAATTGGTCTCATGGTGATGGAATGCCAATCACCATGAGACCACATTTCTTAGAGGACAATGTGCTACCATATTTTCCATACATGTCTACCAAAGCATTTTATCAAACT
Organism: Sequoia sempervirens; assembly: GCA_007258455.2. Lineage (NCBI taxonomy): Eukaryota > Viridiplantae > Streptophyta > Pinopsida > Cupressales > Cupressaceae > Sequoia > Sequoia sempervirens. The sequence continues at coordinate 189,190,126 of VDFB02256132.1, forward strand.
ACTTGAACTTCCTTGCTGCTATGGCTAAAAGCCTATATTATGCTTTCCAACAAAATATGGATGCTTGGGAAAAATCTATCAAAGCATAATAGTAAGCAATATCATAGACAAGGCAGTGATTAGTTTGAAAAAATTCCTCAAAGAAATGTGGTCTCATGGTGATGGAATATCATTCCATCACCATGAGACCACATTTCCTTAAGGCACTTTTTCAAACAACTCACTGCCTTTTCTATGCTACCACATTTTCCATACACATCTACCAAAGCATTTAATCGATCTACTCACTTCCTTGCTACTATGGCTAAAATCCTAAATTAGGTGCTTTTACGAATGCTTGGAAAAAATCTATCAAAGCATAATAGTAAGTCTACCAAAGAATTTTATCAAACTACTTGAACTTCCTTGCTGCTATGGCTAAAAGCCTATATTAAGTGCTTTCCAACAAAATATGGATGCTTGGGAAAAATCTATCAAAGCATAATAGTAAGCAATATCATAGACAAGGTAGTGATTAGTTTGAAAAAATTCCTCAAAGAAATGTGGTCTCATGGTGATGGAATATCATTCCATCACCATGAGACCACATTTCCTTAAGGCACTTTTTCAAACAACTCACTACCTTTTCTATGCTACCACATTTTCCATACACATCTACCAAAGCATTTAATCGATCTACTCACTTCCTTGCTACTATGGCTAAAATCCTAAATTAGGTGCTTTCCAGCAAATTACGAATGCTTGGAAAAAATCTATCAAAGCATAATAGTAAGCAATAACATAGACAAGGCAGTGAGTAGTTTGAAAAAATTCCTCAAAGAAATGTGGTATCATAGTGATGGAATGGTGTTCCATCACCATGAGACCACATTTCTTTGAGGTATTTTTTCAAACAACTCATCACCTTTTCTATGCTACCACATTGTCCATACATGTCTACCAAAGCATTTTATAAACTACTTGAACTTCCTTGCTACTATGGCTAAAAGCCTAAAAAAGGTGCTTTCCAACAAACTATGGATGCTTGAAAAAAATCTATCAAAGCATAATATTAAGCAATATCACAGATAAGGCAACGAGTAGTTTGAAAAAATGCCTCGAAGAAATGAGGTCTCATGGTGATGGAATGCCACTCCATCATCATGAGACCACATTTCTTTGAGGCATTTTTTCAAACAACTCATTGCCTTTTCTATGCTACCACATTTTGCATACATGTCTACCAAAACATTTTATCAAACTACTCACTTCCTTGTTGCTATGGCTAAAAGTCTAAAATAGGTGCTTTCCAACAAACTATGGATGCTTGGAAAAAATCTATCAAATCATAATAGTAAGCAATATCATAGTCAAGGTAGTGAGTAGTTTGAAAAAATTCCTTGAAGAAATGCAGTCTCATGGTGATGGAATGCCATGAAGCATTTGTTTGTAATGGCATTCCATCACCATGAGACCCCATTTCGTTGAGGATTTTTTTCAAACAGTTCACTCCCTTCTCTATGCTACCATAATTATCGTACACGTCTACCAAAGCATTTTATCAAACGGTTCAACGCCTTGCTGCTATGGATAAAAGCCTAAAAATAGGGGCCTTCCAACAAGCTATAGATAGGGAAAATAGTAAGAATGATAGTCATAAATATATAGTTTAATAAGTACTCAAAATTTTGTTCATTATCTCATACATTATAAGCCATGACGTGCATCACTCTTGTAGTTTTTGTGATTGAATAATTTGTTGTTTTATTTTCAGATGTTGGAAGCAAATACACCTCCAAATGTTCATAGGGAAATGGAGCTTAGTGTTTCGTCTGTTATAGACTCCTCGATGCCCCTCATGGAGGTATGAGGAAGATTACTAAATTTCAATTTACATTCGTTGTTATAACTATTAGTTAGTGAAAAATCAAACCATTGTTGATTTGTAGTTTAATTTCTCTTTGGTTGGTTTCTACAGGGCTTCAACACACCTCAGCATGGGAACACAAACCTTTCCCTCCAGGAGAGTGATCATCTAGTGGTGATAAGTGATTATTTTGTTAAATATATCATTTTTTATATTGTAATTTCTATATATTAATGTCTTCACTTGTTATTGTAACAGATACAACTTGACCAGGAACTAAACCCTAGGAGCACTAGGAGCACTCCTTGATCTTAGAACAACTGAGTGATAGATTTATTGCCATTCGATCGATAAGTAAAAGGGAAGAATTTGTTTCTAGGGCATAGAGAGCAATGATTTTTAATTCCAGAGCCCTTTGTTGTATGCCAATATGGCATTTTTGTACATATTTTGTATTGGATATATTTGACATTGTATGCCTATATGGCATTCTCGTAATCCTATATGGCTATTTTGTATATATTTTATACTTATATCGACATATATTGATGTATTCCTACATGGCTATTTGGTTAATATAAATCTTTTTTTATTGATGGTGTCCATATTTGCATTATAAATCCATAGTTCAATAGATATGAGTTATGTGTATTCAAGTGTATACTTTACAAATTACGTGTATACTTTGTGACTTACGTGTATTCCAATGTATACTTTGCGACTTACATGTTTTCATGCTATACCTTGTATTCATGCATATACTTTGTATTAATTTGTGTATACTATGTAATCATGTGTATGCTTCAAGGCTTACGCGTATTTGAGTACTTGTGCTTCCCTTATTCACATGTATACTTGACTTATTCACGTGTATACTTATTAATTGGTTAGCCTAGGCATTGATCATTGTTGTCCTTCGTGGTTTGTCTTGAATATTTATTGATTGATGCTAAAAAACTTTATTAGTTGATGCTAAACAACTTCAATATTTCTAGGAATACTAGTAGAATTACAAATTACAAAATTGCACAAATTGAAAAGAAAAGATTAACTGTAAATAAATACACTGATTATTAACTTGATAATTGATTAAGAATGAGTATAATATATATATCAAGAGATGAACCTTATAGAATGGTAACTGCCAACTAGAAAATAGGCAAAGCATTCCCAATACTTTGAAAGCAATAATCCACCCAAAATTGCAATGGAAGATAAGGCAAATGAACCCACATATGCATAAAGTTGAATAACGAACAGTTTACCCTTCACATCTAGGTGAAACCATTGCCAAAATTAGAAGATCTTAAAGATAAAGAAGAATTATGATCTATATAATATAGAATTAGTACCCACTTTGATGACTACAAAATTTTCAACCATGGGATTATCATACTTTCTCAAATTTGGTAAGAAGGCTTATTTAAGATCCTTGAGCAATGCATTTCCTAATGCTCCCTTGTTCTTACATATCTCAATTCAGTTTAATTCAAAGAGTTCCATCAAATGCTTCATCTAAAAGAAAAAAACACATTTTCAATTGGTATTCCATGAGATGTTTCATAAAAAGATTCTAGTATATTTAATCTTTCGATTGGAACAACTCAATTAAGCAAAGGATACATAATCTTCACAACATTTTCAAAATATAATATTCATAATAGATGATGAGTAGTTAACTTCTTGACACATTATCATACAAACATTTATCTCGAATAGTATTTAAACATTTTCATAGTATAATCCTCACAGTACAAAATGAATTGTTATGTTCTTGATCCATCACCATATAAACACGTCGAAAGATGTATATGTCAACTTTTTCCAATATTATTTCCTGTATAGGAAATGGACTTGGGAGAAAGCTTTATAATTTATAATACAAATAAGAAATGGATTTGGGTGAAAACTTTATTTGTCACACCAAATAATAAATGTACGTCAGAGCATCCCTTGTTTCTCTTAGACTCCAATTTTCAAGCATAGAAAATCATTTCAAATGAAAATGACAAAATGCTTCACAACCTAAGTTATTAATTGAGGAAAAAAAAAATGTTTCCAAGTTCCACCATTGTATGCATTTACAATTGGTTGTATATTGTTGTAAGAGTAAGGAGGATAATTAAAAAATGTCTTGCACTTGCTATACTTGAGGATGATCATATGCTTTTGGTGTGGAAAACTCAGACTTCTCAATTGTCATCTGAATGTTTCTCTTTTCGATTGTTTTGCATGCCATCATAAGGGATCGAGCTGGTTGAACATAGCTCGGAGTGATTCGACGTGTTTGGGTGTGAAAGAGGACCATCCCTAGCATAAACGTACCTATCAGGATGTGTTGGAACAATTCGTTTGGTCACACAAGTTGCAGAACAAAAGTTGCACCACTTTGCAACTTTACACTGCTTGCATTTGACACTTTTTCCATCAAGTGAAAATTGGACACCATGGGAAAATAACTATGATATAACAATAACCAAGATAGGTTATTGTAGAGGAGCCCAACGTGATCTTGTAAGCTCAGACAGAGAGTTTGTAAGCATCACATTTTCTGAGTAATATCCTGTCAAAGATTGCAACCATTTTGCACTTTGGACCCTTAAGGGATCAAGCCAGTTGAATGTAGCTCAAAGTGATTTGGCATGTTTGGGTGAAAAATAGGACTGTGCATAGCATAAATTTACCCATCTGGACATGTTGGAACAATCCATTTGGTCACACGAGTTGCAGAACAAAAGTTGCACCACTTTGCAACTTTACACTACTTGCATTTGACACTTTTTCCATCAAGTGAAAACAAGACACTACAGGTAAATGACTACGAGATAACAAAAATTAAGAGAAATTATTGTAGAGGATCCCAACACAATCCTGTAGGCTCAAACAAAGAGTTCGTAAGCATCACATTTTTTGAGTAATATCCCGTCAAAGATTGTAGCCATTTTGCACTTTGGACCCTTAAGGAATCAAGCCAGTTGAACGTAGCTTAGAGTGATTCAACATGTTTGAGTGCGAAAGAGGACCATTCTTAGCATAAATTTACCCATCCAGACATTTTGAAACAATTTTTTTGGTCACGCAAATTGCAAAACAAAAGTTGCATCACTTTGTAACTTTACACTACTTGCATTTGACACTTTTTCCATCAAGTGAAAACTGGACACCACGGGAAAATGACTCCAAGATAACAAAAATTGAGAGAGGTTATTGTAGAGGTGACCAACACAATCCCATAGGATCAGATAGAGAGTTCATAAGAATCATGGTTTCTAAATAATAGCTCATCAAATATTGTTTCCCTTTTGTACTTTAGACCCTTAAGGGATCGAGTCGGTTGAGCATAGCTCAAAGTGATTCAGCATGTTTGGGTGTGAAAGAGGACCATGCGTAGTGTAAGTGTACCCATTTGAATGCATTGGAATAGTTTGTTTGGTCACATGAGTTGCATAACAAAAGTTGCACCACTTTGCAATTTTACACTACTTGCATTTGACACTTTTTCTATCAACTGAAAACTGGACACTACGGGAAAATGACTAATATAACAAAAACTAAGAGAGGTTATTTTAGAGGGGCCCAACACAATCTCATATGCTCAAACAGAGAGTTTTTAAGCATCACAATTTCCGAGTAATAGTCTTTCAAATATTGTTTCCCTTTTGCACTTTGGACCCTTAAGGGATCGAGTCGGTTGAATGTAGCTCAAAGTGATTTGACATGTTTGGGTGCAAAAGAGGACCATTCCTAGTGTAAATGTACCCATCTGGATATGTTGGAATAGTTTATTTGGTCACATGAGTTGCAGAACAAAACTCACACCAGTTTGCAACTTTACATTGCTTGCATTTGACACTTTTTCTATAAAGTGAAAACTAGACACCATGGGAAAATGACTTTGAGATAACAAAAATTGAGAGGTTATTGTAAAGGGTCCCAACACGATCCTGTAGGCTCAGACGAAGAGTTCGTAAGCATCACAGTTTTTGAGTAATAGCCCGTCAAAGATTGTTGCCCTTCTAAACTTTGAACCCTTGAGGGATAGAGTCGGGTGAATGTAGCTTGGAGAGATTCGACGTGTTTGGGTGTGAAAGAGGAAAATCCATAGTGTAAAAGTACCCATCTGGATGTGTTGGAATAGTCTGTTTGGTCACACAAGTTGCAAAACGAAATTTGCACCACTTTGCAACTTTACACTGTTTGCATTGACACTTTTTCCATCAAGTTAAAACTGGACACCACAGGAAAATAACTCCGAGATAACAAAAATTGAGAGAAGTTATTGTAGAGGATCTCAACTCGATCCTGTAGGCATGAACGAACAGTTCGTAAGCATCACAGTTTTTGAGTAATAGCCTGTCAAAGATTGTTGTCCTTTTGCACTTTGGACCCTTAAGAGATCGAGTTGGTTGAATGCAACTCAGAGCGATTCGGTGTGTTTGGGTGTAAAAGAGGACCATTCCTAGTGTAAACATACCCATTTGGATGCGTTGGAACGGTCTGCTGGTCACACGAGTTGTAGAATGAAAGTTGCAAAACTTTGCAACTTTACACTACTTACATTTGACACTTTTTCCATCAAGTGAAAATTGGACACCATGGGAAAACCACTTCGAGCTACACAAAAACCAAGAGAATTTATTGTAGAGGGGCCCAATGCGATCCTGTAGGCTTATACAAAGAGTTCGTAAGTATCACATTTTTCGAGTAATAGACCATCAAAGATTGCAGCCATTTTGCAGTTTGGACCCTTAAGGGATTGAGTTGGTTGAACGTAGCTTGGAGTGATTCGACGTGTTTGGGTGCAAAATAGGACCTTTCCTAGTGTAAACATACCCATCCAAATGCATTGGAATAGTTTGTTTGGTCACACGAGTTGCAAAACAAAAGTTGCACCACTTTGCAACTTTACACCCTTTGTAATTGACACTTTTTCCATCAAGTCAAAATTGGACACCATGGAAAAATGACTCTGAGATAAAAAAACCGAGAGAGGTTATTGTAGAGGTGCCCTACGTGATCTTGATGCTTCAGAAAAAATTCCTGTAACTGACACAGTATCTGAGCAACAGGCCATCAAAGATTGCTTCCCTTTTGCAATTTGAACTGTTAAAGGATTACATTGCATGAATTACAAATGTTTGAGGGTAGTAATAAATTTCAAAATTTGAGTAAATATCATTACAAATGTTTATGTGAATAGATGGTATGCTATATTGATATTGATATATAATCATTAGGTTGATTTGTTTTAATAAATGAAGTTTTTATAATAAGTTAGTCAATTGGTGCTAGTTATAATAGGGAGAGAATAAAAGAAGAAAAAGAATGATTGGTAACCATCAATGGTTATTACACTCACTATATTAATAATATGATGTTTATAATAAAATGAGATTTATTTGGTTGTCCTAATTCTTCTGTTTGTGCTACAATTTTCTAATATGCTTCATACACCATTCTGAAACCCAAGTGTTTGTACTTGTAGGCACAATGCTTTCTCAAAACTATCAAGTGGTAATACAAAACCATGAAAAATAATCAAACTATATGAATTCCAACACCCCACTTAAACCAAATATTGAATCAATGTTCCCCATTTTCATGTACACAAATGCAACCTATAAGATTCTCTCATAATAACCAAAAATACGATTCAAGGATGCCTTAGGTACTCCGTTCTCACAGATATTTTATAATGTCACTCATGCATTCAAGATTATTTAATATTATGTCTACATAATATGTGCTCATGATGAGCTTAACTTCAAATGAATAACTTGAAATTCCCTCGCTAAGCTTCACACACTCTTTTATAATGGCTTCAAATCAGAATTGATATTTGTCAAGATCATCAAAATAAGGATGTTGCATTGCTTTTTTGGTTGAGATTCTCTTGGATGACTCATAAATCAATATTTTCTGCAAGGAGACACCAATCAATTTTTAGTATTTTACTTACAAATAGGCAAAGTAAAAGAAGGAAAAGAAAGAGCATCCAAAATGGAAATGAAATGAAAAAAGATGGAAGGCACTTACAAACAACAAATCCACACCATTTGGTTCCAAGTTGGGAACAACAAGGCTTAAATCTTGATGCTTCCATTGAGGATAGGCATGCTAGTCTCTCAACTTAGCCACTCCTGGTCATACATCTTCATTGGGAGTTCCAAGATACTTATTGCACACAACACCTTCATGAATAGAATAACTTGAAATTTGAGATGCTCTTATAATGTATACATCATAGGTGCTCATGATGAGGTTAACTTCAAATGAATAACTTGAAATTCCCTCGCTAAACTTCACAACACTTTTATAATGGCTTAAAATCATAATTGAGATTTTTCAAGATCATCAAAATAAGGATGTTGCATTACTTTTTTGGCTGAGATTCTCTTGGATGGCTCATAAATCAACATTTTCTGCAAGGGGACACCAATCAATTTTTAGTAGGTTACTTACAAATAGGCAAAGTAAAATAAGAAAAAGAAAGAGAATCCAAAATAGAAATGAAATGAAAATAGATGCAAGGAACTTACATACAAAAAATACACACCATTTGGTTCCTACTTAGGAATAGCAAGGCTTAAAATTATTGATGCTTCCATTGAGGATAGGCATGCCAGTCTCTCAACTTAGTCACTCTTGGCCATACATCTTCATTGGGAGTTCCAAGATACTTATTGCACACAACAGCCTCTCATGAATAGAACATGAATAGAACGTAACCAAAATATTACTTTCCAACCTTTTGGAAACTTGTAACCTATTATAAAAACAACACAATTTAATCTTCCACTTAGTTTACTAATCTATCAAGAATATCCTACATCATTTTTTTTTGCATATTTTTGAGAAAAAATAAAATACCATTGAACTTTGTATTCTTTGCCACAGTTCTAAACATAAAGTGTGCTACATTTGCAAGTCTGATAACTTCATCAATCACCTACATAAATGATATAAACATTAGATGATAGCATTTTTTGAGAAATGTGACTCAAATTTACTGGCTTGATCGACTTCCTGGAGCAGTTGTGTTTTCCTCCTTCATTGGCCTGAGTTAAGTCGCTGGTTTTCAAGTTTTCCTAACCTAAGTCGCGAGGTTCTAAAAGATCATAACTTGGCAACATTGAGCTTGTCGCAGGATCACTAGGTTTCCGAACTGTGGAACCTATGTCATGGGGTTCATGAGTTTCATAACCTCTCGACATGGCAATCTCCTTGTTGTCGAGGGTTTCAGGAATTTCCTAACCTTCGACTTGAGGTTGTGAAGTTTGGGTTTTGAGCAACATTGTGATCCCTTTGAGTGTCAGTGAGACATAGCGTGATCAAAAGGACTTCAAAAGATGTCTCCTCGACATTCCGGTAGAAGGTTGCAAGGACCTTGTCGGAGTGACTTAACATTGTTGTTGGGATGTTGGATCAAGTCTCTTCGACATGCAGGTGGAAGTTAGGGACTCAGTGTCGGTGTGACTTCAGGGTGTCGCCGAGACTTTGGTGAAAGTCTCTTCAACATGCATGTCTCTTCGACAAACCAACAGTATAGTGAGCTGCAAGACCTTGTCAATGTGACATCAGGTACTTGAGGAGAGATGGTCAAGTGTCTCTTCGACACTCTGATGACTGAATGGTTGGTGAACTAGATGTTTTTCGATGTGACGATGCAAGTTCGATGTGAGAATGTTTGATGTCTCTTTGACACCCAGTAATTGAATTCTTGGTGAGTATGATGGAGTTCTGACTTGCATGGTGGTAAAGTCTTGTCAGTAGGAGATTCCATCATTGGCAAGAGTCTGTCAAATGTCACAACTATAGCTTGATGTGTAGCATTAGATCCTCATCGGTGAGAAGTTGTTTCTTCGACGAGACACTAAAGCTTGTCTCACCAATGGAACAATGGAATGATACAGCGGTGAACTCACTTGTCATTGGGACAGTGCTTCATTGGTAGGACTCCAAAGGTGGTCTCCCTGATACGATGATGGCTGACTTAGTGACCTGTATAGAATGTCTCAATGGGACCCACTTGATGATTAGCTGGAAAGTGGTGATTGGTTGCATTTCTGTGATGGTTAAGTTGCCTGTGGTTGTTCGTCTATTGTGGTTAGGGTTTCCTTTAATGATTAAGGGAAGAATGAGAATGTTGTTGTGAAGGATACAAAGAATGTGAACCTAAGAGGCCGAAGGGTTGGGCTCGTCGAGAGGCTGGCTTGGAGAGAGTGGACTGGCTAGAGTAGATAGATGTACACTGTATGTTGTGCAAGGATTCTAAATAGTTACAGTTGTTGCCTATATTCTCTATATGGACAAGATGTGTAAACTCCTGTAAAGGTTGTATGCTTGAATTGTATTGTAACTCTTTTGTTGTTGAATAATACAATGGCTAGATCTTTTGGAGTGTGGGGTTTTTTACCTGTAAGGGTTTTCCCCACATAAATTTGTGTGTCCATTTATGTTTTTCTTTGATGTTGGTTGATTCTACAAATTTGAATCTATGCATAGTGTTGAATCTGGTTAAATTTGCATGTGCTTTTCTCAAAAGGGTTAATATGGGAAATCAATTATGTCTGTTTCCACTTTATCACATAGTAGTTGTGTCTTTGAGGCAATTTGAAGGAATTAAAATCACCGAAGGAACTGTTCTTAGATATTTCTATCTAAGATGACCCAATTCCCCTTACAAGTGGTATCTGAGCCTTTTTTCAAGATTTTCTTGTGCTTGCATGTGTAGGTTTGTGTGTTGCATGTACTTGCATGGAATCACATGTGTCTTGCATGTGTCTGCATGTTGATGCATGTAAGAGTTCCTGGTGTTTCAGTTTTGTGGATTCCTTCTGTAAAGATTTCTTAGCCTGCCAAGCTTGAGGAGATATAAAGGAGTCAACTAATGATTGATCCTTTAGTGAGTAAAAGTCCTTTCTCTTTTGAGACAACACACAGTGTGAAAGAAATTGAAGATAGAGAAACTGGAGTTGATCATATTATAATGATCTAGTTTGAGGTTCATGGTTGGCAGCGAATGATCCTCATGCAAGGGGTGTGAGTTTATGCTTATGGTTGTGTTGCAGAAAAGTGTGCTTCATACTAGGTGTCTATGTGAGAGGCTCATTGATGGTATGGAGATGCTTTGGTTTTTATTCAGCCATGGAGTATTGTGCTTGTGGTGGGTGCTTTGACCTAGTATTGAAGGTGTTGTTCTCTGTTACCCTAATTGCATGTAAGCTATGAAGTTGATCTCTGGGTGGTCTGAGAACTTCTAAATAACCTAGATCTCTCATATGCATGTGCATGCTAGTGGTTCTGGAATTGGTTTGAAATGGGCCTGGAGTTCTTGTACTACTTGTTCCTTTTAAGGATACCTTGTACTTGCATGGCTTGGTTTCATGTTCTTTGGTTCTGAAGGTTTTATAGATTTTCCTAAAAAGTCTATGGTGATGCATATTCATGTTATTTCATTGTTTTGGTTAATTGTGATGGTTGTGTGTAGACTCTTGATTCATCCAGATGTGCAGTGGATATGGGTATGCATGGGTGTTTTATAAACATGGTGATTTTTCAATTTTTACACGATCAAGAAAACTTGTGGTTTTGTGGAGCTGCTTAAGGATTCTCTTGACTATGGTGCCCATTGTGGACATGATTGGAAAATAGTATTTGAACTTGATCTGGTGTTCGAGTCAAGTTATCTATGTTGTTATTCTCCTTGAGATCTTAGTTTTGTAGTTTCCAATGTGATGATGGATTTACATGCTTCATTTATTGAATCTATGGGTTGAGCAATGTTGTGAGCTATCTTTACCTACATGTTTGTTGTGGGACAACTCAGAAGTTGACTATCAATATCCATGAGGTTTGATTCTATGTTGGTGTAGATTTGTTAGTTGGCCTTGTCTCTGGTCACTTTTGCATTGGCATGGTTGCTTCTAGATGAGAGGAAGGATAGCATTGAGTAACTAAATAGTCAACTATGGGGACCTATAGCATGTGTATCAAAATGTCATGAAGAGCTTGTTACACATTTTAGTGTAAGATTTTGACAGTGATGGTGTTGTCTGCTTGGTTTGGAGATCTTGGTGTTGCTTGGCATTGTTGTCAAATGGACATGTTGACTGGACCTGGAGGTTTTTTAGATCAGCAGATGTTTGGTCATAATGCTTGGAGAGTTCAAGTGTCATGGTTCAATGAGAGATTTAGCAATGACTGTGGATTCATCACTTGGTGGTGAATGATCTTCTTTAGCATTGTAGATGTTACTAGGAGGAGCTCTTAGATCATGTTGCTACAGAAGAGCTCTTTTGAATTTTGCATGGACACTATTTGAAGATGTGCAACATCTTGGAACTATGGAGGACATTTGGAGTCTTTGGCTGAGGTGTTGGTGATGCTTGATAGGTGATGTGGTTTAGAGTATGTATGTTTCATGACATGGTATACTCTTGATTGTGTGTTAGAGTTTTTGCATGATGCATTGCTCTTGAGAACATGGTTAGTTCACCTAGAGCATGGTATCTCCTAAGGGGGATGTTTAGATCATAATGTCATGATAAGTTCATGATTCAAATGATTGGAGCTTTGAAAGTGGTCTAGTAATTCTTTGTGTATTGGGTGCATTGGTAATATGCTTGAGAACTTCATGATAGTGCAGTAATGTAGATTGGAGTTCAACATGGGATGATCATTTGTAGGTGCTCATGGATACATGGAGAACAAGGTGAGGATGGAATTCTCTTGAGATGAGAAAGGTATTGTTGATGGTTACTCCTAATGAAGATTTCAGCATAAAGTCTAAGGAGCCTACACCTCGATTGGACGCGAGTTCAACAAAGACCAATGAGGAGATTTCTCTTGGATGAGTCATGGTGGCTTGTATATCTTGGAGGAGCATTCTCATTCCCCACTCTTGGTCTACTTGGCAATGAAGTCTATCTGAGAGATATTTTCCCATTGTATCTTTTAGATGTGTTTTATGCTTTCTTTCATGATATGGATCTTGAACTATTGTTTAATGGATCTGGAGGATTCATAGTGGAAGATGGACAACATGTTTGTCTCCTTCTGAATTTGAGTTGATAAGAACAATTAGGAGATGCTTTATGGGTGTGTTTTCCTGAGATGGAAAATGAAGTAGTTTGATCTTCTTTGAGAGGCTTACATCTATATTTTGTGTTTGATCTCTTGAGGTTGAACAAACATGGATGTTGTTATAGCTTTTCTCTTGGGGTTGTGAAGGAGATCTCACTTGACACAGCTGGCATTTAGAGGTGTATGTAGGAGGATGCTACATGTTTATGATTTGCAGTTTTTTTTTAAAGTTTGGTTCTTCTTCCTATATGTTCGAACTCATATGACTTTATATGTGATATTTCTATGTGGATCCATGATGATCACTAGTTTGTGGTCATGTGTTGTCACTTGGGTGATGACATGGAGGTTCTTGTGTCTCTTTCTTCTGTCAGATATGGAGAACATGGGAGATCTACGAAAGACTGTTGAGAGAGATGTTTCTTGTAGAAGTTGGTTGTAGGTTTTGTAGATATTTGTGGATGCTTCCTTGGTACTATATGGTTACACTTTCTATGTGATCTCATTGGTAGACTTGTTATGCCTTTGATCTTTCAGATCTGGCATTACCCATGCAATGGGAGTTTCTGGTTGTGCTTTGTCTTCTTCAACTGGTTGGCACATGGAAATTTCTTTTGAAGTTGATGGGTTAGCTATGAAGGTGGCATGAGTTTGCTAATGTGGATACCTTGAAGGTATGTGAGATTGGATGGATAGCAGGTGTTGTGGGTTCTATTTTTAGTTACGTGGGTTGATCAGTTGGATGGGAGTAGTCAGTTTTTTGGTTATTGTTCTAGCTAATGTTCTATCTTGTTTTTGTAGAATGACTTCATAGTTTTGCTCACGATTGAGGGCGTTGAAGCTGATGTTGTGTTGCTTTTGTATAGCTTATGAGCATAGTGGAGTGGTGACAGTGTTGAAGCCCCTATCGTTCGTAGGATCTGATGCTTGTGTTCTTGAGACTGGTGCATATACACCTTAGCTCGTTCCTTTTTTCCTATGGTGGATGGCTAGAACTGTTGCCTAAGTTGGTGGAAATCTTGGATGTCATTGCAGGTGTCTTGGTTGGAGTGTAGAAGCATTGTTTAATATTCTTGAGTTTTCTTTGGAAAGAGCTAGTAAGTTCTTTGTCAAGTGGGAGAATGTTGTGAAATATGACTCAAATTTACTGGCTTGATCGACTTCTTGGAGAAATTGTGTTTTCCTCCTTCATTTTCTTGAGTTAAGTCATTGGTTTTCAAGTTTTTCTAACCTAAGTCGTGGGGTTCTAAAAGATCATAACTTGGCAACATTGAGCTTGTCGCGAGATCACTGGATTTCCAAACTATGGAACCTATGTCACAGGGTTTGTTAGTTTCATAACCTCCAGACATGGCGATGTCCTTATTGTCAAGGGTTTCAAGAATTTCCTAACATCTGAATTGAGGTTGTGAAGTTTAAGTTTTGAGTGATAGAGTGATCCCTTTGAGTGTCAACGAGACATGGCATGATTGGCAGGACTTCAGAAGATGTCTCCTCGACATTCTAGTAGAAGGCTGCAAGGACCTTGTTGGAGTGACTTAATGTTGTCACTGGGACGTTAGATCAAGTCTCTTCAACATGCAGGTGGAAGTTAGGGACTCAGTGTTGGTGTGACTTCAGGGTGTCATTGAGACTTTGGTGAAAGTATCTTCAACATGCATGTCTCTTAGATTGACCAGTGATACAATGAGCTGCAAGACCTTGTCAATGTGACGATGCGAGTTCAGTGTGAGATTATCTAATGTATCATCAACACCTGTGTTTCTATGTGGTGATTGATCATGCTAAATTGTACACTCTTCATGTATCCTCATTGGGGTCCCACAAAAAACATGTGGGAGATATCTGCCTTCTAACCCTAACAACCTAGTAACTAAAGTCTTGGTGAGTCCGATGGAGCAGTGACTTGCATGGCGGTAAAGTCTTGTCAGTGGGAGATGCCATTGTCGGTGGGAGTCTATAAGATGTCACAATGACAACTTGATGTGTAGCATTGGATCCTCATTGGTGATAATTTGTATCTTTGGTGAGACATTGAAGCTTGTCTCATTGACAGAATGATGGAAACATGCAATGGTGAACTCACTTGTCACTGGGACAGTGCTTCATCGGTAGGACTCTAAAGGTGGTCTCCTTGATATGATGATGGTTGACTCAGTGTCCTATATAGAATGTCTCAATGGGACCCAACTGATGATTAGCTAGAAAGTGGTGATTGGTTGCATGTCTATGATGGTTAAGTTGCTTGTGGTTGTTTGTCTATTGTGATTAGGGTTTCCTAGAATGATTAAGGGCTGAATGAGAATGGTGTTGTCAAGGATGGGAAGAATGTGAACCTGAGAGGCTGAAGGGCTGGGCTGGTCGAGAGGTTGGCTTGGAGAGAGTGGACTAGCTAGAGGAGATGTATCTGCACTATATGTTGTGTGAGGATTTTGAATAGTTATGGTTGTTGCCTTTATTCTTCAGATGGACAAGATGTGTAAAATCCTGTAAAGGTTGTAAGCCTGAATTGTATTGTAACTCTTTTTTTGTTGAATAATACAATGGATAGATCTTTTGGAGTGTGGGGTTTTTTACCGGTAAGGGTTTTCCCCATGTAAATAGATGTGTCCATTTATGTTTTTCTTTCATGTTGGTTGATTCTACAAATTTGAATATGTGCATAGTGTTGAATCTAGTTAAATCTGCTTGTGCTTTTCTTAGAAGGGTTAATGTGGGAAATCAATTGTGCCTATTTCTGCTTTATGGAATAGTAGTTGTGTCTTTGAGGTAGTTTGAAGGAATTAAAAACACCAAAGGTACTGCTATTATTAGATGTTTCTATTTGAGATTACCTGATTCCCCTTACATTTGCATCATAGCATTGGAATCATATAAATTATTATGCATACAAGTATAAATTAATAAGAACCAATGCACATGCTTACAAATTAATCCACTGAACCATCTAGGTCTTCTCTACTCTTTATTGTGTCAAGTATTGCCTCATGGTCAAACTCACAAACCTTCCACAAGGTCTTGTTCAAAGGTCTACCCTCATATTTGTTCAAACAAACATTGGATGCCACGACAAGGTTTGAGTAATGAAGAATCTTCTGATGCATGTCAAAGTCCTAAAATAGCCAATATTTAACACTCTTATGTGGGTACCTTCTAAGCCACGTTCCAGTAACAACAACTGAGCCTGTAGGGTATTTGATGTTTTCTCCATCTATAACTGGGGCCTCCAATTTCTTTTTGGCCTCAACACAATGACACAAGTAATAGTCCATTCCCTCTTTGTTGTCTTCATTTACAATAACTGCATAAACATGTCCTACATTGATATGTGCGGCAAATTAGATGAAATTAGTCAACATTACAAATACACTACAAAGTAAGATAACAATAGGAATTTCAAAAACTATGCAAGTAGATATATTACTTGGTTGAAATAGATTTGATATGTGGTCAAAGTCAACCGATGAATCCATCTATGTTAGTTCCAATGTCGTCTGTGAAGTGGGCTAAGACAACTTAGCGACCATTTCTTAACCCACTCCTTTGACTCACAATCATCCCAAGCTTGCATTGTACATGAAGAACAAAAAAATGCCATCTTTCATGTATTGATACTCCATGAACCTGCATTTGAGCTAAGGAAAGAGTGTATCTCACTTGATCATGTTAGTGTACAAAAATCCTCATATGGTGCAATGTTAATATCATCCATCAACCAAAAAAATCCATGAACTGAAGACATACCTTCATTACCTGGACCCATCGAAGCATTACACCACTTGATGATCTACCCTAAACCCTCTACCCTCTAACCTTAACCCTTAAACCCTCAAACTATCTACCCTCTATCTCTCTCTCAATCCCTCCCTCTCTCT
>VDFB02256132.1:189208884-189330314 GCA_007258455.2 Sequoia sempervirens
CCTCTCTCTTATTCTCTCCCTTCCACCCCCCCTCTCTTTCTCTCTCTAGTCTCTCCCTCCCTCTCTCCCTCCCACCCTACCTAGACAACTCTATCTCTCTCTTAAAATTCTCCCTCCCTATAAATACATACATACATACATACATACATACAAGCATAATACATATGTACATACAATCCTACATACATACAAGCGTGCATGTACATATGTACATACAATCTTAAATACATACATACATGGATTGATACATACGTACTTGCATACATACATACATACATGACATACAAGCATACATGCACATACAAACATACAAATATATAAATATACATTCAATAGAGTAGCATTCAACATAAAGCAAGGCATAATGTGAGTGTGTTATAACATGCTCACATTTTGTTTTGCTAGACATGTCTCGCACAAACACAAAAACCATGTCAAAACTAAGATATAACATGAGTGTATTATAACGAGCTCACGTTATATATTGCTTTGGGAATCCAAAGCCTTAGGCTTGATATTTTCCTTAGAATACCAACCCAATGACCAGAGACATTTTTTTGCAAATTCTACAATATTTCACATAATCGGGTTCATGCTCACCGTCAAGATTGCACATGTTTCAATGTCAAACAAATCAAACACCAAGGTAATGTTAGGCTCTTTCTTAACTATCCAACGATGTAATTTTTTTCACTTTTTGACAATGCTAAGCCTTTGATCTATAATTTCTTTTGTTTGTGTGTCTCTTTTTTGGAAAAAGAAGTGTTTGGTGTTTTTTTTTTTTATAAATTAACCATTCATCAAAATTTCAAATAAATTACATGTTTAGAAACTAGACTCCATTCTACAAATATTAAAAAAAGTTCAATTAGTTTCCAAAATTTTTTAGGGGTAGCACGGCCAAAATTTTGTTTTTCAGGAAGTGTCCACTTTGAAAATTAGTAAAAAATAAAAAATTCATTAAAAATTTATCAAAAAAATTGTGCATCAACTACATATTGTTAGCTAATTTCTCACCGAAGCGATTTTAAAAATACTAAAAAAAATTCACCATGCTACGTTCCTAGAAAAGTTACTATGGTATGTTTTTCGGACAAAAACAACACCAATTTTTGTGGGTACCTCGTCTGAACCCCTTAATCTCAACCATTTTCAAAATAAATTAGTAGTTTAGAAAGTAGAATCAAAGCACTACAATCCTTGTTTTTGTTGCATCTCAAAATTTTGAGTGTAACTATCCTCAATTTCACGTCCAAGGTTAGTATTTCCTGATTCCAGGCAAAAAAAAGTGGCCACTTAAGCCCCCTTTTTGGCCCCCTATCTTTTTGCACTTACCCTAGAGATATAATTAAGATGAAGGGTAGTGTTAGGGTTAGGGTCAGAGATACAATTAGAATTAGGGTTGGATTTAGCATTTAATTTAAGGTGAAAGGGTTAGGATTAGACATAGAATTAGGATGAAGGGTAGGGTTAGGGTTAGGATTGGAGATATAATTAGGATAAAGGGTACCTAGGGTTAGGGTTAGAGATAGAGATAGAAGCAAGGTTAGGGTTAGGATTAAGATTAAGGTTATATGGTTAGGGTTAGACATACAGTTAGTAGTAGGGTTTGCAATAGTGTTAATATTAGTATTAGGGTTAGGGTTAGGGTTAGGGTTAGAGATAAAATTAGGATTAAGGTTGGAGTTAATGCTAGTAGTGAGATTAGGGTTAGGGATAAAGTTAGGTTTAGTATTAGGGTTGAGATTAGCATAACTATTAGGATTACAGTTAGGGTTAGGATTAGTGATAGAATTAGAATTTGGGTTGGGTTAGAGATAGAATGAGGATTATAGTTAGGATTAGGGTTAAAATTAAGGTTAGGTTTAGGATCAGGGATACAACTATGGTTAGAGATAGAGTTAGGTTTAGGTTTAGGGTTAGGGTTATGGTTAGTATTAAGGTTAGTTTTAGGATTAAGGTTACAATTAGGATTAAGATTAGGGTTACGATTAGATATAAAATTATAGTAAGGGTTAGGATTATGATTAGGATTAAGGTAAGGCTAGGGCTAGGCTAACTTTAACTATAACCCTAACTCTATTTGAACCCCAAACATAACCCTTATCTCAATCTTTATTGTATAAACCTAACCCAACTTGAACCTTAATTGAACACTAAACCTAACCCTAAGTGAAAACTAACCCTAACCTTAATTAAAATTTAACCATAATTAAACCCTAACCTTGTCCCTAATTGAACCCTAACCCTTATGAAACCCTAACCCAAATTGACAAGTAAATGAAGCCTAACTAATAATCCTAATTAAACTCTATACCATATAATTAAACTCTAATCCTAACCTTATTTATACCTTAACACTAATTAAACCCTAACCTTAATTGCACTCTAATATTAACTATAAACCCTAATTAAATCCTCACCTTAACACTAACCCTTTATGCCAAATGAACCCTAAACCTAATTGAATCTTAATTGAATCATAATCATAATTGAACCCTAATCCTAATTATCATCGAGATCTAACCATGACCCTAACCATTTTTGAACCCCAATCATAACCCTAACTTTAACTCTAAGATTTTTTGTAGAGTTGTAACCCTCACCTTAATTAAACCTTAATATTGACCCTAATTGAATCCCAACTCTAAGCCTAATCTTTATTGTAGAACCCTAACCCTAACCATAATTGAACCATAATCCTAATTAAACTCTAATTCTAATTGTACCCTAACCCTAATTATATCTTGACCCCAAACCTAACTATAATCATTATTGAATCCCAACCATACTTAAACTATAGCCCTAACCCCAATTGAACCCTAGCCTGAATTGTAACACCAAAACAATCCTTAACCATAAGTAACCCTAATTCTAGCCCTTATTGTAACCTTAATCTAATTCTAATTTTATTATAACCTTGACACTAAAACTAACCCTAATTTTAGACTCAACTCTACCCCTAGCACTAACTTTAGTTATAAATATAGTTTTAACTCCACATGTAACTCTAATTCTAATCGTAATCTTAAGCTTCACTCTTACCCTAGTGAACCTTAATTCTAACCCTAAGTATAATTTTGATGAATTTAGAATTATAATAATCACAACCCTAAGTCTACTTGAACCCTAACCCTAATTGAATGTAATTCAAACCTAACTATAATTAAACCCTAATCCTAACTATAACCATAAGTAAAACCCTAGGCTCCTAACCCTAATTAAAATCCAACCTAGTCCTAACTCTAACCCTAATTGAACCCTAATCCTAACCCTAAGTCTATCAATGTGGCATCACATTATTCATTGTTTTTTAAATCTAAGAAATATATTTCATTCAATTATGAGTACTAAGATCAAAACTAACAACTTTAAATTCATATAACTATTAGTGTTATATTATTATAAATATTGGGTATTAAATCAAAAAATTCTCTCATTATCATTGGAAGATGGTCAAGTGTTGGATTCTTTCCCCTATAAGGTTAATTTGTGAAATGTTTGATTTATTTTGAGATTAGTTATTGAGAAGAAAAATGTAGAAGAGGATTGGGATGTTGCATAAAGTTTTAATGATTTAGTTATCTGTAGGTCTAATGCCTCTTTATATGTATTTTAATTATTTTTCAATTGCTTTTATTGGAATTTATTATTTTCTAATTGTCTTTTGATTCTAGACTTTTGTTAACTTTTGCTTTGTCTCCACTGACATTATTAAAGATTATAACACCTTTTCAAAATCTTTGCTTAAATATACTTACCAAATTTTATATCAACAAACCTTGATGTGTAGTATAATTATATATTAATTACTGAAATTTTATAATAGATATCAATTCAAAATTTATAATAAATACTATTATATTATTAAAAAAATCTCTGATAAATAAAATATTTCAACTATATTATATTAATTAAATTGATCTTTAAGAAATAAATTGATAAAAACAAGTTTTTTTTAATTATAATCTAGTTTAATTTTAGAATGTAAAATGATTTGTGTGCAAACAAAAAATAAATAGATTTTTTTTTTGGAAAAATGAATTAGATCATTATTTGTTTGCGCACAAGTCTAGATATTAAAAACAAATAGATTTTTGAAAAATAAAGGTGTCCAATTTGAAGCCACAACCAAAAAAGATATTAAATTCATGGCTACACATATGGAGATTAGTTCCATAGTAAAAAAGAGCATATAATAAAACATAAGATTAAACTATTAAGCAAAATCTACCATAGATACTTGGGGGAAAGCTAACTCCTAGACAAAAAGAACCTATGTATATAACATTTGCATGAGTACGAAGTACCCCCCATAAGCATGATGATTTTGTCCCGCGACGGAAAAAGGTGGCCAGCGGAAAGACTTGATGGCCGGACGTTAATGTGTCCCACGTCCTGTCGCCAAGAAAACATGTGAGCATCGGTGGGTTTTCAAAATAATTTTTCAGCATGGATGGACGAAAATCCAAAAACGTGGCATTCGAAACCATTATTTGCAAATATCAAAAAGCCTAGATGAGGTTGTATTTTCACCATTTTTGGACAGCAACATTTTGGTGGATAGTAATAGGAAGAGTTGCAGGCATTCGAAACTCCTTAAGGTATGTATATCCGCTCTGTGTATGTGCCATTTTTCCATTCTACCATGAATACTAAAGAAACGAATGGCTATTCATTGCAAGGTTTTCATTTTGTGATTTTCTATTGAGGGTTTTTTAATTTTGTTTCCTCCCGTCAGCTGGTTTTGAAATTTTGCGCTTGCGGAATGAAATAGATGACAACCCATCATGGAAATATGAGTGAAATAACTGAATAAGGTTTAGAGAGACCACAAACCATTGTATGTTTCAAAATAATTCAATAAGGTTTACAGAAACCACAAACTATTGTGAAAATCACATAAAGCCCAGAATGTCGCCATTGTTCACATTTTTATTTTGAATGTTGCAGGGTTTTCGTTAGGAAAAGGTCTATTTAGTTCAAATGTAGGTCTAATAATTTTTTTTTGTGTTGAGGGTTTTTAAAGTTTTTGTTTTGTTTCCTCCACGTATGCTAGTTTTTGAATTTTTTGATTGTCGAATGAATTAAGCGACAACCCATTGTGGAAAAATGAGGGAAATTAGTGAATAATGTTTATAGAAAGTAGAATCCGTGGGTTCTGCAATGAAATGCTATATTTTGAAAACCACATAAAACAAAAAATGTCGCTATTTTTCACATTCTTATTTGGAATGGATAAAAAAGCGCAAAACGTGGCATTCGAAATGATAATTCGCAAATACCAAAAATCCCACACGACATCCCATTTTTGGCGCCATTTTATATGTTGTTGTTTTGGAAAAAACACTGTCTCCTAAAATGCAGACTGTTGTAAAACCCTTTAGAAGTAACAACCCAATTGGTTACTCACACCTGACCTCAATTTGGTATGTTATGTGATTGTGTGGAGAACCGTTTGTGATTTTGATAGTAGGAATGTAATGAAATTTGAAAATAGTTGTTATTATGAAACCTGCAAGGAAGACTGTTTGTTGTGTTGGAAAATACACTATCTTATGTTCGCCATAGTTCACGTTGTTATTCATAATGGAGAAAAATGTGGAAAACGTGGTGTTCGAAATAATAATTTGCAAATAGCAAAAAGCCTAGATGACATCCCATTTTTTCTGCCATTTTATACACTGTCATTTTGGAAAACATAGTGTTTCGTAAAAATCTGAGTGTTGTAAGGGCCTTTAGAAGTAACAACCCAATTGGTTACTCACCCTTGAAACTCGATTTGGTATGTTTTGTGATTGTGTGGAGAACCTTTTGTGATTTTGATAGTAGGAATGTAATGAAATTTGAAAACAACAAGTATTAGGATACCTAGAAGGCACAGTGTTATACATTGTTTGTTGTGTTGGAAAACACACTGTCTTATGTCAATTAACTATTGCCTACCGTTCATGGATGTTTGGTCCTATTTGCTGGTACAGTCCAAGTGTCTTTTCAATTTGTTCATGTGATTGGAATAAAAACACCTTGATGGAAAAGAAAGTCGGATGGACAAATTGCACTGATGGAAAGTCTTGATTCTCAGATGTTAGCTCTAACCTACTATGGCCTGTCCCATGGCCGAGAAAACATGTCAGGACCCGTGGGTTTTCAAAATCATATTTTGGAATGGACAAAAACCCAAAAAAATGTGGTATTCGAAACCTTTTTTTGCAAATAGAAAAACGAGGTGCCAAGAATGTAATAAAATTGGAAAATGGTAGGTATTATGATACTTGCAAGGCACAGTGTTGTTATAGATGGTTTGCAGTGTTGGAAAACACACTATCCCATTTCAGTTAGTTCGTTATGAAGAGTTTATTTCGTTACTCCAAGAATGTAATGCAATCCACTTTCAAATTTTGGAACAACTCTTTGATACAGTCTTAATGTCATTTTGGTTTCTTTATCTGATTGGAACAAAAAAAAATGCTCGCATTATTTGCAGTGTTGGAAAACACATTGTGACTTCTCACTTGCATAGGGTTTTAGAATAGTATATGCATTGCTTGTTTGTTAACAAGTAGGGTTTTCCAACATGCATACTCACTAAACAAAAACAATGTCTTGAAAATGTTTTGTAATATAGACAGTCTGAATGTATTGAAAAGCCCTTTCAAACTTTATAAGGACTTTTAATTTGGGCATAAATTGCATTTAAATTTCACATGGCTAAAAAAAAAAGTGCACAAAATAATTGCAATTTGGAAAACACAATGTTCGGTTTCATTTATTTCAATGTCCTTGTTTAAATGTAAAGGGTTTTCTCATGGTGGGTTCCTTGATTCTTAACACCCACTGTTTTGCAACATGGAATATTACAAGACAGTATGAATGTCTTTGAAATCACACATTCCATTGTTGTGTTTTAATTTCATTCGATTGAAAAAAAAAGTGCACAAAATAATTGTAAATGGGAAACACAGTGTTGGGTTTCAGTGTCAAATAGCACATCTATCATTTAAGGGGGACTCTATTAACCCTCGACACATAGTGTGATTCATACTATGCACTTCATTATGTTTTGCAACAATTTATGTTGGAAAAGCCTAATTGTTACGAAACAAACAATCCAAATAGTATTGTAAAACCCTCTACAACACTATTGGATAGTACCTGTAACCTCAATTTGGTTGGTTTTCTCCTCCAACTTGTCCACTTGCACTCAAACCTTCAGTTTTCCCTTTCAACGTGCAAACTGGAAACAAATAGTATTTTCACCTTTCTTTCTGCAAATAGAAAAGGCCCAATACCTGCAACCGTGGCGGGGAAAGTGTGTCAGCACTGGCGGGTTTTCAAAATAATTGTTCAGTGTGGATGGACAAAAAGCCACAAATGTGGCATTCGAAACCATTATTTGCAAATATCAAAAAACCTAGATAAGGTCCCATTTTCTCCATTTTTAGACAATGACATTTTGGTGGATAGCAATGGGAACAGTTGCAGGTGTTCGCAATTCTATAAGGTATGTATATCCACTCTATGTAAGTGCCATTTTTCCATTATGCCATGAACACTGAAGAAACAAATGAGTATTCGTTGCTAGAAAATAGTATTTGCACCTTTCTTTCTTGAAATAGAAAAGGCCCAATACCATGAAAGAAATAGCATTTTCACCTTTCTTTCTCAAAATAGAAAAGGACCACATCATTCCCTTCCACTTTTTCGGCACCACAGAAAAGAGACTTGCCAAGAAAGCAAACCTACCTACCTTTTTCCCTCGGCGAAAGGCAGGAAAACCTAACTAACGGTGTCATTAACTCCCACCTAACCATCGCCAGACGTTTGCTCCCGCTGCCGCTTTTCTCCGTGATCGCCCTTCTGGCGGGCCTTGCACTACAATGTCTTGTCATTTTATGTATGTTTCCATGTATGTTGTTATGTATGTTTTTCATACATTTTTTAATGTACATAGGTGCTTTTTGTCTAGTAGTTAGCTAGATCCTATGCTGCAAGAATGTAATGAAGTTTAGTTTCAGATTTTTGAACAACTCTCTGTGACAGTCCAAATGTGATTTCACTTTCTTTATCTGATTGGAGCAAATAAATTACTTGCATTATTTGCAGAGTTGGAAAACACACAGTGTCCTCTCAATTGTAGGGGGTTGTAGAACACTATATGGGTTGCTTGTTTCTTAACACCATATATGGAGACAGTGTGTTTTCCAATACTGCAAATAATGTGAGCACTTATTTGGTCGAATTAGATTAGGAAAATGAAAATGCCATTTTTATGTCATGTTACATAAATAGGTGCCTTTTGTTTATGAGTTAGCTTTCTCTTGATTGGAACAAATGAATTGCTCCCATTATTTGCACAGTTGGAAAACACACTGTCTCCTGTATGTTGCAGAGGGTTTTACAACACTATATATGGAGACATCGTGTTTTCCAAGTATGCAAATAATGTGACCATTTATTCTGTCAAATCATATGAGGAAAGTGAAATTCCATTTTGATGTCATGTTACATACATAGGTTCTTTTTTGTCTAAAGTTGAAAAGATAGACAAAATGCACACAACATTGCCATTGTCCACATTTTTCATTTCTTGAGTTTGGTGGGTGGGAGGGAAGCTCCGACGAGGAAAGTGGATTTGTAGGTGGTTGAACCACTAGAAACCCCTCAAACACATTGGTTGCTATGGTGCATAGGCATTTTCCATATTTTGATTTTGCAATTTGTTGGCTGGGGAGGGACTTGAGTCAAGGATGGAGACAATGTGTTTTCCAACACTGCAAATAATGTGACCATTTATTTGATCGAATCAGATGATTGCACAATTTGAAAAGACACTGTCTCCTCTCAGTTGCAGAGGGTTATATAACACTATATGGGTTGTTTGTTTCTTAACACCTTATATGGAGACAATGTGTTTTCCAACACTGCAAATAATGTGAGCATTTATTTGGTCAAATCAGATGAGGAAAATGAAATTCCATTTTTATCTCATGTTACATACATAGGTGCTTTTTGTTTACGAGTTAGCTTTCTCCTGATTGGAACAAATGAATTGATCGCATTATTTGCACAGTTGGAAAACACACTTTCTCCTCTCTCTTGCAGAGGTTTTTACAACACAATATGGGTTGCTTGTTTCTTAACACCTTATACTGAGACAATGTGTTTTCCAATTGTGTAGATAATGTGAGCATTTATTTGGTCGAATCAGATGAGGAAAATGAAATGCAATTTTGATCTCATGTTATATAAATAGGTGCTTTTTGTTGATGAGTTAGCTTTCTCCTGATTGGAAAAAATGAATTGCTCCCATTGTTTACACAGTTGGAAAACACACTGTCTCCTCTTAGTTGTAGAGGGTTTTACAAACAATATAAGGGTTGCTTGTTTCTGAACACCTTATATGGAGATAGTGGGTTTTCCAACACTGCAAATAATGTGAGCATTTATTTCGTCGAATCAAATGAGGAAAATGAAATTCCACTTTGATCTCCTATTACATACATAGGTGCTTTTTGTTTACGAGTTAGATTTCTCCTGATTGGAACAAATGAATTGCTCGCATTATTTGCACAGTTGGAAAACACACTGTCTCCTCTCTCTTGTAGAGGGTTTTACAACACTATATGGGTTGCTTGTTTCTTAACACATTATATCGAGACACTATGTTTTCCAACTGTGCAGATA
This sequence comes from Sequoia sempervirens, assembly GCA_007258455.2. NCBI lineage: Eukaryota > Viridiplantae > Streptophyta > Pinopsida > Cupressales > Cupressaceae > Sequoia > Sequoia sempervirens. The sequence continues at coordinate 189,218,572 of VDFB02256132.1, forward strand.
ATGTGAGCATTTGTTTGGTCGAATCAGATGAGGAAAATGAAATTCCATTTTGATCTCATGTTACATAAATAGGTGCTTTTTGCTGATGAGTTAGCTTTCTCCTGATTGAAACAAATGAATTGCTCCCATTATTTGCACAGTTGGAAAACACACCGTCTCCTCTTAGTTGTAGAGGGTTTTACAAACACTATAAGGGTTGTTTGTTTCTGAACACCTTATAATGATACAATGGGTTTTCCAACACTGCAAATAATGTGACCATTTATATCATCGAATCAGATGAGGAAAATGAAATGCCACTTTGATCTCCTATTCCATACATAGGTGCTTTTTGTTTACGAGTTATCTTTCTCCTGATTGGAACAAATGAATTGCTCGCATTATTTACACAGTTGGAAAACACACTGTCTCCTTTCTCTTGCAGAGGGTTTTACAACACTATATGGGTTGCTTGTTTCTTAACACCTTATATTGAGACACTGTGTTTTCCAACTATGCAGATAATGTGAGAATTTGTTTGGTTGAATCAGATGAGGAAAATGAAATGCCATTTTGATCTCATGTTACATAAATAGGCGCTTTTTGTTGATGAGTTAACTTTCTCCTGATTGGAACAAATGAATTGCTCCCATTATTTGCACAGTTGGAAAACACATTGTCTCCTCTTAGTTGTAGAGGGTTGTACAAACAGTATAAGGGTTGCTTGTTTCTGAACACCTTATATGGAGACAGTGGGTTTTCCAACACTACAAATAATGTGAGCATTTATTTCGGCGAATCAAATGAGGAAAATGAAATGCCACTTTGATCTCGTGTTACATACATAGGTGCTTTTTGTTTACGAGTTAGCTTTCTCCTTATTTTCTTTTTGTTTACGAGTTAACTTTCTCCTGATTGGAACAAATGAATCGCTTGCACAAAATGAATGTTCATTGCTTCATAGTTCCAGCAGAATGGAAAAATGGTAGATATGATTGTTGATATATATACTAGTGTTAGTGATAGGTTAAATTGGAAATTAAATTGCCAATGTATAGTTTAATATGTTTATTTATTGTCTATGCAAGCTGGAATTTTGCACTTAGCAAAACATATAAATTGTATATTGGTGAAATTTGGATTAAAAAAAATTATTTGTAGAACCAAATGTCTTTAATTTTCCAACTTAATATATCACTAACACTTGTCTTTCTTCCAGGTGGTTGATAAAGGGGAGGAAAGAAAAATGAACAAAACACGGGCAGGTGGATTGAGAAGGATGCTTGAGGAGATGTGAACCTTCTGCATTAAATACAGGTGATTCTGGCTGCCATAGCTTGAATCGCAAGTGTAGTGGACAGTTAAATTTCAAAAATTTATTATGCATTTACAAGTTTTGATTTGTTTGAAATTGTGAAATGTTGGGGTTTTCAATCAGCTGTTATTTTCATGTGATTTTTAAGTGTTTTGCGCTAATTTGAAATATTTCACCAAAAGAGTTTATATGTGGACATGTAAGTATGTGAAATTACTTACAAAAAAAATTCAAAGTGAAGAACCCAGTTCAAGGGAAATGCATGTAGAGATTTTGAGTTTGGACCATATTCGTGGTTACCTAAAATTGTATCAATATCTAGACAAGGTGTAACATCAATTTCTTCACTTGAATTGGGTTCTTCACTTGAAGTGTGTTCTTCACTTTGAAATGTGAGCAGCAACAGAGGCTTTTCTGAGTATTTCCTATTTTATGAAATGGTGAATATACATGCTCTTGAGAGTCCATCATATGATGTCGTCCTAATTTAAATCTCCTTTTTGTCTCTTGAGTTGAATATTTCTCCATATTTAAAAGTTCTATTTAATGTTAGTTTTCCATCATCTGTCATTTTTTTGTGTTTCTTAAGTGTTTTTGTAATAGTTCTTTTTACAATTTCGCTATTTGTCTAGAATATTTAGTAAGTTATAAATGGTTCGTTTTGAACATATGATGGCAATTTTGTACAATGCTATTTGTATATCCTATTTCTACTTTTTATCAGTATGTTTCAATCTGACCACCACACCGCAAAAGATGTGCAGATATAACATTCATTACTTGAAATAGTTCTCTGCACTATATTAAATAGAACTCGTAAAGCCAATGGGTAGCAATAACCTGTGCAAAATGGGTATAACACCACAAACTTAATTGAAAATTTGGCCTACATTACTTGGCACTAAATATTATAGACAAATAGACAAATTGTAAAAGAGCTATTAGAATAACAACATACATGGAAATAAAAAGTGAGGAAACCGACAGATAGGAGGAAATGTCTAGGCGATGGTTAGGTAGGAGTTAACGGTGTCGTTAGCTGGGTTTTCTTGCCTGTTGTGGGGGGGAAAAGGTTGGAAGGTTTTCTTTCTCCGCAAGTCTCTTTTTTGTGGCACGGGAAAAGTGGAAGGGAAAGTGACATGGGCGAAAACAAAGCCTTTTCTGTTTTGAGGAAGAAAGGAGAAAATATTATGTGTTTCTAGTCTGCACGTTGAAAGGGAAAGCTGAAGGTCTGAGTGCACATGGATGACTTGGAGGAGAATACCGACCAAATTGAGGTGATAGGTACTATCCAATAGTGTTGCAGAGGGTTTTACAACACTATTTGGGTTGCTTGTTTCTTAACACCTATGGTTTTCCAACATGAATTGTTGCAAAACCAAATGAAGTGGGTACTATGAATCACACTATGTGTTTTGGGTGAATAGAGTCCCCCTTAAATGAGAGATGTGCTATTTGATAGAATGCAACACTATCTATACATTTGCATATTTTCATTACAAGACAAAGGTTGGGTATAAGTAAAGGTAGGATTCAAAACACATTGTGTTTCCCAACATCCACTACACAATGTTCATCACTTTCAACGAGTTTATTCATTATTGCCAATAATGGCAAGAAATTGGTGTTCTCGATTTTTGTAATGCAAACCTAGATATACTGGTTTAAAAACTAGAAAGAGTTTCGTTATGTTGTGATGTGGAGGTTGAAAAATACAGTGTGTTATGAAGCTTGCAATTTTTTATATACTTGAAACTTAAACACAACAATGGAAGGTGTCATTTGGAAGACTTTCATACTGTTTTGTAACATTCCATGTTACGTAACTATGGGTGTGAAGAAGCAAGCAACCCACCAGGAGATGACCCTTTACATTTAAACATGGAGATTCATATTATTGAAATGCTACACTGTGTTTCCCATTTACAATTATTTTGTGCACTTTTTTTTTTCAATTGACTAAAATTTAAACACAATAATGGAATGTGTGATTTCAAAGACATTCATACTATCTTTTAATATTCCATGTTGCAAAACCGTGGGTGTTAAGAATCAAGCCACCCACCATGAGACAACCCTTTACATTTGAACAAGGAGATTCAAATAACTGAAACCCAACACCGTGTTTTGCCAATTGCAATTATTTTGTGCACTTCTTTTTTCAGTCATGTGAAATTTAAATGCAATTTATGCCCAAATTAAAAGTCCTTATAAATTTTGAAAGGGATTTTAAATACATTGAGACTATCTATATTACAAAATCTCTTGAAGGCATTTTTCTATTTAGTAAGAATGCATGTTGGGAAACCCTAGGTGTTAAGAAACAAGCAATGCATATACTATTCTAAAACAATGTGCAAGTGAGAAGACATAGTGTGTTTTCCAAGACTGCAAATAATGCGAGCATTTTATTTGTTTTAGATAAAGAAACTGAAATGACATTTTGTCTGTACCAAAGAGTTGTTCCAAAATTTGAAATTGGACTTCATTAAATTCTTGGAACCTCTTTTTGCTATTTGAAAATAATGCTTTCAAATGCCATGCTTTTCTGAGTTTTTCTCTATTCCAAAATATGATTTTGAAAACCCGTTGGTGCTAACATGTTTTCATGGCTACGAGACAGGCCACAGAGTGAACATCTAACCATCAAGTCTTTCCATCAGTGCTATTTGTCTGTTCGGCCACCTTTTCCATTGGGGTGTTTTGTTCCAATCAGATGAAGAAAGTGGAATGAGTTTTCCACTCTAGCAAAGTGAAATTTGAAAGTGGACTTTATTACATTCTTGGAGCATACCAAAACAAAAATGTTAGATATTGTGCATGGTTTCTGATTTCTCTAAATGTTATTCGGTAATTTCACGCATATTTCCACAATGGGTTGTCAGTTATTTCATCAGGAAATTGCAAAATTCCATATTTCCCGTTGCTCGCTACCAACCTGCAAAACGTAGTTGTGGAAAATGGGACCTCGTTTGGGCTTCTTGCTATTTGAAAATAATGGTTTTCAATGACATGTTTTGGGATTTTTGACCATGTCGAACAATTATTTTGAAAACAAGATGGCTGTTATGATGCTTGTGACATGTGTTTTTGTAGGGAGAATAGCCTGCTCCCAATTGCAGAAGGTAATCTCCTTGCGACATGGCTTACACATGATAATGTATTGCCCTTCTTCACAGAGAAGACATGTCTGCTTATCATTGCTAGTTGATTTATGGATTCGATTGTGTAAGGATATTTGCATGAACATTTCAGATCAGACTTCGTGATCCAACAACACAATGAATGATGTTGTCTTCTTCATCATGATGTTGGATCACAGAGTGTGATTGGAAACATTGATGCAATAATTCTTACAGAATCAAATCCATAAATCAACTAGCAATAATCAATATGGATTGTGGAAATTTCATATCATTTATGTCTGATTATGTTATCATTTCAAACACATGTTTTTTTAGGGACAATAGATTGATTTTACTATATTTTGTAGGGAGATTAGCTTCTGCCTTGCAATTGGAAGTCGCTATTTTCCCTAGAAGAATGCATGTCAAAGGCATCATAACATACAAAAACCCTATGATGGGACGACATAATGTGGATAATAATTGGCAGTTGGAAAACATTGTGTGTTGTGAGTTCTTTCATTATGCACGTTGGAATCTGAAGGTTTCACAACACGGGGTGGAGTCGCAGGTGTGAGATATATCAAAGCATCCAAATTCAACTGAGGGGTGATTAATGAATTGGGATGTTGCTTGTGAAGGGTTTTGCAAATGGTAATTGGTTTGCAGGTATAATAACACCCAGTGTTTTCCAACATGCAATTACACATTATTGGCCTTGGAATTCTATGAAAACGTCGACCTCTCCATGCCCAATACAAGCGTTAGATAAAATAAATGTCAACATTTCATGACAACTAGGCAGCTTTGGAGCTACTTTGCAATATTTGCAAATCAAGCTCTTCTCTCCAACACACATGACCACCTCTTCCACAATCTCATCCAGTCAACTCCATGTTGATGGAAGGTGTCATCCATGTATGATGTAGAGAAGTGCATGCTTTGGAATTGAGAAAGGTATGCTTGAAAGTTTCCCAGTTGTCATGAAATGTTGTTGTGCTAGCGAGGGGGACAACCCTGTGTGTTTTCCATCCTACAACTTTTTTCTGTGCATATTGTGTTTAAAATGTATAATGGTATTGAAATGGAATGTTTGTTGCAAGTAAGGGTTGTTATAAAATATGGAGGTGAACTTCAATACACTGTGTTCTTACAGTCTGCATAACAGAGAGTATTGTCTTTCAAGAAGAATTGAGAAGCGAGGGACAACCCTATGTGTTTTCCATCGTGCAACTACTTTTTTTTTTGTGTGCATTTTTTGCTGGAAGCAAGGGAAGCTATAAAATATGAAGGGGAACTTCAATACATTGTCTTCTTATAGTTTGCATAACACCAATTGTTGTCTTTGAAGAAGATTTGAAAAATGTGGGACAACCCTACGTGTTTTCCATCCTACAACTTTTTTGTGCATCTTCTATTTGAAACGTATTACGATATTCAAATGGAATGTTTGTTGCATGTAATGGGTTGTTATAAAATATGAATGTGAACTTCAATACAGTGTTTTGTTATAGTCCGCATAACAGAAAGTGTTGTCTTTCAAGAAGAATAGAGAAGTGAGGGAAAACCCTGTTAACCAAATTGAGGTGGGGGGAGTAACCAATAGGGTTGTTTCTTCTAAAGGGTTTTAGAATAGTTTGTGGGTTGCATGGTTTATAACACACTATGTTTTCCAACCTGAAAATTCAGATAACAGTTTGAATGTCTTGAAAATCTTTTCTTATTTAGACTGTATGAATGTAAAAAAGGAACGTCCAAAAATTACAACTCTTATGGTATAAATTGCAATTCACTATCTTCATGTGATTGAAAAAAATAAATGGAAAAAATAATTGCATGTTGTAAAACACAGTGGGTTACTTGTATAGTGTTCTACAACAGTGTGGGTTGTGCGTTTCAAATTCTTCTTTTCATTGAAAATAGATATGCTTGATTCTGCAAATGGTGCAATAAATTTTAGAACTTTAACTTTCCATAACACTGGCAAAAATTTTATAGTTTACAGGAAACCAAGGATGTGAGGAGTAAAGGGGAAATTGCTACCTACATCGAACAATGTCATTGGCGTGGACAACACACCTGAAAGGGTGTGTAGTGGCGCATCTTCTTCAGGGCGGTCGCGTTCACGAAACATGCAAGTAACATTTGGTAATTACAAGATGCAATCAAATGTATAATTTTAATCTCTCATAAGTGGTTATGATGTTGTCTGGAAAGTGGGAATGTTTTAATCAGGAGGAAACAACGGTATGAAGGAAGTCCCCTCGTTTGAGGAAAACGGCGAACCCTAAGGTAGCGACGTCTTTGGTAATTGATTGTGAACTTCCAATTGCCCTTTCCTTCCTATGTGTCAATCATGCTTTACAATTTCAGTTACAAAATATCACGTCTGTTAAAAATATGCTAATTTGGGCAGTATATTGTTCCTTTCATTCAGGAAAATAATCAGGGAGACCATCATGCTCATGCCATAGTCCACGACTGCAAGGTAAAGCATGGAAAGCGTGCAAAGGGAGACCCTAAGGATGGAGAGGGACCCAATGAAGCACAGGGTGATGTGGTGGATGAGAAGGTAGATATAATAACTGAATTATTGCATCGTTTTGCTGTGTGTATATGTTGTGCATTCAATTTTTTTGAATATCAAATATATTAAGCGATTTTGTTTTCCAAATTTCCTGTGCAGGTTGCTGTTGAATACAAAAGAGAAGTGGTGAATGGTAGATATATATATTATTTTATTGTGGAAGAATGTACAAGAAAGTATTATGATTGGAGAGTGTTCAACATGCATAGGTTTCAACATCACCGCCTTCCTATTCTTGAGGCACCAAAGTGTGGCCGAACTGCATTGGGGGGGGAACCAAAACAACCCGCTCCTCCCCCTAATAATTGAAAGAGTGCCTTCTAAAGAAGGTGGAAAATATAGAGTACCAAATGAATACACATCAACATTTGTAGTAGAAGCATGTTATTAGACGTGTTTATGCAAAATATGGGAAACATAGCTTCCTTCAACTTCCTCAACAAGGAAAGGATGAGGTGAAGAGGCAAATGGCATTATACAACAATGAGAAGAGGGAGGAGAGAAGGAAAAAAAATTATAATTGTAGGAGAGAAAGAGATGGGAAGGAATGGTAATGTTGAACTGAACTGTTAATTCTGAATTTTCCTTGCTTCATATTTTTTGTTCTAATGCATATAAGGTTCAATTAACGTTAACTTACATGAGATGGAAGGGTGATGGTCGAGAAGCAGTTTCTTCCCCCGAGCAGAGTAGTGTTCATTCCCTAGACGAAGTTGTGCCCATGGAAGGAAAAGACAATGTTGTCCCTCCCAACCCTGTGTCTAACATTCACAAGAAGCATCGTGCACGGTCAAAAGTTTCAAGGCAACCTGTGAAGAAGAAATGACAACAAATGGTGATCTCGAAATCTTCTATTTAATCTAATGTTTGTTTAGATTATTTGAATGAATTGGTTGTATGCATCTAAATTTGATGCAACCTTTCAATTCATCCAATTACACAACAACGATGAACAATGAACTGCTACCCTCGAGCAGGTCTTTGTTGTTGTGGTAGATGAAGCATTGCCCATGGAAGCACAAGTTGATGTTGTTCATCCCAACCCCTTGTCTGACATTGAGAAGAAGAAGAAGCATGTATGGTTTAAAATTTTCTCACACCCTCACAAGAAGAAACGAGTACAAATGGTGATTTCAATATCTTCTATTTGATGCTTGTTTTCATTATTTCAACGAATTCATTACATGCATTTGAATTTGATGTGACATTTCAATTCTCGCTATTACAGGGGAACGATGAACAACGGAGTCCTGCACTCGAAGAGGATACTCTTGAGTTGGAAGATGAAGTGGAGGTCCTGGATGAACAAGATGATGTTCCTCCCAACCTACCCTATAACATTCAGAAGAAGAAGAAGGACCCTATATACAGTTTAAAGTTTCCTTCCGCGCTCGCAAGAAGAAGCAAGAACAAATGGTGATTTCTAAATATTCTATTTCATGTTTGTTTTGATTATTTCAATGAATTGGTTGTTTGCATCTAAATCTAATGTGACGTTTCAAATTCTGCTATTACAGGGCAACGTTGAATAATGGACTCCTACCCTCGAAGAGGATACTTATGATTGCGAAGACGAAGCGCATGCCATGGAAGAACAAGATGATGTTCTTCCTCCCAACCCACCGTATACCATTGAGAAGAAGAAGAAGAAGAAGGACCGTATATGGTGTAAAGATTCCTCATGCCCTCACAAGAAGAAATGAGAAGAAACGGTGATTTTGAAATCTTCTATTTAATGTTTGTTTTGATTATTTCAATGAATTCATTGCATGCATCTGAATTTCATGTGACGTTTTAATTCCCGCTATTATAGGTGAATGATGAACAATTGAGTCCTGCCCTCCAATAGGATAGTACTGATTTTGATGATGAAGCCGAGGACATGGAAGAAGAAGAAGATGTTGTTCCTCCCAACCCCCCGTCTACCAATGTTCAGAGGAAGGAGTGTATACAGTCTAAAGAGTCCTCATGCCCTTGCAAGAAGAAACGAGAAGAAACAGTGATTTCCAAATCTTCTATTTAATGTTTTATTTCATTATTTCAATGAATTCATTGCATGCATCTGAATGTGATGTGACATTTCAATTCCTGCTATTATAGGCCAATGATGAACAACAAAGTCTTGCCCTCCAACTGAGTTCAATGGAAGACAAAGCAGATACCATGGAAGAACAAGATGATGTTGTTCCTCCCAACCCGCCATCTAATAATGTTGAGAAGAAGGAGCGTGTACAGTCAAAAGTGTCAAGGTACCTTGACATGGACGAACTAGAAGAAACGATGAATTCCAATTCTTTTATTTAATATTTGTTTTGATTATTTTAATGAATTGTTTGCATGCAACTCAAATTGAAATGACCTTTGAATTCCTGCTATTACAGGGCAAGGATGAACAACAGAGTGTTGGCCTTGACCTAATTGGCCATGTCATTGCAATTGAAGTGGGAGAGGCTAATACAGATGGACATGCGGATGGGAAGACCCTTGGCCTATAAGTGGGCTAGGGAAATAAAGATGGACATGGGGACGGGGAGAGCACTGGCCTCTAAGTGGGAGAGGGTAATGGAGATGGACATCAAGACGGGGAGAACACTGGCTTGCATGTGGAACTGGGTAACACAAATGGACATGGGGATGGGGAGAGCACTGGCTTGCAAGTGGGAGAGGGTGATAAAGATGGACATGGGGTTGAGGAGAGCATTGGCCTGCAAGAGGGAGATGGCAACAATGATGGAAATGGGGAGGGGGAGAGCACTGCTTGCAAGTGGGAGAGGGTAATAGAGATGGACACGGGGATGAGGAAAGTGTTGGCCTGCAAGGGGGAGATGGCAATAAAGATGGACACAGGGATGGGGAGAGCACTAAGTTAATGGACATGGGGACAGGGAGAGCAATGGGCAAGTGGGAGAGGTAATAAAGATGGACACAGGGATAGGGAGAGCACTGGCTTGCAACTAGCAGAGGGTAATAAAGATAGACACGGGGATGAGGAGAGCGCTGGCCTACAAGGGGGTGATGCAATAAAGATGGACATGGGGACGGGGAGAGCTGCGGCGTGCCATCTATATCGTATCAGACCCAACACACTTCCATGCTTTTGTTCTTATTTCTTTATGAATCTTTGAATGTGCCTTCAATTATGCTTCACGTCAATGACGTTTCCATTGCAGGAAAATCTAGTGGATGAACAGATGATAGAGTTCAAGGGCATAAATTTTAAGGTCGGTGATCACGTCGACCTTTGGAGGCTGCGTAAACAGGTTGCCAAAGGCATTATACATGTTGTTTCCTAGAAACGCTCAGACCCACTGCTTTCAACACCCAAAAAATTGTGTCAGAGTCAGCATTGTTGAGGCCATTGCTAGTGAACGCTACATGCCTTTTCCACATCTTGGCGCAGAGACCATCAGAGAGTGTGTGGGTGGCTTCATCATATGGAAGCTCTCCAAGATGAAGCATTTTGTTCCAGAGGTACACATAAAAGATATGTTGTATATATATATATCATACTACGTATATTGTTTCCATGCATACGTTAATTCTCATTAATTGTTTGCTATAGGGTGAAGGTGTTAAACCTGCCAAGGACAAACCACAACCTATGAAGAAATCTTGTTGTTTCATGTTCATCATCTGTGAGGGTTCGTGGAATTGGAATCACCCCTCCTGAAATACATAAGGACCCTAAGAAACATTCCATATATTACGCAGGCATGAACTCCATTGCAAAGAATAGGCAACGTAGGAATGGATGAGACAGGCTCTGAATACATTTTCTGCATTGTCAGTTTCATAATTTGATTATTGAACAGTTGTGGTGTAGAGATACACCATTTTCATATGTTTGAATACTATGTTGTTAAACATTTGATAGGATACTTTTCATGGGTCTCTCTAATTATTTGATTATTGAACAACTATGTTGAACATATATACTAATTTCATAAAATAATTGGAACACATATATTGGAACATTATATGCTGAACATATATTGGAACACATAATTGTTATCCATTTCATATCATACTTTTCATAGCTCTGTAATTGTTTCGTTACGATGAAGAATGTTATGAAGTCCACTTTCAATTCTTAGAACAAGTATTTCATTGACTATGCATATTTCCTTTTTCCATGTGATTGGAACAAATAAAATGGTAGCAGTGTTTGCAGTCTTGGAAAACACACTGTCCCCTATCAGTTATTTTGTTATGATAAGTATTTCTTTCGTTACACCAATAATGCAATGAAGTCCACTTTGAATTTTTAGAGCAAGTCTTTGCTATGGTGGAGATGGCAGATTTCCATTTTCCATGTGATTGGAACAAGTAAAATGCTTGCATTCCTTGCACTGTTGGAAAACACACTATCCCCTCCGACTATTTTCCTTACGCAAAGTTTTTATTTCGCATGCTCCAAAAATGAAGTGAATTCGGTTTGAATTTTTACATGAAGGATTTCATAGAGTTCAGCTGGGGTTTTTCCCTTTTTCATGTCATTGTAACAAATAAAATGCTTGTATTGGTTGCAGTTTTGGAAAACACATTGTCCCCTGTTTGTTATTTGCTTCTCAACAAGTCTTCATTTCCTACACTCCCAAAAAGAAATGAAGTCCACTTTCAATTTTTAGAACGACTATTAGGTAGAGTGGAAATGCCATATTTCCTTTTTCCATGTGATTGGAACACATAAAGCGCTTGTAGTGATTGCAGTTTTGGAAAACACACTATCCCCTATTAGTTATTTCTTTCTGATCAGTAATTATTTATGACGCTGCATAAATGCATTTATGTCCACTTTCATATTTCATGAAATGTTTTATATTTTATAGGCTCCCATAATGTAATCAAGTCCACTTTCAATTTTCATAACTAGTTTGTTGAGTACAAATGTCATTTCCTTTTTCCATGTGATGGGAACAAATGAAATGCTTGCATTGCTAGCAGTGTTGGAAAATGTACTGTCCTATGCCAGTTAGTTTGATATGAATTGGTGATCCCACAAAGTTGGTTTACAATTTCTAGGAGGAATAAATTTTTGTTGAAATCACATTTTTTAGAAAATATAATTATTTAAGCCTTAAAAGGTTCCATTCAAAGAATTCCAATTCAAGAGGGTTTGAGCAAACTACCTTAAATCAAACCCCCTTGGACCCTGCTAGTTTTAAACCATACCTATAACAGAGTCTCCGTAACACCTATCAAAATGCTGATAAAAAACCACTTTCGATTTACCTTTTGGGGGATCAAATGAATTCATTTAAATTTTTTTTGCAAGTATGTAGTCCTTATTATAAGCTTCCCAAAAGTATAATTTTAAATAAATTTAATTTAATTATTATATTTATTTTTATTTCTTGTGAATGTAGGTTTTTCACCAAAAATCAAGCTCTTTGTTTTGCACATGTGGAAAAATAGCAGATTATTAAAAATAAAAAAAATTAAAAAATTAGTGCACCAGATATTGAAGTCCTTGATCCAATAAAGAAAAAAAATTGAATTTTGATACATACAAAAAAAGTTATGCGTTATACGGTCGTGCTATGTCTGAATTATAATTGGTTTGAATTTGAAACTTGACTAAAGAAAAAATATTCAATAAAAAACTATCTAAACAAGTGGAAGCACTAGATATTAGAGTTACAAATCTAAATTCAAAAGAATTAGAATTTTATTCTTCATGGAAAAAAAGTTATGCGTTATACGGTGAGCGTCACTTTTTTAAAATGTTGTTTTCTAAAAAAAAATAGTTTTCGAGGGAGATGGAAAAAGAAGTGCAATATGATTCCAAATTTTTTAAAAAATATATAATTAGAATCTATAGACAAAAATTCATGAAACTCTAGTTTACATCATCTCCAAATTCCTCACAGTTTAGCCACTATAGGTGCTCGAAAGTGAAGATTTAGTTAAAAAAAATTATTTCAGTGTCCAGTTTGGCCAAAAATTGTAAACCACTATTGTGGGATCACTTATTTTTACTTACTTATGTATGTCATCTTACTTACAAATGTAAGCACATGTCAATATCTTTAATCATGTAATTATTGAACAATTATGGTGTGGAATTACATTATATTTGATCGTCTACTTATTGAATAATTATGGTGTCGAATTCCATTATATGTGATCCTCTTATTTGTTATCTATTATCTTGTGGAATTACAGTACTTTGGTATGTTTCAAGACTGCACCGGTCTTCTACCAAGAGTTCCATTGTCTGATTGTGTCCTCCCCCGTTTGTGACCTCAGCAGTTCATAGATCCGGGTCAAAAGTGTTTACTACTCTTAATTAAATAAAATATAAGACTATGTTCTTGCAGATTTCATGAGCTTCATATTTTTTAAGACCCCTTTCAACAAATATTCGATTTCAATATATGTTCATACCTTTCCAACAAAAAAATGCACATAACAGTTGCATTATGGAAAACACACTTGGCTGTGACTGTCTTCTAAATTATTCTTGAATGACTGTGTTCTTTTATGCAGGCTTTAACAAAACAATGCTTTGAAGTTCACCTTCTTTTTTCATGACAACCCTTGCTTTCACCAAACTTTCCATTTCAATATCTGTTCATATGTTTGGAACAAACAATGCACATATCAGTCACATGTTGGAAAACATAGTGGATTGTGATTCACTTCTTATTTGATGCAGAATCTAAGTAAAGAATGGTTTGAAGTTCACCTTCTTGTTTGTTGACAACCCTTAGTTTTAGTAAAACACTCTTCTTCAATATCTGCTCTTATGTTTTGAACATAAAATTTACATATAATTTGCATCTTGGAAAACACAGTGCGTTGTGGCTCACTTCTTATTTTATGCAAGGTGTAAGAATGGAATTTTTTGAAGCTGACGCCATTGTTCCTTGACAACCCTTGCTTTGAGCAAAACACTCTTCTTCAATATCTATTGATATGTGTCGAAGACAAACTTTACATAATAGTTGCATCATGGAAAACACAGTAGATTCTGGCTCACTTTCTATTTTTTTTATGGTGTAACAAAAGAATGTTTTGAAGTTCACGTTCTAGTTTTCTGAGACCCCTTACTCTCACCAAAACACTCCATTTGAATATCTATTCATATGTTGCAAACACAAATTTTACATAACAGCGGCAGGATGGAAAACACACAGGGTTGTCACACACTTTTCAAATCTTCTTTAAAGTGAAAAGTAGTGTTATGCACACCATAAGAAGGCATTGTATTCAAGTTTTCCTTCATATTTTATAACTTCCCTTGCTTCCAGCAAAAGTTGCACATAAAAAAAAGTTGCATGATGGAAAACACACAGGGTTGTCTGTCGCACATAAATTCTTCTTAAAATACAACACTTTATTTTATAACAACCCTTACTCGCAACAAAAATTCCCTTTAAATACCGCTATACATTTCAAACACAAGATGCACAAAAAAGAAAAGGTTGAGGATGGAAAAAACATAGGGTTTTCCCAGACTTTTCAAATCTTCTGGTGAAGTTCGCCTTCATATTTTATAATTGGCCTTGCTTGCAGGAAAAGTTCCACCAAAAAAAAAAAAAAAATTGTTGCAGGATGCAAAAGACAAAGGGTTGTCCCTCACGTCTCAATTTTTCTTCAAATACAAGACTTTCAGTTATGCATACTTTCAAAACACACTATATTAAAGTTCACCTTGATATTTTATAACAACCCTTATTTGCAGCAAACATTCCCTTTCAATATCATTATACATTTCGAACAAGAGATGCACAAAAAAAAAAGGTGGAGGATGGAAAACATAGAGGGTTTTCCCAGAATTTTGAAATCTTGTTCAAAGACAACATTTAGTGTTATGCACACAGTATGAAGACAATGTAGTGAAGCTCACCTTCATATTTTATAATTGGCCTTTCTTGTAGGAAAAGTTCCAAAAAAAAATTAAAAAAAGGTTGCAGGATGGGAAACACAGAGGGTTGTCCCTCGCCTCTCAATTCTTCTTCAAATACAACAGTTTTAGTTATGCAAACTTTTAGAACAGACTGTATTGAAGTTCACCTTGATATTTTTTTATAACAACCCTTACTTGCAGCAAACCTTTGAATACCGTTATACATTTCGAACACAAGATGCACACAAAAAAAGTTGCAGGATGGAAAACACACAAGGTTTTCCCACACTTTTCAAATATTCTTCAAAGACAACAATTAGTTTTATGTACACCATACGAAGACACTATATTCAAGTTCACCTTCATATTTTATAACTTCCCTTGCTTCCAGCAAAAGTTGCACACAAAAAAAAAATTTACACGATGGAAAACATAAAGGGTTGTCCCTCGCTCCTCAATTTTTGTTGAAAGACAACACTTTTTGTTATGCAGACTGTAAGAACACAGTGTATTAAAGTTCACCTTCATATTTTATAACAACCCTTACTTGCAACAAACATTCACTTTCAAAACCGTTATACATTTCAAACACAAGATGCACAAAAAGAAGGTTCCAGGATGGAAAACACATAGGGTTTTACCACACTTTTCAAATCTTCTTCAAAGACACAGTTAGAGTTATGCACACCGTAGGAAGACAACGTATTGAAGTTCACCTTCATATTTTATAACTTTCGTTGCCTCTAGAAAAAGTTGCACATGAAAAAAAAGAAGAAGCAAGTTGCATTATGGAAAACACAAAGGGTTGTCCCTCGCTTCCCAGTTATTCTAGCAAGACAACACTTTTTGTTCTTCAAACTATAAGAACACAGTGTATTGAAGTTCACCTTCATATTTTATAACAAACCTTACTTGCAACAAACATTTGAATTCAATATTGTTATACATTTCAAACACAATATACACAAAAAACCCTCTTGTAGACTAGTCACAACACTTTAACCAATGACAAATGAGTCTCTTACACTTGTAACTTAGTTTGAATGACTCTTCAATGTCTTTTTAGCCTTGTAAGGAATGAAATTCGAAACACTCCAAATACTGCTCAATGTAGGCCTTCTGACAACTCTGTCCTGAGAGGATAGTAAATAAATGGTCTCAATAAACTCATAAATTTAGCAATCCCTATGTTGCAATGGAGTCACCTATGCCCACAAACCTTTTCCAAAACAAAATGAGAGAACAACGACTCATATTCTAGAAACAAAACTCATTAAGTCACCAATGTACACAGTCATTTACAAATTTTACACATTTTTTGCAGACCTTGGGCTTCATGATAGCTGCCCAAAACCACCTTACCATGCTCTTCAATCTGCACATCATTTAGAATACTCATCAAACATTCCTCTCACCAATTTTCAGGAGATTCAAACGGTGCAAATCTGAGAAGCACAATTTTTAATATACACTTTTTACCCAAACTCAGGGTTTTAGTCGCCTGGAGAAAAACATCAATATCTTTAAGAATTCGAAATGGATTTGGTATGAAACGAAATGAATCGAAAAGTAGACTCAGAGGGATACCATGTACAATGGAGGAGGAGACGATTTATCGCCAAAATATGGCTATACAATGGCCTCAAACACAGAAAATGCAGGAAAAAAACTAAAAAATAGAGTATGTCATTCATTTTTTCAGTATTACATCAATGACAACACTTTCAATTCTGCAGAGTGTAAGAAAATAGTGTATTTAAATTCACCTTCATATTTTATTACAACCCTTACTTGCAAAAAACATCCCATTTCAATTTCCTTATACGTTTGGAACACACTGTGCAAAAAAAAATGTTGCAAATTGGAAAACACACAGCGTTCTGCCTCACCTTCGAAATATTGTTCTAAGAGAAAAGTTTTTGTTATGCAAACTGTAAGAAAGTAGTGTATTATAGATCACCTTCATATTTTCTAAGAACCCATTACTTGCAGCAGACATTCCATTTCAAAATCCTTATAAGTTTCGAAGAGAAGATGCACAAGAAAAGTTGCGGAATGGAAAACAAAGAGAACTACTGAAGAAAATTACAATATTATACAATCTGAAGAAAATTACAATCCACATTTAATACTGTTAACACTAAAAACTATGTCAACCATTTACGAATGGGTATAATCTCTGTGTTCTCAACATCCAGAAGAATTTTCACACTCTTATTGTCAAGGCGGACTTTACAACATACAATGTTGGCACCCCGTAATTTGCATGTAGCAACCTAAAGGAGGGCCTAACACGATGGATCTCAAACCTGAAAATGTGGTTGAATTTGAACACGACCATCAACCTTTCCTCTAGAGGACCTATGTGATTACTAATTATAGATTCCCCCTTGAGGAATCTCATAAACCTCATGCTCAATTGGTCCGTAAGATTGTGCTTGCGTATGATAACTATTGGTCTAATGCACACCTTCCAGATGCAACTAGCTAGGAAAAGGTCTCAAATTTTGCGGTAAATGGACATTGGACAATCACATAAATTGAAAATCTCTATTTCTAGATTGTAATATTGAACGTCCATGCCCATATGTTCCCATACACCAAAGACGATGTTGAAGAAGTGAGCATAATTATCATAGTAATTTGTGCGGTTTGGCCCCTTTCTATTAATTCTCGTTAACATCTTTTCCCGCAACCTATACAGGAGGCTCAATTCCTCAATTTGAGCAAGAATATTGCATGGGAGATAAGGGTGATAGTTGGTCAACCAACTAGCCACCCATGCTCGTGAACTATGGGACATCTTCTATAGAACTGTAGCAGGAGGTACTCAAATTCCTAAAATGAAAGACAAAACAACTTTGTCAGAAGGTACATCTACATTCTCTAATTAGAAATACATTGTCAATGCAATGGAAATAGTGAAAAATAAGTGAGCAAAGTGGAAGATATAGATAATGTTAGCACTGAAGAGATTGTACCTATTCTTTGGAACTGAATGAGGCAACATGTGCAATATCTCGAATGGGCATATGGCAACACACGAGTCGAACAACACGAAGAACAATGCCTAAAAGGAAAGACAACAAAAATTTCAGCACATACAACAACATTATCTAATTAGAAACACACACATTGTGTACGAAAAATGCCTTTTCCAACATGGAAAATAATGTCAACATTCTATTTGTTGCAATCAGATGAGTCGAAGTAATGAATTGTAGAAAAAATATTTTTGTAGCTTTTATTCATATTGTTGATTATATTCATTGCACTTATGTATCTTTCTAACTAAAAGCATTGCTTCCCATTTCATAACTAAAAATAGTATGCTGATACATGACAACCTTACTTTCACGAAACATTCCATTTGACTATCTCTTCATACGTTTCAAACAGAAAATGCACATAATAGTTTCAAATGTGGAAAACACACTGGGTTGTGAGACACTGCTGATTTTATGTAGATTGTAACAGAACAATGTTTTAAAGTTCACCTTCTTGATAGATGATAACCCTTACTTTCAGCAAACATTCCATTTCAATATGTCTTCATATGTTTCAATCAGAAAAAGCACATAAGAGTTGGATGATGGAAAACACACTTGGAGGTGACTGACTTCTTCTTTAAAGTAGACTGTAAGAGAACAATGTTTTGAAGTTCACCTTCTTCTTTTATGACAACCCTTACCTTCAAAAAAATAGTCCATTTCAATAATTTTTCATACGTTAGGAACACAAAATGCACATCATAGTTGCAGGATGGAAAATATATTGCATTGTCAGTCACCTGTTATTTTATGCAGGCTGTAAGAAAATGTACATAACAGTATGAAATGTGGAAAACACACTGGGTTGTGAGACATTGCTGATTTTATGCAAACTGTAATAGAGTTCAATGTTTTGAAGTTCACCTTCTTGATAGATGATAACCTTTACTTACAACAAACATTCCATTTCAATATGTCTTCATATGTTTCGATAAGAAAAAGCACAATATAGTTGCATGATGGAAAACACACTGGGAGGTGACTGAATTCTTCTTTTAAGCAGATTGTAAGAGAACAATGTTTTGAAGTTCACCTTCTTTTATGACAACCCTTACCTTCAGCAAAACAATCCATTTCAATATTTGTTCATACGTTAGGAACAAAAAATGCACATCACAGTTGCAGGATGGAAAACAGACTGCGTTGTTAGTCACTTATTATTTTATGCAGGTTGTAAGAAAATTATTTTTTTCATTGTAGGTCAGCAGAGTCAAATTTGTCAACTTAACTAGCTGAAACTCTTTACCACCAAATCCACCCTTGGTTTGCAAAGACTCTCTTCCCAAAATGCCTATTCAGGAAACCCTTCTTTAAAGCCATTCAGATGAGGGTAACTTGGATAACTATATTCCACTCTTTCTCAAACCTTCAAACCAAGTCAAACACCTTTATTGAGGCCTGTACATGCTTAAAAGAAGAAGGGATATCGCTGCCCTCACCTTTTTGATGAAACCCTAACCTAAAACCTCTCTTTTAGTAAGGGAATGTCTATCAAACCTGGGGGCAACAAAGTTGAAGGTAAGATTCAGTTTTTGCAGGCTTAATTTTTTGTGTTTGAAGAGTGTTTAGAGTTTGGGAAGCTTGGGAACATTTAATTCCATAAAAACATCATGAAGAGGCTCAAAATGAGGGTTTACTGAAAAAGTGTGTTGGGAACTGTTTCTTCCAAAAGTAATTGTGGATGTGCTAGTTTTGGTAACTGGTTAATGTTGCCTCATCAAAACACCTAACGAATTCAAATAGTCCTTTAACAAGTCTCAAAACGTAGGTATCATATACTTTTAGGAATAGTCAAGAAAACACTAATCTACTAAACCCTTACTTTATGCACAAAAAAAGCTCTAACAAATGAGGGTTTAATAGAATACTGTATTCCAAACCTTCCCATGCTCTGCCACTGAATGAAACATTTTTAGAAATTTCTGCCCATGCTTTAGGAACAAACTTTGAGCCCCATTGAATGCACTTTCCTCCATTCCCAACTTGTACGTATCCTTTTTTTATTGGAGAACTTGTGTATTCTCTACAGATGACTAGACAAACATTGAATGGTTCGCTTCCCCTGCATGATTCAACATATACACTTCTTAGAGCATGGTATTGCATAACGTCATACCAAAAATTGGACTTATGTAAGCAGACTTATTAAATTTGAACCATACCTTCCATTGGGTTTACACTTGTGAAAGATAGTCGCTACCGAGGACTCCTTTCCCCAGATTGGAATGCTGAAGTGAACAAAAATAGCCCAAAAAGAAATCATAAAGTTTATAACATGGTACAAGCACATACTAGAAAAAAAGAAATTTGTAATACAATTACGTATTACAATATATAAATTGAAATGGGTTTTGTCATAGTCACCTATATTAGATGTTGTATCCTCTGCCACATCCATAGCAGTTGCGCCTGAAGTCTGACATTGCATGTTGACATTCAGATTCAAACTCTTGTTCACGGACAAGGGAAAGGAGTCATCCACAGGGGTTTGGTGAGCTGAATGTTATGCAGAATGATTTGTACATCGGGTTCGATGTCAACGATGAACCTTGCTTGCACTAAACCATGGATGCATGTAGACGGTGCTAGTTGCACCTTCATCAGGATCCATAATGAATCCAAACGACAATGCATTTGACTATCGTAGGTCCTCTAGAAACCTATCCACGCATTATGCATATGATTGCACCTGTTGTAGAGATTGTGGTGGTGTATGCATCACTTTCTTTAAGATTTTTTTTGTGTCATTCCAAAGAGACATTGTCACCACATGTTCATCATATACATGAGTGATATAAGGAGCTTGCATAAGGGTGAGAACATTATGATTGTTTTCCTCTACGAACCCCTGTGACAATGTCTCATTCAAATCCATCCCTATATCAATTGGTTCACCTCCCCCATCTAAATGACCACACAGAAGAAATTTGTATTACGCAGTAGACAATGCAAAATACAATTGACACCCATAACGTAACACAATTCAAATTGAAATTCACTTACCGTGGACGACCCCTTCAATGACAGATGATATTTTCATCAATTCAACAACCTTGAGGACATGTTTGCAAGTGTTCCCCTACAAACTCCAAGGGTAGTCACAAACAAGAAGGTACTCCCCAAATTTCTGAACAACGTAGTGCATTGGCTACTTTGAATTTTCATCCAATACTGTACAAGATCTATTTCATCAGGAATACAGTCATCTTCCAGAATTTCCTTGGCCTGCTCCACACTAGATTGCATATTTAAACACTTTTGGTTCGTCAAAAAACCATAATGCTGCAACTTTTCCATTTTCCTATAGAATGGTTCCATTTTATACACAAGTGTGTAATACAAATAGTCCATTCTCCTTGTGCATTTTTTTGAATGATCACACAAGTACCGAGTTTTGAGTGTGCAATGGTAGGACTCAATAGCTGCATTCGTATCCTGGTTGGCATGTGGGAATAGTTTGCAATTTTTTTCCCACATGGCTGTGAAAAAATAATCCAATAGTCAAGTAAACCACAACATATTAGAGGTGACATCAAAGAATTTGAATGGTTCAAATCCTGCGAGGTGACAAAAATTGTCAACTCACCAATTCAACCTTCTCCTTCACACTAGGTCTTGTTGAAGTACTCTAAGAATCGAGGCTGATCATTGAACTCCTGAAAGAAAGAGTTCAATAGCTGAGTGACGCAATCTTCAGTGTCACCGATTGCCATCATGATAGTGCCAAGACTGCGGAAGATGTCCATTTCCCTTTCCTTTTCTACATACTTATATACATTCTTTAGCCAAGACCTTTTGACATGCCAAAGGCATAGAAGCACATGACATTGAAAGACATCCCTAATAGACAATACAAGCTATATTGTTTACCGCTCAAATGCATGAGATAGTGGCATTGAAAATGAATACCAAATGAGAAAGGTAGAGAAATGAAGAAAGGGATGCACATACTGTATGGCTTGGATTTCTACAATCACATCATCGGTCAAGAATGAATTGATTCTCTAGTCGGGCTTGGTTGTTCTTCCATGGTCATGCAATACGTGTAGCCACGCAAAGATGTCCTCAATCTTGTTTCATGAGGAGACTACCCACGCAACCGACACACCACTCTGTTGCTCATCGAAAGTGAGGATAGTATACAATGGATACTGTAGAGAGAACAACTCAGTGTGAGCATTGTCAAGTTTATAGCTAGCAAGATCATTGAAAACACAAAGAACTATTTGTTAATGTTTGTAATGCCTCACCCCATATTTGTTAGTTGCAAATGTCGAATCCATCGAGATGACTGAATTGTGCGAGTGGGTAACCATCCTATCCAACATCCATGGAGTCTAAATCTCGATAACAAAAGGTGTATTCTTCCCATCAGGCCGTTGAAAGTAGAAGAAGTTGTCAAATTCCTCTCCACTCCATAGTAGCATACTTGTCGAGTCGACTTTATGTTTCTGTGTGTGAGTAGAACGCACCTTTCTCCAGGCATTCATAACATCCTTTCTTGTAAGGAATTGATCTCTCTTGGATATCATGCCACATAAGACAAGATCATTGATGTGTCTATCCATTATAACATTGACACTGACGTCCATAACAAAAGGCTTTCAATATAGCTTTTGCACTCCACAGATAGATTAGCGGCAAACATAGAACGCTTCTCTCCACTTGTGTTGTGAATGCCATTGCAATATTGACCGATTTTATCAATGTGGAACATTTCTTTGTAGATAATATAGGCAACATCGGGTTTTCCATTCATAACCTTCACCATGAAGTGGTATTGACAACCTTGCATTTGTGTAAATGTCTTATGTGGTTTCTTCTCTGGTGGAGGCTGGCCTCTATTGTCTTTAGGACTATATTGACACCAATAGATGCGAGAAAGGGATCATCTCATCAAGATGAACCAAGGAGAGTAAAATATCATTCGACCATAGAAATGAATGTCGAAAGATACAAACCTCTAATAGGAAATTGTTTTGCCATAAGTTTTGTCGTCAACGGGATAGGAGGTGGTAGGTTCTCTTGTTTTCTTGAACACAAATTTGGTTTCGAAACCTTCAACAAACATTTCACTGTGAATGAAATGATCAAGTCTCGTAAGAGGAATTGCTGCAACAAGGTCAGGGACCTTATCCTTGTTGATGGAAATATCAACCCATTCCAAATCGAAAGATGAAAAAGGAGAGCCTTCATTTTGTACATCTTGCACCTCCAATTCATCTTGCTTCTTCCATTTCAAACCTCTCCCCATTCTATGAAATGACAAAATTGGACGAATATTTAACATTAGTGTGGATTGTGTGAAGAAAAAGAAATAAACCATTCATTAAACATAGATAAAATGTGCTTGCATAGCCGTCACCCGCATGAAACCAATACGAGGTTGTCGGCTTCAATCGAGGAAAATTAAAGGTGATAGATTCAATCAAGCTACGCATAAAATATAACACAAACGCATGCTGGAAATTGGACAATCCATCTCAAAGTACAGGTGGACATAGACAAGGACAACAAAAGATGGCAAGCAAAACCTTTGATGACATCCTGGTATGGAAGAGAAAATAAAAAAAGGTGCATCCATTACTGCAAGCAATGCCAAAATGATAATATGTTTCTTGCATATGTTGAGAAAAAATGAATAAATAATGGAGAGTATGAGGAAAGGCATGAAATTGCAAAATTTTCTATGAACCATGATGTAAGCGATTACAGGTTGGAAAACACAGCATGTAGAAAAGCCTCCACGCTAACATAAAGACCGCAACCCCGCAAGTAAATATAAAAAATATTTTAGAGAGTATGGGGTGTACAAACCTCTTTTACCTGAGGAGGCATGTTGTGATATTCATCCTTCCATTTCACATGACTTAACATGAGGAGCAAAAGCACATCTAGCAATTAACGAAATAAACAAGTGAAGGTTGAACCACACGATCAATGGTTCAACCTAGAACTTCATATGTGGTGTACGAGTGTAATATGCATCACAATATGTAATTACTTATACAATAGCAACAACAGATGTATTATCGTGGGAAGATATGTTGGTTGTGCTGCGTGTGTAAGTGTTAAAGGAGAGGAAGGGCTAGAGGGCAAGCAAAACCTTTGATGACAACCTTGTATGTAAAAAGAATAAGTGCATCCATTGCTGCGAGCAATGCCAAAATGATAACATGTTTCTTGCATCTATTGAAAAAAAGATGAATCAGTAATGGAGTGTATGAGGAAAGGTATAAAGGTGTAAAATTTTCTATGAACCATGATATAAGCGAATGCAGGTTGGAAAACACAACGTGTAGATGAACCTCCACACTAAGATTAAGACTGCAACCCCGCATATAAATATAACAAAGATTTTAGAGAATATGGGGTGTACAAACCTCTTTTACCTGAGGAAGCATGTTGTGATATTCAACCTTCCATTTCGCATGGCTTAACATGAGGAGAAAAAGCACTTCTAGCAATTAACGAAATAAACAAGTGAAGGTTGAACCACACGTTCAGTGGTTCAAGGTAGAACTTCGTATGTGGTGTAGGAGTGTAACATGCATCACAGTATGTAATTAATTATACAATGGAAACAAGAGATGTATTATCATGGGAATATACATTGGTTGTGCTGTGTGTGTAAGTCTTAAAGGAGAGGAATGGTTAGAGGGAAAGAAAAACCTTTGATGACAACCTTGTATGTAAAAAGAATAAGTACATCCATTGCTGCGAGCAATGCCAAAATGATAACATGTTTCTTGCATTTGTTGAAAAAAAGATGAATTGGTAATGGAGTGTATGAGGAAAGGTATAAAGGTGTAAAATTTTCTATCAACCATGATGTAAGTGAATGCTGGTTGGAAAACATAGCGTGTAGATGAACCTCCACGCTGACATAAAGACTACAACCCCACATGTAAATATAACAAATATTTTAGAGAATATGGGGTGTACAAACCTCTCTTACCTGAGGAGGCATGTTGTGATATTCAACCTTCCGTTTAGGGGGTCTTAACATGTGCAACAAAGGCGCATATAGAAATTCGTGAAAAAAGGAAGTGAAGGTTGAACCACACGATGAGTGGTTCAACCTGCAACTTTGTATGTGGCGTATGAGTGTAATGTGCATAACACTATATAATTAATTCTACAGTTTCGAGAACAGATGTATTAGGGAAGATACCTTGGTTGTGGTGCATGTGCATGTGTTAATGGAGAGGAAAGGCTACATCCTGGCAACCAAAACCTTTTAGAACCTTCTATGTAAATAAATGTGCATCCATTGGTGCCAACAACGCCAAAAGAATAATTTTTTTTTTGCATCTGTTGACAAAATCATGAATCAGTAATGGAGTGAATGAAGAAAGTCATACATGTGAAAATTTTCCTATCAACCATCATGTCAACCAATGCATTTTGGAAAACATAGTGTTTACTGGAACCTCGAAGCGGACATAAAGATCACATGTAAAATCACAACCTCACGTGAAAGAAGAATAAGACGTCATAGTATATGGGGTGTACAAACCTATTTTACCTGAGCAGGCATGTTGTGATATTGACCCTTCCATATGGGGTGAGTTAACATGACCAACAAAAGTGTATATGACAATGCATGAACTAAAAAAGTGCAAGTTGAACAACTAGATGGGAAGTCCAACCTACAACTTTTTATGTAGCCTATAAGCCTAATGTGAATAATAACATGTAATTACTTCTATGGTTTCCAACAATGTGAAAAGAAAAAAACACGATCATTGCATTTGGTGATAAAAAAATTAGTCAATGAAGTCAAACATCTATTAACATAAAACTAAACATGACCAGCAAAAGAACATCAAGCACAAAAGTAAAAAATTCCACCCTTCATCTTACAACAAGCAAACATATCGAAAGTACAACCCACAGTGTTTTCCAACATGCCTATAGTTTATTAATTAGAGAGAGTTCAAACGCAATTTCTAGTCTAGCTGTGACTTGTTTTATATTTTGAAGATGTTCCTTTCATTACATTTGTATTGTGTAAACAAGAAAAGGATTTCATTCCAAAAAAAAGAAACAGTTGCCTGGAGACATGAAAGCCATGTGTGAAATGGTAGACAAGTTTTGTAAATAACTTATCAAATAGAAAACCTTTGCATTCTCTAATGAGAAAGACACTCTCCAAGCTAACCAAAGAGCGGCTGCAAAGCTACAAACAAGTAATGAAGACATTCAAAACTCTATCCAAAAAATGGACGTTACTGTCCTAAGGGCTGATAAGGAAGCAACTGCTCCAAACGTACAGATAAGGAAGCAACTGCTCCAAACGTACAAATAAAATGTACTTATAACTGAAACCCAACACTGTGTTTCCCATTTACAATTATTTTTTGCACTTCTTTTTTCAATCGACTGAAATTTAAACACAACAATGGAATGTGTGAATTGGGAGACATTCATACTATTTTGTAACATTCCATGTTTCAAAACTGTGGGTGTTAAGAAGCAAGCAACCCACCATGAGACAACCCTTTCCATTTAAACAAGAAGATTCAAATAACTGAAACCCAACAGTGTGTTTCCCATTCACAATTATTTTGTGCACTTTTTTTTTCAATCAACTGAAATTAAAACACAAGAATGGAATGTGTTAATTTGAAGACATTGATATTGTTTTGTAACATTCCATGTTGAACAACCATGGGTGTTAAAAATCAAGCAACCCACCATGAGACAACCCTTTAGATTTAAACAAAGAGATTCAAATAATTGAAACCCAACAGTGATTAAAACATATGAATGGAATGTGTTAATTTGAAGACATTCATACTATTTTGTAACATTCCATGTTGCACAACCATGGGTGTTAGGAAGCAATCAACCCACCATGAGATAACCCTTTACATTTAAACAAAGAGATTCAAATAACTGAAACCCAAAATTGTGTTTCCCATTCACAATTATTTTGTGCACTTTTTTTTTTTTCAATCGACTGAAAATAAAACACAACAATGGAATGTGTCAATTGGAAGACATTCATACTGTTTTGTAACATTCCATGCTGCAAAATTGTGGGTATCAAGAAGAAAGCAACCCACCATGAGACAACCATTTACATTTAAACAAGGAGATTCAAATAACTGAAATTCGGCAGTGTGTTTCCCATTCACAATTATTTTGTGCACTTATTTTTTCAATCGACTGAAATTAAAACACAACAATGGAATGTGTGAATTGGAAGATATTCATACTATTTTGTAACATTCCATGTTGCAAAACTGTGGATGTTAAGAAGCAAACAACCCACCATGAGACAACCCTTTACATTTAAATAGGGAGATTGAAATAACTGAAACCCAACACTGTGTTTCCCATTTACAATTATTTTGTGCACTTCTTTTTTCAATCGACTGAAATTTAAACACAAAAATGGAATGTGTGAATTGGAAGACATTCATACTATTTTGTAACATTCCATGTTGCAAAATCGTGGATGTTAAGAAGTAAGCAACCCACCATAAGACAACCCTTTACATGTTTAAACAAAGAGATTCAAATAACTGAAACCCAACACTGTGTTTCCCATTCACAATGATTTTGTGCACTTCTTTTTTCAATCGACTAAAATTAAAACACAACAACGGAATGCGTGAATTGGAAGACATTCTTACTTTTTTGTAACATTCCAAGTTGCAAAACCGTGGGTGTTAAGAAGCAAGCAACCCACCATGAGATAAACCTTTCATTTATACAAGGAGATTCACATAATTGAAACCCAACACTGTGTTTCCCATTTATAATTATTTTGTGCACCTTTTTTTTTTCAATCGATTGAAAATAAAACACAACAATGGAATGTGTTAATTGGAAGACATTCATACTATTTTGTAACATTCCATGTTGCATAACTGTGGGTGTTAAAAAGAAAGAAACCCACCATGAGACAACCCTTTCCATTTAAACAAGGAGATTCACATAACTGAAACTCAACAGTGTGTTTCCCATTCACAATTATTTTGTGCACTTTTTTTTTTTTTCAGTTAATTGAAATTAAAACACAAGAATGGAATGTGTTAATTTGAAGACATTCATAGTGATTTGTAACATTCCACGTTGTACAACCATGGGTGTTAAGAATGTAATGTCCCCATTTTTAGCACTACACTTTCCAGTGATTGATAGCCTATCGCCGGTGTGCTGTTGGCGAGTTAGACGCAGAATTAGGGTTTCCAATTGCTTGGTGGTTTCTTTTGAAGATTGGGGGGTTTGCATGTTGAAGTTTGGTTGTTTGGATTCTAGATTCCTTCTGGGTTTTCAGAGAGCTTCACAGAGGTATGACATGCAACTGTGTCGGGCAACCTTTTCAGACTTACTATTTTTAGTAAATTATGACGACTACATCTTGGAGTTTGGTATTTTGGATTGTGGATTCTTTCTGGGTTTTCAGAAAGCTTCGCAATGGTATCACATGCACTTTGATCCGAGCAAATTTTTGAATTTACTATTTTTGGCAGCAGTCCAGTTGGCATCAGTTCAGTTGGTATTGTTGATTCTTGGCCTTTTGATGCATTTTTGGAGAGATTTAAGTTATTTTAATTAAAATAATGTTATATTTTCACATTAACCCCTTGGCCTAGCAGTATGACTTTAAGTTATTTTAAAAAAGGGGGTCTTGTGGGGTGGATGTCTCATTAGGAGACTATTTTAAATATTTCTAAGGTAAAAAATAATGCTTGAGGAAGTGGACACCTATTTGGAGGAAGAGTTTATTTTATTAAAATAAATTAATCTCCTCATGTTTGGATGCCCAAGGAAGGAGATAATTGAAGGTTAAATAAAATACAAATACAAGTGGAAAATTGGATTTGAAATTCAATTAATTTGGGCACACTTTCTGGGGGATTCTAGAAGTTCTTATCAAAAGCTATATAAGGAGAGGTTGGGTCTTCATTTGGATCATCTTATTTTCTATCATATTGTTATGCTGCTAAAATTCTTTCAGAGTTGCTTCGAGGAATGCATACCTCCTAGCCATTTCTCTTGGTTTCGTGCTTGAAATATAACACCTAGCTAAGACTTCGGAGATTGCTTCTCATCCAGATTTGCAAACAGAGCATCAAGGTTGAAGATTTCAGAGATTGGTCAGTTTTACAGTTTCTGATTTTAGCATGGTTGAAAGTAGTTTTAGCTTAGAAGTCATTGTGTGATTTTTGTATGATTCTGGGTAGTTCACTAATCTCTTTCTCTGCTAGGGGTGACCCTTCGTGCAGGTTTTTAGATTTTATTTTTGAGTCTTTGAATTTATCTTGTAAAATCACCCCTCTCTTGAGGTTGTACCTTGCTAGGCTATCTTGGGAGTTGTGCCACAAAATAATATCAGGTCTTGGTTATTGTTTTGGGTCATGAAGTTAGGCGACATCATCCTTAGAGTTTTCTGCATCAATTTTGAACTTGTCATTTGAGTGAGTGTAGAATGAATTATGAGCATTTTGGTGAGTTGTAGGGTTGTTGGTCTATGCATTTTCAATCATATTTTTGTCATATCAGATTGTAGGAGTTCATCATTTGAGTGGGGTTTGAGTCTAGGAGTTCTTGTTGAGCATTGAAGAGACAATATACATTGTTGCAACATTGACATACTTCTAACTCAGTGATCTTGGTAGGAATTTCTATATCATTGTAAAGCTGAACAATAGTACTGTCAGCTATCTTATTTACTTGCTAAGCTTTTTGTAATTTCCCACTCTTAGTGGAAGAGATTGGCCACTGCCAGTCTTCATTGTATTGCATTGGATCCTCAACATCATATGTTAGCACCTCATCCATTCTGGGCTTGAGTGCACATCCTTGGTGTTTCAGTTACTTTCTACATTGCATCATTTACAATAGAATCTTCGTCAAATGGTAGAGCCTTACCCACCTTGGGTTTGGAGTGCACATGCTTGGTGTTGAGTTTATCTTTCAACATTGCATCATCTCTTTCAGTTCCTCCACCATATGGTAGCTCCTTTCCCACCTTGGGTTTGGAAGCATATTCTTAGCGTTGAGTTCTTTCAGCATTGTATTACTTTTAGTACTACATGCAATAAGATCCTCTGACCATATGCTTGTCTCTCCTAGACGCATTCTTCGTTAGAGTTCCTTTCCAGTTCAACATTGTTTCTGATCCTCTGACCACATGCTCGCCCCTCTTGGGCACATTCTTGGTTAGAGTTACTTTTGCATCATTTTGGTTTTGGAGCTGACCTTAACAGGTGCGTGTTGCATTGTAATTGCTATTGAAAAATTAGAAAAAAATGGTTCGATTCATTACAAAGAAGCAAGAAACCCACCATGAGACAACCCTTTACATTTAAACAAAGAGATTCAAATAACTGAAACCCAACACTGTGTTTCCCATTCACAATGATTTTGTGCACTTCTTTTTTCAATCAATTGAAATTAAAACACAACAATGGAATGTGTGAATTGGAAGACATTCATACTATTAACATTGCATGTTGCAAAACCTTGGATGTTAAGAAGCAAGCAACCCACCATGAGACAACCCTTTCTATTTAAACAAGGAGATTCACATAACTGAAACCCAGCGGTGTGTTTCCCATTCACAATTATTTTGTGCACTTTTTTTTTCAATCAACTGAAATTAAAACACAAGAATGGAATGTGTTAATTTGAAGACATTCATACTATTTTGTAACATTCCATGTTGCACAACGGTGGGTGTTAAGAAGCAAGCAACCCACCATGAGACAACCCTTTACATTTAAACAAGGAGATTCAAATAACTGAAACCCAACAGCGTGTTTCCCATTCACAATGATTTTGTGCACTTCTTTTTTCAATCAATTGAAATTTAAACACAAGAATGGAATGTGTGAATTGGAAGACATTCAAACTTTTTTGCAACATTCCATGTTGCAAAATCGTGGGTGTTAAGAAGCAAGCAACCCACCATGAGACAACCCTTTCCATTTAAACAAGGAGATTCACATAAATGAAACCCAACAATGTGTTTCCCATTCACAATTATTTTGTGCATTTTTTTTCTTTCAATTGACTGAAATTAAAACACAAATATGGAATGTGTTAATTTGAAGACATTCATACTGTTTTGTAATATTCCACGTTGCACAACTGTGGGTGTTAAGAAGCAAGCAACCCACCATGAGACAACCCTTTACATTTAAACAAGGGGATTCAAATAACTGAAACCCAACAATGTGTTTCTCATTCACAATGATTTTGTGCACTTCTTTTTTCAATCGACTGAAATTAAAACACAACAATGTAATGTGTGAATTGGAAGACATTCATACTGTTTTGTAACATTCCATGTTGCAAAACCATGGGTGTTAAGAAGCAAGAAACCCACTATGAGACAACCCTTTCCATTTAAACAAAGAGATTCACATAACTGAAACCCAACAGTGTGTTTCCGATTCACAATTGTTTTGTGCACTTTTTTTTTCAATCAACTGAAATTAAAACACAAGAATGGAATGTGTTAATTTAAAGACATTCATACTGTTTTGTAACATTCCACGTTGCACAACCGTGGGTGTTAAGAAGCAAGCAACCCACCATGAGACAACCCTTTACATTTAAACAAGGAGAATCAAATAACTAAAATTCAACTATGTGTTTCCCATTCACAATGATTTTGTGCACTTCTTTTTTCAATCGACTGAAATTGAAACACAACAATGGGATGTGTGAATTGGAAGACATTCATACTATTTTGTAACATTCCATGTTGCAAAACCGTGGGTGTTAAGAAGCAAGCAACCCACCATGAGACAACCCTTTTCCATTTAAACAAAGAAATTCACATAACTGAAACCCAACAGCGTGTTTCCCATTCACAATTATATTGTGCACTTTTTTTTTCAATTGACTGAAATTAAAACACAAGAATGAAATGTGTTAATTTGAAGACATTCATACTGTTTTGTAACATTCCACGTTGCACAACCGTGGGTGTTAAGAAGTAAGCAACCCACCATGAGACAACACTTTACATTTAAACAAGGAGATTCAAATAACTGAAACCCAGCAGTGTGTTTCCCATTCACAATGATTTTGTGCACTTCTTTTTTCAATTGATTGAAATTAAAACACAAGAATGGAATGTGTGAATTGAAAGACATTCATACTATTTTGTAACATTCCATGTTGCAAAACCGTGGGTGTTAAGAAGCAAGCAACCCACCATGAGACAACCCTTTCCATTTAAACAAGGAGATTCACATAACCGAAACCCAACAGTGTGTTTTCCATTTACAATTATTTTGTGCACTTTTTTTTTCAATCAACTGAAAGTAAAACACAAGAATGGAATGTGTTAATTTGAAGACATTCATACTGTTTTGTAACATTCCATGTTGTTCAACTATGGGTGTTAAAAAGCAAGCAACCCACCATGAGACAACCCTTTACATTTAAACAAGGAGATTCAAATAACTGAAACCCAGCAGTGTGTTTCCCATTCATAATGATTTTGTGCACTTTTTTTTCAATCGATGAAATTAAAACACAACAATGGAATGTGTGAATTGGAAGACATTCATACTATTTTGTAACATTCCATGTTGCAAAATCGTGGGTGTTAAGAAGCAAGCAACCCACCATGAGACAACCCTTTCCATTTAAACAAGGAGATTCACATAACTGAAACCCAGCAGTATGTTTCTCATTCACAATTATTTTGTGCACTTTTTTTTCTTCTATCGGCTGAAGTTAAAACACAAGAATGGAATGTGTTAATGGTAAGAAATTCATACATTTAAATAACTCCACATTGGGTTTCCCAAATTTCATATTAAAAAATCTTGTAAAACCCTTTTCCTATAACCTAATTACCCCTCACCTCAAATTTCGTCGGTATTTGAACACTTCACATTTATTTTGTGCACTTTTTTTCAATCAACTAAAATTTAAACACAACAATGGAATGTGTGATTTTGAAGACATTCATATATTTAAATAACTCCACATTTATTTTTTGCACTTTTTTTTCAATCAACTGAAATTTAAACACAACAATGGAATGTGTGATTTTGAAGACATTCATATATTTAAATAACTCCACATTGGGTTTCCCAAATTTCATATTAAAAAATCTTGTAAAACCCTCTTCCTGTAACCCAATTACTCACCTCAAATTTTGTCGGTATTCTCCTCCACGTGCACTCCACACTTCAGCTTACAATCCTTGATTTCGTCGGTATTCTCCTCCAAGTCTTTGTCGTCCACATGCACTCAAACCTTCAGCTTTCCCTTTCAATGTGCATACTGGAAACAAATAATATTTTCTCCTTTCTTCCTCAAAACAGAAAAGGCTCTGTTTCTGCCTACGTCACTTTCCCTTCCACTTTTCCCGCGCCAAGAAAAGAGACTTGCTGAGAAAGCAACCCTGCCGCCTTTTTCCCTTACCGACAGGCGGGTAAACCTAGCTGACGGCGCCGTTAACTTGCACCTAACAATCGCCAGCCATTTGCTCCTGCTGCCGCTTTTCTTTGTAATCGCCCATCTGGCGAGCCCCGCACTACGACGTTTCGTCATGTTATGTATGTTTCCATGTATGTTATGTATGTTTTTCATGCATTTTTGTATGTACATAGGTGCTTTTTGTCCAGGAGTTAGCCGACTCCAGATACTTGCACCTTCTTCTTTAATTTCAAAAAATATGTTTACATAATGTTATTTACTCTAAATATGCTCATTTCCCCAAATTTGAAAGTGATATATTGTTTTTGGTATTTCAAGATGATACAGTGGTGGAGCTACATGCACATCAGTTTCAGAAGGTCCAAGCAGTCTGTATTGTTTGTAGAAATCTTGTCGAATCTTTCTAGAACATTAGCTATTACTAAAATCAAAGTCACAACCCAATGAACATTTCCCAGTTGTTTCATTGTATCCATGGCCACTGATTGTGCTTTGCTAGAAAGCTTTGATGAAGAGGATATATGTTCCCAATAAAGATGCACTATCCCATTGTCATAAAAATCTAGGATCTTTATCGAAATATAAACTACCTTCAAAGTTAAACATCTAGAATGGCCAAATCATGAATTACCTGATCCAAATTGTCTTTGCCCCTTCTGAAATGGATTCAAATAATTTTGAAAAATCGGATGACATACACTGTCACTATATATCCCTTAGTTTCATACCACTTTCAAGCAATTTACAACTCAACCCTTGTAAATATCCATCTTAATAAGTGTCTTTAAATCTACCCATAAAACAATGATCTAGTTTAAATTTTAAGAACCCAATTGTTTGGTGCAAAGAGAAAAATAGAATTTACCTTGCCCATAAGAGAAGATTTACAATTTAAAATGGGGATCGTTTTTAATTTTTTCAATTTGAGAGAAAGATTGCGCATTACCCACAACATATGTAAATTGTAAGTTATTTTCCTGTAAAGGTTAATTTGTGTTTAAATGTGGATTTTTCCTTTTATGATTTGTATACAGTCCAATCATGATGAGTGCGAGAGAGCTTGAAAGTGGAAATGCAGGAGAGCATGCAAAGCTAATTGGGCAAAGATACCGTGAAGCAACGAATATAATTAAGAAAGGGAAGATGTGCATCCTCTTCATCGATGATCTTAATGCAGGGGCAGGAAGAGTGGGAGGCACAACTCAGTATACAGTGAACAATCAAAGGGTGAATGCCACACTCATGAACATTGCAGATAATCCCACTAATGTTCAGCTACCTGGCATGTACAACAACGAAGACAATCCTCGTGTTTGTATCGTTGTGGCAGGAAATGACTTCTCAAATTTCTATGCCCCATTGATTCGTGATGGTTGTATGGAGAAGTTCTATTGGGCTCCAACCAGGGATGATAGAATTGGAGTTTGCAAGGGAATTTTCCACACAGACTATGTTCAATATACTCAAGGAGGAGGTTGCGTGGGAGTAAGGAGTAGAAACACATGAGAGAAAGGAAGATATGAGGCATGCACAAGAGAAAGAACAGCAAAAAACACATATAAAACAACAACTAAGAATATTGAATCGAAACAAAACAAACATGCAATCGCATATACCTTGGTGCAATATTCAGATTCAAAATGCTTACTGCTGCTTGCTTAGAAATGCACTGTTTACTGTTGTCCTCTTCTACATATTACTGTATTATACATCAGAAATCTCCCCAAATTTTCGTGCAAATAAAATCTCTAATCAAAACGATGGCAGTATAGATTATTATACATCATAGATAACAGTGAAAAGAGCAGACGGATGGGCACATACCTCGACAATAATATGATTAACAGTATTAATTCTTGGTAGAATGTCGGGAGTTCCTGAATCTTTGATTTGTTTTACTCAATAATACATTATAACAATGCAATTAAATCAACCATTTTCAAACTAAAGCCAACTGAAGCACAAAAATCTAAAGCCAAACCTGCGGCAAGTAAAGCCAACCGGAGCAAAAAAATCTAAAGCGAAACTTGCGAGCACTCGGAAATTATGTATAAGCTCATTTTGTTGTGGCACACTAATTGCCACCATCGATAATTTGGAACGGCTACAAGTACAAAGATTTGAAACGACTGTGAATAGTGTAAAATTCGAGCTAAACCTGCAGTATAGCGTAGATCTGGCTAGAAAAGAAAGGAAAGATTGCAGATAAATAACAGAGAAAGAAACAGAGCAAGAACAGAAAATAAAGATTCTATTAACCGAACAGATTACAATGCGTTGATAACTGATATAAATAAGAACCGCAGCAAAGAGATTGCGGTGAAAAGAGGCGGTGAAAACAAACTAATCTGGAGTTCACTTTAGTTGCATATCGCATGGCGGTGACAACAAACTAATTTGAAGTTTACTTTAGTTACATATTGCATGGAAAATAAACATGACTGTTTGCTTAAGTTAGCTTAAAAAGCTGTCTGTTGATTGTTGAGAAAACTAGAAACTAACGCTAACACCCCCCTTAAGTATAACTAAGGAGATAGAAAAGAGGGAAAACCCTGTGGGAACAAAAACCCCCCTCAAAAAATATACACTAATTGTGCATGGCAACTACTGTGTTGTAGTGTTCGTTACCGCAAGAAGATCTCGCTGAATGTGAAACTTCTGCTCAGTGAATGTCTTCGTAAAGATGTTGGCAATATGTTCTGAAGTGGCATAGTATTGCAAGTCAATGACTCCATCATTTATCAATTCACGAATGAAGTGCATGTGGATCTCGATGTGTTTAGTCCGCTGTCGCTATATGGGATCTCTGCAAAGCTTCAGTGTACTTTGATTGTCACACCAAATGATAGTCGGACGATGGAAGAGGATACCAAGTTCAGTTAGGAAGTTTTGCAGCCAAATGGCTTGAATGGTAATGTTGACTGCACCTCTATATTTGGCTTCTGTTGATGATAAAGCAATGGCAGATTGCTTTTTGCTTGACCAACAAATAGGGCTTGATCCCAAACTAAGTACATATCCAGAAGTGGACTTGCGATCAATGTTATCACCAGCCTAGTCTGAATTAGTGTAGCCAATGAGATCCAAAATACAACCTGCTGAATAATGAATCCTGTAGCAAATGGTTCCCTGAACATATCGAAGTATACGCTTGGCAGCCTTCCAATGTAGCTCATGTGGCTCCTGCATGTATCTGGAAACAATCCCCACTGCATATGAGAGATCTAGACGAGAGTGATGGAGATAAAGAAGACTCCCCACAAGTTGACGAAATTGTGTGCAATCAACCAATGGTGTATTTTTGCCATCCTCAAGCTTGACCCCCGATAAGAAAGGTGTGGCTGTTGGCTTGTAGTCAATCATGCGAAATCGAACTAGAAGATCTCTCGCATACTTGGATTGAGAAACATTGATTCCTGATTCATTCTGGCTGATTTCAAGTCCAAGGTAAAAGTGTAGGAGACCCATGTTTGTCATAGAAAATCTAGCACGCAAAGCAAACTTAATTTCAGCAATGGTTGTTGCTGAACTACCTGTTATTAGTAGATCATCTACATAAAGCACTATCATCAACAGAGAGTCAGTTGTTCTCATCATATAGACATTTGGATCAGATTTACATCACATGAAATTCTGAGACAGGAGATAAGAGTCCATTTTAGCATACCAAGCTCTAGGTCCCTGCTTGAGGCCATAGAGTGACTTCTTGAGTTTGCATACTAAAGATGAATTTTGTACATACCCTTGCGGTTGCTCCATGTAGATTTCTTCCTTGAGATCATCGTGAAGAAAAGCATTCTTCACATCCATGTGGTGAACCTCCCACCTTCTTGCTGCTGCAATGGCAAGAGTCATCCGAATGGAGTCCATTTTTGCTACTGGAGCAAAAGTCTCATCATAATCAATGCCATGAACTTGCTGAAAACCTTTAGCTACCAACCGTGCTTTGTATCTACTCACATGTCCATTTGCTGATTTCTTTGTTTTATAGACCCACTTACATCTGACAAGCTTGCGATCAGAAGGAAGCAAAACTAGGTCCCAAGTTTGGTTTGCTATGAGCGAGTTGTACTCCTCCTCCATGGTAGCTTCCCAAAGAGGATTCCCTATAGCTTTTGTATAAGTCTGAGGATCAGATGCTAAAGCCACATAGGCATGCAATGGCATGATGGGTTTGGTAGCTAAGAGTGCATGAGGAGCTTCATATATCTCGCTTAAGCTCCTTGTTCTTTGATTTCTCACAGGGGATACTGAATCATCGCCGGAAGCCCAATCAGTATTTGGTTGTAGATCGACACATGCATGCTCATCTTCCTCTGAATCAGATTTAAAAATATCTGAAATCAGATCTGTATGATTGTATGTATCTTCTCTAAAATCTATAAGAGGAAGAAACACCGAGCTGGAAGCATGTTTATCCTGAGATGCATGTGGGGAACTTTCTTCAAAGTAGACACTTCTCTCAATGAAGAGTGTTTCTGTTGAAAGATCTAGCAGTCTGTATCCCTTTATGCCATCTGGATATCCAACGAAGATGCATTCTCTGCTTTGAGGCTCCAAAGCCTTTCTCTTTTTGACAGGAATACGGGCCCATGCACATGATCCAAAGATGCGGAAATGTGCAACTTCTGGTTGCATGCCACTCCATGCTTCTAAAGGTGTTTTTCCTATGACAGATTTGTGAGGAGATCTATTTTGTATATATGAAGCA
The DNA here is from genome assembly GCA_007258455.2 of Sequoia sempervirens. Classification (NCBI taxonomy): domain Eukaryota; kingdom Viridiplantae; phylum Streptophyta; class Pinopsida; order Cupressales; family Cupressaceae; genus Sequoia; species Sequoia sempervirens. Next base: position 189,256,614 of record VDFB02256132.1, read on the forward strand.
CAGTTGATTGCTTCAGCCCACAATTTGGAGGGAAGAGACCTTGCATGCAACATACAACTGGCCATCTCTTTCAAAGATCAGTTCTTCCTCCCAGTTACCCCATTTTGTTGTAGAGTGTAAGGAACCGTGTTCTACAAATGTATTCCTACTTCATCACAAAGATTTCAGACATCGTTATTGACATACTCACCCCCATTATCTATGCGAAGGATCTTGATCATTTTCCCAGACTGCTTCTCTGCATGAGCTTTGAAAATCTTGAAACACTCAAACACTTCAGACTTGAATTTGACAAAATACACCCATGTATATTGTGTGCAATCATTAATGAATGTTAGCACATATTTGGCTTGGCTCATAGAAGGATCAGGAAATGGGCCCATAAGATCACTATGAAAAAGCTCTAAAGGAGAAGAGGCTCTCCATGCATTCCCCTATGGAAACTTTTCTTGTGGATGTTTTCCAAGAGCACAACCTTCACATATTCAATCAAAAAATTCTATGGTAGGCAAGCCTTTCACCATCCCCTATTTGCTAAGTTGTTGCATGTATCTAAAGTTTAAATGACCAAACCTTTCATGCCAAATTCTACTTTTATCATTTGCATGTGTTAGCAATAAAGTGGAATCTGATTTAGCAACAAAGTCAGAAAAAGTGTACAAATGAGACTGATGATTTGCCTTACCAACAACAATTTTGGAGTTGTCTTGCATGTCAAATATGCTCACCGCATCTGGGGTGAATTCAACTCTCCTTCCAGTGCCAGTATGTGTCATTTGATAGATAGAGAGAAGATTGACAAAAAGCTTTGGAATGTGCAGGACATTCTCAAAACTTCCAATTCCAAGCTCTACCCTCCCTTTTCCAGTTGCCTCTACTAGAGAGTCATCTCCCATGAGAATAGGAGGACCATCATATGGTTCCAAAGATGAGAGAACATCTTTTGTAGCTGCCATGTAGTGTGAAGCTCCAGAGTCGAGGATCCATGCATCTGGAGAAGAATGAATAGCAATTAATGTAGGTGCATTACCTCTTTCTTCTGGTGCCTTTTCTTCCTTCTTCTTCTTGGAACTTTCTGGAATAAAGCTACCAAGATTATTTTGTTGAAGTGTTTGCACCATGAGGTCAATGGTCTTCTTCATGCATGATGATTCTAGATGGTAACCACGATTGCAATAGCTGCACTTTGATTTCTCCCTTTTGTCATTTTCCCTCAAGCTAGAAGATTCATTTGGAGGTTTGAGATTGTCTCCCTTTCTTGGATTTGGTTCCTTCTTCCCTTTGCCTTTGGATTGCTGATTGGGTTTCAAATTGTTCTTCCCACTTGTTTGCACAATAAGAGCATGAGCTTTGGAATTTTTTAATGTACCCATCTTTATGAGCTTATCTTGCTCATGTATCAAGGACTCAATAAATTTATCGAGTGTGGGAATCTTCCAATTTGCTTATGTTGTGAGCCTGACTGTGTGAAAAGTTGAGAAAAATACAGCATAATCTAGACCCAATTTTGACAAAATAGCAAGAACTAATTTGCTTTCTTCTTGAGATTTGTCGATTCCACATCCTTTCAGCTGGAGTAATAAGGCCTTGAACTTTGTGAAAAAATCTTGAATATTTTCAAATTTACTCAGATCTAGTAAGTTGAGTTCATTTTCAAGGATGTGACCCCGCATCTCATCTTGCTTCCCAAAAAGAGTCTCTAGTGTAGTCCAAACTTTGTTTGGAGTTTTGCATGCTTCAACATGAAACAACAATTCTGGAGACATGGATAAGCATAGGAGACCAAAGGCCTCATCCATGTGATTGAAATATTTGGATTTTTCAATTGCACATTCAGTTCAACCTTTGTTGCCTTGACTATTCGAAATAAGCCTCTACTTCTGAGTTGAAGCAGAATCTTTGGCTTCCATTCGTAATAGTTATATGGTGATAGATGTGCAGAGGTTGGAAATTTCATTCTTGTCAACAGCTCTAATCTTCAGTTATTGCAAAAACAAAGTTTATTCTCCTTCTTCCTAGCTCCCTTAAGCTCTGATACCATGTTAGAAACCAAGATCTAATTGCAAACTAGAAAAATCACCTTCCCCAGAAGAGAAAAACGAAAAAGTAGAGATTTGCAAAAGATGTGCAAATTGATATATATTCGAAGTACTAAATATTACAAGAGATCTAATTTTCTTTATAAAAACAAAGATGCATAAACCTAATCTTATCTTGAGCAACAAGATAGCTCAACAAGATAAGGATAAAACCTATAACTTAGGAATTAAATAATTACCTAAGTAAACTTATGTAAAGTGTAATTAAATATTAATTACACCAACAAATAGAAAGTCACGTGCAAGGTGATGTAATCATTTGTCATACCCATATCAGTTACCTCCATGCCTCGTTGTCTTCCAGTACTGCCATCTTCTTATCATTTTTTGTGTGAGGTGTTTTAAATGTTTATACAGATTAGAGGCTTCGACATAATTATTTGCAAAATTGACATAATATTTTTGAACAATAAGATTTATCATGTCAAAAAAATGTTTGATTGTACATAATTTTATTTCAAATTTCCATGCTGAGAAAAAAATATTATACATAAATATAGGAAGCCATACCAAGGGAAACATATCCTAATTAAGTTGCTTTCGTACATATTTTGAATGTTTAAAAACTAACAATGACAAAATGCGAGTCAACTATAAAATTTAAGGTGGGAATCACACATGGGATTTGGAGCAAAAGTTTTTATTTTACAAATTTAGCAGAGCTATTATTTTGAGCATAGCCAGAAGGGGCTTCTTTCACTTCAATGGTGGGTGAATTTGAGGAAAGAAACATGGCTTTATAGGATTCTTTCTACTCTAGGTCATTTAAGTAAGTAAAACACGGAAGGCAATATCAAAGAGGACCATTGCTAACAACAACTACAAAAAGGAAATGAAACCATCTATAGTGAGGGATTTGAACTTCAATTTTCCATCGTGTGGAGGAGGAATTTAATCTTGAAGCAAAGGCAGTGTCATAAGGAATGCAAGGATCGACTAACTTCTTTTGGTTTAACATCTTTGAAGAAAGACACGTTCTTCGCCTCTAAAGTAGGGTCGATCACAAGGAATTCTCACACCTTTAGAATCTTATTTAAACGACTATGAAAGATATGAACTATATCGGGATGGCTTAACCAGCACACTCTAAGCATTGACCGCTTAGAGTGGCTGATGTGGGGCCCTCTTACTCCGATCCTCTCCTCAACGTCTGTTTCCATTCTCGCTAGCATTCCCGTTAACCACTACAATCAGCAGTTAATCACAGTTAGTAGCCAACGCATAAACCGAACATTTAAACTCATTGTTCCCGTACTGTAGAAGATGGGACGTGCTTCATCATACGCAAGGATGAGCGTTGTCACATTCATTGTTAATGAAACTATTTGAATTTAAAATTTGAATCTGCAATCTCCCGCCCAACCCACAGAAAGGTGTAATAGGAAGATTTCTTCGATTGGATCAAACATCACAGCCATAACAATTACAGGAGTAAATGGGTAAAGTTAACAAGACTATAAATCGAGTGTGTGTGACTGGAGCAAGGGGATACAATGGTTGGTCAAAAATCTTTTGGAAAGGGTCCGCACCATCAATGCCACAATTAGAAACCCAGGTACTTGGTTTTTAAGTAAAGATCATAAAAAAATAACATTCTAGTAAATAGTTATCTATTTAAGCATTCTAGTTTTATATGGGTTGATGATATGCAGCAGACAAGACAAAATCTGGGGCTTTGCTAGAGCTGTCGGGGGTAGAGGAAAGGCTTAAGCTCCTCAAAGCCGATTAATGTTTTGAGGGCAGCTTTGATTCTGTAGTGGAGGGTTGTCAAGGAGCTTTTCATGTGGCAAGTCCCATGGATTTTACAGTAGCTAATCTAGTAAGCAGATGAAATGAATCTTCACCTCTTTATTCATAATAACACATCTGTTTCTAAGTCTTTCTAGAATGAATGTAGTTTTCCAGGATGATTTTATTGTACTTGCCATAAATAGGGTACTCAATGTTATGAGAGCCTGTGTAGGAGCTAAATCTGTTAGACTTTTAATTTTCACTTCAATAGTTACATCAACTTCTCCAATGAATGACAAGGGAGAATTCATCCAAACATGCTTTGATGAAAGGAGTTGGAGCCCCCTAGGTTTCCTTAAATTTTAGACAACTAAAAAAGCTTTGTATATGATAGCTAAGACACTAGCAGAACAAGAAGCCCTTAAATATGAGCTTAATAATAGCATTGAGGTGGTAACCATCTTTCTAGGTATGGTGATTGGGCCTTAGTTTACAACTACGAGTTCACCAATGAGTTCTCCAACATCTACTCAAGCAATATTAGCTCTGACTAGAGGTATAAATATTTGTATGTTTATTGTTACTGTGTATGATGTATTAAAGATTCTGTGTAATTTTCATGTGACCTGACTTAATAGGATATGGTGAATATTATGATCCTTAAGTTTCTCAATTTCATGTTGGGATCCATACCAATTGTTCATATTGATGATACTTGCAATGCCTACATATTCTTGATGGAACATTCCAATGCTCAAAATCGCTATGTTTGTGCATCTATTTCTTTCAATCTGAAGGCACTCAAAGATTTCCTTGTTAAACATTATGTACAACTCAAGAATTCTCTTAAGTAAGCAGACAATTTTCATTTGAATCTTCTAGGTTATTTAGGCTAAATGGTCTACAAAACCATCAAATGTAATACTTTTTAATTGTATTCAAGTACATGTTAGATGAAGATGATGGACTTGAGAAATACCTACCTATTTCTTCAAAGAAATTGTTGGATATAGGTTTCTCTTACAAGTATCATTTACCAAAGCCTTTAAGGAGACCATGGAATGTGCCATAAAGAATGGACTACTAAGGTTGTAATCAATAAGCTATACTTTCTAATAGTTTGATTAATGAATTGTTGCTTTTAGGTAGATGAGGCCTTTTTTGTCCTCAAGCAAAAAGGAAACACTGTTCGATGTTGTATTGGTTGTAATCGTTCCATGTCTTCCACTTCTTTTCAATTCACATGTCTTATTTTCCCCTATTAAAGGAAATATTTTTTACTTGAGACAATAAAGAGTGGTGTGGAAGATAACAATTTTTCTATTTACTGGATAATTCTCAAAATAATTACTGATCAATTTTAAAAGACATTCAAATTAATATAAATTTCAAAATAAATTAGTTAAACAAATAACAAAAGAAATAAAAACTATTTTTTTAATTCTATTTTAAGATTAAATGATTTTAAAATGAAGATTTGTAATTTTAAAAACTTAGTGGGGTATTTATAGAAAGTGAAGTTGGGTTATCTATAAAAAGTAATTTAAAAAAAAATAAAATTAAGATTTTAAGTCATTTAAAATATTAATTTATAAACAAAATCTAAAATTTTCTATGATTTAAGAAGGGTAGATGTGAGGCTTGATTCATTCTCAATGAGAAAACACCAAGACAAATTTTTTTTACATAAATGAAAATGTAACATAATTTTCTCACCATATTTTAACCTTTTATTTTCTTTGCACGAACCCACATTTTAAACATAAGACATTTGAGGGATTGATCTTTTTCCCAATATGTAACTACATTTATGGTGTAAAACTATATTTCGAGGACTAAATGTCACAAAGTCTACCTTGTACATATAGATCAATATTTTTGTGAACAACAATGTTAAATGAGTCAATTATAGCCTTCAGAAACATTGTGTCAAGGAAAACCTTCAATTGATTAATGGAATTAATGATATGATAATTTTATAATAGATGATGGTAAAAAAGATAGCCATAATGGAAATTTCATGTATTGTTATTAGATTATTTTCATTGTGTTTATATCATGTTGTGTTATCATTTTTGTAAGTATTTAGCAACACTATCCTTATTTATTATTATTGTCATTAGATTTTTGGTATCACATAACCTACATTTATTAAGATTTGGAGTAAACATGAGATCATCTTTCATCTTCCATTTTCACATGCACATTATTCAAACAAAGGTAAGTATCTCAAGTATGCACTTTTGATTTTTTATTATATCTTTATTTTATTATTTGTACTTAATCATGTTCTAAATTTATATTTGGTGTATCACACTTCAAATTACTTTCTATATAATCATAATCAAATTGCATATCTTTCAACATTTAAATATTCATTCAAATGCTTGTCATGCATGCATCTTATGGTATTTTGATTCCACATGTTGATTATTACTATGCTTGGATCTTACAATATTATGCCCACACAGGTTTATAAATACCATGTTTACACCTTATGATTGCATATTATAATTAATAATGATTACAAATTATTAATTCTTACCATGAGGACATCATATATTTACTTATGACTACATATGTTTCTTATATAAAACTTAGGGTAATTTTCCTTGATTATTTCCCTATATGGGAAATCTATTAGCTCACCAATTATCTCGTATACATGTTCTTCTATTATATTCCTTACATTTACCCATGCTTCAATAACTTTATCTATTAGAAACTATTTTTTCCAATAGGGGAAACATTAGGGGGCATCTTGTTTTCCCATTTATATATACTTTCAAATTCACATCCAACTATGTTGTTACATGCTTTGTACATGATGCTATATTATTTCTTTAAGTGATTATATGGTTTTGTAGCATCACATATTTTTCTCCTCACTTGCATGTGATATTTGTGAAAAAAAATCTAACCAATATCTAATTAATTCCTTAAGAAACTAAATAAAACTATAAAAAAATATTAAACAAAGAAAAGATTGAAATAAGTTGAATATTGACTATCCATTTAATATGAGAGTGTAATAATAACATAGTTATGCAAGTGTAAAATTAAATGGGGAAGAGGTTGAAAATGGGGAAGGAAGTTGACACCTCATCCATTGGGAAGTGTCGCTAGCATGATATGAGAAGACAACTCAATAGCTAAATGTGGATTGTGTAACTACTATGGAAGAGTGTGACAACTATCATACCCAAACTCAACCTCAGCAGACCTACCTATGAACATTATACTAAATAAGTACAAAATATATATGTGTGAATTGTAATTGGGATAGTCACATGGAAAGAAGGAAGTACACTAATGGGTATGTGTTTACCCTATTTCATGGGTGATTAATTGGATTGGTAAACAAAAATCTATGTTTTCTCTTTTGACTATAAAGGTAGAGTACATGACACCTACTTATGCCTCTCAAGAACTAGTATATTTTTAGAGATCATGTTTAGATATTGGTTGAAGATATATTTTTTATTTAATGTGATAGTAATCTAGTTACATCATCTTTTTTGACAACGCTACCTTTGATGGACAAAATACAAAATATTTATGACTAAACAAGTGAATACCTTACTAAACATTGAAAATCATTTGATGAAGAACATGAGAACAAAGAATTTCAAATTATGGAGGATGGCTATGAGGATCAACTCCTAGTATTAGTTCACTTTTTTGAGTACCCCTTACGATTCCTATAATTTATACGAGTGGGAGATTGTTAGGACTAGAGTCCACTATGTGTTGTACAATTTCTAATGTCATAGTCTAATGGCTATTATTTTATATTTAATATATAATATTATAAATTATGTGCTCGTATGAAAAAATAATACTTCACTTAGATGTAATCTTCATATTCTATTTTTAACACTTTTTCATGTGTCATTAGCTTTATGATGAATTTAAAATTATTTCATATTGAGTTACAAAGTGAAGTCTAACAGTATTTTTGACCCACTATTTATAGATATATATAAAAGGTGTGTAAGTGTAATTATTTCTCTATATTAGAGTGTTTGAGAGTTACACTTGGACCCCTTATTCATATAATTTAATAAAATAAAGAAGTGACACTTTAATTGTGGAGAAGTTACTCTTTGAGGTGAAGCACATAGTTTGAAATTGGACATTTTGCATACATACAAGTATTGTAGTGAATATTAGGTATCTTTTTTATGTAGCCTAGTTATGTTGCAAAATTTCCTCTAGATTCAAAGTGTAGATTTTGTATGAAGACTAAATAAGCTACTTGTTGATGTGTATGTTGATCACAATGAACTTAGATAAAATTACAATGAATCTTACATCTCATGAAAAAAAATCCTATAATAGAATTTTATCATCCAAATGTTTTGGATGTCAGGTCTTGACATATAGGATAACTCAATTTTTTTGCTTATAACATTTAAGAGAAGGCCTATATGGTTCAATATTTTTTTATATTAAGAGGGTTAAATGTTTTTTACCTGGAGCTATGAACTGATGAGGTCACAAATAGGGGACCTCATCCCCAATATCAATTTTCAAAAATTACACCCCAATGTGGTTTAAACTTTGATGGTAAGAATAACACAACTTTACCATCACACCATGCCACTATTGGCCTTTATTGTTCAAGATTCATCAGATAAGGTTTTGTAGATTATTTGGACCACATTAAAAGGCTCAAACCTTTGATTGGTCATTTGATTTACTGCTTATTGATTCTTATAAATTTAGGTTCAATAAAGAAATGAAATAAAGAGAGAATATGATAGGGTTAGAGATCTTACTAAATAGGAAAATTGTAGAGATTAACACACAAAATTTCAAACTTAGAGACATCGTGAAACCAATACATATTTCACTAAATGTGGTTACAACTACATATAGATGATGTAACCTTTAGTGGAAAATTTTCAAATCATGAAAGAGACTCTTAAATACCTAGAAACATGGCATAATTCCACAATATTTTACAAGATGAAAGAATATTCAAGTCACTTTTGATATTCAAAGATAAATGAAAAGAAAATGAACATTCCAATTAAAAAATTACAATAATTTGGAAAAAAACTCACTATTTTACATAAAAAGAAGCCATGAAAGAAACAAAAAAATAACAACTATTTATTAGTTTTTCTACATTTATCAATAATTTCTCATTTTTTGAAATGACAAAGTGATGGGATTTTTATAGACAAAAGGTGCCAAAAATCAATTGCAAGTTAATGGTCTAGATTAAAATTGATAATGAATGGCCAAGATTTAAAATACAAGAATATCCCTTTACAAAAGCATATTATATGCTTAAGTATATTCTTATGAATTTTTGCAAATTTTCTTGAAGTGTAGTAGGGAATTTGGATCCCATTAAAGTTACAAAATTGTTTTCTTGGAGCTTACTCTTCTACATCAAAATCAATTACCATTTCACCCTTCTTATCTATCTCTCTTTAGTTGTAATCTCCATAAGAAATTACAACTTTTTAGATCTCACTCTTATATTGATCTTTGATAAATTTCCATCTAAAATAGTAGGCTACATAAGAGTAAAAATTTGTGGAGTATATTGTATTTCTCATCCATGCATTTTTTTATCCTCATTTACTAGCTTTCCATAGCCTTATTCAATACATATTCATTAAATGCATTTGTCTTCTATTCTAGAATGTTCTATTGATAATCTTATTGAATCACTCTTACATCCTTTCTTCTTCTTTAGTCTCATCTAGATTGAAATCAAGACTAATTTTCTTTAGATGAATGATAATTCTTCAAATTTCAAATCCATTTCCTTTGCTCCTAGTTGTTCATTTATTTGATCCCTTGTTCTTTCCCATTTAATAATTCAATCTATTTTATTATATTGGGAATTGTTTCATGACATAAGATGTATTCCAATAATATAATTTGATCATTCATGCTTTCAATGGGAAGAAATTTATGAAGTTCTATATTATTTTGTTCTTTCCCAGCTTTGCATATTCTACTTGTTTATCAATTCTTTCTTGCTAGGTGATTACATTTTTCCCAGATCCTACTAATTTATTGAGAACATACCTATAAAAATAGACTTTCCACTCACATTTCCATTTTAATTTTCTTAAAGTAGGAATTTAATGGTAGACAAAGTTAACAATAGTGTAAAATGAGTGTGTGTGACTAGAGCAAGGGGGTGCATACTCATGGTTGGTAAAAAATATTATTCAAAGGGGATACACCATCAATGCTTCACTAAGGGACCCAAGTACTTGTTTTTAAGAGAAGATCACAAAAATCTAACATTCTAGTTAAGAGTTATTTGGCTAAGTGTTCTGATTGCATATGCATTGATGATATGTAGGGGATGAGATAAAATATTGGGCTCTTTTGGTGTTGTTGAGGGTAGAGGAAAGGATAAATCTCTTCAAAGTTTATGTATGCTTATAGGAAAGCTTTGCTTGTATAGTGGAGGGTTGTTATGGAGTTTTTCATGTGGCAGGTCCAATGGATTTTACAAAAACTAATTTGGTAAGAAGATGAAATGAATCTTCACCTCTTTATTCATAATAATACTTATATTTGTTTCTAAAATTTTTTAGAATGAATGTTGTTTACAAGGATGATTTTATTGTACCTATTATAAATGGGTTACTTAATATTATGAGAGCCTGTGTAGGAACTAAATCTGTTATGTTGATAATTAGGATAAATCTTTATAGTGAAAATATTTAGATAATTTTATGCATACAAATAAATAGATAGTAATAAATCATAGATAAAAATAGAATAAAATATAAATGAAAACCATAACTCAAAAATTATGAGGAGAAACCCTTTTGGGAAAAATTTCAACACCCAAAGAGATCCAAGACTTGTATTAATCATTTAAATGAGTTACATCAATACAATTTCTCTCTCTAAATCATTACAACACTTCATGGCTTCAACATGTCTTAGGAGGAAAAATGGAAGATGTGAACTAATGAGAGTAGGGTTATGAATAGGAGTGTAGGGGTACACAAATTAATCTAAGTATGTGGTAAATGAGTATGTATTAGATATAATAAATTGAGGTTCCCATCAATTTCCAATAAGATGACACATCCAATGAGTATGTAGCAGATATAAGAAATTGAGGTTCCCATCAGAATGTTGTTCTTGTCTCCTATCCCTCATAGGAAACAAGGAATATTTAGTTGATAGACTATGGTGCCAACAAGTATATGAATGGCAATAGAGAGATATTTGATACATTGGTTGTTTTAACCACATGAGATCAATTTTGGATCATATACAATAAGGAGTATGTTGTATAAGGAATATGAAATGTCACCATTCCTCTTGGTATAAGAAGTTGTACCCTCACAAAGGTGCTCTATGTTCTTGGCTTGACAATAAATCTCTTATTTGTAAGTCAAATTTTGAATCATAAGCTTAAGGTAAGGTTCCAAATCAAGGAAGGAATCAAATCTTATTTGATCTTCAAAAATAGTAAGGTAATTTTTAACACTTTCACGAAGGACCATTTATTTGCACTAGATGCAATCTCATTCTCTGTATTTTCACTCTACCTCTACAATTGAATCTAATATATTCTAGCATTATCACTATGGCCATCTTTTTACTGACTCCTTGTATCATCTCACTTTTAAGGAGGTGGTATAAGGAATTCCTCAACTTTCCTATTTTTTCCTATATTCCTTGGATGTCTTATTGCTAAAAAACATTAGGATACATTTGAGTCGAGTACCTTCCATTCCAAGGACTATCTTATGGTCATGCATACATTATGTGGACCCCTTCTTACTTCCTTTTGAGGTTTCCAATACGTACAGCTATTGTTGGATTACTTATCTTCTAAGATATGGAACTAGTCTTTCTCATGAAGAATAATAAAGCCTTTGCACACTTTTAGGACTTCTACTAGTGAGTTGTTTAGCAGACAAGACAACCTCTTCTTCTCCTTCACTCAGATCAAGGCAAGAACTCACATTGAACCTGTTCTTGGAATTCTTAAAGAAACACAATATCAAACAATACTTGAATACCCCTATATGTCCCAACAAAATAGAATTGCAAAACATTGCAATTGAACTATCATGGAAATGGCTTCTTGCATGCTTTCCACAACTAAGTTACATTGAAGGTCTAGTTGTACACTAGAAACTTACAAATATTTTATTCCACACTAGAACTCACAAACCTTCCTTGATCAAATTCAAAACTTTATAACCTTGGGGAGATATTTTCAAATAGGTTGAAAATTGAGGTCAGAATGGTTGGTTCAACATAAGAAAATCATAAATGTTCATTTCCACACTAGAAACCTACATTTTAGATAAAATTCAAACCAAAATACCTCTATGAGAAAATTTAGGTGAACATGATAACATAAGAGAAGGATGAAATCCAACAAAAGAATTAAAGTTCCACATCCATTGAAGACCAAAGTATTGCATTTTGTAGCAAACTAAAATTTTGTATCTAGTAGTAAAACCAAATTTTTCACTTGCATAACTTAGTAAATTTTAGCCTAGACTAAACTAGAATTGAAACATATAAAGACATTGTAAATGCATGATATGCTTTTAACTTAACTAGTAATACTAAAAATTAAGGGATTGAAATCGCGTGTTGTTAGACCATGAAATTTAATTAATTCCAAGTTTAATCCTTATATTAATTATGTTTAAGTTTGGTTATAAATGCAAATTTATGAGTACTTAAAATTTAAACAACATAAAAAGTTATAAATAAAAAATATACAAGTTAAGCTTACTAGATTTGTCATATAATTGTAATGGGTCATTAGGTATAGTAACTTTGAAATATCTAGATTATTTGTGTAAAGAGGTCTAATGTAGTTGGTTTTCTTCTATATAGTAAAAAGATTTCAATATTTTCATCCAAGCTCAAAATACCAACAAGTTAAGTAAATGTTCAAATATAGAAAAAATTACTTAATCATATTTCTTAAGATATCAATAATGAATCCCTTAGATAATATTGGTCTCTTAAGCCATCAAACACTAAATCAAATTATATGGATTTGAATATTATTGAATCAATTTTATTGGGATGCCAACACTAAATTCTTAGAACTACATTTATCTCTAAAGATTGAAATTATGATCTCAAAGTTTGTCTTTTTGTATGGATTATCTGATAGGATTGTAACTTGTTTTGTATAGACTATTTTATAATATCATTCAAGTCATAACAAATAATATATAGGTAATTTGTAAGATATCTAGAGATACTAGTTGAATCTTATTTGAATTCTTATTTTATGATTATGATTGAAAGATAAATATACATTTTAATTTTTTAAAAATATATGTTAGCTATATTTTAGTTTTTTATGTACATGGTCACAAGTTAATAGTTAATGTCTTTCTACCACTATAGAATGCATTTTGATATAATAGATAATACAATGAATAAAAAATTATATTGAAATACTAAGATCAACTTAAAATCTTTTCACACATGGTATTTATGGATTAACAAGAGGTTTAATATTTATATTCATCACTTGCATATCGCTTGAACTATAACCTTCTTGGAATTGGAAATAATAAATCAATGACATCTTATTTATTTTCTCAATAATTGAGATTATTTTTTCATTTTTTATAGGTCATAATCTAACAAGTGCTAATAAGCACCCAAGGTATTTACCAATTGTTCTAATTTTGTTCGATGTGCTAATTAAGATTCCTCAAATAAAATCATTAAATAATTAAATACAAAATAGAGCTTAACATTGAATTGTAATCCCTGTTTAGATTGTTATTTTCTCACATATCCTTTTCTAGCATGATCAACGAATTCACTTCACTTTCATAATATTCATTGGGGGTGAGTACTAACATGTTGATTATCTTTCAACTTCACTTTGGTAGAATATTAACATATATTACATACATCTATTTATGAACTAGGTTGATGCACTTTTACTTCCTCCATCTAATAATTGGTCATGATAAAATTTTATTAAGTGTGTATAGACCTTTTTTATGGGACTTATTAGAGGATAGGATATAGTAGTTTGGTGCAATGTGTTGATAGGTTAGTTATGTTTATACAAAACCAAATAGATATATTAAATTTTATCTATATAAAAGAAGTCCAAAAATATAACTCCAAGACACCTATCTATCGTAAATACCAATTTCAATAAAAATACCTTGAATCTAATAGCTGTGCAATATTTTAAATACATATATTTAAAATATCTATAATAATTTATAAATTATTTTTTTTATTATATTTTTATTCACTAACCACATATCTATTTTTTATTTTATTTACAAAATTACATAGTGTTTTCAATAAATCTTTCTTAGTATTTTTTATTATTCTATATTTTCTCTAATTCTTTTATTTTAATTTTTAAAAGTTTAATAAATATTATATATAGCTTAGTATTTTATTTTTAAATTACTTAAAGATATCTAAAATTTTAGATATTATATTATTTTACATAAATGCTACAATTTTAAATACTATTTTATTTAATAGCTATATATTTAAATAAATAATATATACTTTATTTTTGCAAGTTTTAAAGTTTTGAAATAACATATTTAATAAATATTTATTTCAAAAATATTGTATACTATTTTATTTACTCAAATACATAATTATTTGTTATTTTATTTACTGAAGTACATATTTTATCTCATTATATGATTTTTTTTAATAAATAAAAATATTTGTTCAAATAAAAAGTAAATAATGTAAATAATATATATATATTTTTAAATAATTTTGAAAAAATAAAATAATTTGTGAAACAAACAAAATATACTATTAAGAATTCTTATGAAATTAATATAATAAAATAATTCTTAAAATAAAATAATTAAAAATATATATTTATCTATGTTTAAACTAAATTTATTTAAGATATTTCGAATGTTGATTAATATTAATAGTATATTTATTATTTGATGTCTAAATAATTATTAAATTTAAGTTAGTGAATTTATATTTATATCTGCACATCCATCACACATCCATCAGACTTTTTAATGTCACTGAAGAATAACTCTAAGAATAATGTAAATTAAAAAAATTAATTCATAATGTTGTTTAAATATAAAAATAAAAGTAATATTTATATGTATGTATATTTTTGTTGAACTACGTGAAGGGCATAAATTCTGTGAATTCACCCAAAATTGTAGATCTTAACAACAGCATAATGTGCCAACTATTTACTTTCAACTTTTATATCAATGGACGATTGCAATTCTCTATGTTTATTCGCCTTCAATCTATTAGAAAGGTTTTCACTTTTGAATATAAAATTTTCTGAATATAAAAATAGAATTTACTCATTATTCAAAAGTGGTTTGCAAAAAGTTCAACAAGAATCTTCCATGAAATTCAATATTAGTAGGAAAAATGGTTAAAGGGAGTCCTCAGAAGAATTGTACAAGTTAAGGAACCAGGTTAGTGCATTGAACTTTCCTGGGTCAAATATCTATGGAAAGATTTCTCTGTCAAGGACAATGACTCATCACCCTCCTACTTTGCGTGTGATCTTCAATTCATATGGTGGAAGTGTAATTATAATAACTGTTTAATTATGCTGTTGGATTTTATATTCACTTGGGTAATTGAATCCAAAAAAGTATTTTGTTGTAGAGTGTGAAGTTTCTACGATATTTGGATCAGGTATATTTTACTGATTATTTAGTTACACAATCTGTTCAAAAAGAAAAAGGTTGGGAAAATTGAAGATTCTTCATCAAATTTCTTAACAGTTGTTCAATAAATCTACTATTTCATAGACTATCTTTAAACTCGTGAACGTTAAAATTCTTCCCTACTATTCAACAAATTAACTTTTGTTCTCTTTACTCCACCTGATTAGGCATTTGTTGTCTAATCATGTCATAACTTTCTGCTGCAAAGATTTTCTGAGAATCTAATCTTACTTTTAGGCAGAAACAAATATAGTTTATAGATATATTGAATCCAGTTCATTGACCATCCATAAGTTAGATATACGTACATTATTCTTTCCGTGTCTTCCAAGTAGTCACAGCATTGTATAATGAGTTGAAATAGTGAATATTTAAACATGTGAGGACATAAAGATTTGCAGAGGACCCCAGAGAAGATGACTCAGAGTAATGTCATTCTTCGGCCTGTAGTGAGCAAGCATTTCTGTTCAACCTCAACTAAAGTATTCACTGTGAGGAAGAGGCCCTGCGCCATCAATGGCGGCGGTTTTGTTGTCATCGACTCTTCCCAGCGGGATGAAATATTCAGAATGGAGGGCTGCGGCGCAGCTGTAAAAGACCGCGCTCTGCTTAAAGACGCTGAAGGCAATGGTGTCCTCTCGATCAAATGCGAGGTAAAGTTTAAATAATTAAATTTCAAATCAAATCAATTTTTTTTACCAAAAGGAATAATGAAATGAAATAGATTTTTAATAATCTATGAGGCCAAAATAGTAGAGCAGCACGTGATCCTGGTACCAAAGTCTCATAAAGTTTGTAATCTTTTGTAATCTTTTTTTTATCGAGAATTCTGTAATCTCTTCTTTAACTTAAATTATAAGTGAATGAATGAATGAAAGATTTTAATGATGTTTGCAACACCAAACAATCTAAAAGAACAAGAACCACAATCTTAAATTATCCTCAAACTCCTTACAATGTAAAGGAACAAGAACCCTAATCCTAAATTATCTTCAGACCCTTTAGATATGGATCTTCCACTATGAATCTTGACCAAAATTCTTTTGAGGGTGGATCAAGTTTATTCTTTTCAAATAAAATTCACCTGATATTTCTCTTACATAGCATGAATCATTGAATGTATTTTCTTTATGATATTGCTATCACAATTCAATTATGTAGTTTTTTCAGTCAAATTCATTGACCTATGTTTCATTAGTAGTCACAAGAATCCATCTTTCATATAATGAATAGTCCACTTAACACTCATTGCATGTAGGTGATGCTCACAGAGATGAAGCATTAGACCTTTCCCAATATTATTCCAACTCAAACAGACTTAACCCACTTAGCTTGCACCCATTTTTAACCATGTATTTTCATGTTCTGCAGGTTGGGATAGTACAGGTGTTCAGCCTTCACAAGAAATGGAAAGAATTCGTACCCGACGAGATAGATGGGCACGAGAAGCCCATTTTTAAGGCGAGCAGTTCTATTTGCTCAGCCAATGACTCTGTGAAGGTGTCGCTTATTCAATCCAAAGCTAAGAAGGGGTGGAACTATGAAATTGTGGGCAGTTTTGCAGAACGAGCATGTTCCATTTACGATGACTCTCACGCCATTGCTGCAGAGGTAACTTATATCTTTGCACAAACCAGTTTGGCTATGAATAATATAGATTTTTCTTGGTTCTTTTTTACAAGAATGTGATTCAAGATATAAATTTTGATTAGGTGAGCCTGAACAAAATGGTGAAAGATGCAATCCGGAGCAAGGACGTATATAATGTTGAAGTGCAGGCAGGGATTGATCAGGCGTTCGTGTTTGGGCTGGTCGCTGTTCTTGAGAAGCTAAGCGGGGAAGACAGTTGACAGATTAAGTTTGATTTAGTAAGTTCAGAGAAGACCTGAACAGAACTGTTTAGTTGGGAATCTGCTGTTTGTTTTTTCTCGCTAGCAATTTAGACTATAAAATGTTACAGCAGACATTTTATTGGTGTGTTTTGTATTTGCTTATGGAAGCTTTTTTAAGGGGGAACTTATAATATGCAAGCTTTTTATAACTCAAGCTTACTGTTGAATTAATTTTCACTTAAAAACCTTTTTCTTATTGCTTGGTATTAAATTTGGAGAGCTTGGAATAGATTTTTATACATTTCAATTGAGGGATGTAAACATTCTTTAACTACACAATATAGTTGGTAAGATTGTTTGTATATAATAGATGTTTAGAGATAGTGATGAAACAGAGTTCATGTTTCTAACATTGTTTCGTAAATTTAATTTTATCATAGAAAACAATGAGGTGATATATTTCAATATGTTTTATGCAAGTATGAAATGTTGAATTCTTGAATATTATGGACACATTTTGATTATTTTTGTAGCTTGTAGCTATCATAAAAGACTATGACCAGACCACAAAGGATTCCCTACTGTTTTTATTAATGATAAAGTCAAATGAGACCCATGATAGAAGTTGTAGACTAATGCTAAGTATTGATAGGTCCGTATTACAAATGTTTTTTAGTTTACAATTGATTTTACATGACCTAAGTAAGTACTTACATGATAATGTTGTTTCCAAAATCTTGATGCACGATTATAATACACATTGTATGGCACTTGAGGTTAATATTAAGTGGACTTACATGTTTTAAGGAATAAAGCCCTTACAATGATGAAGGAAAGGGATAAATTATTAAAACAATAGGTTTTTGGCAAGAATAATTGATAATTATACACAATAAAAACATAAAAATTTACCAATGCGTTGAGTAGGTAGAAATCAATGGTGAATTGTAGATAGGGAATGTAACCTTAGAAAGGGTTGCTACCCTCCTAAAATTTGATCTATGAATTATTTTTTTGTGTATTTCTATGCTTGCAAATGGAGAGAGAGGTGTAGTAATTATTTCCATACACTCAATTTGTGTGAGGATGAGTTGTCTATGATGGGAAGGAAGAGGTTCTACAAGACCCACCCTTCCTTACCTATCACCAACTCGCTCTTGCATAGCTAAGTAGTTTTATACTTGTCCCATAAGTGGGGTCATAAATCCAATTATTTTTTGGGGACTAGTATGCCATATCCAAATAATAGATGAGCACATGACTCTATATCATAGACATGTACATCAAAAGTGTCCTACATTTGTGTAAAGCTCATACACCTTAGGAAGTGTATCTATTTAGGGGTATTTTTTTAATCATTGGAGATTATTACTATGCATGTACCTTTATTGAAATCATTGTGCAATGTATTGCATAAATAACAATATGTAAGTTAATTTTTCAATCACCCACAATGGTTACTTATATTTTCTCCCTATGTGGTTCTTATTCATGACCCATTTGTGAAGGAAATCCAGTCCCACATAATATGAGGGATGCATAAGAGATCTATGTTGGATTTATGGTTGAAAAAATATTGTCCTTATGATATTCTCTCTACTCTCCTTAATAATTTAAATGATGATATGACCTAGGATACTCTTGATAAAGTGATAAAAAGTCATTATTTATATTTTAATAAATGATTTTGATTTTTAATTTTCTTTAGTGGACTTGGATTTAACATACTTATGTTTAGAATTAGCCTCAATTATAAATTTAAAAGTTGCATATTAAAGGAAAATGATTGTTTATCCATATATTTTAAGCATTCTTCACATGATTAAGATAGATGATATATTTAATTCTATTTTGTTGATCCCAATCTACACTACTATGATAATATTGATACCCATAATGATTTTCTATAATTATGTGTACTTTCATGGGCATCACCTTGTTGATTTGAGTTTATTGGAAGGTTACCTTGAGAATCTGCAAAAGAGTAGGAAATATGTTTATTATTGGTTATGTGTCAATGAGGAAATAAAAAGAAATTATATTGTAGAAAATTATACTATTTAAACCATGATACAAAAAGGTAAAGGGATAAAGAGAAAAGGTGGACTAAGAAGATAAAACTACAAAAATATAGGGAACTACTAGAGAATTTACCTCTCCTAGAAGCCAAAAAAATCATGAGGTAGTGTGACTATCTCATATGGAGAACATTACCTCCACTTTAGCCTAAATAAATTTATAAACAAAAAATATACTAAAAAAACTAAAGCAACTAAAACCTCAAAAAAATAAAATCTATGAAACTATCTTTTGTCAAATGTTTTCCATTTAGTTGCAAATAAAAAAATCACATATAGACAATATAATAATAGAAATATATGCATGTTTCCACTCTATTTGAGTGTCATCAAGTGAAATCACATAAGTTAGTCCCACTTTTGAGCTAAAATAAAAATGCCAAAATGAGTCACACATGGGATTGTGTAGGTTTGACTAAAGAATCTTCAATCGAACCTATCATGGAACTAATGGAACCCAATGGTGGGACAAGGTTTGATTGAAGATGTTTTGGTTGAAATGACTGTAATTGAGTCCCCTTCTAGTTCTATAATATATAGGGCTTACAACTTGTTTTAGTTCTTTTTCCTACAAACCAAATGAAAGGCTTCATTACATGTTGAGTATTTGATAAATATTGTGTGAGCTCTAATGTAGAAGTTAATTGGATTAGTATAATGCACTAACAATTTAGCATTGTTGCTAGCTAGGTAGTGTAGTTCCTAACTTTATCCATGAGCCTCTATTGATAACATTGGGAGTTGGATACAAGCCCCTTGATCTAGGGATTTGATCAAATCCCACTAATAGAAATTCAAGGTCAACTAATAGGGGTAAAAAATACCCTTTCTCGGATATCAGGGGACTTGTGTTCCTATATTCTAACAAGACTTCCTCTAAAGGAATCCATTCACTTTTATACGATTGGTTCAAAATGGTGTAAATCTTGGACATATTTATGCCATCTCAATTTTTATTGTAATTTTTTTATTCTATTTGTATTTATGAATTGATTTGTCTTGCAATAACTCTATACCTAATCAACAAGATTTTTTCCATACAATTTATTATCATGCCTGGTTCAATATTTATAACTATGGATGGTTAAATACATCATCTGTAATTGAATTATGTGTGTTTCTTCTTATGGTGGGAAGTGTATACATTTTGAAAGTGATGATAATTATTGTTTGGTGTAGTTTAGACTAAATCTCTTTTCTCATGTAACATGCATGCCCATGTCTTTGAATAAATGTAAGATGATTAAAATTTTTACCCCTTTTAATTGTTTGTCTACTATTCATCCATATAAGGAAAAAGCTGGTCATTTTACACGACTTCTCAAACCACAAGTGAAGAGGTAACTCATACATCATGTGGACCAATGCAAATAGTCTACACACAAGATTTACAAGTGGATTATATGTGTTTCTTTCAAAGGTGTTAAATAAATAAAGCTTGCAAATTATTCTTATGTTTTGAGATCTCTTTATCATGTGACATACTTACATGTTTGTGGAATTGAATATTCTTGTAAAATATTGGAGATAATTGTGGGGAAAGAGATTATTTAAGAACCCATTGTTAAGTACTAATCTACCATAACTTTTTCTAATGGTGCACAATTATGATTTATTATCTATTTTCTATCTTAACCTAACCCTAATTAATTCGATAGTATGGATAAGATTATATGTAATTTTTTTTATAAATCAAATAAGGAAGAGGGTCCTCGCCCTATTACAAAGATAAAACATGAAGTCGAAGTCAAAATATACCAACAAAAAAAACTAGAAAGGAATAAAATCAATAAACCATAAAAAATTCACTAAAATAGTTTCCTAGAATAAGAATGCAAACAATTCAAATAGGGCACACCCATGATACCACAAGAGTGTCAATCAAAACAAGTGAAAGGAATCAAGGTATGTAGAAACACTTCCTGAACTAGAATTTTAATATTGATAGAAGGAAGAAACACATATATGCATAAAATAAATAATATACTATAACACAAGTGTACATTGAGGGTAAATGCAAGAAGATGAGTCCATGAAACGTGGAAGTTTTTTCCTTAGGCAAAAAAATGAAATTGGCTTGCAAAAACAGGATCCCGCTTTTTAATAAACGAGATCCTATTTTTAAAAAGCAGGATCCTATTTAGCTTCAGGATCCTGAGCCTAAATTTTCAAAATAGGATCTCGTTTTTTAAAATTTCCATTTTTAGAAAATTTTCAAAATGGGATCCCGTTTTGGAAATTTTCCAAAAATGGAAAGTTTTCAAAATGGGATCTCCCATTTCATAGAACATAAAAAATGTTTTTTTTTTTTATGAAACGGGATCCCGTTTTTTAAATTATGAATTTTTGAGTAGGTTTTTGTCTTGTTTCTTGGTTTGGGAAATGGCTTGGGGACTCGAACCTAAGCTTTGGACTTGGTTTGACTTGCAACTTGAAGGTCCTGTTAATGTCACAGGAAAATAACGACTTTGGACATATGTCTGAAGACCTATTTTGTAAATTTTTTTTACGAAATTAAAACCCATTATAGATGAGACAGTGCAAATTCCAAATATGTAATTTTTTTAATAATTTGATTATTTTTTCTATTTTTCAATTAATTTCTAATGAAAATAGTCCATAAACTTGAATTATCAGGTTTTTTTAGTATTTTAATAATTTTTGATCAACATAACATTTTGACAAATGGATTGCACGAGAACAAACTTCAGACAATTCTTTTCAGTTAAAAAAAATTGAAAAATGATAAGTTTAGGTCATCTTATGCGTGTCATACACGACGATTTTTCAAAATGACAAATATGCCTAATAAATATTTGACAAAAAAAAATATTTAATAAAAAATTACAAAAAAATATAAAAAACAAGCTTCAATGAGTCACAAATCTTTTCGCAAAAGGATTTAGAAAAAAATGATAATTTAGGTCAAAATATGGATGTCGTACACGTGCATGGTATGGTATAAAAAAGTGACTTTTAAACAATGGTTTTTAGAAATGCCTATTGAAACTCAATTTTTACAATCTGGGTATTGAAATAAATTATATATTTGGAAACTAGAATCTGAGTACTACATTTTATGATTAGTGACTTTTTTGAAGATTTCATCTCTAAGTGCTTCAAATTTTAAGGTCAAATGTGTCAAATTCTAAAAATCAGGGAAAAACACTTCCACTTTTTGGCCAAAAAGTGGACTCAACTTCTTGCACACACCCTTGAGAAAACCCTTTTGGGAGAGAAACTGTAAGCTCCAAGAAGTCCAATGTATTATTCAATAAACAACATTATTACAATAAAATTGTAGAGAAATTCTTCATAGGGTAAGTGCAAGAAGTTGGGTCCACATTCAAGGGAAGTTTCATTTTTTAGCTTTAAAACAAATACCCATCCATTTTTTAGAATGCGTACCCATTTTGAAGTGGGTACTTCTTCCAAAAGGTTTGAAACTCATAAGAAATGTTTTTCATTTGGATTTAGGCTCATAAAAGTCATGGTAACCCAACACTTAGGCTTGGACCTGGAAGTACAAGGTCATGGCAATTTCAAGAGAAAAAATTAACTTTGGCAATATAATTAATGAAGTTTTTTTTAAAATTGTTTTATGAAATTAAAACCCATATTATATGACTGTATAGTTTTCAAATATGTAGTTTTTGAATGATTTGATTATTTTTTTAATTTTTTAATTAATTTATGAAGAAACATATTCATAAACTTGAAATATTAGGTTTTAATATTTTCTTAATAACTTAAATAATTTGTTAATTTTCTTGTAAAAAAATTTATATGAAATCAATCTATATAAACAATTATTTACACAATGAAAAAACAAAATTCAAAAAATGATAAGTTTAGGTCAAATTATGGTGTTGTACACAAGGATTTTTTAAACTAGCAATTCGAGCCAATAAAAAATTAATAAATAGAAAAAAATTACGAAAAAAGTTATAAAAAATTATCCTCATTAATATTCATTATAATACACATTTTTTTCAAAAGAAATTAGAAAAATACTTTTATTTAGGTCAAATTATGGTGTTTGTAGACATGCATGGTATGGTCCTAAAAGACAACTTTTAAAAAGTGGTTTTTATACATATTAAAAATTATTTTGTATCATTTGAGTATTAGAATAAATTACATATTTGAAAACTACTCAAAATAATAAATTTCATATTACTGGACTTTTTTAAGATTCAATGTATAATTGCTTCAAATTTTAAGTCTAACTATGACAAATTCTAAAAATTAGGAAAAACACTTCCACTTTTTGAATATTTTGTGGACCCAACTTCTTGCACCCACCCCATAGAAGTATCACCAACCAAATGTCTAGATGAATTATTGCAACTTAACAATATTTACAAAAATGAACTCAACCTAGAGGTACATATCAAGGACCTAGTATGTAGGAGATACAACACATGAAACTGTCAAATGGTAATTAGAAAATCACGAGCTAAAACCACACAAAAAATGACATCCAAATCTTAAGACGAGTCCATAAACTAAAGATGGCATATTCCTTCAACTTGTCATTACTTTATTCTAATCCACTCACAAAATTGGGAATTCCATTTTTGTTCCATTATCTCAAACCAAAGATGCATTATGATGTGTCATAATATGCATCATAAGTTGGTCAACAAGTGTAACTCCCTCTTACATCTCCTTTATGTGTTCAATGCATTTTTACATTTCCCATGTAGAAGGCCTAACTTTTGGAGGCCATTACCTTTAATCCAAGAGGCCAATTGGACCCATTATTTAAAATTGTAGATCTTGAAAAGACCTACATAATAGGCACCACTGAAGTGGTGTCAAGCAATCCAAAATATCTATTTTTTGCAAAAAACCAACTCTGTAGTCCATAAATTGTTTTTTTTTTCTTTTTTATAAGTTGAAAATGAAATTTTTTATAATTAAAACATTAGGAGAAAAGTTTACACACATTTTCTAAAAACTAGAAATAACAAGGGAGTAGAATGTCATGTTCCAAAGCAAAGGATCAAACTAGTAAGAGATTTTAGTCTAAAACAATCAATTTGAACGCTATAAAAAATCATGTATATCACAATAATACTCCATACTCCCACCTTTTGAAAATAAAAAAAATACCCCAAAAAGACTAATTAGAGTTCTCTTTGCAAATCATGGCCACCTTTTCCACCACCAAAGACAAGTAATGAAATAACTTGTAGGAATAATTGAATAGTATTACTATGTTCACATCAATACTTTTTCTTTGTTGGAAAGAAATGAGAGTAACCTCCACAATCCCGATCTAAGAATATCCTTCAACATGAGGTAACATAGAAAATAGAAATCCCTAGAAAATAAATCTACACAAACACAACATAAAAATCTGTAAACAAACCAATAATCTAATTGACCAAAATAATAATCATATGAAATCAAGAATCAGAGAATAATAAAAAAAGTCACCCTATTCAATAATATCATGCCACGAATGATAGTAATATGTTGATACAAGCCATACTCTCCACCCAAAAAAAGTAGTGAAAATATTTAGTGTAATTCCCAATCATTAGAAAGAAAAGCATTCAACCCTTCCAACTAAAGGGGATTAATAGATATTAAGCTATCTAAATTAACTAGGGAAGTCACCACTTGATGAGTGATGCAGGAACATCCAACGGTGTAGGGAAATCTTGCATCACCCAAACAAAATTGTTTTCTTTATTTTCTTTAGTTGTTTTGAGTCCCATGATGGCACTTAAGGGGTATAAGACTATTAGGTGTCAAAAATAGCGAAAAATGGGCACTTACTATTTTTAGTAAGTCGGCCTAAACGAGCTCGTATGGACATGAAAATTTACCCCAAGGAGCAGAGCTAAAAAAAAATTTTGGTTGGGAAAGAATCACCTCAATACCTTGCACGGTTTGGGAGAAATTAAAGTTTTCATCCTGAGAAATTTCTCCAATGCAACTTCAAATTCAGATATAAAACTTTAGAGGCCTCAAAATATTTCAACAAGTGGCCCAACTAACCTACAATTAGCTCTTGTGTTGTATAGCTCGTCGATATATTTCCAATGATATGCAATAATAGCAAATTGGATACCCGAATCAAAAGTTATGGCCCCGCGAAGTTGGTCCTCCAAAAAGTGAATTTCATAAAAATTTCTTCCTAGGCCAAAAATTGAACGATGGGACTTTTGGCGCCAAAACAAAATGGGGAAATTTGAACTTTCCAAAACATTCTAGGGCGGTTATTGGGGAAAATAAAAAGGGTTAATGGGGGTTGTAGAAGGTGGCCCTAAGAGTGCAAATTGTGGCTCTGAATAATATATTTTCTTTTCAGAGTTGATTTTGTTGTAATGAATCAAGCCCATGAGGCTGTAGCATGTAAGTTTTGAATGTATAATTTCGTTTTCTGAAAAATAATTGAAAGTGGCTTATTTTTCTAGCTCGCATCTTCTGTGTTGGTATCTATTGTTGTGATTTGTGTGGTTTCAGGTGGCTTGGCCCTCATCAATGAGAATGTGTCTTTTCACTCTAATAATTTTGGACTTCAAAATTGAGACTTTGATTTTCAAATTTTTGTTGATGAGTTTGTTGGAGTCACCTCAAAGACTCACAAAAACCATGATTTGGATGAGTGAAGAAAATCACAATCACAAATTCACTATTCCAATAAACAAATAATAATAAAAACACAAATATGTAAAATAAAAAATATATATTCCATAAGTGCAAAGTTACAATGCAAATATTGAAAATGAGAAACAAAGAGCCAAAGGTTCCAACCCACAAATGCAATCATTCATCTTCAACACACAAACAATTACATGAACTATGGGTTTATAAATCCATTCAAATTATTAATACCCAAACCACTAAATACCAAGTAACTCATAACTAACATATAATAAATTAAAAAATCAACATGTTAATTTATTATTTATTACATTATTCTATGGCATGCACTAATTCATAACACCACCCTTTAGTTCTGACATAGGGATTTTACTTTGTTGTTTTGATATCGACAATTGGATTATCTCATATTTATCCCCTTCAATGAAATTTTTTCTTTGGATGTCTGTTTCTACCAATAATGCATCAAATTTCAATGTGCAACTAAAAAATTTGTTGCATCCTTATGTGCTAGTGTAATGCCCAAAATTTCCTACCAAATTATAGTTAAGGATAAAACACAAATTTCAGATTTTGACCATAAACACCAACATAATTCACCAAAGGCTACTTCCTATACATGCACTTCATGAAAGCATAACAACATTTGACCAATCAATTAAAAGAACTTGGTCAAGAAAACAATTATTGTGACAATCATGGTTGAGTTCAAATGGTGACACAAAATCCTCATCACCGAAATAGACTTAATTAGCTCTGCTAAACTCCATAATAATCACAAACATAATTCCATTTACAAGATAAGCAAATAAAATATATCAAAATAATTTTCAAGTAATGATGAGAGAACAATACCTAGGGGCCATACCTAATTCCTTGGGGGCTCCTCTCTAATGGTCTTTCCTATGTATTGTGTAGAGGCTCCATAGTTCGACAACTTGAGTTCACTCCAATTCATATTTGATTGACCATCAATCACACATTTCACCAAGGTTTAAGTCACAACTCACAATGGTATAGTGAATACATAAAATGACCAACATCAATTAATCTATAAGGCTTCTTTTTTTACTACAAAGAATAATGGTTAACAATCCCAATTGTAATGCTACTCAAGGGTCACTTGACATAATAGATAACCAAGTATGATCTAGGATGAAGGTGACCATATCATATCTTAAACAAATGATTATAATTGTAGTTGAGGTTTCAATCCAAAAAATACTAAGGTCACCATATAACATTAATAAGATTTCGGGGTGAGGTTAATAAGATAATTCACATATTGAATCTTTCTAGACAATTCAACCATCATACACTCGGTTGACTAACACAAGGGGTACAACCCTTATGTTCAAAGATGACTCTACCTCAGTCACACCCATAATCCAATAACACTGACATACGCTAAACTCATTTCTCTACTCCAATTCATCCTATGCCTCTATTCTTTTATTTATAAACTATATGAGTGGGTATGCAACCCTTTCTAGGGTCCCTTTTCCCCAAACAGTTTCACTGTTAGCTGCCACCCACTTAAATGAAGCCGGGGATTAGAAAACCCGTTAAGAATATCTTAACAACATAGGGGTACAAAATTGAGCCCTAATAATTTGAAAAAAAATTGATCATGCAATAATACAATTTGAATAAATAAAACTTTTTAACACTCAACATAGTGAAAATGGAAACATTTAATGAGGATTGTATTATATAAGTTATTTTGGTGTCTTTGAAAGTATCATACAATAAAGTTAATTTGCACATAGATTACTCAGCCACAGAGAATAGGTGTCAAATTTTGTATTTTCATAGAATGCACTATTTCTTTATAGGTATAACTTTAAACAAGTTCACATATATAATATAAAATGTGTATATTCATATGCTTTCTACTTCTAAATTCTTTCAGCATAGGTAATTACAAAACTGTAATTACAAAACTAAAATCCTTGATCTCATAACATATAGTACATGCTACATGTATGTATCTTGTACTCATAAATTAATTTGGGTTTCCTTACTAAAATGAAAATAATGATGGGCAATGTGGTTATGATGGAGAATTGTCTTTAGAAGAGAACATCATTGTTATGTTGATAGGTAATAATTTTCAATTCTATCAAGACCCAATTTATTTCAACATTTCAAAAAGAAAGATCACAAAGCTCATATTTTATAATCTTTCAATAGGTCATACTATGGATTGAAATATACAGAAATACACTCTAAATATACAGAAATATTCCTTGATTATCTTGATTAACTTCTTTAATTTTCATTCTGATTAGTCTAGTAGTTATATAACCCGAGCTTTTGCTTCAGAGTTAATGAGACTCAAGTTTTGAACATGGGTGTAATGGTAACGGTTTTAGGAAAATTCGTTTGTGATTAATTTTTCTGATGGTGAATTTTCCTTAAGGTGAATTTGTCATGTCGGTGAATTTTTCCACGGTGAATTAATTTACCTGACTGGTTGATTTTTTTCCCTGTGCATAGTTTTCTTTGAGAATAGGTCTTCGAACATTTAATTTTGTCAGCTCTGAGAGTAATTATCATGGATGTCAATCTCTTAAACCAAAGCCTGCAATGTAGTCTAGAGCGTGAAGTCACAGAATGCAAGGGAGAAAAGAAGAGTAAATGTCCATGAACAGACGATAAGGAAGCTAGAGAGTTGTTAGATGTTGAGGAAAAGGAGACTAAATTGTGTCCGTGAGCAAATGATAGTGAAGTTTAAGAATTTTTGGCCTTGGTAGACAGAATCCAAGCAATGAGAAAGATTTTTAGATAGAAGCATACGAATTGCTGTTCTGCAGAGAAGATAGGTAAAACCAAAATGTGGATCACAAAGATATCAAACCGAAATCTCCATGGAAGCCCTCATTCGTGCGGGAGTATTTTTCAATCTCGCGGCTAGAGAAGATAGTCCGTCTAAGAAAATCCTTACATGCACAAAGATATCTCCACTGCTCTGCAATAAAAGAAAAACAAATGAAGTACGCATAAAATTAATATCTTACTGTGTCTGTTCCAACTGTATGTGCTCTGCGATGCTCAGATTCAGTTTTCCTTTACTTCCAGACAACAGTGACGAATTCTTGACTGTTCTGCAACGTAAACATAATGAAAGGTAAGTAGCGAATTAAACTGGGCACCGAAGAAAGGTTGACGAAAAAGGGTTTTTATTCAGCATACGTGCTCTATTCGCGCCATTAACAACCAGAAACGCATCGTATTCTCCGTGCAGTTTTAATAAATTATGGAGGACCTGTTTTTCGCGCCATTAACAACTAGAAACGCATCGTATTCTCCGTGCAGTTTTAATAAATTATGGAGGACCTGTTTTCCGGTACTCTCTATAGAGGCAACAATTTCTACCGGGGCATGGATACTACATGCATGCATCATAAACCAATCCATATCTGCCATGTTGCAAGTAACGATGATGTCAATAGTCAATTCCTCCGTGCATTGCCTCCATTTATTACTGTTAATTTTTTTTATTTCAAAACCATTGGGAATATTTTTTATTGTCCAACTGTCTCATCCGATGCTTTATGATTTTTTTCTAAAGTTATATAAATCTTTTTAGAAGGTAGTTATAAATTTTTTTTATGGTGAATATTTTTTTTTCAATAACCTTGTCTCAAAACAAATAAAATATTATACCTTATGATTTTTTTTAAGCTATAAAGATCTTAGTTATAAAACTTTATTTATTTATTTATATTATATACATATTATTTATTATAACATATTATATTGTATTTTATATATAAGATATATGCTATTTATTTAATATAATTCAATAATAGATAATATATATTTATATAATAATAATTTTTTATAACATATTACAATATAATATAATAAATATAATACATATTCATATGTTGTATATTATACGTTATATCATACTTTTTTTTCTTATATATTATATCATATTATTTTTATTATATATTATATTATATCATAATATATATTACTTTTTATTATATATTTGTATATTAAAATATTATATAATCCAATGATAAATAATATACATTTATGTAATAATAATTTTATATAACATATTATTTCATATTATATAATATATTACAATATAAGATAATAAAGACAATATATATTGTATATTATGTATTATATCATTTTTTTTAATATATTATATATTATTAACATATAGAGGGGTAAATTTTTTATTAAATCAAGAAGAAGTACAAAGTAAGGGCATCACATAGCCCTATCAAGCTCCACCAAAGAGACAAATCCGTGGGTAACTGACCCCGGTCCACCAAATTCCAATCACGAATAATCAACAACACCATTCCATTCTCTAAGAATATGAGTGAAAGTAACAGACTTGAAAGAAGCACAAAGGTTAAGAATCTGATCAACAATCAAACCAAATGCCAACTAACATCCTCTAAATGTCACCTATTCAACAAGTTCACCAAAACTTGGAGTTAGACTCACATATGATCCTTCGCCATTCCAATTGACTTTCAAGTTCCAAAGTTGATAAAATGGTCCAAGCCTCCATTAAATTATTAGTATGAAGATCCTTATAAACATAGAAGATAAATTGAACATTTCCAAAAACATACACAATTGAATCCAAAAACTTGCTCTATAAATATATATTATGATATAATATAATATATCATTTACAATATATTAATATGTATTATATTTATTATATTATATTGTATTATATATTTTATAATATGAGATAATATATTATATAAATATATATTATTTATTATTAGATTATATAATATTTTAATATATAATATATTAATATGTATTATATTTATTATTATGTTATATCATAATATATATAATAAAAATAATATAATATAATATATAATAAAAAATAGTATGATATAACATATAACATACAACATATTAATATGTACTATATTTATTATATTATATATTATTTAATATGAAATAATATATTAAAAAAATATGATTATATAAATATATATTATTTATTATTGAATTATATTAAATAAATAGCATATATCTTATATATAAAATACAATATGATATGTTATAATAAATAAAATGTATATAATCTAAATAAATAAATAAATAAACTTTTATAAGTAAGATTTTATAGCTTAAAAAATAAAATCATAAGGTATATATTTTATTTGTTTTGAGACAAGGGAGGTAAAAAAAAATCTCAATAGTTTTGAAGAAAAATAATTCACCATAAGAAAATTTATAACCACCATGTGAGAAGATTTTTATAGCTTTAGAAAAAAATCATTTGATAGAGGGACAATAAAAAAAATTCTCAATGGTTTTGAGATTAAAAAAATTCACCGTAATGGAGGCAATGCAGGGAGGAATTGACTCTTGACATCGCCGTTACTTGGAGGCATGGCAGATAAGATAAACTAATTATCAATCTTTTTTAATTTTACATTTTTTTTAGTGTATATAAGATATCCATATGAATAATAATATAACAAGAATTTTCATTTTTTTTCAAGATTCAACTTAGTGTTGTTTTTACAAATAATTTATATTTTTAGACAGATAAATTTTATATTTTTAGACAGATAAATTTTAAGATTAAATTATTTTTAATTTTATATAATTATTTTGTGAGAGGTTTGAAATTGATATTTAAATACCATTTTAGATAGATGAGTCAAATTAAAATATCACAAAATTTTCATATGACAGATAGGGGTGGCACCTGATGATGCCGGTTTCCTCATATCAAGACCCCACAGGCTTTTGACTATTCTTCATCAATCCTCCACTATCCGAACGAATATTGAGCACTCGAACTCGGTCCAATCATTGAGCGATGAAGTATTTGGTTTCCCTCTATCAAACCAGGTGAGGGCCTCCTATTTTGTATTTTACCTTCGTGTGGGGTCACAGGCAGGGTTTAAATTTAATGGTCACATACTTCTATTTAAGTAATTTTATTATAAATAATTAAATTTTTATAAAAATTATATTATATAAAAATATAATTTTAAATAGATTGTCGCACCGAGGTGGAATTTCAGAAGCTTGTTGATTTGTTTGTGAAGCAGTTATCTGGTCTGATTAAAAAGTATACATCAGCCCTCAAAGATCTTTCAATTCAGATTACTTCAGTTCAATCTAAGTTGCAGGCTTTGGAACACACAGCACTCTGATACCACTATGGGTCTATGCAGCTTTTTGTCATCTTGGCGCTCATACTACCATTGCTGTTGGTTTCTGCAGCTTTTATATTGGGTGTTTCTCTAAGCTGTGCTTTCACAGCTGCTACTGCTGGTGGTTATATGTTGTCTATATTTGTACTTGTTCTTTAATCTAATATACATCGCTTTTACCATATTACCTAAAACAAAACAGAAAAAACAAGCATGGTGAATGTTCGTTTCCCAGGGCACGACTACCAACAGTTGGCCTACACATAGACCAGCTTTGCGAATAGCCTGACAAGCTACTGCAGCGCTTCATGTCGGTGCATTGTCTCCCTTATCTGGTTTCAGAAACCCCCTTGTTTTATTTGCCTCGGGGGCAGGGATCCACCCCCCATCTCACGTGCCACCTTGTTAGTTATTGGTATAATGTTAAGGCAAATGTAGGTAGCCACTAGGAAATTCCCAACTCCTCAACTCACGCGACAGGAGCAGGCGTGTCACGTTACATGGCAAAATAGAGGCGGCAAAATTTGTAATATAAAATGTTAGAAAGGAAGAGCAGAATAATTTAGGTTTATAGTGGAAAGAAGATGGAGATGGCGGAGGAACAGCACAGGAATATGCAGTTGCAGTTGAACTGTGATTTGAAGAAGAGAGTAGAGGAGTTAGAACGTGGTCATGCGGAGCTGCGAGAGGATGTCGAAACACTTGCGCGCATTCATCAGCAGATTGCCAACAATCCCAATCCCTTCTTGAAAATATTGCAATTGATGGGCCATGCTGTCTTCTTTTTCGCACCTTCATCTCGGGAGATCACCTTTTGGTGCGTTATCCATTCCCATTCTGTTCTTTTCATTCACAGGCAAAACCAAGCTGGATTTTTATCAAATGCTTCAACTTTGCTCATATTAAGAAACACAATTCTGTTTCTGATTTATATTACTCATGAGAAATAAAATTCTGCTTCTGAGTTTCTGATTTATATTTCTCAAGAGAAATAAAATTCTGTTTCTGATTTATATCATGTTATAAATATTTTGTGTTAAGAGTCTTCTGGATTAAGTTCATAATTTATGGTGCAGAATATATATATATAGTTAAGTTGGTAATTTTTGGTAGAAGAAATATAAATATATACGCATTTACCCTCAAATGATTTCTAAGCTTAGAGTAAACTCCAGTGAATTCCGAATACATGAAAGAACAACAAATTTCTTGTAGCATTGTAATCATAACCTCACTCATTTCTGAATCTTAAACCATGACAATCGTTTGAAGAAAATTTAAAAATTTAATCATAACCTCACTCATTAGAAACGATAACACATGCTTGTAATCATAACCTCACTCATTTCTGAATCTTAAACCATGACAATCATTTGAAGAAAATTTAAAAAATTAATCATAACCTCACTCATTAGAAACGAGAACACATGCTTGTAATCATAACCTCACTCATTTCTGAATCTTAAACCATGACAATCATTTGAAGAAAATTTAAAAATTTATTTTAAAACTAAACAGTCATAGAAATTAATTATTGTAAAGCACTAGCCATGTTCATGAGGATACGTTAAGAAACCCTATAGCTGAAAATCGGAATCTATTGCAAATGAG
Source organism: Sequoia sempervirens (assembly GCA_007258455.2). Classification (NCBI taxonomy): domain Eukaryota; kingdom Viridiplantae; phylum Streptophyta; class Pinopsida; order Cupressales; family Cupressaceae; genus Sequoia; species Sequoia sempervirens. The sequence goes on from VDFB02256132.1 coordinate 189,290,440, forward strand.
CTCAAAGTTCAAAATACCAACTAGAATCTACAACTGACAATCCATCATGTTGAGATGGAAACAATGAGACAATAAAAGTTGTTGCAGTCAACAAGATCTATTCACAAAACCAACAGCGTAGATAGCCAGGCCTACCTGGGTAGAGGATAAACAACCACGAGGCTGTCAATAGCAATCAGTAGCCTAGAGAAGAGGGAAAAAGTGCAGTATACCGATCTTGTTAGAGATATCGCAGATATATAAAGGATTTCAGGTAAGGCATATGGGATAGTTCCCTAAATATTGAAGCAATTGTGTTGTATGATCCCACTTCGTCAGGTACATGCCACACAATGGAAGTTGAAGATTAATAACTATCGTAATTAGTAGATTCACATTGTTATTACTAATTAACAGTTAATGGACCCCTCACAGCACCCTTTTGAGATCATAAAATCAACAGAACTGATGACCAGAATAGAATCACTGTTTGTCTGCTGGAGATGTCACAGGTGCAATGCCTTGGCAACCCTTGGGGCCCCCACATGGTCTATCATGCTAAATTTTGATAAAAAAGATCATATGACAAGCTTTTGCTGCAATGACAACAACCTAATACAAGACTTGATCGGTTCTATCTTTTGAGAGGATCGATCAGTGACTTTTTTTTGTTGAAAACAATACTAACATCATGTGAGCATGCTAACTTTTCAGATAGTTGTTTAGAGTTAATTTCCTATAGTGGGTTCCTTAATCCAAGTAATGCTGTCCCAAGTTTTAGTTTTAATCCTGTAGCAGGAGAATTCAAAATTTTCATCAAGAAAGAATACGTAATCCTTTTGAGTATCAATTATTCTATAGATGATTGTCAATTCATCCCAAAAGATCCATTTCCGTTGTCAAAACTGTTATTGAAGTTCTTAAAGCCCTCTCCACCAATGTCTTGCAGAACAATCTCTAATATTAGCAAGTGGACAATCCCAAGAGGTCAATTTGTATTGTCAAAACTGCTATTAAATTTCTTAAAGCCCTTTCTACCCGTGTCTAGTATAATGCCCTATAATATTAGCAAGTGGTCTGTGTTCAGTGAGAGATTCTAGTATTAGACTTGAAGACTTAGCACTCAATGTCAAGTCATAGAAAATCTAGCCATCCAAAAATTAAATGCTTTGCCTTGGGGCTTCTGAAGGGAACAAAGGATGCTTTAGCCAATAGGCTGTAAGTCAAAATAATGAAATTTGAGATCAAAGGGCTTAATACCCTTCCAAATATGGCTACCTTTCAGAAGACCACTCACGATATTATTCACACCCATCATTTTCTAGGGCTCATTGCCACCATAGCATATTTGAAGTCTCTTGTTTAACCTTCAAAATCATTTTGATCCAAGACATGAAATTAGAAAGTATCATGAATAACAAATTGCATTTCCAACAAATTACCTTGGTTATGAAGAACAATGTCTTTGATGGGGGATTTGAGTGATGAATCCTTGAGCCACAACTGTAGCACTTTTGTTGCAATTGCAAACAGGGAAGGGGATGTGTTGTGTCCCTTTTCACACATCACCCCATTGCAAATGGGGATCCCCTAATTTTTGCTTCGTTTGGGTCTTTTGGCTTGATTTTGGTTGGTTTTCCTGTTGTCTCTCTCTTTGTTGTCTGTCTTTCCGGGGTGTGCCCGTCTTTGAACATAAATTGAAGTTTTGGCTAAGTCTATAGAATTAGGGTTTGCGCTTTTCATGTCAGTTTGAGGTCAAATTGAGTTGGCTTATTGAAATTTGAGACTAACATTGCTGTCAAGAGGCTACAAACAAGTTTCCACTGAATTTTCACCAAGTTCTGACAACTTACTATTTTTAGTAAGTACTCAATTTAGGGTAGTTTCTCACCACAGTTGAAAATTCTGATTGCTACACTGCATTTTGAACACCCTGAGCTACCTGCCTGCAAATTTTGAGCTGAAACAAACAACTTGCTATTTTTAGTAGTCCAGGCTTCAGGAGCCATTTTTAGGGTTTGCATGCAGGGTTTCTTGATGCATGTCTAGAAAATATTTTTGGGTTTTTCAAAACCTTCGTGATGATATAGCATGCAAATAGAGATGCTGACCTTCAACAATTCGGGCTTCGGAGGCTATTTTTAGGTTTGCATGCAGGATTTTTTGATGCATGTCAGGTTATTCTTTATGGGTTTTCCAAGAGCTACGCAACGAGGTAACATGCAAGCAGAGTTGATCACTTTTTGGGAACTTACTATTTTTAGCTAGCGCCCGCATGCAGTCCAGTTTACTGGGTTTTTCTGGGTTTTTTAAGATCTCTCGGGCAGTGTGACATGCAAACTCATCTGACAGCTAATTGGCCACTTTTCCAGGCGCTTACTATTTTTAGCAATTTCACTCCGACAACCCCCCTAGCACTTCATAATCACGATCACAACGACATGCAACAGAAACGGGGTCAAACGAAGGTTGTTTAAGGCACATGCAACTCAAATTAGGGTTTTAGCTTTGGGACTCAAAATGGGGGATAAAACGCCAGAATCTCCAAACACGAATGTATCCCATTGCGATTAGCATCTCTCAAGGAATCCACTGGTAAAATTTGAAGGCAATCTGAGCACTTACTATTTATAGTAAGTCACTCTAGAAATAGGCTATAAATAGCAAGTCAGCAACAAGCACTAGTGTGAACAGGTCAGTTAACCCACGACGCCCCCATGGAGCGAATTTCACGTCAAACAGAGTTGCAAAAGTTCTGAAATCAAGCAGTTACTATAAATAGCAAGTCACCTCCAGAACAGGGCTATAAATAGCAAGTCAGTACAAGGCACCAGTGCGAACAGGTCAAGCAGGTCATGACGATCACGTGTGACAAATTTCAAGTTAAATGGAGTTGCAAAAGTTTGAAAATCAGGCATTTACTATTTTTAGCAGGTCCATGCAGGAGAATTAGGGTTTCCAAAAAGATAGGGCGAAACGCGTGAGTCTCTGAAAAGTAGTACCCTATCACGATCAATAGTCTTCAGGGAGTCTACTCGTGAAATTTGAGCTCATTCTGAACATTTACTATTTTTAGCAAGTCACTAAAAATGGCAAGTGCATGCAAACATCAAGTGTCGATAGGCTGGTCTCGTCACAAGGGTCAAGCTGAGCAAAGATCAAGTCTTCAGAAGTGGAAAATCCTTGAAAATTGTGAAGGCTTTGAAACTTTCTAAAAATAGTAAACAAGGACAAGCATGCATGAAGGGTTGCTAAGTCCGAAACTTGAGGCCCCAGCCTCCAAATGTGCCCAGGATTCAGAAGGTTGATGAAAATCTTTCAAAGTCTAAAACTTGAAGCTCACCCACCAATATGCGCCTAGGCTGAGAATTGAGGAGTCAAAATTGTCTAAGTATAAGAAAATGAAAGTTTAGAGGGTCAAATGCGCCCTAGCTTGAGAGTTCATGGGTTGAAATTTGACTAAGTGATTGAAACTTGAAGTAGCCCTTGCCAAATGCACCTTAAGGAGCTTGGAGAGGCTTGCAAATTTGCTAAGTCTAAAAAATGAAAGCACAAGGCCCCAAATGTGCCCCAGCTTGAGGATGGAGGCTTGAGAAATTCTAAGTCTGAGAAACTAGAAGGAGGCCTCCCTAGATGTGCCCAAGAAGAAGTTGAAGTTTGAAAATTGCCTAAGGCATCAAAAATGAAAGCACAAGGTCTAAAATGCGCCCCAAGCTGGAGTGAAGAGAATGATAAGTGTCTAAGTATTCAAAAATGAAAGTAGAGAGGTGGAAATACGCCCAAGGTGAAGGGAGAGCTTAAGAATTTTTTCTAAGTCTGAGAAACTAGAAGTAGCCCACCCCAAATGCCCCCCACTTGAAGAATGAAGTAACAAAATGTTTCTAGGGCAAGTAAAGTGAAAGCCCAACTACCTAAATGCGCCCTAGTGGAGAGTTGGATTTGGAAATTTGGCTAAGTCATTTAAAATGAAAGCTTAGGGGTGGAATTGTTCCCAAGACAAGAGGACTTGAAAATCTTCTAAGTGATGAAAGTTGAAAGTATGAGGTGCTAAATGCACCTTAGCTTGGATGAGTTGATAGGAATATTTTCTAAGTGTTCAAAATGGAAGTCCATGGGTCCAAATGCGCCCAAAGTGGAGAAGGCATCTTCTAAGTCATGAAATGGAAGTTGGCCTACCTAAATGCACCCAAGGACAAGGTTGAGCGTGGAAATTTTTCTAAGGCAAGTGAATTGAAAGTAGGTGTTGTGACCTTTTTCACACATCGCCCCATTGCAAATGGGGGCCCCCTAATTTTGGCTTTACTTTTTGGGTCGTTTTGTTGTTGTCTTTCTTTTCTGCTGTCTGCTTTTCGGGGATGCACCCGTCTACGAGCTTGAACGTAAAATTTGGCCAAGTCTAAAATTAGGGTTTCACATCTTTAGTTTACTTTAAGGTCAAATTGAGTTGGTTGGTCAACTTTTGGGCCTAACACTGCTATTGCAACGCTCCCAGCAAGTAACCCCTAAATTTTCACTGAATTCTGCCAACTTTCTATTTTTAGTAAGTGTCAGTTTAGGGTAGATTTTCTCGGGATTTTCACATTTTTACATTCTGAACACTTCGCGTTCATTTTTGACAAAATTTGAGCAAAAATAGACGACTTGCTATTTTTAGCAGTCCAGCTTCTAGAGCAGATTCCAAGGTCTACATGTTACATTTTCTGATGCATGTCCGGAGATTCTTTGTGGGTTTTTCGAGACCTTCGCAGTGATATGACATGCAAAGCAGGATAACAACTTTCAGCATTCAGCCTTCGGAGGCCGATATTAAGGTTTGCATGCAGACTTTCTCAGCGCATGTCGGCATATTCTTTCTGGGTTTTCCAAGAGCTTCGCAATGGTGTAACATGCAAGTGAAACTGATCACTTTTCTGAAACTTGCTATTTTTAGCCAGTGCTTGCATGTAGAAGATTTTTCTGGGTTTTTCAAGACTTTTCAGACAGTGTGACATGCAAAGTCATCCAGTGACCGGTCGGTCACTTTTCAGCCACTTTCTATTTTTAGCAGGTACCACTCAGGTAGCTACTCGACACTTCAGAACCACAAACTGATCGTCATGCAACTGAAACGAGGTCAAACAGAGCTCATTTGAGGAACATGCATAAAATTAGGGTTTCGAGCTTGAGAGCTAAAAATGAGGAGTCTGACGTCAAAATGTCCGAAACTAAAGTATCCATCATGGTCAGTATCCTTCAAAGAGTCTGCTGGCAAAATTTGAAGACAATCGGAACACTTACTATTTTTAGTAAGGTGTTCTCAGCATAGGCTATAAATAGAAAGTCAATCTTGGGCGCCAACGCAAACAGGCAAGTTTACCAATGAGGAGCACGCTGTCCAAATTTCAAGTCAAATGGAGCTGAGGAAGTCTCAAAAACAAGCACTTACTATAAATAGTAAGTCACTTCGGGAGCAGCTATAAATGGTAGGTCAACATCAAGTCTTAGTATGAACACGTTGAACGAGCAATGAGGACCCCTTGGCGCGAATTTCAAGACAAACGGAGTTGCAGAAGATGGAAAATTGGACACTTACTATTTTTAGCAGGTTGGTACAGAAGGATTAGGGTTTCCTAAAATCAAGGGCAGAACACGACAGCCATGCAAATGTAGAATCCAGCCACGATCACCACACTTCAGGCATTCAGCACATGAAATTTGAGCTCATTATGAACATTTACTATTTTTAGCAGGTTGCTAAAAATAGCGGGTGCAGATAGGCACCAGGCCCCAACAGCTCAACCACATCTCGAGATTCGAAACAAAGCAAAATCTAGCCTTTTTGGAGCTTGACATTAGCTTGAAGTGCAAAGTTGAAAAACTTTCTAAAAATAGCAAATTAGGGTTAGCGTGATCAAGTTGCCCTAAATCAGGCACAGAGCATAAAATTCACTGAAATTGATAAATCTTCAAGTCCAGCCAGTGAAAAACGCCTTTAAAAGCCGAAGATGAGGCAGGAAATTTAGTAAGGCATTGAAGATGGAAGCTCACAGGATGATATGCGCCCTCAAGCTGGCAAGAGCCTTGAAAGTTTCTAACTCCTCAAAATTTGAAGCTATAGAGGTCATATGCGCCCTGACTCACTTAGATGGAGATAAAAAAATTCTAAGCATTGAAAATTTGAAGCACACTACCTCAAATGCGCCTTAAGGAGAGAAGAGGAGACTTGAAATTTTTCTAAGTATGTAAAACTTGAAGTACACCCCTCCATATGCGCCTTCAAGGGATGAGTGGGTGATGAAAATTTCTAAGGCAAGAAAACTTGAAGAAAGACCCTCCAAATGCGCCCCTGGGGACAAGATGAAGAAAAAAAATAAAAATCTAAGTGTCATAAATTGGAGGCAGCCCACATGAAATGCGCCCTTGAGCTTGGAGACTCAAAGTTTGCCTAAGTCATAAAATTGGAAGTACAGGACCCCATTTGCGCCTTGAAGAGAAGATGGAGGGGATAAAATTCTAAGTGTAGAAACTCAAAGGAGACCACCTTAAATGCGCCCTTGGAGTGAAAGAAGTTGAAAAGGTTCTAAGTGCACAAACTGAAAGTTCCATGGGTGAAATGCACCCCTCTTTGAAAGGGCTTCAAAAAAATTTCTAAGTGTCGAAACTAAAAGCTCCTCCTGTGAAATGCGCCTTTGGGCTTAGAGTGATGAAATTAAAAGCTTGACAAGCAAGATGCACCCTTGAGAGAGAATGGAAGATGAAAGCTTGGAGAATTTTCTAAGTGTTAAAAAAATTTGAAGTACAGAGGGTCAAATGCACCCTGGCTCTGAGGTGACTCCAGCAAAGTTTCTCTGAGTGTTGCAAAATGAAAGATTGACCTCTCATATGCGCCCAGCAACATGATGGAGCTTTAAAATTGACTAAGTCCAGCAAAGTGGGAGTAAGGACCCCTATATGCGCTCAGCCATGAAGGAGGAGATTGAAAATTTTACTAAGGCACTCAAACTGAAAGTGAGGGTGGTCAAATGCGCCTTGCTTTGTCTGGAAAACTTGGATGAAAATGTCTAAGTGTTGGAAATTTGAAGAGGGCCACCCTAAATGCGCCCTTGAAGTGGAAGAGTAAGTTCAAAAATATTCTAAGTAAGTGGGAATTGAAACCTCAAGACCCTAAATGCGCCCAAAGTGAAAGGTGATGCTTGAAAATTTACTAAATCCTTGAAACTAGAAGCCCACCTTGTGAAATGCGCCTCAAACTAGAGTGGAGGAGGTAAAATACTCTAAGTGCTTAAAGTGAAAGCTTATAGGGTTAAATGCGCCTTGCTTTGCAAAGTTTTTAAATATTCTAAATTTGAAGTCCCCACCCCTAAATGCGCCCCTCATGGAAATATCAACTAAAAAAGTTCTAAGTTTTCAAACTGAAAGTAGGCTCCTCTATATGCGCCCATGCAAAGAGGAAGGGTCAAAGCAAGCAAAAGGCGTTTAATCCATGCAAAGAAGGACAAAGACGAAAGTATTCATGCATGAAGACAAAGCGCGTGCAAAGACAAGTGGCATTAAGACCTTTTAAATCTGCCATATAAGGACAAAGAGAGATCCCAACGCCTTGGAAGTGGGTCCACTTTGGCATGTATGCGCCCACGAGGTTGGAAGAAGAATGTGTGCCCATGCTGCAAGGAGGTCAAAAGGTCAAGGACGTTTCATTCTTCACTTCAAACAAATACGCCCTCAAGATAACAGCATGTTAAGAAATTTCCTAAGGCAAATGTTTTATCCTCCTCTAAGTGTCATATGCGCCCATGTTAGAGGTCAAAAATCACAAGTTGGGTGTTGAAATTACTTAATCCCCCTCACCTATTGAAATGCGCCTATCTTGAAGGGTGCTTATAGATGAATATTACTAATGCATTGAGGGCAAAGATGGTCATATAAAGTGACTTAGGCGTTGAAAGTGGAATATTCCCCATGAAGTATCAAATGCGCCCAAGACATAAGGTGGTGAGATAAAGTTGATAAGTGAATGATATGTTAGGCAAAAAATAAAACATGTTGGGCGTGATACGTGCTTTCAAGACAAATTTTTTTTTCAAGTGAATCGAAATTTTCCTCACCACAGGCAGAAGGATTTGAAGATGATTTTAAAATATTTTCTAAGGCACAAAATGTTCTTAGGAAAACGCCTAAACATGGAGGATGATGAAATTTCTTAAGACATGAATAAATTGCCAGGTGAGGAGTTTGATGATGCTAGCTTCACAGGGTCGATAAATATTTTCAAGTCAGAGCAACAAGAAATGTTCACAGATGAAGAAATGAATTAAATTTGATGAAAATTATTTTTCCAAGGTCCAAAATTCAAAAAATTAAATGAACTCATTCGTTGCATACCCATGAGTTTGATGCGTTTTGAGAGAAATTTTCTTCTGGGTATCCAAGATTGTCGATAAGGAATGGATTTTAAAGTCTTCTACACTTTGTCGAGGCCTTCAGGGTGAATATTTTTGATGGGCACCGGGTTGATGAATTTCCTAAGGGATACTTGAAATTTTTCTAAGACAAGGAATAAATGATGTTGTTGAAGATAAAATGCCTTGGCGGATGAATTTGAAAATGATCGCCTATATGATTTTTTTTTTTTTTTGATCAAGTTCCTGATGAAAACATTTTGCTCAAGCCAGTGTTAGATGAAATGTCAGAGTGAAGTGCGCCAAGCAGAATGCAAGATGAGTTGCAGATTTGGCTAAGGCATGAAGAATTTGAGCGTGAAGTTGGCTAGTGAAGACGATGAACCCTTGGAAGTTAAAACATGAAAATCAGGTAAGTGAGTTGAGTTTATATTATGAAGTGTTCTAATACTCTTCTCCTTGCTTGTTTTGCAGGATGAACGTGGAGGCCAGAGCACGACGACTTGAGGTGGTGAGGCACAATGATATTACAACATTCGGAGGAAGACAAAGTTATGAGTTTCACATGAAGGAAGAAAGTTGTGAAAAGTGGCTAAGTGTTGAGACTTAGCGACAAAGAGGGAGCGTTTTCAAAACTCAAGATGGAGAAAAGAGTGGAAGTTCGAGCAAGGTCAAAGAACAACGTCAAGAAGAAGATCAGGAGCAATTGAACTCCGGATTCTACTAAATTTTATTATCTGAGGAGGCAATCTTAGAGACTCTTTTACCCTCCTCCAAGCGATCAACAAAATTGGCTAAACGCGAAGATTGAGAACAGTGTGAACGCATTTCAAGGCTGGAATCTTCTAGAAGATGGTGGCCATTAATTGCTCATTTATTACCCACTCTCCATTATGGCGGTTTTTAGGGTGAATCTTGTTTAGGGGTGAGGTGGCACAATCTGGGCCATCCAGTCGATTGTAATCTGAGCCGTCCGTTGGACTTGGCCAACTATATAAAGGGGGAGTCCCCCTTCATTTGTACATTCATGAGACAGTAGAATTAGAGGTAGAAATTGAATCAGAGTAGAATTAGAGTAGAGGGACAACTTAGAAGTAGCTTAGTATAGATTGATAGTGTAGTTTGAAGAAGAGGGAAAGTTTTCCCTTTGAAAACCTTGTAAGAAATTGTTGTGAACACTCTCTCAATAAAAGAGTTTTTCATTGATGGTGAATCTCGTCTTTGTTGTGAGTAGCTAGCAAGGTTTCTTCGTCCTTCTGATTCAAATGGTAGCATAAAATAGTTCAAAGTAGTATAATTTTCATTCCATGCAAGTAGATGTTAGCTATGAAACATGGTGTTTGATCTAAGCAACTTCGTCTATCCATACCACTAGTGTATTTGTTGATGGTGAGTTCGCCTTGCGTGGTCAACTGGAACATCACGGACTTAACTTCGTTTGTGATTCACACGTTGGTATGCGTTGTTGTGACGGTATCTTCGCATTGAATTATGATCTGAACACCTTGAGCTACTCCTCTGAAGATTGCACCGGTTCTGTGGAGGCTGTCTGAAGCGAGGCAAAGCAAAGCCTGGTTGAAGCTTGTGAGAATTGATCGCCATGTCCCACGCTTTAGAGTAAATTAGAGCCTTCTTAACCCTGCACCACTTTCAATTTAGTATTTTCTGGTTAGAATAGGAAACCCGCGCCTCATGGACAAATCTTTCGAGCATTTGAATTCCTTTCTCCGTTGCTAAACAATTCCGTAAGTCCCCTTGAAATACCAGCAAATCACATCAAGCCAACTGAGCCTATTCGCACTGAAAGAACCTTGGAGTCGAACTCATGAACTTTCTTGCAATCTTAGCATGCAAAATACTTTGATCAAGAGAGAATAGGGTAGCCGTTGGCAACTTTATTCTGCGTTGGTGCGGTCACGAAAAACAGATCAACAGTAGGGCTAGTGAAATGCGCCCAAGGTGAGAGAGGAGGTTTGGGAATATGCTAAGTGTCAAAAATGAAAGTACAAGGGGTAAAATGCGCCCTTGGATAAGAGGTGACTAAGAAATTGTGCTAAGTATTTGAAAATGGAAGTAGCATACATCAAATGCACCCAAAGGAGAAGTGGGACACAAAATTTTGCTATGGCAATCAAAATGGAAGCTTGGCCTCCTAAATGCGCCCAAGCTTGTGAAGGTGCAAGAAAAAGTTTCTAAGGATGGAAAAATAGAAGTAGAGGACTTGAAATGCGCCCAAGCCCCAAAGGGAAAAATATTGTAAGGCAGGAGGGAGATGAGTGAGAATACACCCCTCTAAATACGCCCAGGGAGGAGGAAGTTTAAGAAAACGCGTAAGGCATTGAGTATGAGAACACCAAGGGCAATATGCGCCCTAGGGCAAGAGGTGAAATACGCTCACAAGGAAGAGATGAAATTTGTCTAAGGCATGAAGAATTTGAAGATGAAGTGAAACTCAAACATCAAGCTTTCAAATGCGCCCTCAAGGTGGAGAAATTTCTAAGGCACAAACTCCAAACACAAGGTTGTAAATGCGCCCTTGAAGAGGACCTTGTGAAATGAACACACAAGTCTTTAAATATGCCCATGATGAAAAGCTATACTAGAGAAAAATGATGAATTTCATCAGATCCCGAGACCAATTGGACCTTGAAGATCAGAACATAGGGATCAGGTAAGTGAAGAGATTTTATATCATGAAGTGTTTTGATGCTCTTCTTTTTGTTTGTTTTGTAGGATGAATGCCGGGACGAAAGCATGATGACTTGAGGTGATGGAACAAATACTCTAGGACAACATTCAGAAGAAGATGAAGTTACATGTTGAATCTCCTCCATGATGTCTCATTTGCGCCCAAGCCATGAAGGAAGATGATGAAAGAAAAAGCTAAGTGTTGGATGTTTCTCCACAAAGACCTAGTATGCACCCATGTAATGAGCCTTGCTCAAACTGGTCACAATTTGCCTTGGTTTGCTGCTTGTAATTATGTCAAACAATTCATATGCAACCTTGTACTTGCTGATGTAATGTTTCAGTTTGAAGTTACTTGATTGAAAGGATGCTAAGAGTGAATTCCAAATGATTTTGAAAGCTTGAATGACCACCTACAATTTCTATGCAAGCTCTTAAATGAAATACTATGCTCTCTTTCAATTTAAAATGCATTTATATGAAGTACTAAGAAGGTACAATGCATCTACAGCCAAAGACATTCTTACAAACAATTGGCTTGCAAACTCCTGATCTGATAACAAAGCTTTTTGATTGCACATTCACAACTATCAATTTGAAACAACTACTTAACACTCCTCTTCTAACAATGCTAATATCAAATAGCCAAGACTCTTGGCAAAGTACATATGAATTAATGCTAAGTCTGATATAGACTGTCACCTACAGCCGTACCTCCTATTATGCAATTAAATGACATATAATATGCATGAAATAAACATAGGAACTTGGTTCTTGAAGTCGCCTTGAGTCTCCAATGAAGATGCAAGCAATATCTCAAAGAGTGATGGCCTCAAATGCCCAATGCAAATGTCTGAAGCAGCCGCCCCTGTTCTGATATAAAAGATTATTAGAAAATAATCTCCAGCTGTTATGGACTCCAAAATGCAGCCAACATCATCCAATAATCCTCCTAAGTAGTGCGCCCAAGGTGAAAGACCAAATCGAACCAAGATGAATAAGCTCCAAGTAAAATCGTAGTTTCTCCAAGTTGGTAATAATGGCTGATAACAAATCTGTATGCTGGTATGATCAATGCTAATGCAATCTACACTCTTATATGAAAATCGATTATATCTCCTAGCTCCAAAATGATTGCCAATATGAAGTCCAAATCGAATCATGCAAAATTGGCTTTAGCCACAATTTTTGCCCTAATGAAGTGACTGAAATATCACCTCCAATCTGAAACCCTTCAAGAGATATTTCACTCCCTCAGTTATGCTATCAATGGGAGTTTTCGTTCCCAAAGACAAATTGATTATTTGCAGACCACTTGGCTCCACAAATGCTCAAGAAGAAATCACCAATCAACAATTCATCAAATCTGGATGCTCAATGGTGAGCCCTCAAGGTCTATTTATGCATTTCCTCTAGAGGTCGGCCTCAATAAAATAATATTATCTTTTTGACTTCTAGAAGATTCCAATATATTTTATTTATTTGCACTTTATAAAATATTAAAATATTATATTATTAATAAAGTGCATCTCAACATCAAATTATAAAATAAGGTTTCCATAAATAAAAATAATGATGAAATATGATGGAAAACCTTACTCCAAACAAATACTGAGCTAAGTAATCACCAAATGACTGCCAGCTGACTCTCTCACCATGCCTCATTAGCCTACGAGAGCCATTAATAGGCTAATCTTGCTGATATGTCAATGTCAACTAGAAGGGGACATTACAACCCGACTTAGGGAGACAGGTGGCAAGGAAGAAATGGTTGAGTCCGAGATAGGAAAATCCTTCAGGATCCGAGTGAGAAATGAACAAAAGGCGTTGGAGAGTTAAAGAATGACAGCTAAGAGGAAAATCATCGTCAAATAGAAGAATGAGGTTGCAGTCTTGGAATTTCAAAATGAGAACGCGCTTGCCATGCCAAAAGTTGAAGCTGTTTGATCGAGTTTGCAGTCAAAGAAAGAACAGTGGGAACGTGTCTTTGGATGAGAATCTTCTAGAAGGATGGTGGACATTAATTGCTCATTTATTGCCCCACTCTTCTTGGTGGCAGTTTTTAGGGTTAGAGCTTATGTGGCTCAATTTGAGCCCTTCATTGTAATTGAATCTGAGGCGTCCGCTGGACTTGGCCAACTGTAAAAGGGGCAATCCCCCTCATTTGTAATTCATTAGATCAGAGATTAGAATAGAGAGATAGCTAGGTGATAGCATAGTTTGATAGTATAGTGTAGATTGAAGAGGAAGGAAAACTTTCTCATTGAATGTTTTGTAAGAAGTTGTTGTGAACACTCTCATAATAAAAAGAGTTTTCATTGATGATGATTTCATCTTTTGTTGTGAGCAGCTAGCAAGATTTTTTTGTCCTTCCCATTCAAGTACAATCTTAAAGTAGAATAAATTTCATTTCATGCAAGTAGATGCTAGTAATGGAATGTGGTGTTTGATTCGAGCAAACTTCGTCTATCCATACCACTAGTGTGTTCGCTGATGGTGAATTCGCCTTGTGTGGTCAACTGGAACATTGCAAAATTGACTTCGATTATGGTTTATGTGTTGATATGCGTCGTTGCGATGGTGTCCTCATATTGAATTGTGATCTAAATACTTTTAGTTACTCCCCTTGAAGATTGCACCAGTTCTATGGAAGCTGTCCGAGGTGAGGCAAAGCAGAGTTTGGTTGAAGTTTGTGGGAGTTGATTGCCATGTCCCATGCCTTAGAGTAGATTAGAGCCTTCTTATCCCTGCAACCATTTAAATTCAGTACTTTCTGGTTAGTTTAGGAAACAAGAGCTTTATAGATAAAACCTTTCGAGCATTCAAATTCCCTTCTCCACTGTTGAACAATTTTGTAAGTCCCCTTGAAATACCAACAAATCACATTGAGCCAACTGAGACTATCCACTGCATGAAGGAACCTTGGCATTGAATGCATGATCTTTCTAGCAATCTTGGCATGTAGGAGATTTTGTTCAAGAGAGGATAGAGTAGCCATTGGTGAACTTTATTTTGTGTTGGTGTGGTCACAAAAAACACATCAACAGGATGGTGGGCAACTTTTTTCTGCTGGATCTCTATAGGCCAAAAGGATTAAGCCAATTCTCAACTTACTTCCATTTGCGCATAGGCATTATCAAATAAAAGCATTACCATTCTTTAAAAATTTCTACTATCATCTCATTAAAGGGACATTCAATCCTATTATATGCCTTTTCAAAGCATATCAGTGCCATGAAAACTTTCAGTTCTATAGTCTTTGCCCGTTGTATCATTTCCTAGCTAGAAATCAGATTGTTTAGGGTGTACCTTACATATATAACCTAGTTGGAGTTTTTGTCCTTATTTCAGCGAAAAAATTGCGAAGTCTTGTTGAAAATTACTTTGGAAAATACCTTATAATAAAGGAGAAACTTGTTAATCTCTTGGAAATTATTTTGTAAAATGCCTTACTTTGACAAATATCTTATAAGAAAAAAAATGAAAGTAAGGACACTAGCAAGTATTGAATCCTCAACCTACAATCCTCAAGTAAATTTTTGCCAATGAGCTCACCAAGTGGGCTATTCTTGTGTGCTATATCGGATATGGGTGTGTTGGGGTTTCATTAAACTTAGATTAAAAATCCATTACCATCGCCACTCACCATTGGTCATGCCACATTGCCACAAACTTGAAATTCACCATGCCACTTGTGCTCAGTTGTGCCACAACCAATATGTGATCAGATCCAGGCCCAAGTGCACTTGAACAAGGATTTCTTTGGAATCTTTGTATATTCTATAGTGACAGATTCTTGAGCTAGGAGAGATCACAAACCCAATTCTATTCAAATGAGTTCCTATTGCCTCTGATATCTGTAGTAAATCTAAATCTATGCTCAGATACTATTGTTTGCTACAATCTTGTTGGATTGTTCTTATTTTCAAAAAGTACGACCTTTATAAATGAAAGAAAATCATGACCTAATGGACAATGAGATATTACCACTCCTTAGGCACATTTTCTTTGGAAAAGGACCAAAGCCTAGGGAGTTTCAATCCCTCAGCTTTGATACCATGTGAGATCTAGAAACATAGAACAAGTAGTAAACCCCACAAGCATAAGTAAGAATACCAATTTATGGTGGTGGTGACAAAAGCTACAATTTTCTTTTAAAAGTAGGTCAACACATTGAGGCACTAACCCCAATACAAGTATAAGTGCAAGTTACACATGCAAGGAACCTTTACATATATAAATTACACATACAAGCAACACTTAACCCAGTGGTTTATGACATGTATTGGTAACTCAAAGGGACCCGACAAGATGGTTTTTCCACACTAATAACAATTGTGATGGACATTGCAGCACAAGATGGTTTTTTCACACTTAACAACAATTTTGATGGATATTGCAGCACAAGATGGTTTTTCCACACTTAACAACAATTTTGATGGACATTACAGCATTTTCCAGTTCTATGTGTGCCAGCGACTAGTGCTAGAATTGATTTGAGATTACAACAATGCAGTGAGGTAAATCCTCTGTCTTGGGTGAAATAATTGTCTAGTTAGATTCAAGGTGTATTAAGGAAATGTTCAGAATAGGAGTACACCAAACATGTTAGGACCCTTATGTTCTAACTCTTTTATTATGTATTAAGTATTAATAAATAAAGGCTTGGACACATATGCTTTGTAAGCCATCCCATGGGCTAATTATTATAGATGTATTTATTCCACATGTATGGGGAAGTAGTAATAGTCTAAGTTGAACTGTATATATTGTGGTGCCTAAGCAAGAGGATAATCTTGAATATAATTTTTTATTGAGCATTGTTCTAAGGAGGCAGCCCCTTGAAGATTCCAGCAATATATTATAATCAGTTTGGGTAATATCAATAAAGATTACTCCATTTACAGTGCATATGTTATTTAATATTTTCTTCTTTGACTAATCTATTTGTAGTAAGAATTGTAACACAACGGGGAGGTTATGATAGAAAGTATTGTTGATGTGATTTTTATGACCGCACCAATCAGCAGAACAAAATAGTCCAAAGGCTACTCCATTCTCTCTTGATCAAAGTATTCCATGCGCTAAGATTGCGAGAAAGTTCGCACATTCAACTCCAAGGTTCCGAAATACTTGGAATACCCTCAGTCGGTTTGATGTGAATTGCTGTTTTCACGAGGGGACTTACACAATTGTTCAGGATTCTTGCAGTTAATAGTAAATGGATGATTAGAAGGGATTTGTATAGTGTGGATGATTTGGCAATAAGTACGTTTTCCTAAAGCTAACCAGAAATGTGCGGGAAGTAAATGAGTGTAAGGCCTAAGAAACTTATATTCTATTCTAAATGTAGGATATGTGGAGCTCGATTTGAACAGACTTCGACCGAATTTCACCTAGCCTCACGTCGGACAGCTTCAGCAAAATTAGTGCAATCTTCAAAGGGATAACAAAAGATATTCAGACTACAATTTAGCATATGTATACCATCAGGACGACACATATAAGTACACAAATCACAATCGAAGTTAAACTCAAGAGAATTTCCAGTAGACCACGCAAGGCAAACTTATCATCAACAAGCTGCTAGTGGTATGGAATGAAATGAAGCTACCTCAATAAAACACCACACATCAAAATAAACTACTTGCATGAGATGAAAATTATGCTACTTTATGCTACTTGGATCCGAAAGGATGAAGAGACCTTGCTAGCTATCCATGACAAAGACGAATTCCACCATCAATGAAAAGATCTATTCTCGTGAAAGTTTTACACAACAATCTCTACAAAAGTTTTCAAAGGGAAAACTTTCTTTCTTCTCCACACTATGCTAAGCTATCAAACAAAATGTCTACTTTGCTCTACTCTCTAGTCTCCAATCTCTAGCTCAATTCTAATTCTAATGATGTACAAATGAGGGGGACTCCCCCTTTTATAGATAGCCCAATCCAATGGATGGCTAAGATTACAATCAAAAGAGTGGCTAAGATTAAGCCACCTCAGCCCTAACCCTAAAAACTGCCAGAATGGGGAGTGGTGTAATAAATGAGCAAAGATTCCCACTCACTCCCAAAATAGTAAAGGAAATTAATGTCCACAATCAGTCTTCTAGAAGATCATTGTCCAATAATGCATTCCCGTTCTTCTCTCTGGCTGCAAACTCAATGAACCTGCCAAGCATAGCCTCAACCTCCTGAACTGAAATGGGTGGAATGCAATGAAGCTGAAATTCTAACACCGTAACTGACTGTTCATGCCGTGCACAAGATTTTCTCCAAGCGACTAAGGAATCCTGCGTGCTTTGGATCAAGGTGGAGAAAGTAGAAGTGTTTTCGAAATCATCTTGTACGAAGGTCTTCACCTCTGAAAAGAAAGGCACCAGCCTACCCCTCAAATTATCAACATTCACCTCATCTAGATTCAACCGCCTAGCAAATATGGCCTCGAAAGTATTCTAGACTCCATCAATGATATTGGCCATAGCCTTCCGTACTCTAGTTGAATCCGCCTGTGCTGCGTCGAAGAAACCACGTCCCGTGATTGCTGAAGAATACCATCTAGAAAAATCATACTTGTCATTCTCCTGAATGACCCCTCCATCAATTAGCAACAACAAAGGGACATGTCTCAATGCCTCAAGACGCTGAATAACCTTCTTTTGATTAACAGAAGCATCTCCCCAAGCTTGATCAACTGCCTCCATCTATGCCAAAATACTGGAAGCCTGCTAAAAAGCAAGAGCAAGGTCTTCCATGAACTTTTTTGTCTCAACACGAACTCCCGTGACCCACTTGTCTGCCTCTTGTGTCATCTTCCCTAACTCCAACAAGCCATTGATTGACTCTCTAGGTATCTCAACTGGAAGCTCTATCACTGGAATTTCCTACCCACGAGGACGAGACAATTGCTGCACATATCCAATCCAAGCCTTATGCTCTCTTTTCAACTTCTTGTACTTTCCTTCCTTTTTGAATAATTTGTCCTTGAGGGCGAGGTAGGAGTTATCACATTCTTCTACAATTTGTGCACCTGTGGGGCGTCCTAACTCCAAAGTTGTGACCACGTAGTTCTCTGGCACTGCTTCATCTCGGTCACAATCAAGTTGTGGCACGGCTACGTGAAGAGTGCGGGAACCATCCTCATCAGTTGATATCTTTGAAAACTTTCATGCTCTCTTCTTCTGTGGAGGTGCGCTGATCCTGTTCAAAAACTCTTCCATTTCAACTGCTGGATCAATCTCTTCACTGGGGCTTCTTCTCATCCTATCTTTGAGCCAATCAGGTACTGTATACTGTATATCAAATGGCTGCTATTCTTGTGCCTCTACTTCTCGAACTTGCTCAACTTCTACATCATTCTAGTGAGGCTCATTGTCCTCAAGTGGCTGAGTATCTCTTGAAACTATATCATCATCATCTAAAGCTGTTTCCAATTCTTGCTGAAATTGAGGGTCAGTAGTAGTCCCCTCATCAACCTGCTGATCATCTCTAGCAGGTGCGTTGACGCTCTGGCCAACTGACTCCCTCCGTGGTGGCTGATTATTTTCCTATACTGCTTGCACCTGATTCAATGCATTCCTTTGATCAGCGAATAAAGAAACCTCTTGTATACTTGGAGAACGTGTCTCCAATGGCGTGGGTGATTCAACTGCAACTCTTGGAGGTTCCGGCTGAATGGGCTCCTGCCACATTGGCTCCTTCCTTCTGGATTCTAGACCTCGTGTGATTTGTTTCTTCTTGCCGGTGGTGGGTGTCCTGTGATCTCCCATCAAATTGTAAGTTAATGCAGTCGACTTACTCTTCAACCTGTTCACCTGCCTGTCAACCCATTGCTCTAGTGAATGTCAATACCAGAATAGAAAGCGTGTCCAAGTCAGCAACCTCTGGTTCTAACCAATCTGGGAGTGGAAATGGAGTATCTCTCACTGCTGCATAATCTGGATGGACAACGTCCATGTCCTCATTCACCTGGTCTGGAACCGGAACAACTTCACACTCCCTAATCATGTTAATTGGCAACTGAGAGAACATTCTTTTCCTAACTTCAACTTCGTCCGATGCATCAGCCCAATAATCCTCAATATTTGCCTTATGTTTAAATTCCTCTGACAGTACCCATTTGATGTTGTTATGTGGATCATAGTGCTGTCGGCTGGTGTGATTTGAAAAGTGATAAAATTGAAGCTCACTCTCGGCTTCCCTAGCTGCCTATAATGAAGGACACACTTCATCTGAATTACCCATAACAATTTGGAAGTCAACACCTCCCTTCTTTTTCTTCTGAATCTTATCGCAGGCAACCAATTGCCTACATATCTCTAACATCAATATTCTGTTGGTTGGGTACTTAGGCAATCTGTATGGATATGACGAAAAACCTTGCAGCCTTATGTAAGAAAACTTCGGAAATTGTATAAACCAACACCCATACCTTTCAATCAATTCTTGGGCCTCTCTCGAGATCCTGTGATGCATTCGCTCCTGAAGCAATCTCGCGATGTGCATGGTGAAGGCGTCATTAACACGCTTGTAATAGGTGGTACTTGTCAAATGCAACTGTGGACAAGCCTCATGAATTTTAAACTGGTGAGAGCCACAACCAACAGGCTCCTTATATGAAATTCCTCTATATTTCGTCATACGGGCTAGCATGTAGATGATGTAAGAGCTCATATAGAATGTCTTCGTTCTTCTCAAGCTTAGGAGTTGTTCGTGCAAATTGTCACTGATCATCTCGGCCCAGTTGACGTAGTCTTTCCCTTCCAGCACGAGGTTGATGTAATAAAACATCCATGGCTCGAAAATAAATGACTGCTGGCAGCCTCCAACTCGACTCAGCATCATGATTAGATCACAGTACTCCTGCTTCAAGTCATCTGCTATGATTTGTCTCGGCAGCTTCATACGAGAGGGCTTGGGGTTGCTCATCTAGTGAGTATTGATCGTCTCCGTGCATCTCTCGTATGCAGAAGCATACATTCGCTCAGCTTGCTCCCTCGATTTGTAAATCATGTTTCTATGCACTGGGATTCCAAAGGCTTCACCAATGGTAGCAAGAGTGAGGTTGGCGAGCACTTGTCCATCTAGTGACATGATTGACCTGTGATCTTTCTCATAGTAGTTGGCGCACTCCATCATTAGCTCTGAACACTGAATGGCTAGAGGGAAACTAGCAGCTGCATACAACTCGCTTCGAACAATGTTGTGTGAAGTGTTTGAAGGTTGATGACTACCAATCCCTAGCATTCTGTTCCTGAAAGTCTCTAGGTTGACGAAGCCCAAGTTGGTATCAGTCAGCTTGCCGAACTTCGAAGTGAACTTTGATTCTGGCATGAAGGACTTGCTCAGCTTCTTTATAACGGCTTGCCTGGATGCACCATTGTTGTCCTTGCCAGTCACCCTTGCCTCAACCATCTGCAGGACAATAAACATTCATCAGCAAATTAACTTAGAAAAATAAATAAAACACTTTGCAGGGCTGCTAGTCGACTTCAAGAAGTTGCACTATTATTTTTCGTTTGCAAACCTCAACTTCTTCTTCAACAAATTCGAGCTTCAATCACTTAGAAACAAATTTCTAAGCAAGCTTCAGCAACTTTACTCAGCAACTTCAAATCAGCAAATTTGCACTTTTTTAAATTCTCAGCAAATTTCTCTTCAAATCGAAATTTTTCCACTTGCACTGGTGACTTCAAACTTCAGAGCAAAATCGAACTTCCTTGCACTGTAGCAACTTCCAACGCCCCTCACTCAACAACCTTCAGTCTTCAGCAAAATTTCAAACTTCTTCAACAATTGCGGCCACAATAAAAATTCTAACTTCTTTAGCACTTCCGTCTTCAGCAACTTCTCCAACTTCAGCAACTCACAAGTTCCAGCCTTCAGACCCAGAGCAAATTCAAATTCCTTCAATTGGTGAGGAGAAATGAAAAACTTCTCAGCTCTTATAGCAAAAATCGATTTCTAGAAGAAGCTAAGTATAGTCAGTGAATTAAATTTCCACTACTTCATTCGAATTTCCCTCCTCTGGCATTTCTGACACTTGTCTGGCATCTCATTCTTCTAGAAGTTCAACTTTGACTGGCATCCTTTGAATTCACTTTCGAAAATTTTAAATTTAAATCAATTTAACAACTTCCATTCGCCAACCGAAGTTCTGTCTCGCAAATTTTAAATTTGAATCACCTCTGACGCTCTGGAAAATTTATCTGTGAAGAACTCAATCAAAAATATCTAGGAAATTCACTTTAAATTCGTCGTCGAAACATTTTCCTTTCAAAAACCATTTTATTCAAATTTGCCTTAGAAAATTTTAAAATTTTTCCTAGGGAAATTTCACAATTTGAGCACCGATTAAATTCTTCATGCTGAAGGCCTTGGCGAAATGC
Organism: Sequoia sempervirens; assembly: GCA_007258455.2. Taxonomy (NCBI): domain Eukaryota; kingdom Viridiplantae; phylum Streptophyta; class Pinopsida; order Cupressales; family Cupressaceae; genus Sequoia; species Sequoia sempervirens. The sequence continues at coordinate 189,311,875 of VDFB02256132.1, forward strand.
GAAAGACATAAAAATCCATCCCTCATCACAAACGTTTAGTACCCAGAAGAAAATTTTCTTTAAAATGCGAGGAATCCATGGGTACACAACGAACGGGTTCATTTAAATTTTTAAATTTTGAACCTTAGAAAAATATTATTCAATCAATTTTAATCCCGTTCCTCACATCTGTGAACATCCTGTTGCTCATACTTGGAAATATTTTGTTGACCCTGTGCAGCTGGCACCACTGGATTCCTTCACTGGTAATCCTGCTCTTGCTTCAGGAAGAATTTCATCACCTCAAGATCTAGGCGTATTTTCTAAGGAAGAAAATATTTTTCCTTAGAAAAATTTTGAATCACTTTGAAAATTTTGCCTTGGAAATTTTTTATTCATCCTCAATCAACTTTGCCTGTGAGAAAAATTACCAACTTCACTTAGATAAAACTTCCTGCAAGCACATCATACTTAACATATTTTACCTCCATCATCCTCAATGCCTAGGAAAATTTTATCACTTTGCACCTCCAACGCCTATCAACTTTGTTTTCACCACCTTGCATTTTATTTCACACTTGAAAGACATTTAAATTCCCACGCCTTAACAATTATCATTTTTTTTTCCCTTTATACTTCACTCTAGGCGCATATCATGTGTGAAGAGGGACAAGTTTTGAACGCCTAGAACATTTAAATCTCTCATCTTTGTGCCCTGGGCGCACATTACCCTTGCTAGAAGACTTCACTTCCAATGCCTAGGCAACAACTTTGTTTTCACCACGCCTTGCAATATTTTCTCATCAACTTTACTCCACCACCTTGGCATTTTTAACGCCTAGCATACTTTATTCACTCTCTACCTCACTTCAAATTGGGCGCATATTAGCATGTGTGGAGGATTAATGTTTACCACGCCCTCTTATGACCTTTCATCTCCCTCATTTTGTCTTTACATGCCCTCATTTGGGCGCATTTGAGCATGTGTGAAGGACGAACTTCTAGCTTGCTTTGACTTGTTGACCATAACTTGGGCGCATTTCTCATGTAGAGGAGGATGAAAACTTTCAACGCCTCAAAAAGTGACTCTTCAACCTCTTTGTTTTGTCCTTACATGGCCTCTTTTGGGCGCATTTTGCATAGGGAGAAGGATGAACTTTGTTGACTTCCTTTGACCTCTTTCTTTTTGGGCGCATTTGGGGGTTAGTGGAGGACGAATTTAACTTAGCCATTTTTTTGCTATCAACTTCCTCAAGGTGGGCGCATTTTGATGGGTGAGGAGGATGAAAAACTTTGACTTTCCTTGACCTTCCTATTGCATGGGCGCATTTTGGGCTAGGAGGCGGATTTTTATACTTAGAATTTTTTATGCCACTACCTTGAGTTGGGTGCATTTAGCTATGGCTACAGGATGAAACATGTTGACTTCCCTTGACCTTCATGCTGCATGGGCGCATTTTGCCTAGGCAGGTGGATGAAGTTTTGGACTTAGAAAATTTTGCATGCTTCTTCATCAACTTGGGCACATTTTCAGGTAGCTCCAGGATGAAGTCCAATACTTAGCCATTTTTTCTTCGTCTTTGCCAGTTTATCCATGCCTACTATTTATAGTAAGTCCAATTCTTGCATCTTTGAAGCTCAAAATGATTTGAAATTTTAGACACTGCATCTTCACAACCTCATCAACCTGTTGACACTGCTATTTCAGGTTGGCCCTGCTATTTTTAGCCCATTTCTGAAGGTGGTTTGCTATAAATAGTAACTGCTCGTTTCTGATATCTTCACAACTCTGTTTGCTTTGAAATTCGAAAGAGGTGCTCCTCATTAGGTGACTTGCCTGTTGATACTGGCGCATGCAACTGATTTGCTATTTTTAGAAAGTTCTTCAAATTTTAAATTTTAAGCTATCTTTGACTTTGAAAGGCCTGATTTTACCCCATTTTGATCCTCGGGATGTGATCTAACAGCTGGCGCCTGATATTTGCCTTGAAACTGCTATTTTTAGTAACTTACTAAAAATAGCAATTGCTCAGAATGCCTTCAAATTTCACCTGTTGAATGTCTGAAGTGAGGTGATCGTGACTGGATGCTGTCTTGGCATGATCGTCGTGTTTTGCCCTTGAATTTAGGAAACCCTAATTTCTGTGCCAACCTGCTAAAAATAGCAAGTGTTTGATTTTCTAGCCTCCGCGACTCCGTTTGACTTCGTTTTTATTGCATTGTGATTAGTTAGTGATTCTGATGTGCTGGGAAGTGGCTGTCGGGACGCACCTGCTAAAAATAGTAAATTCCCAAATGAGTGACCATCTTCGTTTGCATGTCATATCACTGCGAAGCTCTTGAAAAACCCATAAAGAATATGCCGACATGCAAAGAAAACCCTGACATGCAACCCCTATGAAAAACTCTTCGTTTAAGCCTTGAAATTTGCTCCGGAAGCTGGACTGCTAAAAATAGCAAGTTGTCCGTTTCAGCTCAAATTTTGCACGTGAGCAGCTTGATGTGTTTTGAATGCGGTGTGACTATCGGAATTTCAAAAATACTGACGGAATGCCCCGAATTGCATACTTACTAAAAATAGTAAGTACTCGGAATCTGATGAAATTTCAGTAGAGGCCTGCTGAAAGCACACTGACGACAATGTTAATCTCTGTCTTCAATTTATTCACCTTGCTCAACCTCGGACTGACCAGGAAAGTACAAACCTTAATTTTCGGACTCGGCCAAATTTTACGTTTAAGCTCAAAGGCGGAGAAATCCCTTGAAAGGCAGACACCAGAAAAGAGACGGAAAGAGAGAGAGACAAAAACCCAAGCCAAAAGACCAGAATGGAGCAAAAAAATTAGGGGTCCCCCATTTTGAATGGGGCGATGTGTGAAAAGGTCACAACAAGTATTAGAAACAAACATCCAAATGAGAAAATCAATAAAAAAGTGTTATGCTAATATTCCCACAACTAGAAGTTTAAACTTTAAGGAAGACTGCATGGATGGCATTATCTTGCTCAGTAGGATGCATTAGCATTCAAGTTCCACATCTTTTGGTTCAAATGGAAAGTATTTGAGAACAAAGCAAAATTCAGATAGCCTTGGATTTTCACTGATTCTATACACATGCAGCTGCAGTAGGCATGACAAACAACATTTTTTACATGACTTAATACCTTGTCATCTCTTTATTGGTGTACAAAAATGGAATATCATCTATAGGCGATAAACATTACATTGATGATAGAAAGATGGTATGTGAGTGCTGCTCTTAATTTTATTGAAGGAATTTGAGTTTGAATTATTATATGATCATTGATGAATTTTTTAACAATATTATAGTGTAATTGAATGGAGACTTTGATTTCTGCATCTCAGAAGAAGGGTGACTAGCTTTATGGTATTGGGTACAGGCAGGCTGCTATATCCAACATAGAAACTATACCCAATATCAAGGCATTCGGCTTTGAAAGGCATCCATATTGCCTTTACACAAATGTAGACCAAAAAAATTTGCTAATGCAATTCAGCAGGCAAATATTGCCAATCCACAAGCTGGCTGAGAAGCAGATTGAATTTCACCTGCTACATACCCAATAGAAAATATATATTATCAGTGGAGACGAGGTGAGCTGTTAATTCAGAAATTGGCCTGTAAAATTAGAATCTTCTTATGTGGAAGTTGGGCACTATTATAACTGCCTAAGGTGGAGTGGGAGGCCATTTAAGGGAGCATAGTTTTAAAATTTATAATCATGAGGTCAATATGAAGATAATTGAGAAAATTATGAGAATAATACCCATGTTAAAGCCCCCAAATCGTCAAGCACCAACTGATGAAACAAAACCACCAGAAGCAAAGAGAATCAAGAATTGGATATGATTGAGGGTAAGCTTTAGTTGAAGTATTAACTTTAACCAAGGCTCTGAATCACGCTGAATTTTTGGATAACATCTCCCAAATTATCAAAGAAAATGCCAATGCAAATGTATTAAAGGAAGGTAAGACTTCTTCCTCTGCATCAACCCCTAAAAGTCAAATCATTGCCTAGGGAATAAAAGGAGAAAACACATAAAAGTAATAGACTAGCACAAGTAGATTTCATGTGATAGTTATAATGGTTCTGATGAGGATAAACATCCAAGGAAATGGAAAGTAAATATTCCCCATGGTTACTAGAAACATTTAGGAGCCTTAAGAAAACTGATCCACAACCACCTAATGCTCAGATGGATCACACAATATTAGGCATTGAATAGGAGAACAAATGTTTTTAAAGAACTACAATCAGTATGTCATAGAAAGGGAGCAACCTTGTACAGAAAAAATAAGTAGAAAAGAAAAAGGAACCGGTTGCTAACTACAAACAACAAAGAGGGAAAACAAAATTGATCAGGATAAACATGCCTTGGTATCAGTAGGGGTCAACATGAGCTTTGTATAGAGAATTGTCAACAAAGAGAAGCAATAGGGAAAGTGAACTTTGCTGGATATGGCTTCATTGATGGTAGAAAAACCTCTCAAGAAGGGATAATTCATTACAAATTTCATCATTGACAAGGATGCTAATTCCATTGCCTTTCATCCAGCTTTCCCTATGGGTGAAAAAATAGGGCATATGACTTTTGATGAAAATCGTGTAGAAAGGAGAAGAGTGCCAATATCCCCAGCTTGGAAAATGAGAAGGGAGCTCACAAAAAAAATTGTTGCAAGAATATCAAATCTTTAAAAGTTCATGGACTCAATGCAGATGGTTGAAGATTTGCAATTTTGGTGTCAGGTTTTTAAAGAGCCTGAAAAATGTACCACGTTTTGTTTTCTGTCAAGAAAAACATGTTATCCATGGAGAGTGAACATCAAAGATAGAGGATATCATATAAAACAATATAGATATGCTGTAGAATCCAGATAACTCCCACCAAAGAATTATAGAAGCAGGTGCAAATATTCACAAGTTTGTAGGGAAGTGGAAACTTTATCCTAATATAGAGCAAGGATGACCACAAAACATCTTTCAGTTCAATAATCTAAATATGGAGAACTATAGTCAATCACCAGGTATGTTTTACCTTTGAATATGAGAAGCTGAGGCCTGATAAAAAGATCTTGATATATGTGAAAGAAAAATTGAAAAGCAAGGGCTTTTCTCATACATCACATGAAATAAGATTCAACAAATAGATGAATTATCCAAAATACACTAGTCCATAATCGGGCTTATGGGCAGAATAGAGAGGGAAATGACTGGGAATGAAGTTGTACAGCAGGAGCATGATATTTGAAATTGCTAACAGAATGACTATAGAGCTCACAATTGTGCAAGAGGCTAGCAAAAGGGTGAGGGACGAAGAGATGCTGATGGAGCTGTTGACAAGGACAATGGTTATTAAAAAGTTGCCGATCTTAACCAAGACAAGAATGATAAGAAAAGTGATAAATGTTCTACTCCTAGATAGCTATTTAGCTGATTCCATGTGTAACAGTCATAACTATTTTTTGTCTTTTTTTGTATAAAAGACAAGCTAGAAGGAAAAAGGACATTTGGCCCAGATATATGATTTTATATTTAAGTTGTTGTGAAAGAATTCTTTAGAAGATAGTGTTCCAAGACTTCGTTTTTTTGAATTTAAATTTTATTTATATATTCTTCCAAATATATTCAAAGCAATACAAGATATATCATATATCTTCAAGGATCCAGATTGAGCTTTACCATCTTGCATCTTGAACATGTTAGTGCTAATCTAGGAAAGGAAGTAGTGGTTGTGTTGAAAAGGGATATTTAGCCGAGATATATGATTTTGCAGTTAGAGTATTGTGAAAGGACTCTTTAGAAGATAGTGTTTCAATACTTCTTGTTTTTGAAATTGAATTTTGTTTATCCACTCTCATAGAGGTATTCAAATGTAAGAACTCGTCTCCTTCCTACTTCTGAAGCACGGCTTAGGGTTTGTGTTTTTTTTGTATATTTGCCCTTTTTGAGTATTTTTAATAAAAAATAATGCCAGGCATGAAAAAAAATACTGTAAATGAAATAGAAACCCTACTGCAGCAAATAGATAATTTTTACTGATTCACTTTAAAAGCTTTTACAATAGGGCATACCCGGAATACAATCATCTGATATTAAAAGATGATGAAATTCTTATTTTGAAATTCTTCTGTAAATCTGATGAAGCATGAACTTGACCTCTCGATGAAGCCAACAGTTAAGCACCTTCAGCTGATATTTCACAACCTCAACATGTTGTTGCAATGAAGCAGCTACACTCTCCAATGTCGATACGTTGGTAGAAAAACCCTAGGGCTCCCTTCTCCAAACGCCAAATAGAAATCATAAACCAAATATCAAATCCTCCATAACCCAAATGAGCCCATTAAGATTCTTTTATACCTTTCCTGGAGGAGCTCACACACTTTTCTCACCAATGTGGGATAAAAGATAATAGGCCGATTCCCTCCATTTTTCCTTTTAAATCATTTTAAAACAATATAATGTTTACACTTTGGAATATTAAAATATGTCCTTGATATTGGCGCCCAAGTAATTAATTAAAATGGCCCCCTTTTTAATGATGAATGAACCCTCAAGTCATAAAGTACAAATATAATGTTATAATATAGTATTAAAATATTAATTATTATTAAAGTCACCTTTAATAATAATTAAATGTTATAGCATAGGCAAAACTCCTTATTTCACCAACTCAACTGAATTTGGGAATCGATACTGCCAACAGTGAACTTCAGGTGCCCTGCTATAAATATAATTGCTTACCGGCTGACTTACTATAAATAGTAAGTATATGAAACTAAATCAACTGAAGGCTAAGCTTGAACCCACACGAGATGCTGAAGGAGAGATTCCTTTGATCATTGCCAAAAAGACCCTCTAACCAGACATATTAGCCTACGAGGCCCAGGAATAGGCTAAATCCACCGAACTTGATGCTCCCAAAATTGGGGACATTATAGTCCGCCCTCCCTGAAATTGCTTGTCCTCAAGCAATCTTTACTGCAAAGAAATCCAACTTCTTGAAAGGCCCAAAAAAAGAACTGTGAAGTGTCCCACACCTCTCTAACTATCTCCGATAGCATCAACAAAAACACAACTGTCCAAGCTAATCTTGGATCCCAAACCCAGAATGAAGGTCTGCCATGTCTGACATTCTCCGACTTTTGCTGCGCTTCTCTGCTTCCAACTTCACCATGCTGAGAGTTTTGAAGTAGCCCAATGGGACCCATCCAACACTTAGTGCCAAACCTGTCACCACCTGGATCCCACTACAACCTGTACTCACATACATCTGTCAAGAAGAGACAAGGGTATTTGGAAGCATCTGTTATGCCAAATCTCTCTTTGCCCTTCGCTAAACCCCCAAGGATGTGGTAACTAGCCAATCCATCATGTCCACTGACACCGTAATCACTCTGTAACCATGTATCCATATAAAATCCCTGTGACATTAAATTAGCAAACCCTGTCGGATACATATCAACATGATGAATAACCGACTGCTGCCCCTGCAAGCAATCTCCTGCAAATAACTGAGTCGGGTATTTGCAACCGCTAATCCCATCTTCTGAAGATGGTAACTTTGCACACAGTATTGAGTTACTCCCCTCCATTGCACCCAAAAAATCATTCTGTGTACAAGGATTATGCATCAAATACGAATCATGTACCGGTGGATCAAATGTAAAACTATAGGCACTCCTCACCGAGTACACACTGTAAAACTCCTTTGTGAGCTCTGTTTGGAATTTTGATGCACTAGGAAAATTTCAAACACCATGATTATCGCTCCACCTTGAATTAGTTTCAGGAGTGTGATCGGCTTCCAACTCGAAGGGTGGATTATCATGGGTTAAACCACCATCAAACTCAAATAACGGATTATTCACAAATTGCACAATCACTTTGTTCTGGTCTGAATCATCCATCTCTGAAACTCCAGAACAATAAATGGAATCATACTCCTAAATTGGACCAACAAACTGCCAATCATAATTAGCTATATGGGATGAAATGATTGATTTGCTTCCAAGAGGGGGAAACAAATCCACATGCGAACCAATCTCCCTACTAGATGACACATTGCATATCTCCTGTGAAGTCGATGGTGTAGTGTCGAAGGTTGTCATACAACTTTCTGGGGAGTCAACAACCATGTCACAGGAGCTATCAATAAGCTGCCCTGCATCACTTGTCATGGGACTAAACTTAGGAGAACCTTGCGCAACACATGGCTCACTACAACTCTCAACCGATGCATTCATCCCATTTGTATCAACTAAACCTGAAACCGTGATGGATGTAACCACATCCTCAACTTGCTCACAACCACAATCTGTGGACATATGTTCCTCACCAACTGCTGCCCTAGAAACCTGAACTGAATCTGTAGATGGTGAAGACTGTGCCAAACTCAACTCCATAGTAAGCTTCTCTATCCGTGACTGTGACTCTTGAGCGTTGAAAGTACCAACATTCTCTTCAAGTTTCAGCCTCTTTTCCTTTTCCTCTGTAGTGATAAGATTATTTGCATTAGGGTTTGCTTTCTTTTTCTTTGTAAACAAATAATCTAAAATTTCTGGATGTTGTAGAAGCTTTGCCACACTCCTATCATAGTCCTGAACAACTTGTATGAGTTTTTCCATGAGTTCTTGCATAGACTTTTCCTTCTGTGGTAGAGTAGGAAGAAAGGTAGGTAACAATCTTCCATCCTTAATTCTATACCGGCTATAGGCAGCCATTGATGTAACCTTTTCTACACCTGCTATATGTAGTTGATTTGCACTCAATCTGCTGTTTAATGCTTCAGGAATTTTATCAAACAATTTTCTTGCAGCTTTCAAAAGATACTCAGGCTTAATGCACTCACTTTCTGTTCAAACTTTCCCAATACTGAGAAATTCAAAATATTTCCTATATTTAGAATTCTCAGACTCATAAATTATAATTTGACCTGTACATGGAAATACTAGCCTCATGTAGCTCACTGATAACTATTCAGGATCCAGGCTTGTGATGAAACGCAACACTCTAACTTTACTCCATGACTTGCATAAAGTTAAAGATTTCCTTAATCAAAAATCATTCTCATATATCTTTCGATTTTCCTTAATTCTTAGCCTTTGACTATTCACGGCTTGTCTTATGTCTCATTTGTCTTCGTCTTTTCTGTAGATTAAATTTTCCTTTCTTGTATTTTGTTTTTATCTGCCTTTACATTTTGATCAGCGCATGTAGATAATATGCTCTTGCCGTTAATAATATCTGACAGCACCCTGTCTGTATTCATGGCTATAAATTAATCTGATTTGGAAATATTTACTCAATATAATGCTATGCCAATGGGTCGGGAGTTCCTCTAATTTGTCTTATCTGATGACAATTTTTGTCTCCAATGAGGTGCGTGACTTTCCTAGCAGCATTCAAACTCAGTCAAGACTCCAAATGCACCTTGTCTTTTAGCAGACGATGAGAACCAACCTCTCAGGAAACATTTCAACCTTCTGAGGATATCCACGATTCTCCTTATTGAAGTCGTTCTTAGAGCTAGATGCAAACACGTCTCCTTGTCTTATTCTGATCATCCACGTAGGCTTCTTAAATATGGGATTTACCTTTTGTTATTAAATCCCACGATTTTTAATTCAAACACCATCCAATATGAAGCAGTCGCCCAAGCAAGACCCGATACACCAATTTCAGAATGGCACGACTCTAAGATATAAGGTGGACAATAAAATTTATCATTTATGTATTTTTAAATGGCGATTTTGTCTTCTTCCGTAGGAAAAATCCAAGGTTGGCGGCTCCAACTGGAATTAAATCAACACCTCTTCACAAAGTCACAATTCCTCCAAAAATTTATTGGCTCCTTCAAACTTATGGCAGCTTAGTCATAATGTTGGCGGCTGAAGAATATTCATGCCTCCAAAATAAACTCGATGGTCAAAGATATCTATTCAATATATCCAAATTTGCGACTCCTTGTGGTATGCAATCACCACGATTGTGTAAATATTATCAGCTTCTTTTAAAAATTCCTTTGTCTTTACTCCCACATTTTTTGGTCTCTATCAACGATTCTCATAAAGGATTAAGACCACCTTAATAAAGTTTGTAATCTTGCACAAAGACAAATTTTGTCTTTTACCAGATGACACGACTTCTACAAAACCACGACTTGTCCCTTGAAGCAAGTGGTAGCCTTTGTAAAGAAAATACAGTAGTTTTAATTTCAAACTCCTGACAAATATTTTGAAATGGAATCTGAAGTATCTCTGTCAAGTGTTGAAATTTTTAAAACCCTATACTCGGAGAAATTTCTTTTCGAAAACCAACACAGGATGGCAGGAAACTGCTCTGATACCACTGTAAGAACTCGTCTCCTTCCTACTTCTGAAGCTCGGCTTAGGGTTTGTGTTTTTTTGTATATTTGCCCCTTTTGTGTATTTTTAATAAAAAATAATGCCAGGCATGAAATAAAATACTGGAAATGAAATATAAACCCTATTGCAGCAAATAGATAATTTTTATTGATTCACTTTAAAAGCTTTTACAATAGGGCATACCCAGAATACAATCTTCTGATATTAAAAGATGCTGAAATTCTTATTCTGAAATTCTTCTGTAAATCTGATGAAGCACGAACTTGACCTCTGGATGAAGCTGACAGTTAAGCACCTTCAGCTGATATTTCACAACCTCAGCATGCTGTTGCAATGAAGCAACTACGCTCTCCAATGCCGATACGCTGGTAGAAAAACCCTAGGGCTCCCTTCTCCAAACGCTAAAGAGAAATCATAAACCAAATATCAAATCCTCCATAACCCAAATGAGCCCATTAAGATTCTTTTATACCTTTCGTGGAGGAGCTCACACACTTTTCTCACCAATGTGGGATAAAAGATAATAGGTCGATTCCCTCCATTTTGCCTTTTAAATCATTTTAAAATAATATAATGTTTGCACTTTGGAATATTAAAATATGTCCTTGATATTGGCACCCAAGTAATTAATTAAAATGGCCCCCTTTTTAATGATGAATGGACCCTCAAGTCATAAAGTACAAATATAATGTTATAATATAGTATTAAAATATTAATTATTATTAAAGTCACCTTTAATAATAATTAAATGTTATAACATGGGCAAAACTCCTTATTTCACCAACTCAACTGAATTTGGGAATCGACACTGCCAACATGCGAACTTCAGGTGCCTTGCTATAAATAGAATTGCTTACCGGCTGACTTACTATAAATAGTAAGTATATGAAACTAAATCAACTGAAGGCTAAGCTTGAACCCACACGAGACGCTGAAGGAGAGATTCCTCTGATCACTGCCAAAAGAGACCCTCTAACCAGACATATTAGCCTACGAGGGCTAGGAATATAGCCTACGAGGGCCAGGAATAGGCTAAATCCACCGAACTTGATGCTTGCAAAATTGGGGACATTACATCAAAGCAATACAAAGATGGACGTTGAAGGCTCTAGGTTCGATTTACTGTTTTGTGTCTTGGAAAGGTTGTTAGTGATATTCTGGGAAAGGCCATAGTTGTTGTGTTGCAATGCAAATATGAATGCAAGTGCTGTTATGATAAGTTCATGGTCTATTGTGGCATTTAAATTGTTATACTGATTTGATTGTTATAATTACAAGTACAAGAGCAGTATTGAGTCCTAATTTTTACTATTGTGAGTTTTGCATAGGGTGCTTCCAAACCTAAGCCAAAAGATATCTTTCTGTTTCAGGTAGTGTATGAGCTGTTTAAAATTGTTGGTGAGGTTTCCATCTTCATCTTTCTTTTCAGTCCTGTCATATAAATTTCTTTAAATAAGTCAAAGGGAGCTTCCCCTTATAACAAGAGCACGACTTGTCCTACATGCTGCTTCTCAAAACTGTGCTTTTGAAGCATTTGAGGTAGAATGATGTTCATACCTTTGGTTAGAAGATTACCTATTTTACATAAGTGCCTTTAACGGGTTACCACACAAGTCCATGATCCTTGATCCTCCAAGCCTTGTAATTTTTAGTTCTAGGATGAAGGCCAAAATTTCACCTCATTGTTGGACATTTTAATACCAACCAATTTATAAGTTAATGCAAATTTCGTATGCTCACCATGAATATCTATTATTATTTCCTGTTATATGTTGGTCACTTCTCAATCCTTTACTCTATAATTTTAAAAGGCCCTTTTTTGCGGGGGGCAATCAGGGTTGGTTTTTCCCCCATAGAGGGACCTCTTATGGTCTTCTTATTAGAGTCTGGTTATGGATTTCTTGTTTGTAGGCTAATCATTGTTTTTGAGTTATATTGAATGTGCTTTGTTGGTAGCCATGATGTGATGTTTGTTGTTTACCGGATAATATTGCTTCATAGTCTAGTGGCCTTTAGATGCTATATTCAAATATCTAGTTCTAAGTTTTATAAATTTGAGACTTGTTTTGTTTTATAGGTATTTTATAACCACCTCAGAGGTCTCCTTGGAAACGAGATGTATAACATATTGGTTCATTCTACTTTTTCTATCAGTCTAAATCCTTCAAAATCAAGCTACTTGCAGTTTTGTTCCACTCTGTTGTGTATAGTCTACTTACCATATCTGTAACTGGATGGGAAAACTAAAGTGATTCAGTACATTCTATTGCAAAAAATAATGCATTTTTCTACATACAGTGTGTCAAATTTTTTTCTTGTACTAAGGGATGACATCAGTAAAATAGGAAATGATGAAAAAGTGAAGACCCTTTATTTTTACGATTTATCAGAACTTAAGATTTTATTGACTTTGGCATGAGACTAATATTTACAATTAGAGGCATTTTTCTTAATTGCAAAATCTGAAATATGAATGATAAACCTCTTTGTTATGTCACAACCTGATGCAGGAATGGGTTTTGTTCTCCATTCTGATGCTATGTTCAGCAATATTATTGAAGCACTAATAGGGCCTGCTGATTTTTACAATAGAGACCAATGGCCAGTTGAGTCCAGTCCGTGCATTACAATGTAAACATAAGTTGATACATAATTTTTTTTTTTTTTTTACCGATGTTCAGTATATTCAAGGCAATCTATAGTGCAAGAGGTAGAGAGTAATAGCCAACTTCTGAATCAATCATTTGAGATAGGATAACCAGGTTTTAACTTTTTATCTGGTTTGTTTCCTTCTGCTTGCTTGTATTGGCATTCACCTATTGATCTTTCAGGCTTTGAAGCAAAAATCTGATTTGATGTTTCAGGAACCAATCAGCAGAAGCTCTATATGGATGGAATGACTATGAAGTTCTTGGGAAGGATTCCATTGAGTTGCTTGTTGACAAGAGCGAGTATAGTGTTGCTAAAGAAATCCTTAGAAGGTTATCTATGGGGTTGTCATGGTCAGGACTATTTCCTTTAAAGAAGAAATCAGGTGGGATATTTACGGCAATGGTAACAGACACACCATTATATGAGAATGGTGTAGTTATAGCTGTGATTACTGTGTCAAGTGATGCTTTTGCCTTCAGAAATGCCAATAATATTAGCATTTCTGGCTACAATCCATGTAGCAGGCAGAACCTTGGCTACAGCCCTGCAATGCTTCCTGGTTTTAACAAGCCAAAGGTTGAACAGCAACAGCCTTTGCGTAAAACATCTACAATATCAAAGATGGTATGTATGAAGCATTCTCATTGCCATTTGTCAACAAATTGTTCTTCAATGTGCCTTCCTTTTGGGGAAATGCATCTTACATTACTTGAGGGAACAAATAATTACTAGAACTTAAGAATAAAGATACTTACTAGAACTTAACAATAAAGATACAGGGTAAATCTCTCCTTGTGAAAGCTACAAAAGCTAAACATATGCATCTATGCCCCAAGGGGTAACCAATCAACTTCATTATGGAAACAACTTAAACTCAACTTTAACCTGTGTAGCCAACTCTAGCTTAAAATTTCTCAACTCCCCTAGGGGGACCCCAGGGGATTGCTCTTCAGGACAGGTTGCCTTTCAGCTGAATTTCCACAGGAATCTAACAGCAGTCAACAGAATTGTATGTCACAGCAGTTTGCAAATATCCCTAATCATCCTAGTTTCTTCCAATAGGCCAATTTGAAAATAGCTGACCTGTTCAGATAAATGCATTAGCTTTCTGTACATACTTGCATTTTTGTTGCAATTTACTTTTGAGGTTTTTATGCCACATTCTGTGTTCCAATTGTACAGGCAAAAAAAATGTTATCATGCTTGAACATAGAGGAGGAAAATGCTGATCTTCATGCAGCTTATAAGTGCAATGAAGGACTGGGACAAGATCATGCTCAACTGGAGGCATTTACAAAAGTGGTACTCATCCAACTCTGCTGAGTTGCAAGTGTTATGCCTAAATGCGTTAGTTGGTACCAAGCCAGCCAAATTAACCAGAATAGTGCAAAGCAAGCCTTACATGTGCTAGTTTTAACCAAAGAGAACATTTTTTCAGCATATGAGAATAAGCAATTCATTTTCTTTTAATAAGGAGCCATTTTTCATAATATGGTGTGGTATCCCATGAATATTTCCAGGTATTAGATGATTCTTTGAGCCGGCCTTCTCTTCAGATTAAGAGTGATCCAGAAAGTGCAAGTACAAGTCATCTTGGAAGAGTGCGTGGGCCCGTGCATGCAATGCGATTGGCAGATATTGTATTTATTCAAACCATATGATGTAAAGAGTTTGCTAGGTTGATAAACACTGTTTTAAGTAGAACTGTCTTACATATTCTTGTGGACATTTTGCTTTTTAAATAGCACATTGTTGTAATTCTGGTGCAGGAAGCAAAACCCTTACCCAATTTGTGCAGTGAGGAAACTGACAGTAATATTCTAGCCAGATATAGAAGTGATGTTGGTTTAAATCGAGGAGATACTAATGTAAGAATGCCAACAAAAAAAATTCTTTAAGTATTTTTTTTTTCTGTAGAAGCCTTTATTTTTTGTTCAGTGACTAATTAATTAAAAATCTATATTCATTGGATTATAATCTGAAGCCTCTCATAATTCTATCTGAAGCCCCTATGCAGGTTTCCAAGCTGTTATCCAAGTTCATCTATGGTGAGGGAGACAATGAACTTCGAATGGCAACCAAAATCCAAGAAAAATTAGATCAAAGATCTTTGCAAGCCAGTCCATCTCCAAAACCTGTATATTTTCTGAACATAAACACTTGCATCCAAATAATCTTAGAGAAATGTATCTGAGAAGCATTTTGCTTAACATTGCTTGTGTATAACAGTCTATTTGATTCCAAGTGTAGGCATCAGAGGTGCTGTCAAGGCTATTGTCAGGTGGGAGTAGCAACATAAATGACCCAAGCACTGGTGATGCAAAAGGAGTTCAAGAGAGTGCTTGCTCAACTTCATTAAGAATGGTATGCACTTGAAAAGTAACTGCATTGCTATCTTCCTTCAAATGTTAATTTAATGGATTCAAAATTCAGTGACATCAGCAAGATGCGGTCAGTGGGTTTCTGTTTTAATATGGTTTCAAATTGTTACAGGCATCAAAGGCATATTCAGGACTAAAACAGGAGAAACTGCTCCATTGTCAGCATGGTGAGAGGACAACAGAAAAGGATGAATCTCACAGTACAAAGTTAGAAGAGAATGAAGTATTGAGAATTGGACCCAACTGTCCTAGAAGTAGTCTGAAAACTAGTTCCAGACATATTGAAAACATATTGGATCCAACAACCAGCAAAGCAAATGAACTTGAAGAAAAAGGATCGGAGAAAATGTCTGAGCTTAAGGTCATATCTAAGGATTGCAACCAAGGAGAATTTTACAGGAAAAGATCAGAACTGAATAATATTTTTGGAGGAAAAGCAGAATCCTCATCTAATGAGAAACATTTCAAAAGACATTGGCTGGGATATGGTGGTGATTCTAGGAAACACATCCAAAGAGACAAATGCTTGTTACAAGGCTCTGGGAATGAGAGGAAGCAAGGACAGCCTACAGAAAGCATGTTGAATGAGAATATCACTAACAATAATAGTAGGTGTTCACATGCAAGAGGGGAAGCTGACCTGAGCCCTGAAGCAGATTGTGAAATATTATGGGAAGACCTTGTTTTAGGAGAACAAATTGGAAAAGGTAATGTGTGCTGATTTTCTTCCTGTGTGATCTAGTCCTCAATCTATGTTGCATATGTGCAGGAACCTGTGTATTGGTATATAAATAAAATTGCCCATCCAAAAATTTACAAGCCCTTTCCCTCTGCTTAAACTTAAAATGTATAAATAATATTAGGAAGGCGCTAAAATTAAATGAGAATGATCTTAGATTAATTATCATTTTGCTGCAAAAATACATGTACATGCCCATGGACTACTACTCATTTGTGGCAGATAATTGCCATTGCATAATTCTTGATTCATATTATTCACAAAAAGTATATTTCTTCATTTAACTGTATATGTATCATTTTTCAAGTCTCTTAACATTATTTTTTCCATTTTACATGCTAAACGAGGCAGGGTATGGTATATGGACGACACTGTGTATGCATACCCATATAATCTCTGTCTCTGTCTGTCTGCCTGTCTTTTTTTATCTATCTATCTATACGTATACATTTATATATGGAAATAATTTTATAGTGCCTTTATATGTGTGTGTGTGTGGTAATAATAATTTTGTAATGCTTTGGTAGCATGAAAATGAAGCCTGCTCAGATAAAAGTGGATGATATCTAAGCAATTCTAATAAACCTTTAGGGTTAGAAACAGACTGTGGCCATCACCAAACATATCATAGATAGGTGTCATTGAATTTTCATTAACATTCCATTGGGGATAGGGTTCATTATTCATGATTTCAACTAACTTGCCATATTTATTCAATTTCCATAGGTGCACAAACGGAATTGCTTATATTGTGATTATTTCTCCATGGGGTATACTAATGGACCCTATTATATTGTGAAGACAAAGCATCTTCTCACATGATGCATTCTAGATCCTCTACTGCAAAGGCAGGAATATTATCTGTCGGTACATTTTTTTCCCACAGAATGGCATATGTGCAAGAGCTCTGATAGGTTTTCTTTTTTATATTTTACTTTTTTTTGTTATTTCTATCACCTTCTATCTTCATCACTCTCTGTTGTTTAAGTTCTAACTAATGTTACGGGAGCTGATGAACACAAGCATAGCAGCAAAAATCTTTTGGGAAAAAAATTGGCAAACTAACGTATAAGTTTTTTTGAAAAAAACAGGATTTAAACAGGAAAAAATAGGGGGAAAAAATCAGATTAAAAAAAAATAAAAAATAAAAAATGTTGGAAAAGAGACAAAAAAAGCTACTTGATTTGAAATTCTATACATTTCCATAGCATAGAGATATAGGGAGCAAATAAAATAGAGAGTTTAGCCCATGAATTGTCCAAATGAAAAGTTTGTATAAAATAGTAGAATGCGGTGTAGCATATAAGCTTTGCTAGTAAATGATTCTTTGGTAAGTTTTGTATGAAGTTGATAGAGTTATTGCTAATTTAACAATAAAACATTTCACTGAATGATATGTGAGTGAACCTCTAGTCTTGTTGTATGATGTGAGTGGATGGTAAAATGCTACTAACAACACTGCATTCCAAATTATTATTAATATCAAAAGAATGTTTAATCATAGAGACTACACTACCATAACAAACTCTGAAACCTTCAAAAACTTAGTAAGACCTCAAAACAACTACAATAAACATGTTTGCATCCCAGAAGGATAAAAGAAGAAAACATTTTATCACCAAGAAATTTAAGTAGGAAACTTAAAAGAATATATCATCCAAATAAAAGTCTAATCAATCAATAAAAGAGAAACCGTTTCTCATAACAGGTAAAGCCAAATGGGCATGCATTATGCATTTTCAAAGATTCAAGATACAAAACCAAGTCACATTCAAAAGCTTTGCTATTAAACCAAACCTTCAAATTTAGTCAAAGTATTGACTCATGAAATTCAAACCAAAATTTTGCTTCACTAAGGCATTTTGCTTAATTGAGTCTTAATCTTGTTAAAGTGATGTCAGAAGGTCGTTTTTGGGCTTTTTAAATATGGAGTTGGTGTTAGTGTCATGTCAGTCTGTTACTGAAGAAATTTAAGAAAAGTGAAAATCTGAAGGAAAATCATCAAAATTTTCTATCTCTTGGAGAGGGGAGCACATTTTCAAAAGGGCGCCCTATCTTTTAGGGGCTCAGATCTTGTTTTTAGGGTTTTTCACCTCTAGTAGGCATTTGTCCGGTACCACGCCAGCTTCGCAATGGGCTATAAAGCCTGTCAAACAGACCTGTTTCGTGTAAGTTACGGAAGATATAGCGCAAAACGAGAGGAGAGCCAGAATTGGCTAACACTGGAAAAAAGAGCAGCTTTTGAAAAAGGCGCCCATCTTTTTGAGGTGTCAAATGAAGGTTTTTGAGTAAATGCCACC
>VDFB02256132.1:189330414-189386134 GCA_007258455.2 Sequoia sempervirens
CAAGGTGTGAGCATTGGTCAGAGGATCTCAAAGGAAAATGCTGAATAAGAACTCTAACCACGAGATGCGCCGGTGAACGACGAGCATTCGGTCAGAGGATCCCTATCTAATGCAAAACTGAAAATCAGCTCAACACCAAGTATGTGCTACTCAATCCGTGATGGATAAGAGGCGACCATATGGCTGAGACTTTAGGAAATTACAATGCAAAACAGTAATAGGCGGCAAGCCAGCCTCTTCCACTTATTCAGTGGGAAGTACAAACATGAGGAAATTGCAGAAATGTTAAAAGATGCTGACAGTACTACTGTACAGCTTACAATATCAGAAAATTCATCTGTTAAGCTCAATATAAGAGAGTCTTCAACATTACAACAATATAGAATGATAACTTCAAGTCTTCTCAATAACTTCCCTTCCAACAACTCAAATGATTATTTCTAAGCTCGCTGTTGTGACAAAGTAAGGACTGAATTTCCGTTATCAGCAACACAGTAACACCAAAATATGCTCACAAACCTCACACCACTCATTCAAAATGCATGTAAATGAATGCAAATGACCTCTAAGATGAAGGCGCCCAAACTCATGACACAAAATAGGCCCAAAATATTGATATTTATTTTCTGCTCACATTCCAAGGCAAGTACAATGGTACGGCCCAAGACAAGGGCGATTTTCTTCTCAAAAATTCAGCACTTCATTAAAAATCATGAAACTTCACAATAATTGGCACCCTACCAAGACCAATGAGAATATGCAATACCCACAATGAAATCTTTTTGTATTTTTGATTTATGAGCAAAAACTGCCTACAGCTATGAAACACAGCAACTCGAAATCATGACAAAATGCTAGAATAACATCACCAAAATGCAATAGAACTGAACTACAATGCAAACTACCAATTACAAGCTAACCTCTCAACTAGTTGCTATCTTTCAAGCAAGAAGATGAGCCAATGCTAGGAGGTGTGCTTTCCTCGAAGCGAGTGCCTGAAGACAATCCAGCAGCATAACGGTGTAGTAGACAAAAGATCCCAAATGAAGAGCTGAGGCCTGATTAAATAGACGAGAGAGAAACATCTAGAAGCTTCCAGAGGGCGCCCAAACCCTAATTTCAAATTCACCTTTTCACTCCAAAAGATGGCGTCCTTTTTCATCAATAAAATATTTCACTTTTTAAAAATAAAATCAATCTCTCAAAAAGGCGTCCCTTTTCTTAGTCTCAATATTTGACATTAAAAAATATAATTTATCTCCTTATGACGCCTTGACCCTCAAAAGTCCCCCTTTTTAAAAACAACTTAAAGTTGTACTGCTAGGCAAGGGGTATAATATTAAAATATAATATTATAATGAAAATACTTATCTCTCCCAGAAAATGCACCCAAGGCCAAGAATTGAAGTGCCAGCTGAAACAATTGAAGAAGGTGACCAACTGAACTGAACCCAAACTGTCCACTGCCAAAAATAGAATTTACTAAAAATAGTAAATTCGCGAAGTTGCCCGGAATGCCTAACTGAACACACCACTGCGAAGCTCTCTGAAAACCCAGAAAGAATCCGCAATCAGAATCCCAAACTCCAAGCAACAACCTCCTCAAAACTAGGAAACCCTAATCACCATCCGCACAGCCTACGGGTCTCCGGAATAGGCCAACGGTCAACTCAATGATCACCGCTGAGAAGGGGACATTACAGTCCGCCCTCCCCAAGATTGCTTGCCCTCAAGCAATCGCAAGTCTGGATGCTGTAGAATCTCCTCATTCTCCCAAGTAGCATCCTCCAATGGTAAATTCTTCCACTTTACCAAATACTCTTTGATTGTTCTCCTCCTCAAGGAACGCTCTCTGAAATCAATAATCTGTTCTGGAACCAAAGTCAACTGCCCTTCTTCATCCAAAGGAGGTAACTGTGATGAAGCCACAACATTGTGTCCAAGTGCCTTTTTGAGGCGAGACACATGGAAGACATTGTGGACCTTACTACTCGAAGGTAGTTCCAACTCATAAGCCACCGCTCCAACCTTCCTAACAACTCTGAAATGGTCCATAGAAGCGTGGTTTCAGCTTCTCAGCTCCACTCTTCTTAAGCGTGGACTGTTTGTAGGGCTAAAGCTGAAGATATACCATATCACCAACCTCAAATGAGCTCAACATGCTGCTGATCAGCGTACATCTTCTGCTGATTTTGTGCCATTTGAAGGTTGTCCTTCAAGGATTTTAAAACGTCTTGGCTCTGCTGCAACCAATCCTTAGCTTGAGGAGCTTTGCTATCGCCAAACACCAAATCAGCAAAGCTTGGAGCCTCGTAACCATAGAGGGCCATGAATGGAGACATCTTTATTGACATGTGGAAAGATGAATTGTAGCAATATTCTCCCAAGTGGAGCCATTTTACCCATGCTCTTTGCTGTTCCGAGACATAATTCCTGAGATAGCCCTCCAACCATTTGTTCACAATCTTCGTTTGACCATCCGTTTGTGGGTGATAGCTAGTGCTTGGAGTAAGCACTGTACCACTCATCCTAAAAATTTCCTGCCAAAAGGTGCTTAGGAACTTGCTGTCCCTATCACTCACAATATTTTTAGGCAACCCATGCAATCTAAACACTTCATGGAAGAACAAATCTGCAACTTGAGCTGCTGTAAATGTGCTAGTGATGGCAAAAAAATGAGCGAATTTGGTCAATCTGTCCACTACAACATAAATACAATCTTTGCCTTGAGCCCTAGGCAACCCGGTGATGAAATCCATAGAGATACTTTCCCATTTTTGATTTGGAATGGGAAGTGGCTGCAGTAGACCAGCTGGAAGAGAGTGCTCATTTTTATTCATTTGACAAGTGCTACACTCCTTGATGTAACGCTGAACATCATCTTTCAACCCCTTCCAAGAGAACCTCTCTCGAATCTGCCTATATGTCTTGAAGTAACCTTGATGACCAGCAAGTGGGATGTCATGAAAGGTCATCAAAATCTTCTTCTTAAGTTTAGAATCAGCCACCAAGAAGATCCTTCCCTTGTAGTGTATCAACCCATCAACTACCTTGTACCTTTCATCATGAAAAGTACCTTCAATAACGTTGGTTGCAAACTGATTTTTGGCATAATCAGCAAGCAACAACTCCTTCCAATCAGCATTAAGCTCACACAATGAGCTCAAGTGAGGCCTTCTGGACAAAGCATCGGCCACAATGTTGTTCTTTCCTTTGACATACTCAATGTCAAAATCGTAAGCTTGTAGCTTACTCACCCACTTCTGTTGTCTCTCATTCAAGTCCTTCTGATGCATGAGGTGCTTGAGACTATTGTGATCAGTCTTGACCACGAATTTACTCCCCACCAGATATTGTCTGAACTTGGCTAATGCATGCATGATTGCAAGCATTTCTTTGTCATAGATAGAATAGGTCCTTTCAACCCCTCTTAATTTTCTGCTTTCAAATACAATTGGATGGTTATCTTGCATCAACACAGCCCCAATACCTTCCCCTGATGCATCACATTGTAACTCGAAAGGTTTGGAGAAATCTGGTATGGCCAATACGGGACAAAAACTCATGATCTTCTTGAACTTATCAAACACATTTTTAGCCTTTTCTGACCACATGAAAGCCCCCTTTTTGGTGAGGTCAGTAAGAGGAGCAGCACTTTGAGAATACCCCTTTACAAACCTTCTGTAGAAGCCGCAAAGACCCAAGAAGCCCTTCAAATGAGTCAAATTTTCTAGAGGTGGCCAATCTACTATAGCCTTGATCTTTTCTGGATCAACCTTCACCCCTTTAGCGCTGATTATATGGCCAAGGTAGAGCAGCTCCTTCATTCCAAATTCACATTTGGACTCTTTTGCAAACAAACTTTCTGATTCAAGAATGCTAAGCACTTCCTCCAAGTGCTTGAGGTGTTCTTCCCACGTCTTGCTGAAGATGAGAATATCATTAAAGAAAATTAACACAAATTTCCTCAACTGCTTCTGGAAAACTCTGTTCATGCAAGACTGGAAAGTGGCTGGAGCATTAGTCAAGCCAAAGGGCATGACAAGGAACTCAAAATGACCATAGTGGCATCTGAATGCCATCTTCTCAACATCTGAACCCCTCATCCGGATTTGATAGTAACCCGATCTCAAATCAATTTTGGAGAAGAATTTAGCACCATGTAGCTCATCAATGAGCTCATCGATCCGAGGAATAGGATACCGATTTTTTATTGTGCTTTGATTCAAGGCACGATAATCCACACACATGCGGATGGTGTTGTCCTTCTTCACAAGAACTACAGCTAAAGCAAAAGGACTCTTGCTAGGGCGAATGAAACCCATCTCCAGAAGTTCTCTTATGTTCTTCTCAATTTCATCCTTCTGCTTCTTAGGATATCTATATGGTGTTGTGATGACTGGTTTGGCCCCTTCTTTAAGTTCAATAACATGCTCAGCACCTCTTTCTGGTGGTGGCCCAGGTGGTAGATCAGCAAACACCTTACTCCTTTTGGTGAGTATAGACTGAATATCTGGAGGGTATTCTCTCTTTGTCTCAACTGGACTAGCAGGAAGAACCATGCATTCCGCAGCCCACTACACTTGATCATGTCTAATCAGCCTCTCCATCCTTTTGAATGAAACTATACGAGGACCACCATTGGACATTCCTCTCAACACCACTCTCTTGCTATCAGATTGGAACTTGAGCTCCATTGTTTGTAGATTGAGAGAGATTTCACCAATTGAACGTAACCATTGTATGCCCAAAACTGCATCTGTGTCACCAATAGTAACCACATAGAAGTCATCTTTGACTTCATAGTTTCCCAACTGCAAGGACATGTTAGGAACTCTTCGTGTGCAGGAAATGTGAAACCCATCAGCCACCATGACTTTGAAGCCTTCAAATTCTTCAGTTTTGAGACCTCTCTTGGCAACCACACCTTCATCAATGAAGTTATGCGTTGCACCAGTATCAATTAAGGCAACAATACGGTGACCTCCAACTCCACCACGAACCTTGAAAGATTCGTTCTTTTGGAAACTAGAGAGTTGGGCAATAGGGCCCCCTACTCCTTGCTCATGATCGGACTCTTCTGTGGCTCTTTCATCTTCGCTGTCCCCAAAATAAGATTGCTGATCAGACATATCAGACGTTGATTCATAATCAGAATATATCCCCATTTGATTATAACGCCCTCTTCCAGGACATCTATGACCCTTAGTCCAAGGCTCTAAACATGTGTAACACTTGCCCTCCTTTTTGAGCTGTTCACGTTGCTCTTCAGTCAACTTAGGTGGGAACTTCTTGTGCTGATTAGAAGAATGTCTCTTATCCTTATCCCTCTTATGGCCAAAAGGCTTAGGCGGAAATTTAGGCCTAGGGGCTGATAACTCCATACTACGAGCCTTCTTGATTGCCTCATCAAGACTTGGTGGATCGAAAGCTTTAACCCATCCTTTCAAGGGTTCAACCAACCCTTCAGAAAACAACACAACCAATCTTCTTTCGGTGATGTTGGGCACCATCACGGAAAGCTTCTGGAAATCAGCAATGTAAGAATCCAAGGAGCCATGCTGCTTCAGTTGTGCAAGCTCACGAAATCTTACTTCAGGATCTTTAGTATCAAACCTTTCAATCAGCTTGTTGGTGAATTCTCCATAGGTTCGGATAAGGTTATGGCCAAGCGTGACCAAACCATGGTACCACCATTCATGGGCAGCTCCCTCTAAATGAAGTGTTGCAAACTTGATGGCATCTTCTTCTGGCATGGGACGAAGTGAAAGGTAGTTATCCAACTTCTGAACCCACGATCTTGCTGAACACTTATCACTTCCGTCGAAGTGAGCCAATGTTACCTTCCCTAAGGTTTGATGAAAATCAGTTCTAGGAGCCATGTAAGCTCGATTATCAGCTCTTCCTCCGTTTCTTCTGTTTCTCTGGTTCAAGAATTGATCAAAGGACCATTGGTCTCTAAGATCAGGTGGTAGGGTGGAGTACTCCATGTAGGCTTGCCTGGCATCGTCTACCAAAGGAACGGTAGCTTCAACTTGTTGTTCTTCCCTGGGAGTGAATGTAGGGAAAAGTGGTCTAGACGCTGATCCGCTAGAGATGGCATCATGCTGTCCGATAGTTCTACTTCCTCCATTACCATTGTTCCCACGGTTCCCATTGTTCCCACGGTTCCCATTGTTCCCATTGACTCCACTGCTTTCTCCTGTAGCATTGTTTTGATTAGGAACAAGGTTCTGAGGAGTTTGCTGGTCCATTCGAGCCAGTAATCTAGACATCAATTCAATCATTCCATCAAACTTCTTCTCCATCCTTGCTTCCTTCTCTTCCATGGTCTGCCTGAGATTGTCTGACATATTCTCAACTGTACCCTTATCCACTACTGTTTCTATTTCCCTCAAAGCCTCTGAAAAGGTATCTGCTTCTGGCATTGGCAGAAGCTGTATCTGTTGTCTTCTAGCCTGACCTCTGGTGTAATATCTGCAACCACTGTGACTCATCTGACAACTGAATCACTGTAGGCCACAGGTTGGCAGAACAATGGCTCTGATACCACTATAATGAACCGGACCAATTTTTTTCGATTTTTTTCACAAATGATTACAATGCAACACGCACCCGTTAAGGTTAGCATAAACCAAAACGATGCGAAAAGTAACTCTAACCAGAATGTACACCAGGTTCCCGATGTGGGCAAGGTGTGAGCATTGGTCAGAGGATCTCAAAGGAAAATGTTGAATAAGAACTCTAACCCAGAGATGCGCCGGTGAACGACGAGCATTCGGTCAGAGGATCCCTATCTAATGCAATACTGAAAATTAGCTCAACACCAAGTATGTGCTACTCAATCCGTGATGGATAAGAGGCGACCATATGGCGGAGACTTTAGGAAATTACAATGCAAAGCAGTAATAGGTGGCAAGCCAGCCTCTTCCACTTATCCAGTGGGCAGTACAAACTTGAGGAAATTGCAGGAAATGTTAAAAGATGCTGACAGTACTACTGTACAGCTTACAATATCAGAAAATTCATCTGTTAAGCACAATATAAGAGAGTCTTCAACATTACAACAATATAGAATGATAACTTCAAGTCTTCTCAATAACTTTCCTTCCAAACAACTCAATTGATTATTTCTAAGCTCGCTGTTATGACAGAGTAAAGACTGAATTCTGATTATCAGCAACACAGTAACACCAAAATATGCTCACAAACCTCACACCACTCATTCAAAATGCATGTAAACGGATGCAAAAGACACCTAAGATGAAGGCGCCCAAGCTCAAGACACAAAACAACCCCAAAACATTGTCATTTATTTTCTGCTCAATTCCCAAGGCAAGTACAATGGTACGGCCCTAGACAAGGGCGATTTCCTTCCCAAAAATTCAACACTTGATTAAAAATTATGAAACTTCACAATAATTGGCGCCCTACCAAGACCAATGAGAATATGCAATACCCACAATGCAATCTTTTTGTATTTTTGAATTATGAGCAAAAACTGCCTACAGCTATGAAACAACAGCAACTCGAAATCATGACAAAATGCTAGAATAACATCACCAAAATGCAATAGAACTGAACTACAATGCAAACTACCAATTACAAGCTAACCTCTCAACTAGTTGCTATCTTTCAAGCAAGAAGATGAGCCAATGCTAGGAGGTGTGCTTTCCTCGAAGCGAGTGCCTGAAGACAATCCAGCAGCATAACGGTGTAGTAGACAAAAGATCCCAAATGAAGAGCTGAGGCCTGATTAAATAGACGAGAGAGAAACATCTAGAAGCTTCCAGAGGGCGCCCAAACCCTAATTTCAAATTCACCTTTTCACTCCAAAAGATGGCGTCCTTTTTCATCAATAAAATATTTCACTTTTTAAAAATAAAATCAATCTCTCAAAAAGGCGTCCCTTTTCTTAGTCTCAATATTTGACATTAAAAAATATAATTTATCTCCTTATGACGCCTTGACCCTCAAAAGTCCCCCTTTTTAAAAACAACTTAAAGTTGTACTGCTAGGCAAGGGGTATAATATTAAAATATAATATTATAATGAAAATACTTATCTCTCCCAGAAAATGCACCCAAGGCCAAGAATTGAAGTGCCAGCTGAAACAATTGAAGAAGGTGACCAACTGAACTGAACCCAAACTGTCCACTGCCAAAAATAGAATTTACTAAAAATAGTAAATTTCACGAAGTTGCCCGGAATGCCTAACTGAACACACCACTGCAAAGCTCTCTGAAAACCCAGAAAGAATCCGCAATCAGATTCCAAAACTCCAAGCAACAACCTCCTCAAAACTAGGAAACCCTAATTTCACCATCCGCACAGCCTACGGGTCTCCGGAATAGGCCAACGGTCAACTGAAACGATCACCGCTGAGAAGGGGACATTACACAGGAATAGGCTAAATCCACCGAACTTGATGCTCGCAAATTTGGGGACATTACATCAAAGCAATACAAAGATGGACGTTGAAGGCTCTAGGTTCGATTTACTGTTTTGTGTCATGGAAAGGTTGTTAGTGATATTCTAGGAAAGGTCATAGTTGTTGTGTTGCAATGCAAATATGAATGCAAGTGCTGTTATGATAAGTTCATGATCTATTGTGGCATTTAAATTGTTATATTGATTTGATTGTTATAATTAGAAGTACAAGAGCAGTATTGAGTCCTAATTTTTACTATTGTGAGTTTTGCATAGGGTGCTTCCAAACCTAAGCCAAAAGATATCTTTCTATTTCAGGTAGTGTATGAGCTGTTTACTGTTGTTGGTGAAGTTTCCATCTTCATCTTTCTTTTCAGTCCTATCATATAAATTTCTTTAAATAAGTCAAAGGGAGCTTCCTCTTATAACAAGAGCACGACTTGTCCTACATGCTGCTCCTCAAAACTGTGCTTTTGAAGCATTTGAGGTAGAATGATGTTCATACCTTTGGTTAGAAGATTACCTATTTTACATAAGTGCCTTTAACGGGTTACCACACAAGTCCATGATCTATGATCCTCTAAGCCTTGTAATTTTTAGTTCTAGGATGAAGGCCAAAATTTCACCTCATTGTTGGACATTTTAATACCAACCAATTTATAAGTTAATGCAAATTTTGTATGCTCACCATGAATATCTATTATTATTTCCTGTTATATGTTGGTCACTTGTCAATCCTTTACTGTATAATTTTAAAAGGCCCTTTTTTGCGGGGGGCAATTAGGGTTGGTTTTTCCCCCATAGAGGGACCTCTTATGGTCTTCTTATTAGAGTCTGGTTATGGATTTCTTGTTTGTAAGCTAATCATTGTTTTGGAGTTATATTGAATGTGCTTTCTTGGTAGCCATGATGTGATGTTTGTTGTTTACTGGATAATATTGCTTCATAGTCTAGTGGCCTTCAGATACTATATTCAAATATCTAGTTCTAGGTTCTATAAATTTGAGACTTGTTTTCTTTTATAGGTATTTTATAACCACCTCAGAGGTCTCCTTGGAAATGAGATGTATAACATATTGGTTCATTCTACTTTTTCTATCAGTCTAAATCCTTCAAAATCAAGCTACTTGCAGTTTTGTTCCACTCTGTTGTGTATAGTCTACTTACCATATCTGTAATTGGATGGGAAAACTAAAGTGATTCAGTACATTCTGTTGCAAAAAATAATGCATTTTTCTACATACAATGTGTCAAATTTTTTTCTTGTACTAAGGGATGACATCAGTAAAATAGGAAATGATGAAAAAGTGAAGACCCTTTATTTTTACGATTTATCAAAACTTAAGATTTTATTGACTTTGGCATGAAACTAATATTTACAATTAGAGGCATTTTTCTTAATTGCAAAATCTGAAATATGAATGATAAACCTCTTTGTTATGTCACAACCTGATGCAGGAATGGGTTTTGTTCTCCATTCTGATGCTATGTTCAGCAATATTATTGAAGCACTAATAGGGCCTGCTGATTTTTACAATAGAGACCAATGGCCAGTTGAGTCCAGTCCGTGCATTACAATGTAAACATAAGTTGATACATAATTTTTTTTTTTTTACTGACGTTCAGTATATTCAAGGCAATCTATAGTGCAAGAGGTAGAGAGTAATAGCCAACTTCTGAATCAATCATTTGAGATAGGATAACCAGGTTTTTTCTTTTTATCTGGTTTGTTTCCTTCTGCTTGCTTGTATTGGCATTCACCTATTGATCTTTCAGGCGTTGAAGCAACAATCTGATTTGATGTTTCAGGAACCAATCGGCAGAAGCTCTATATGGATGGAACGACTTTGAAGTTCTTGGGAAGGATTTCATTGAGTTGCTTGTTGACAAGAGCGAGTATAGTGTTGCTAAAGAAATCCTTACAAGGTTATCTATGGGGTTGTCATGGTCAGGACTATTTCCTTTAAAGAAGAAATCAGGTGGGATATTTACGGCAATGGTAACGGACACACCATTATATGCGAATCGTGTAGTTGTAGCTGTGATTACTGTGTCAAGTGATGCTTTTTCCTTCAGAAATGCCAATAATATTAGCGTTTCTGGCTACAATCCATGTAGCAGGCAGAACCTTGGCTACAGCCCTGTAATGCTTCCTAGTTTTAACAAGCCAAAGGTTGAACAGCAACAGCCTTTGCGTAAAACATCTACAATATCAAAGATGGTATGTATGAAGCATTCTCATTGCCATTTGTCAACAAATTGTTCTTCAATGTGCCTTCCTTTTGGGGAAATGCATCTTACATTACTTCAGGGAACAAATAATTACTAGAACTTAAGAATAAAGATACTTACTAGAACTTAACAATAAAGATACAGGGTAAATCTCTCCTTGTGAAAGCTACAAAAGCTAAACATATGCATCTATGCCCCAAGGGGTAACCAATCAACTTCATTATGGAAACAACTTAAACTCAACTTTAACCTGTGTAGCCAACTCTAGCTTAGAATTTCTCAACTCCCCTAGGGGGACCCCGGGGGATTGCTCTTCAGGACAGGTTGCCTTTCAGCTGAATTTCCACGGGAATCTAACAGCAGTCAACAGAATTGTATGTCACAGCAGTTTGCAAATATCCCTAATCATCCTAGTTTCTTCCAATAGGCCAATTTGAAAATAGCTGACCTGTTCAGATAAATGCATTAGCTTTCTGTACATACTTCGCATTTTTGTTGCAATTTACTTTTGAGGCTTTTATGCCATATTCTGTGTTCCAATTGTACAGGCAAAACAAATGTTATCATGCTTGAACATAGAGGAGGAAAATGCTGATCTTCATGCAGCTTATAAGTGCAATGAAGGACTGGGACAAGATCATGCTCAACTGGAGGCATTTACAAAAGTGGTACTCATCCAACTCTGCTGAGTTGCAAATGTTATGCCTAAATGCGTTAGTTGGTACCAAGCCAGCCAAATTAACCAGTATAGTGCAAAGCAAGCCTTACATGTGCTAGTTTTAACCAAAGAGAACATTTTTCAGTATATGAGAATAAGCAATTCATTTTCTTTTAATAAGGAGCCATTTTTCATAATATGGTGTGGTATCCCATGAATATTTCCAGGGGTATTAGATGATTCTTTGAGCCGGCCTTCTCTTCATATTAAGAGTGATCCAGAAAGTGCAAGTACAAGTCATCTTGGAAGAGTGTGTGAGCCCGTGCATGGAATGCGATTGGCAGATATTGTATTTATTCAAACCATATGATGTAAAGAGTTTGCTAGGTTGATAAACAACACTGTTTTAAGTAGAACTGTCTTACATATTCTTGTGGAAATTTTACTTTTTAAATAGCACATTGTTTTAATTCTGGTGCAGAAAGCAAAACCCTTACCCAATTTGTGCAGTGAGGAAACTGACAATAATATTCTAGCCAGATATAGAAGTGATGTCGGTTTAAATCGAGGAGATACTAATGTAAGAATGCCAACAAAAAAAATTCTTAAGTATTTTATTTTTCTGTAGAAGCCTTTATTTTTTGTTCAGTGACTAATTAATTAAAAATCTATATTCATTGGATTATAATCTGAAGCCTCTCATAATTCTATCTGAAGCCCCTATGCAGGTTTCCAAGCTGTTATCCAAGTTCATCTATGGTGAGTGTGGTGTATTGACACTCTGCTGATTTGTTTTCACTATGTTTGTAGGTCTGATTTTCTGTTATCCCGTGATGTGTTTTTGTTTTCAGTTTGTAGTTTGCTTGCAAATGATGTTAAAATGGTAACAAGAAGCATATACATACAATGGAAACTTCAAATTAATTAAGCTATTGAACAACCTTGAGTATATTGCTCAATTTAGTGGCCAAATATGATTTCTTCATTACATAATAAGAAGCATTCAACATACAGTTTACATCAGATTCATAGCTACATATATCTTAAACCAAACTTTAACTTACAGCCAAACAACACTGTGAATAGTGTTTTTCTACAGTACCCGCCCCAAGTAAATTGCTCACAGCCTCACACAACATGAAATACAAACTTCTCCCACCGAAATCTGGATTGGAAGTCTTCTTAGGGTAAGGGCGCCCCTTTTTGAAGTGATTGCAGCCACTATAAGAAGGCATCTTTTTTTTTTATGCTGATTGAAACCCTCATGAAATGGCGGCTGGCTGTAGGTGCAAAAACAGTCCACAAAACCTTCTAAAACGTGAACAGCTCCTTTGTAGAAGCAAATGGAGTCTATGGCAGCAAAACCCTTTCCAAAAGATCGCTCTAATCACTTGCAAACAACAATATATGACTCCAAATGAAGCATGAAAATTCTGATTTGCAACTTTAGGGTGGTATTTCGCACTATCAAGAAGCTTGAAAACGAAGAACAAAGCCCCACCAGGCTTACCCACTGTTGAAATCAGGAAACCCTAGTTTCCCTCTTCCACAATCTCCAACCCTCAAAGCTCAAGCAACAAAATAACTCAATAACATGAATGGGTCAAACTTTCTCTTGCATTCTTATAGTTTCTCATTGAAAACACTATTCATTAAAAACACTATTCACTTAAGTTATTTCTTTTTTCACTTTAGTAATGAATAGTAACTGAAAAATATAAAGTGACCCCTTTAAAATATAGACACATGGTCCCTAAGCCAGAGAAGGTGAGATAAAAGGTGGAGATCACAATTTTAAGCACAATTGTCACGCTGAATGCACAAATTCACCCCGTCACCATACTCCAGATATCAATACTACAAATTCACAACCAGGTTCCCATTCAAGTGACCCTCTATCTAGAACCATTAGCCTACGAGGGTTGATGTTATAGGCTAATCCACCATATTTGATGCTTGTGAAAGAATGGGGACATTACATCCGCCCTCCTTGAAATTGCTTGTCCCCAAGCAATCTTTACTACAAAGGAACTTCACTCCTCGGAAGGCCCAAAAGAAGAACTGTGAAACGTTCCATGCATCGCTAACTAACTCCAAAAGCGTCAGCATAAACACAACTGCACACAATATTCTTGGATCCCAAACCCAGGATGGGAGTCTGCCATGTCTGATAACCTCTGACTTCCTCTGCGCAAATTTGATCACAACTTCACCATGCTGAAAATGGTGAAGCAACCGGTCGGAACCCATCCAAACTGTAGTGATAGACATGTCACCACTCGAATCCCAATACGACCTAAACTCCCATTCATCTGTCATGAAGAGACCAAAATGTCTGGAAACTTCCGCAACACAATATCTCTCTACAGTCTCTCCAAAACACCCATGGAAGTGATGACTAATCAAACCATCATGTCCGATGACACCATAATCACCCTGTGACGTTAAAGTAGCAACCCCTGTTGGATACATGTCAGCATGATGGACAATTGATTGTTGTCCCTACAAGTAATCCCTTGCAAGCAATTGAGTCGGGTACGTGCAGCCTTTAGTCCCTTCTTCTGAAGATTGTAACTCTGGACATAGTGATGAGTTACTCCCCTTGACTGCACCAAGAGAATCACCCTACACACAAGAATTGTGCATCGAATACAAATCATGTACAGGTGGATCATTGGCAAAACTGTAAGTATTCCTCACCGTGTACACATTATTAAGCTCCTCCATGAGCCTTGTTTGGAATCCTGATGCACTAGGACGATCCCAAACACTGTGATTATCGCTCAACCCTAAACTAGTATCAGGAGTGTGATCAACTTCTAGCTCGAAGAGTGGATTATCATAGATCAACCCATCGTCAAACTCAAATAAGGGATTATTCATGAACTGCGCAATCACTCCACGTTGTTCTGAATTGTCCTTCTCTGAGTCCTTGGAACAATACACTGAATTGTACTCTTGAATTGGCTCATCAAGCTGCCAATCATAATCAACCATATAGGATGAAATGACGGATTTGCTCCCAGGAGGGGGAAACAAATCGACATAAGTACCAATCTCCCAACTAGATGTTGCTTTGCATCTCTCCTATGAAGTGGATGGAGTAGTGTCATAAGTTGACACATAACTCTCTGATCAGTCAACTCCTATGTCACAATAGCTATCGATAATCTGTTTTGCAACACCTATCATGGGACTAATCTCAGGGGAACCAGGTACAACACATGGCTTTCCGCAACTCTCAACCAAGGCTCTCATCCCATCTGTATCAACTGCACCTGAAACCGTGATGGATGTAGTAACCACATCCTCAACCTGCTCACAACCACAATCCATGGACATATGTTCTTCACCAACTACTGCCATGGAAACTTGAACTATATCGGAAGACGATGAAGACTGTGCCAAACTCGAGACCATGGTAAGCTCCTCGTCCTGTGACTGTGAGTCTTGAAGGGCCAATTGAGTGCTCTTCAAGGAATCCAGAGTAATCTCTAGTTCATAAGTGAGCTTATCAACCTCCTCTTCCTTCCCCTTTAGCGCATCATAGCAACTACAAACCCACTCAAGAAGGTAGTCCCTATCGGCAAGTAACTGCAAATAATTATGTTTCATTAATCTAATAGCTTCTCGTAATGTATGGAACTCTACAAGGGAAAGGCTACTGTTACCGTGCTCATCTGACATAAGAGTACTCCACCCCTAGGTTGCCAACATCTGTCGAGCAACATCAAAATGCTCCAAAGCTGTAACAATCATATCATCACTAACCTTTAACTACCCCAACATATGATGATACCTCTGTGACTCGTCATTTCAACCCAAATCTGCACTATAGTAAAAGGTTGAATCCTCATCACTCACCTCATGATCAACAGTATCATGTGTGCTATCATCAGCGCACACATCAGCAACTAAGGTATTGCTGCTATGTACCTCAAGGAATGGCTCAACCGATAAGGTAGAAGTTGTTGATATGATAGTATCTTCACACACTTCCACTTTCAATGTAATTGTATCACCATCCAACTCACAATCCTGGAATTCTATGCCAACACATGAGCCTTCTAGTTTGTTTTCTAATGTTTGATTTGAGAAATTAGACTCACCATGACATGAACCCACATCAAACACTGCACCATTAGTACCCAAATATTGAGTACCTTCTTGCGACAACTCAGTAGAATCATTTTGCACAGGTGTAGCCACTGTTGTTTCAAGTTGATGCAAATTTTTCCTACTGCTGTCATGTAAACAAGATCTGTTAGCAGTGCTGATAACAACCTCTGGAATGTTGTGAATATCACTCTGTGGCTCCACCATACTCTTATCATGATGTAAAATTTCCTTATCAACAACAAATTCAATTCCAATCCCATGTCCATTTGTAGATTGTAGGTAGTTCTCTGCTAACTTATCACCCTTTAACCCAAACACATCATAGAGACCTTTGGGTATTACACCAAGTCCCTCATTTTTGCTTTGTGATAAGGTTCGTCTTGGAATGTAATCCTCATACTGCTGCAAGCTACGAGCTAATCCTCGTTGTGAAAGCATGAGTTTTTGCAGGGCATTATTCAAGATTCTCTCAACACTGATCCTAACTCCACCATACTAGAAGTGGTGATGAATACACTGAGACCCATCGAAATGACAGTGCTAACTCTGTCTCCACCTGGATCCCAAAATAAATAGAACTCACATCCATCCTGTTGATGTGATTTTTGTGACCACACCAATCAGCAGAACAAAATAGTCTAAAGGCTATTCCGTTCTCTCTTGATCAAAGTATTCCGTGCGCTAAGATTGCGAGAAAGTTCGCATGTTCAACTCCAAGGTTCCGAATACTTAGAATACCCTCAGTTGGTTGATGTGAATTGTTGTGTTCTTACGAGGGGACTTACATAATTATTCAAGATTCTTGCAGTTAACAGTAAACGGATGATTTGAAGGGGATCTTGCGCTTATGATTTGGCAATAAAGTGCGTTTTCCTAAAGCTAACCAGGAATGTGCGGAAAGTAAATTAGTGTAAGGCCTAAGAAACTTATATTCTACTCTAAATGCAGGAAATGTGGAGTTCAATTTTGGAAAACTTCGACCAAATTTCACCTAGCCTCACGTCGGACAGCTTCAGCAAAATTAGTGCAATCTTCAAAGGGATAACAAAAGATGTTCAAATTATAATTTAGCATACATATACCATCAAGACGACGCATATAAGTATACAAATCACAATCGAAGTTGAACTTGAGATAATTTCCAGTGGACCACGCAAGGCGAACTTGTCATCAACAAGCGGCTAGTGGTATGGAACGAAAGGAAGCTACCTCAATAAAACACCACACATCAAAGTAAACTACTTGCATGAAATGAAAATTACGTTGCTTGGATCCGAAAGGAAGAAGAGACCTTGCTAGCTATCTATGACAAAGACGAATTCCACCATCAATGAAAAGATCTATTATCATGAAAGTTTTACACAACAATCTCCACAAAAGTTTTCAAAGGGAAAACTTTCTTTCTTCTTCACACTATGCTAAGCAAAATATCTACTATGCTCTACTCTCTAATCTCCACTCTCTAACTCAATTCTGATTCTAATCTAATGTCTACTGTGATACAAATGAGGGGGACTCCCCCTTTATATAGGTAGCCTAGTCCAATAGACGGCTAAGATTACAATCAAAAGAATGGCTCAGATTGAGCCACCTGAGCCCTAATCCTAAAAACTGCCAGAATGGGGAGTGGTGCAATAAATGAGAAAAGATTCCCACTCACTCCCAAAAATAGTAAAGGCAATTAATGCCCATAATTAGTCTTCTAGAAGTTGAACTTTGACTGGCATGTCTCAATTTGTTTTCAAAAATGTTTAATTAAATTTCATCTTTTAATCCATTTAATTCCCCAGCCGAAGCTTTGTCTTGCAAATTTTAAAATTTGAATCATATTGGACGCTCTGGAAAATTTATCTGTGAAGAATTCGATCGAAATCATCTAGGCAATTCACTTTGGATTCATCGTTCGAAGCATTTTCCTTTCAAAAATCATTTTATTCAAATTTTCCTTAGAAGATTTTAAATTTTCCCTTAGGAAAGTTTCACAATTGTAGCACTGATTAAATTCTTCACTGGAAAAGCGTTGGCGAAGCGTGGAAGATATAGAAATCCAATCCTCATCACAGGCATTCAGTACCCAGAAGAAAATTTTCTCTGAAATGTGATGAATCCATGGGTACACGACGAACGGGTTCATTTACATTTTAAATTTTTAAACCTTAGAAAAATATTACTCCAATTTAAATCCGTTCTTCATCTGTGATCGTCCTGTTGCCCTGACTTGAAAAATTCATCCTGCACTGTCATCATACTGACTCTGTCACTAGAAAAAAAACTTGCTCTTGCTTCAAGAAGAAAAATTCACCCCTTTGAGCTCTAGGCGTATTTTCTAAGGAAGAAAATACTTTGCCTTAGTGAAAATTTTAAATCAATTGAAAATTTTGCCTTAGAAAAATTTTGCCTTGGAGTTTTTTTGTATTCAACTTTGATCACTTTGCCTGTGAGAGAAATTTATTTCACTTAGAAGATCTTCTTGCAAGCACATCATGTTTTACTTCCATCATCTTCAACGCCTTGGAAAATTTTTATTGTATTGCAACTCCAACGCCTAGCAATTTTGTTCTCACCACCTTGCATTTTATTTCACAGTTGAAAAAAAAAACATTTTCACTTGAAGCTCCGACACCTTAGCAATACTCATCACATCATCTTATATTTTATTTCACCACCCTAGGCGCATAGCATACTTGAAGAAAATTAAAACCACGCCTAGCATTTTATTTCACCTTTGGCAATATTCTCTAACACCTTATAACACTTACCACCTTGGGCGCATTTAGCACTTGAAGAGGAATAACAACCACGCCTAGCATTTACCTTGCTTTGACCACGCCTTGGAAATTTTTTATTCACCCTTGGCAATATTCACCACCCTACATTCACTTTGACCATCTTCAACTTGGGCGCATTTTGCTATGCCTGGAGGATGACTCTTGGACTTCTCCGTTTTCGTCTTCACATGCCCTCTTTTGGGCGCATTTGAGCCTAGGAGGAGGATGGGCGCATATTAGAGGGTGAGGAGGATTTTAAACTTCAAACGCCTTGTACATGACTGTTCACCTCCCTCGTTTTGTCCTCACATGGCCCCATTTGGGCGCATTTAGGCATGTAAGGAGGACGAAATTTGTTGACTCCTTTGACCTTTTGCATTTTGGGCGCATTTTTCATGTAGAGGAGGATGAAACTTGTAACCACGCCCTTTTGTTACCTTTCACCTTCTTTTTGTCCTTATATGCCCTCTTTTGGGCGCATTTTGCATAGGGAGAGGGATGAAAAACTTTGACTCATTTGACTTCTTCTCTTTGTGGGCGCATTTTGCCATGCTTGAAGGATGGGCGCATTTTGAGGGGTGAGGAGGACGAATTCCTTGCCTTAGAATATTTTTCAACTTTCATCAGCTTCCCTTGGGCGCATCTTGCCATGCTTGAAGGATGGGCGCATTTTGAGGGGTGAGGAGGACAAATTCCTTGCCTTAGAATATTTTTCAACTTTCATCAACTTCCCTTGGGCGCATCTTGGCTAGGCAGGAGGATGAAAAGTGTTGACCTCTTTGACTTCCTTGCTGGATGGGCGCATTTTGGCATATGTGGTGGACGAAGTTTATACTTAGAATTTTCTCCATGCTTCTTCATCAACTTGGGCACATTTTGCCATGGCTGTAGGATGAAGTTCCAGACTTAGTCAGTTTTCCTCGTTTTGCCAGCTTCCCTGTGCCTTACTATTTATAGTAAGCCTTCTGATTTTTGCATTTCTGAAGCTCAGAACGATTTGAAATTTCAAACACTGCATCCTCACGACCTTGTTACCCTGTCGACATTGCTATTTTTAGTTGGCCTGCTATTTTTAGCCCATTTCTAAAGGTGATTTGCTATAAATAGTAACTGCTCGTTTCTGATAGCTCCACAACTCTGATTGACTTGAAATTTGAATGACGTGCTCCTCACCACGTGACCTTCCTGCTGGCATCGGCACATGCAACTGACTTGCTATTTTTAGCTTGTTTCCAAAATGACTTACTATAAATAGTAAGTGTTATGTTTGTCTTCAAATTTTACAAGCAGATAGCTTGAAGGGTACAGATCGCGATGGTTTACACCGGTTTTTGAAAATTCTGACTTTTTGCCCTTCTTTTCAGGTCCCGAAGCTAGAAACCCTAATTTGCTTTGCATGCGTATCAAATGATTTCTGTTTTCCCTCGTTTCTGTTGCATAGCGATCAACTCGTGTTTCTGAAGTGCTGGGAAGCAGCTGCCGGGATGCACCTGCTAAAAATAGTAAGTTTATTACTAAGTGATTATCTCCGTTTGCGTGTCACATCACTGCGTAGCTCTCGAAAAACCCATAAGGAATCATCCGGCATGCAAAGAAAACCTTGACATGCAAACCCTAAAAATAGCCTCTGAAGGCTGAACTCTGAAAGTTGTCATCTCGTTTTGCATGTTACACCATCGCGAAGGTCTCGAAAAACCCAGAAGGAATCTCCAAACATGCAAAGAAAAACTCTGCGTCTAAGCTCTAAAATTTGCTTCGAAAGCTAGACTACTAAAAATAGAAAGTTGCCTTTTTTTCTCAAATTTTGCACACGAGCCGCTTAATGTGTTCTGAATGTGGTATGACTGTCGGAATCTCAAAAATGCTGAAGGATTGCCTATAACTGCACACTTACTAAAAATAGTAAGTACTCTAAATCTGATGAGATTTCAGTGGAGTCCTGCTAGAAGCATACTGACAACAATGTTAAGCTCTGTTTTCAATTTATTCACCCTATTCAACCTCGGACTGACCAGGAAAGATGAAACCCTAATTTTCAGACTTGGCCAATTTCACGCTTAAGCTCAATGATGGGCACAATCCTCGAAAGGCATACATCAAACAAGAGACAGAGGGAGAGAGGGGGAGAAAAACCCAAGCCAAAAGACCAGAATGGAGCAAAAATTAGGGGGGTCCCCATTTTGAATGGGGCGATGTGTGAAAAGGTCACAACACATCCATCATGAGGAGGTAAGAATATCTGGAAGCATCTGCTACGTAACATCTCTCCATAACCTCTGCTAAACTCTCATGGATATGATATCTGCTGTGCCATCATGCCAATTGTCATTATAATCCCTCTGTAACCCTGTGCCCACCAGTAGCCTCTGAGGAAAAGAAGCAACAAACCTTGTTGTATACACACCCGCATGATGGAAAACTAAATACCGATCCTGCAAGCAATTAACCTTCGACAACTAAGTTGGGTACTTGCAGCCACGAGTTCCTCTACTGAAGATGGTAACTCTCCATCCCAAAATGGATGATACACACTCTGAGCCGGTCCACACTGATGCGTCAACAAATCCTCTAGGTGTGGACTAAAGGAGAAGTGATGAGTACACCTCACTATGCAGTCGCGGTCAGAAACTCCAACCTCTGTCAACAGCTCAACACTAGCAACACTGGAATCAAAAAATAGCTCATTCCTTTGATCTTGAAAATTACACCTATGTGATTCATGACTTGACAATCCTTGCTCATAAACTGAATCGACATCATCAAAACGGTCAGAAGTCTCATCATTAATTGCTAATACCAAGGTTTTAGGGAGCTCAAAACCCTCATTGGTTTCATATGGGGCCCTTTCTTTATGCACATGTCCCTCAACATGATCATCCGACAACCTTTCAACATTTTTTTTATGCCCATCACCCTCATGTTTTAACTTTTCTTCAACTTCAAAAGGACTCAAGTGCTCTTCCCCTAGAACTGCCTTAGAAATTTCAACTTCATCATCAGCAAGTGGATCTTCTAAGGTCTGATTTTTGCTCTCCAAGGGATTAGTTGTATGTTGGTCGTTAACTGCTAAGAATTCATTGTAAAGGCTTCTAGATACCTCACTTGTAGAGACCTCATGTTCTGACTTAGATTCTTCATAATTTTTTAGCTGGTGGGAAGCTTTGGATTCTAAATCCTCATAGGGTGCCCACATTATTCTATTCACCTTGCCCTTAGGTCTCAAAAGGAAATCATGGTTTTTATCGTAAGACCCTTTGCAATAGAAACACAATTTCTTCTTTTTGTTTTGTGATGTGGACCTGTAGATGGATGTCACATACCTTGCAATTTTGTCTATGGTTGCAGGGTGTGAGAGCAACTCAGACATCTTTTTCTGACTTTGTATAAGCTTCTCCAATTCTCCCATCATGGTATTTAACTGCTTCCTAGGAATAGCCATGTTATTCAACTGTAACTTCTGATCTGCAGCTGAAACCTACCCAACAGGTTGGCAGGAAACCGCTCTGATACCATTGTGGTGTACCGACACTTTGCTGATTTGTCTTCACTATGCTTGTAGGTCTGATTTTCTGTTATCCTGTGATGTGTTTTTGTTTTCAGTTTGTAGTTTGCTTGCAAATGATGTTAAAATGGTAAGAAGAAGCATATACATACAATGGAAACTTCAAATTAATTAAGCTATTAAACAACCTTGAGTATATTGCTCAATTTAGTGGCCAAATATGATTTCTTCATTACATAATAAGAAGCATTCAACATACAACTTACATCATATTCATAGCTACATATATCTTAAACCAAACTTTAACTTACAGCCAAACAACACTGTGAATAGTGCTTTGCTACAGTACCCGCCCCAAGTAAATTGCTCACACAACATGAAATACAAACTTCTCCCACCGAAATCTGGATTGGAAGTCTTCTTAGGGTAAGGGCGCCCCTTTTTGAAGTGATTGCAGCCACTATAAGAAGGCGTCTTTTTTTCTTTATGCTGATTGAAACCCTCATGAAATGGCGGTTGGCTGTAGGTGCAAAAATAGTCCACAAATCCTTCTAAAATGCGAACAGCTCCTTTGTAGAAGCAAATGGAGTCTATGGCAGCAAAATCCTTTCCAAAAGATCGCTCTAATCACTTGCAAACAAAAATATATGACTCCAAATGAAGCATGAAAATTCTGATCTGCAACTTTAGGGTGGTATTTCACACCATCAAGAAGCTTGAAAACGAAGAACAAAGCCCCACCAGGCTTACCCACTGCTGAAATCAGGAAACCCTAGCTTCCCTCTTCCACAATCTCCAACCCTCAAAGCTCAAGCAACAAAATAACTCAATAACATGAATGGGTCAAACTTTCTCTTGCATTCTTATAATTTCTTATTGAAAACACTATTCATTAAAAAAACACTATTCACTTAAGTTATTTTTTTTTTCACTTTAGTAATGAATAGTAACTGAAAAATATAAAGTGACCCCTTTAAAATATAGACACATGGTCCCTAAGCCAGAGAAGGTGAAATAAAAGGTGGAGATCATAATTTTAAGCACAATTGTCACACCAAATGCACAAATTCACCCCGTCACCATACTCCAGATATCAATACTGCAAATTCACGACCAAGTTCCCATTCAAGTGGCCCTCTATCTAGAACCATTAGCCTACGAGGGTTGATGTTATAGGCTAATCCACCATATTTGATGCTTGTGAAAGAATGGGAACATTACAGTGAGGGAGACAATGAACTTCGAATGACAACCAAAATCCAAGAAAAATTAAATCAAAGATCTTTACAAGCCAGTCCATCTCCAAAACCTATATATTTTCTGAACATAAACACTTGCATCCAAATAATCTTAGAGAAATGTATCTGAGAAGTATTTTTCTTAACATTGCTTGTGTATAACAGTCTATTTGATTCCAAGTGTAGGCATCAAAGGTGCTGTCAAGGCTATTGTTAGGTGGGAGTAGCAACATAAATGACCCAAGCACTGGTTATGTAAAAGGAGTTCAAGAGAGTGCTTGCTCAACTTCATTAAGAATGGTATGCACTTGAAAAGTAACTGCATTGCTATCTTCCTTCAAATGTTAATTTAATGGATTCAAAATTCAGTGACATCAGCAAGATGCCGTCAGTGGGTTTCTGTGTTAATATGGTTTTAAATTGTTACAGGCATCAAAGGCATATTCAGGACTAAAACAGGAGAAACCGCTCAATTGTCAGCATGGTGAGAGGACAACAGAAAAGGATGAATCTCACAGTACAAAGTTAGAAGAGAATGAAGTATTGAGAATTGGACCCAACTGTCCTGTTGGTGTATGTTTTATCATCCACTGAACACACAGAATAAAATTTCCAAAGACACTCTATCCTCTCTTGAAAAACCACCGCGTATGCTAAGATTGCGAGAAGATCATATGGCGATTCCAAGGTTTCTTTTGTCAGGTCTCGATGTGTGGATAAGCTTAATGGCCATTGTGATTTGTTGGTAATTGTTGATGTGATTTTTATGACCGCACCAATCAGCAGAACAAAGTTGTCCGAAGGATACTTTGTTCTCTCTTGATCAAAGTATTCTGTGTGCTAAGATTGCGAGATAGATCACACGTTCAACTCCAAGGTTTTGAAATACTTGGAACACCCTCAGTTGGTTTGATGTGAATTGCTATTTACTTACGAGGGGACTTACACAATTGTTCATAATACTTGCAGTAAACAACAGATATA
Organism: Sequoia sempervirens; assembly: GCA_007258455.2. Classification (NCBI taxonomy): domain Eukaryota; kingdom Viridiplantae; phylum Streptophyta; class Pinopsida; order Cupressales; family Cupressaceae; genus Sequoia; species Sequoia sempervirens. Next base: position 189,354,346 of record VDFB02256132.1, read on the forward strand.
TGCTTTGAAGGGGATTTTCGTGTGAATGATTTAGCCTTGAAGTGCGAGTTTCCTAAAACTAACCAAAAGTATGCAGAATTGAATGGTTGCAGAGATTTTGAAGATCTAAATTCTAACCTAAATGCAAGGGGTGTTAGGTTCAATTTCAATGAACTTCGACCAAACGTTGTCTAGCCTCCTGTTGGATAGCTTCGACAAGGTTAGTGCAATCGTCAAAGGAGAAAAAGGATGTTCAAGTCACGATTCAATAATGCAAGTACCATCACAACGATGCATAGCTACACATGAATCTTGATCGAAGTTAAGTATAGAACATTCCAGTTGACCACGCAGGACAAGCTTACCATCAGTAAGATTGTTAGTGGTATGGAGTAAAGAAGCTCAATTACATTAAACGTAAACACCCATAACTAACTATTTGCATGAAAATTAAGTCCTACTTGAATTCAAAGGAAGAAGAAACCTCACAAATTACTCACAACAAAGTTGAGTTCACCATCAATGAAATGCTTTTAGTATGATTAGCTTTCGTGACAATTTCTTACAAAAATTCTCAATGGGAGAATTCCCCTTCTCCTTCAAACAATGCAATGAAAACTATTCTAACCCCAAAAATGTCTATTCTCTATTCTGCTCTGATATCAACTGATTAACTACTAGTGTACAAATGAGGGGACTCCCCTTTATATAGCTAGCCAACCTCAACGGATGGTCCAGATCAAATTACAATGGAGGGCTCAGATCGAGCCACCTCAACCCTAGACAAGAATAACCCTAAAAACCACCAGAAGGTGGAGTGGCGTCATTAATGATCCCAAAAATAGCAGATTCCTCCTTGACCACTATGGGCGATTAATGCCCACTATCCCTCTAGAAGATTCTCATCCATGACTGTGTTTCCATTGCTCTTTTCTCTGACCGCATAAGCTATGAATTAGGCCAGCACTGAATCAACTTCCTCCTCATAAATCGCTAGAGTAAGATTGAGCTGATATTCAAGAATACCCACCATCTGCTCTTACCGATCACAAGTCTTCCCCCAAGTCTCAATAGACTCCTATGTGCTTTGAATAATTGCTGAAAATGTAGAGATATTCTCAAAGTCAAGCTGAGAAAACATCCTCATCTTGGAGAAGAAAGGCTGCAACCTTGCCTTCAATCCATCCACCTCTACCTCCTGAGGAGTTAGCCTCTTGGCAAACAATGCATCCAATGTATTGAGGATGCCCTCATGAATATTTCTCATCGCCTTCTTGATTTTGGAAGACTCTATAGCTGCCATGTCAAAGAAGCCCTTCCTAGTGAATGCAGACGAATGCCATCCAAGAAAATCATACTTGTCCCCATCCTGGATCACTCCCTCATTTACCAAAGTTTGCGTGGGCACACGCATCAGAACAACAAGGCGAGGAATAGTCTTATCCTGGAATATATGGGTGTCAGCCCAAGCTTGCTCGACACCATCCAAGTGCGAGAGGATTCCAGACGCCCTCTGAAAAGAGGAGACAAGATCAGCCATGAATTTCTCTGCTTCAGTGCGAACATTGCCTATCCACTTATCTCCTTCTCGTATAGCTCTCTTCATTTCCTCGAGCCCACTGATTGATTCTCGTGGCAGCTCAGGTGGAAGCTCTACTGCTGGGTTCTCTTGAGCACCTGGACGTGCTAGATGTTGCACATATCCAACCAATGCCTTGTGCTCCTTCAATCTCTTATACGTCCCTTCCTTTTTCACCAGCCTGTCCTTCAATGCTTGGAATGAACTTTCAGCTTCCTCAACCACTTGCACTCCAGAAGGACGTCCCAATTCAATTGTGGTGACAGTGTAATTCTTTGGCATTGCGTCACTTAAGTCATGATATTCCCTTGGAATGGCAATATGGAGGGTGCGCGAACCGACCTCAGTCTCCATTTTCGAATACTTCCTTGCTCTCTTCCTTTTAGGTGACTTGTTCTATTTAAAAGTTCCTCCATTTCTATTGCCAGGTCAACATCATCATCCTGATCTCTCCTTATTGTATGTGAGAGCCAATTACGTTGAGTGTCGTAAACAATAAGGGGCTGCTCTTCAGTTGCCTCCACTTCACGAACCTCCTCTCGAGCAATATTCCGTTGAGGCTCAACTATCTCCATGTGTTGATCACTTTCCTCATGAGCTCCAACCCTTGATTCTATAATATCTTCTTCCTCAAAAATTGTCCTAAGCGGATGATCAAAGTGGCTATCCGTTTCCGTCTCTTCCCCTTCATTTGGTTGATTGGCATCTTTAGGAGCATTAGCACTCTGACTATCCAGCTCTCTTGGCATTGGCTGGTTAACTTCTCTAACCTCTGGTACTTCATTCACTTGAACTCTCTGATCTGCAAACAGCGAGACTTCGCGCACGCTGGAGGAATGGGTCACCAACTGAGTAGATGATGTATCATTCGATCCCTAAGGTTTCAGCTGAATAAGTTCTTCCTGCTGTGGTGGCTCCACAGCCTGGGCAATTTTTTTCTTCCTCTTTGCCATCACTGGTGGCCTTCTATCACCCATGAAGTTGTATGAAAGGGCAATTGATCTTCTCCTCAATCTGCGGACGTGCTTCTCTACCCAATTCCTTGTAAAAGTCAAGATGGGAATAGACAAAGTGTCTAAGTCCGTAATCTTCGGCTCAGCCCAATCTGGTGGTGGGATTGGTGTGTTCTTTATCGATTCATAATCTGGGTGAATAAGTCTGGTATCCTCATCAACCTGGTCCGGGACTTGGACTACTTCGCATTCTCTGATTAATTTCAGAGGCAACCTGGAGAACATTCTTTTTCTAATCTCAGCTTCGTCTCCAGCATTCACCCAAAAATCCTCCAAGTGAGCCCTATGCTTGTACTCCTCACCCTGCACTGTTCCAATCTTCCCTCGAGGATCAAAATCCTGCCGGTTGGTATGGAGAGTTAACTGATAGAACCGCAACTCTTCTTCGGCCTCCTTGCCTGCCTGCAAAGAAGGACACTCCTCTGGCGAGTTTCCCAAAATAATGGGAAAGTGTAAACCTCCTTTCTTCTTCCTTCTTATAATTTTGTCGTAGGCCACTAGTTGCCTAGACAGCTCAAGCATTATCATTCTATTCGTGGGGTACCTCGGTAGTCGATAGACGTATGAATTGTACCCCAGCATCCTTAAATAGGTGAACTTTGGGAATTGGACGAACCAAAACCCATACTTCTATCAACATTTGCACCTCTTCAAATATCCTTTGTTGCAACCTCCGTTGAAGGGTCCTCGTGATGTACATTGTGAAAGCGTCATTCACCCTCTCAAAGTCAGTGGTGCTTGTGAGATGCAACTGCCTACAAGATTCATGAATCTTGAACTGATTAAAACCACACCCAATCGGCTCTTGGTATGCCAACCACCTGTATTTTGTCATCCAAGCTAGCATGTAGATAACATACGAACTCATGTAGAACGTTTTCGTTCTCCTTAGATTCTGAAACTTCTCATCAATGTTTTCGTTGATCATCTAAGCCCAATTTACTTCCATCTTTCCTTTAAGCACTACGCTGATATAGAAGAACATCCATGGTTCGAACACATATGCCTGCGGGCTGCCATTAACTCGACTGAGCAACATGATTATATCACAGTATTCTTGCTTCAGCTCCTCTGAAATTATTTGCTTTGGCAGCCTAGCGGTAGGAGGCTTTGGCTTTCTCATCCAGGTGGTGTTGATTCTCTTCATGCATTTCTCGAAAGATGTGGCATACATCTTATCAGCCTTTTCCTTGGATTTGTATAGCATCTTATTTGTAGCCAGGATCCCGAATGCCTTGCCAATTGCATCAGGTGCAAGGTTGGCCAAAAACGTGCCATCCGGAGAAACAATCGTCCGATGGTCTAAATTGTAGAAGTTTGCGCACTCCATAATCAGCTCTGGACATCAAACTGCTGGTTGGAACCCGATTGTTGCATATAATCCGGTCTTCATAATGTTGTGTGACACTTCCGTCGGAGGATTGCCACCTTGCCCATATATCCTTCACATGAAAGCCTTGAGGTTGAAAGACCCAAGGTTGGTATCAGTCACATTTCCAAACTTTGACACAATCTTAGACTCTGGAATAAAAGATTTCTTTAAGCTCTTGATGATCGCCTGCATGGAGGCGTTTTCTTTGATAGCTTCATTATTTCCAGCCTTAGCTCTAGCTTTGCTTGTTCCAACAACATTAACTTTTCGTCCTTCAACCATCTGCAAAACGAGAAGCAAACATTACACTTCAAAATTTTAAAATAAAAACTATGAGAGATGGCTGGTGAATGGAGTTGGTTGCGAAAAGAAAACAAAATTAATAACTCCAGCAGTAAACTCCAACTCCAAACCTCGATAAATTCAAACTTTGAAATATAAAACTTCGAACTTCAGCAATTTTGCAGCCAAAAGAATTCTCAACTCTTCGGAAGAAATTAACTCCAACAATCCCAACTTTGGAAAATGCTTCAAGTTTCAACAACTTTCAACAATTTCAAATCAGCACTTTGAAAGTTATAAATCAGCAACTTCAAAAATTTAAAATCAGCAAGTTTGAAAGTTTTAAAATCATCAAGCTTCAACAATCTCAACTTCTGATTTGATTCTTTCTAAACATTTAGCAACTTCAGAAAATTTAAATCTTCAAGCTCAAGCAATTTTGATTTACAGCATTCAGAGAAATAATCAAACAATTTCAGCCCTTAGCAACTCTCAACTTCGAAAAACACTTCAAGTTTCAGCAACTTTGAAAATATTAAACCTCAACAACTTTAAATACTTACCTTCAGCAACTTGGAGAAATAAAATTCTCAACCTCGGCAGCTTATACTTCAGATTTTACTTCGAGTCTCAACAACTTCAACAATTTCGACTTCAGAGAAATAGATCAACTCCAGCAATTTCAACTTCTTCAGCAACTCCAAATCTCGAGAAATTCAAACTCCTTGAAAAATCGAATTCGACACCTCCTTTCACTTTCAGCAACTCTCAACTTCGAATTTTACTCACAGCTCAACAATCACTCTCAACTCTCCAGCACAAATCTTAGCTTCAAATTTTGTGAGTAGAAATGAAAATCCTCGATGTTTTTATATTTGAAAGCTGATGCTTATTTTAGCAAATGCCATTAACTCTCTCCATCATAACTTAGCAATTTTCCAAATTTAAAAGAGAATATTCCAGCCGTCTTATAGTCGTCACAGCAATTTGCTATTCCGGGAGATTCTTTCCTCATTTTAAATTTGAAACTTCCCTCCCGACTGCCAGTTACTTCCAGTTAATTGAAGTAATTTTGAGAAAAATCATTTAAGATTTACTTCGGTTCAAAATAATTTCACCGCTTTTAAAATATAAAATTTAATTTAAATGCCATTTAATTTATCGTCAGCACACTTTAAAAAATGGCTAGGCATAATTTATTTTCCATTCGTAATAACTCCAAAATGAATTCCCCATGATTAAAATCGTCCGAAATTTAAAATTTCATGGGTCCAGATTAAAGGGGAACTTTTAATTTAACTTAGGAAAATAATTAAATTAAATTTTAATTAATTTCTCAAACTTAGGCAAATTTTGAAATGAATTGCCTAGAGAAATTTTAGCACTTCCAACGCCTTAGCTTGATTTTTATCTTCAATCTCGCTTTTGGAAAAATTTAAACGCCTTCAAATTTATAAAAAGTCACTACATGGTTTTACGTAAAAAAAGGGGGGGGGGCATTTAAATTAATATTTATTGACACCCCTTTCTAGCCACTTAGAAATTTTATTAAATTCTCAAAGCAAGGCGCATATGATGGCTTCTACTTCCAATGTTGTTGCCTTACAAATATTTCAAAGCTTTGGGCACATATGAGCTTCTCCAAATCTAGGCGCATATCATACCATGTGCTTTCTCCTTAGTCAAAATTTCATTCTTATCCTCCTTGAGGTTAGGCGCAAATAGCACTGGAGGTTTCAAATTTCATAACTTAGAATATTTTCCAAGTCAAAAGGGGCGCATTTCATGTCTTCAACTTCCAATTTTATAACTTAGTCAAATTCACTAACCCACCTTTATGTCTTTGGGCGCAAATCCACCCTTGGACGTCAAATTTTTGTCACTTAGGAAATTTCTAGCTCACCCCTCAGGCTGGGCGCAAATCACATGTTCTTCCAATTTCAATGACTTAGGATATTTTGAGTTTTCCCTTCAACTTGATGGGCATGTTTGGAGGCTTGAGCTTTCAATTCCACGCCTTAGAATATTTCATTAATCTCAAGTTGCTAGGCGCATTTGATAGGGGCAACTTTCAATGTACTGATACTTAGAAATTTTTATCTCTTGACTCAATGTGCCAAGCACAAATAACCCTTTGAACTTCCAGTTTAATGACTTAGGCACTTTGAATTTCACCCTCTCCAGGCTAGGTGCAAATCAATGGGTGAGCTTTAAATTTGATGACTTAGAAAATTTGAAAACCCCTCTTCATAGCCTTGGGCGCAAACAAGAGGGTTTCCTTTCACTTGGAGGCGCAAATGATAGACTAAGCTTTTAATTTTATCAACTCTAAGCTCAAGGGCGCAAATAGCATGGGGAGCTTTTAGTTTTCTGGGCGCATTTCACTGGGGTAACTTTCAATTCCACACCTTAGTCAAATCTCACCTTCCTAACCAATGGCGCATTCTTGAGGTGCTTCTTCCACATTTGTCATACTTAGAAATTTTTTACCTTCAGTTTCTCTTCAAGGGCGCATTTGGGACCTCCTGCTTCAAATTTCCAATACTTAGGCAAATTTCTCATGTCTAGCTTCCAATTTCACGCCTTAGTCAAATTTTGAAGTCCTTTATCCTCAGGGGCGCATTTGATACGCTGAGCTTTCATTTTATGACTTGGGAAAGTTTTAAATTCTTCCTTGAAAGTGGGGCGCATTTGACCCATGAAGCTTTTAATCTGTGCACTTAGAAAATTTCTACTCTTCAATGCTCAGGGGCGTAAATGGAGGTATGTGCTCTTAGGTGCAAATGCAAGGGGGAGCTTTGAATTTTCACTACTTAGACAAATTTTTTCCAAGTCAAAAAGGGGGCGCATTTGACCAATGGAACTTTCAATTTTCAACCACTTAGAACCTTTTCAACTTACTCCTCAGGCTGGGCGCATTTCCCCATGCCAACTTCCAGTTTTCATGCCTTAGGCAAATTTTTCCACTCCAACATCTTTGGGCGCAAATCACATGTAGAGCTTTCATTTTTGATAAAATTTTATTCTTCAAGTTCTTAGGCGCCTATGGAGGGGTCAACTTTAAATTTGACCTGTGAGTCTTCATTTTTTCCTTAGTAGAATTTTTATCTGCCCTTAGCCTTTTAAAGCAAGTTTTGATGCTGGAATTGAAAATTTATCAGTTTCCTCAAATTTCATGCCCTTTGCTAGATTTAGGGTGATTTTCTCCTGCTAACCCTAATTCGCCCTGACTTTCTATTTTTAGAAAGTTCCTCAAATTTCGTGCTTTGAATTGACCTTTGACTCTAGGAAGCTTGATTTTGTTTTGCTTTGCACCTCGGAACGTGGTTAAGTCGCTGGTGTCAGGTGCCTGCCCATACCTGCTATTTTTAGCAACCTAATAAAAATAGCAGTTGCTTAGAATGTCTTCAAATTTCATGTGCTTGATGCCTGAAGTGTAACAACCGTGGCTGGATGTTGCTTTTGCACGACCGTCCTTTTCCGCCCTTGATTTTAGGAAACCCTAATTTCTCTATTTCAGCCTACTAAAAATAGCAAGTGTCTAATTCTCCATTCTCTGCAACTCCATTTGTCTTGAAATTCGCGCCAAGGGGTCCTCAGTGCATGTTTGACCTACTTACATTGAGACTTGAGGTCGACCTGCCATTTATAGCTGCTTTTGAAGTGGCTTACTATTTATAGCAGCTGCTTGATTTTGAGGCTTCCTTAGCTCCGTTCGAGTTGAAATTTGAAAGCGGTGATCCTCGTTGGTAAACTTGCCTGTCTGCCCTGACGCCTGAGATTGACTTTCTATTTCTAGCATGTGTTGGGAACACCTTAATGAAAATAGTAAGTGCTCCGATTGTCTTCAAATTTTGCCAGCATACTCCCTGAAGGACACTGATCATGGTGGATACTTCAATTTTGGGCATTTTGACACCTGATTCCTCATTTTTAGCACTGAAGCTCGAAACCCTAATTTTTCTGCATGTTCTTCAAATGAGCTTCGTTTGACCTCATTTTTGCTGCATGTCGATTAGTTTGTGGTTTTGAAGTGTCGGGCAGCTACCAGAGTGGTACCTGATAAAAATAGAAAGTGGTTGAAAAAGTGACCAATTGGCTGTCAGATGATTTTGCATGTCACACTGCCCAAAAAATCTTGAAAAACCTAGAAAAACCTAGAAAAAATCTTCAATATGCAAGCACTAGCTAAAAATAGCAAGTTTCTGAAAAGTGACCAGTTTTGCTTGCATGCTACATCGTTGCGAAGCTCTTGGAAAACCCAGAAAGATCATGCTGACATGCACTGAGAAAATTTGCATGCAAACCCTAATATCTGCCTTTGAAGGCTGAATGCTGAAAGTTGTTATCCTGTTTTGCATGTCATATCATTGCGAAGGTCTCTGAAAACCCAGAAAGAATATCCAGACATACATTTGAAAGTTCAACATGTAGACCCTGGAAATTGCCTCCAAAGGCAGAACTGCTAAAAATAGCAAGTCACCAGTTTTTGCTCAAATTTGGCCAGTGATGAGTTCAAAGTACTCAGAATGTAGTGTCATTGTCAGAATGTGAAAATCTCAAGAAAACAAACCCTAAATTGACACTTGCTAAAAATAGAAAGTTGGCAAAATTCAGTGAAAATTCAGAGGGAGTCCATCTGAAGTGTTCCAATAGCAGTGCTAAGTTCAGAAGTTGATTATCCAATCAATTTGACCTCAAAGTAGTCTGAAAATTATAAACCCTAATTCATTGAAAAAGCCCTTTAGACTTGGTCATAATTCAAATCCAAGTCAAATGGTAAGTACACTAGCAAATGGAAGGAATAGACTGAGAGAGACAGACCAAAAAGGAAAAGCCAAAAGACTCGAATGGAGAAAAATTTAGGGGGTCCCCATTTTGAATGGGGCGATGTGTGAAAAGGTCACAACAGTAATAAACAAGGGGACTTACGTTAAAGAACTTTTTACAAGTGTGGGACTTAGGTGGATTTATCATTGAAGGCTTCTCTTCACTTAAGACTTTCGATGTGGATCTCAAAAAAAAATAGCAAAAGGATAAGGGTTTATGAGGTCTATTCTATGCCTAAGAACTCAAGAGACAGTAAGGATTCGGTGAAGGGGATAAACCACACTTTGTTTCACCTCTTGTTGGACAACATACGCAAAATGGGTGCAATCTTCAAGGGATGTGATAATAATTTTCAAACCTCGAATGAGGCTGAAGTTAAGCTTCCACAATTATGAGCTTAGGTTAACTTTACGTATCGAATGCAAATCATCCATTCGAAGAAAGTATGAGCAATACTTCACCATTGAATCGATACGATCAATATCTCATTCGCTTAGCCAACTTTCAAAGCAAATTCTATTTAATCTAATTCTAACTTTAATCTATGGCAGAAGAAGATATGCAACCTCGCTTACTATTTGACAATAAAAGTTGTTCAAAGCAAATCATGCATAAGAGCTTTTAATATTCGATATAGTCTCAATGCAACAATCTCATACTCTGTCTCCACACCAATGAAAGTGAGAGAGCATCAGTTTATATAGAGTTTCAGAAATCAAACGAAGGGTCGAGATTAAAACGATATCAACGGCCAAGATTATTACAACCCCACCCTAATTAGGGTTGCCCAAAATAACATGAGTTATCAAACAATGAACTATCAGTAAAGAGGTAGTGGGAGCTATTATCTAGGAGAGGCGTCTTTATCCTTCTGAGCAGCATTGCGTTCGATGAATCTGGACACTACTGCGATGACCTCCTCCATCGTGACGGGTGGCAGCATGTTAATCCGGAATTCAAGTCCGTCCAACCTTTCAGCACATTTGGCAAAAGTATTTTCCCAATCTGCCTCCTGCTTCCCAAAATCATTTCGGATGGCTGAGAGTCTTGCCACTCTCACAAAATCTTGTCTCAGAAATGGTCCAGTGGCCGAGAAGAAAGTCTCTTGAACTTTACACTTCAACCTCTCCAACTGCATGTTGTTCTCCTAGACAATCTCACAGTCGAACACTTCTGCAGTTGTCGTATAAATCCTCTCCCGCATTTCTTTGACCTGCTCTTCAATTCTGAGCCCATCCACTTTTTCCTTCTCCAACACTTCTTCTCGTATAGTCACTACCCAAAATCAGTGATGGAAATCATATGTTGCTTCTGCAACAATCACCCTTCTATTAACCAACTCCTCTCTTGGAGTGCCTTTCAAGATCCTAAGGTTTGGAATAAGCCTCTCTTGCATGTCCGGAATACATTCCCATGTCTCTACCATATCCATAAGTCTGGAAAGAAAAGAAGAGGTGTTGTGACCTTTTCACACATCGCCCCATTCAAAATGGGGACCCCTTAATTTTCGCTCCATTCTGGTCTTTTGGCTTGGGTTTTTCTCTCTCTCTCTCTCTCTCTCTCTTTGTCTCTTTTTTGATGACTGCCTTTCGAGGATTGCGCCCGTCATTGAGCTTAAACATAAAGATTTGGCCAAGTCTGAGAATTAGGGTTTCATCTTTCTTGGTCAGTCCGAGGTCGAATAGGGTGAATATATTGGAAATTGAGCTTAACATTGTTGTTAGTATGTTTCCAGCAGGCTCTCAACAAATTTTCATCAGATTCTGAGGTACTTACTATTTTTAGTAAGTATGAAATTATAGGTAATCCGTCAACATTTTTGAGATTCTGACAGTCACACGACATTCAGAGCACATCAGACTGCTCGCATGCAAAATTTGAGCAAAAACAGACAACTTTCTATTTTTAACAGTCCAGCTTCCGGGACAAATTTCAAGGCTTAGATGCAGAGTTTTCCTTTGCATGTCAGCATATTCCTTCTGGGTTTTTCGAGACATTCGCAACAGTATAACATGCAAAACGAGACAACTTTCAGAATTCAGTCCTTCGTGGCTATTTTTAGGGTTTGCATGTTAGGGTTTCTTTTGCATGTCGGATGATTCCTGGTGGGTTTTTCGAGAGCTTCGCAGTGGTATGACATGCAAATGGAGATAATCACTTAGTAAGGAACTTACTATTTTTAGCAGGTGCGTCTTGGTAGTCGCTTCCCAGCAATTCAGAATCACGAGCTGAACGCAATGAAGCAGAAACGAAGGCAAACGAGATCATTCGATACACATGCAGAGCGAATTAGGGTTTCCAACTTTAGAGCCTGAAAAGAGGGGTAAAAAGTCAAAATTTACGAAAACCGGTGTAAACCACCGCGATCAATGTCCTTCAAGCTATTTGCTAGTAAAATTTCAAGTCAAATGGAGCACTTACTATTTATAGTAAGTCAATTTGGAAACAGGCTAAAAATAGCAAGTCAGGTGCATGTGTTGATGCCAACAGGAAGGTCACGTGGTGAGGAGCGCCTCATTTGAATTTCAAGTTAATCAGAGCAGTGGAGCTATCAGAAACAAGCAGTTACTATTTATAGTAAATCATCTTCACAAATGGGCTAAAAATAGCATGGTGATTAAAAATGGCAGTGTCGACAGGACAACAAGGTCGTGAGGATGCAGTGTGCAAAATTTCAAATCGTTCTGAGCTTCAGAAATGCAAAATCAGAGGGCTTACTATAAATAGAAGGGCATGAAAAACTAGCGTAAAAAGTGTTGAAAATGCTCTAAGGCGTGGTGAAGGAAGGGTGAATGAAGGCGTAATTTCCTCCAAGTCCTAAATGTGCCCAAAGTGATATGTGCGAGGTGGTGAAGATAAAATGCTAAGGCGTGATTTTCCCAAGTATGCTATGTGCCTAGAATGTGAAGTGCAATAAAAGATGTTTTCCTAAGGCGTTGGAGCTTCAAATTTTTTTTTTTCAAATGTGAAGTAAAATGCAAAGTGGTAGATGAAAAATAAAACATGCTAGGCGCCTTCATGAATAAAATTTTTCTAAGAGAAGTTGATAAAATTTCCACCACTGGTGAATGAATAAAATTTTCTAAGGAAAATTCTCAAAGTGCAAGATGATTTAAAATATTTTCTAAGGAAAAATATTTTCTCCCTTAGAAAATACGCCTAGAGCTCAAGGTGGTGAAATTTTTCTTCGTGGAGCACGAGCAAATTTTCTCAGTGATGAAGTTAGAGAATGATGATAACGCAGATGGATTGATAGAATTTCTCAAGTGAGAGCAACACAGGATGATCACAGGCAAAGAATGGATTTAATTTGATGAAATAATATTTTTCTATGTCTTCCGCACTTCGCCGACACTTTTTCAGTGGAGAATTTAACCAGTGCATAGATTGTGAATTTTCCTAAGGAAGAATTTAAAATTTTCTAAGGCAGAGTGAATAAAATGTGTTTTCAAGATGAATTTCTCCGAATGATGAATCTGAAGTGAGGTGCCTAGATGATTTTGATTGAATTCTTCGAAGATGAACTTTCCAAAGCTGAGGAGGAGTTAAATTCAAATTCAAGTGACAGAGCTCCGGCTGGTGAATTAAAAAGATGAACTTAAATTAAATTTTTCGAAAATAAATTCAAAGATGCCAGTCAAAGTCGAACTTCTAGAAGGTTGAGGTTCTCAGACAAGTGTCAGGAATACCAGAGAGGGAAATTCGAATTCTTGAAGTGGAGTAGTGGAAATTAAATGTACTAGCTATCATTGGCTCCTTCTAGAATTTGATTTTTGGTTATAAAATGAAGAAGTTTTTCACTTCCTTTTCACAGCTGGAGAAGTCGAATTTGCTCTAAGTGAAGTGTTGCTAAGAATTGTTGAAGCTTGAAGAATTCAAAATTTTGCTGAGGACTGGAGTTTGCTGAAGTTTAAAATTGAAATTGCTGAGACTTCTGGAGAAGGACGCCTTGAGTTGCCAGTGCAAGTGTTGAAAGTTTGAATATTGCTGAAACCAAAAGGGACACACTTGCTGGTTGCTGATTGAAATTTGAAGTTGCTGATGCTAAGAAGGACGCCTTGAGGTGAAGTTGTTGAGAGTTTAAAAAGTGCGAACTTGCTGGTTGCTGATTGGAGTTGCTGAAGAATAGTGAAGTCACTGAGGTTTACTTAGAAGTCTTTTCTAAGTGTTGAAGTTCGAAATCTTGTGAAGGAGAAGTTCAGGTTTGCAGAAGAATTGAATGTTGCAACTTCTCAAATTTTAAAAGTCGACTGGCAGCCCTGCAAGGTATCTTATTTATTTTATGAATTAATTTGTTGATGAATGTTTGTTGTGTTGCAGATGGCTGAGGCAAGGGCGACTGGCAAAGATAACAACGGTGCATCCAGGCAAGCAGTGATCAAGAAATTGAGTAAGACATTCATGCCAGCGTCAAAGTTCATTTCGAAGTTGGGCAAGCTGACAAACACCAACTTGGGCTCCGTCAACCTAGAGGCCTTCAAGAACAGAATGTTGGGGATTGGAAGTCATCGACCCTCGACTACTTCGCAAAATATTGTTCGAAGCAGGTTATATGCAGCTGCTGGTTTCCCACCAGCCATTCAGTGTTCAGAGCTGATGATGGAGTGCGGAAATTATTATGAGAAGGATCACAGATCAATCATGTCACCAGATAGCCAAGTGCTAGCCAATCTTACTCCGGCAGCCATTGGTGAAGCTTTCGAGATCCCGGTGCACAGGAACATGGTCTACAAGTCTAGAGAGCGAGCTGAGCAAATGTACGCTTCTGCATTCGAAAGATGCACAGAGACAATCAACACTCACTGGATGAGCACTCCCAAGCCTTCTCGTACAAAGTTGTCGAAGCAAATCATAGCGGATGACTTGAAGCAAGAATATTGCGATCTCATTATGATGCTGAGCAGAGTTGGTGGTTGTGCACAATCATTCATTTTTGAGCCTTGGATGTTTTACTACATCAACCTCGTGCTAGAAGGGAAGATTATGTCAATTGGGCTGTGATGATCAGTGACAATTTGCATGAGCAGCTCCTGAGCCTTAGAAGGACGAAGACATTTTACATGAGCTCGTACATCATCTATATGTTGGCACGTATGACAAAGTACAGAGGGATCTCTTACAAGGAACCTGTTGGCTGTGGCTCCCACCAATTCAAAATCCATGAGGCCTATCCACAGTTGCATTTGGTGAGCACTACGCATTACAAGCGTGTCAACAATGCCTTCACCATGTACATTACGAGATTGCTTCAGGAGCGGTTACATCACAGGATCTTGAGAGAAGCCCAAGAGCTGATTGAAAGGTATGGGTGCTGGTTTATACAGTTTCTAAAATTTTCTTACATTAGGCTGCAAGGTTTTTCATTGTACCCATATAGGCTGCCTAAGTACCCGACCGATAGAAATTTAATGCTAGAGATATCTAGGAAATTGCCCACCTATGATAAAATTCAAAAGAAGAAGAAGGGAGGAGCAGATTTCCCAATTGTTATGGGCAACTCGGATGAGATGTGTCCCTCAATACAGGCAGTTAGAGAAGCTGAGAGTGAGCTTCAATTTTATCATTTTTCATATCACACCAGCCGACAGCACTATGATCCACATCATAACATCAAATGGGTACTGTCAGAAGAGTTTAAGCACAAAGCAAATATTGAGGACTATTGGGCTGATGCGGTGGATGAGATTGAAGTCAGGAAAAGGATGTTCTCTCGGTTGCTAATTACTTTGATCAGGGAGTGTGAAGTTGTTCCGGTTCTAGACCAAGTGAATGAGGATATGGATGTTGTGCATCCGGATTATGCAGCAGTAAGAGATACTCCACTTCCGCCCCCGGATTGGTCAGAACCTGAGGTTGCAGATTTGGACACACTTTCTATCTTGGTCCTGACATTCAGTAGGGCATGGGTTGATAGGCAGGTGAACAGGTTGAAGAGTAGGTCAATTGCTTTGACTTACAATTTGATGGGAGATCACAGGACACCCACCACAAGTAGGAAGAAATAGATCACATAAGGTCCAGAGTCTAGAAGGAAAGAGCCAATTCGAAAGGAGCCTATTTAGCCAGAGCCTCCACGAGTTGAGTCCCCCACACCATTAGAGACGCGTTCTCCAAGTATCCAGGAGGTTTCTTTATTTGCTGATCAGAGGAATGCATTGAATCAGGTGCAAGTAGTACAGGATAATAATCAGCCTCCACGGAGAGAGTCAGTTGGCTAGAGTGTTAATGCACCTGGTAGGGTTGATCAGCAGGATGATGAGGGGACTATTACTGACCCTCAGTTTCAGCAGGAGTTAGAGGCGGCTATGGAAGATGATGATGATATAGTTTCAGGAGACACTCAGCCACTTGAGGATGATGAGCCTCGCCAGAATGATGTAGAGGTTGAGCAAGTTCGAGAAGTAGAGGCACAAGAACAACCCTTTGATATACAATACAATGTGCTTGATTGGCTTAAGGATAGAATGAGAAGAAGTCCCAGCGAGGAGCTTGATCCAGCAGTTGAGATGGAAGAGTTTTTGAACAGGATTAGTGCGCCTCCACAGAAGAAGAGAGCACAAAAGTTTTCGAAGATCTCCACTGAAGAGGATGGTTCCCATACTCTTCACGTTGTCGTGCCTCAAGTTGATTGTGATTGAAATGAAGCAGTGCCTGAGAATTATGTGGTCACGACTTTGGATTTAGGATGCCCCACTGGTGTGCAGATTGTAGAGGAGTGTGATAACTCCTACCTCGCCCTCAAAGATAGGTTATTCAAGAAGGAAGGAAAGTATAAAAAGTTGAAAAGAGAACATAAGGCTTTAATTGGATATGTACATCAATTGTCTCATTCTCGAGGGCAGGAAATTCCAGTGATAGAGCCTCCAGCAGAGATACCTAGAGAGTCAATTAGTGGCTTGATGGAGTTAGGGAAAATGGCACAGGAAGCAAACAAGTGGGTCACAGGAGTCTGTGCCGAGACAGAGAAGTTTATGGAGGACCTTGCTTTTGCTTTTTAGCAGGCCTCTAGTATTTTGGCACGTATGGAGGCAGTCGATCATGCTTGGGGAGATGCTTCTATCTATCAGAGCAAAGTTATTTAGCGTCTTGAGGCGTTGAGGCATGTTCCGTTGCGATTGCTGATTGATGGAGGTGTCATTCAAGAGAATGACATATATGAATTTTCTAGATGGTATTCTTCAGCGATCACAGGGCGTGGTTTCTTCGACGTGACACAGGAAGATTCAGCCAGGATACATAAGGCCATGGCCAATATCATTGATGGAGTTCAGAATACTTTTGAGGCCATATTTGCTAGGCGGCTGAATCCAGATGAGGTTAATGTTGATAATTTGAGGGGTAGGCTGGTATCTTTCTTCTCGGAGGTGAAGAACTTCACACAAGATGACTTTGAGAACACCTCCACTTTCTCCAGTTTGATTCAGAGCACGCAGGATTACTTAGCTGCTTGGAGGAAGTCATGTGCACAGCATGAGACATCAGTCATAGTGTTAGAGTTTCAGCTAGATTGTGTTCCACCCATTTTGGCTCAGGAGGTTGAGGCTATACTTGGCAGATTTGTTGAGTTTGCAGCCAGAGAGAAGGAGAACGGGAACACACTGCAGGACGAGGATCTTCTAGAAGACTGATTGTGGACATTTATTGCCTTTACTATTTTTGGGAGTGAGTGGGAATCTTTGTTCATTTATTACACCACTCCCCACTCTGGCATTTTTTAGGGTTAGGGATGAGGTGGCACGATCCTGGCCACTCTATTGATTGTAACCCTAGCCGTATTTTGGATTGGGCTAGCTATAAAAGGGGGAGTCTCCCTCATTTTTTATTCATTAGAACATTAGATCAGAATCAGAATTGAGTTAGAGCTTAGAGGCTAGAGAGTAGAGCATAGTAGAGCATTTTGCTTAGCATAGTGTGGAGAAGAAAGAAAGTTTTCCCTTTGAAAACTTTTGTGGAGATTGTTGTCGAACACTTTCATGATAATAGATCTTTTCATTGATGGTGGAATTCATCTTGTCATGAATAGCTAGCAAGGTCTCTTCTTCCTTTTGAATCCAAGTAGTATATTTTTTATCTCATGCAAGTAGTTTACTTTGATGTGTGGTGTTTTTGTTTAGGTAGCTTCTTTCATTCCATACCACTAGCGGCTTGTTGATGATAAGTTCGCCTTGCGTGGTCCACTAGAAATTATCTTGAGTTTAACTTCAATTTTGATTTGTATACTTATATGCGTTGTTCTGATGGTGTATGTATGCCAAATTATAATTTGAACATCTTTTGCCATCCCTTTGAAGATTGCACTGATTTCGCTGAAGCTGTCTGACGTGAGGCTAGGTGAAATTCAGTTGAAGTCTACTGAAATTAAGCTCCACATATCCTGCATTTAGGATAGAATATAAGCTTCTTAGGCCCTATACCCCTTTACTTTCTGTACATTTTTGATTAGCTTTAGGAAAACAGACTCATTGCCAAATCATACACGCAAAGTCCTCTTCAAAATCATATACCGGTTGTTAACTGTAAGAAGTCTGAACAATTGTGTAAGTCCCCTCGTAAGAACACAACAATACACATCAACCAACTGAGGGTATTCTAAGTATTCGGAACCTTGGAGTTGAACGTGTGAACTTTCTCGCAATCTTAGCGCACGAAATACTTTGATCAAGAGAGAACAGAATAGCCTTCAAACTATTTTGTTCTTTGACTGATTGATGCAGTCACAAAAACCACGTCAACAGAGAAGAAACTGGCACTAGAAGGAGGGCCTTCCAAGAGTTCCTACAGTTAGCAATCATATTCAAATAAGAAGGGATTTTCATTCAAAGGAAATTCATTGGAGAAAAAAATTATCATGAGTTAAGATGGTGCTACCGCATAGAGAAATATTTCCAGTCTTGCAGCCTAATTTGGGATTCAACGACGATCAAGAGAACATTCTTTTAGTACTGAACAACCTTGCTTGGAAGACAAAGGAGAGCTACGCTCAGTACATGAGAATTTGCTTTGTATTGGAAGAAGAAGAAGAGAAGGCTCTTGAAATTCAAGTTGCAATTGAAAGAAATTTGTTGAATCAAAGACAACCACTTACTCCTCTTCCTCGCTGTTAGTAATCAGCTACATCCTGGATCGTATTAGTTCATTCTCACCTGATAAGTTGAAAAGAATTTTGAGGTCCGCGCCAAGTTCATCTAAATACTTTGTGGAGTTAGAATTGCCTACTCGAGCAAGGAAGAAGAAAGAAGCCCGTACAAGTAAAGAAGTTGAGTCAAGTGAAGAATAATTTTTGAACGAAGAAGTTCGGTCAAGCAGAGAGGAATTTCAAGTTTGTTCCAAACTCCACCAAGTGTCTCAAGGTTCGCTCAACCAGGAGCAGTTCAAGTTACCACACTGGTGTTCATCCAGCAACAACAACTAGTTCAGGCTACCACACCTCGACAACAACGAACAACCCCAGTAATTGTATATCAAAGGCGGCAGGCAATTCAAGCAATGGCTCAACCAGGAGGTCAACAAGGATGCCAACCCGCTCCCAATGGGGCTACTTGGCTAGTTACTAATCCATCCCCTCTTGAATTCACAGATTACCATGATATGCCGAAGAATCCGGAGCACTTTTGCACCAAGTATCAAGTTAATGATCCAAACCGGTCTGCTGAGGATCACATCAAGATGTTTGAAGATCATTTACGAAATAGAAAAATTGTATACGTAGATGTGGCTTGCAGGTTGTTCCCGTACTCATTGGGGGAAGAAGCACACTTTTGGTTTATACATTTACCAGTTGGGTCTATAAGAACATGGGAGTAGATGAAAAAGCTTTCATTGGGAAGTTTGGCATTCCTATTACCCTAGTAGAGCTCTTCCGCCAGTTCACGGAAGTGAGAAGACAGGACAGAGAGCCTATCCACGCCTTCAACAACAGATTCCAGAAAGCTCTCACAAGGCTACGTGCTCCATATGTTATTCCCAATGCTAGAGAAAACTATTATTCAGCCTTGGACCCATTAACCGCGATGTTCATAAGGCAAGCTCATCCCATTCCGGCGGATATGAACCAAGCGTACGCAAAGGCTGTAGAAGTAAGTCAAAATATGGGACAAAACATAACTGGGCCTTCTTTGTATATTGGCTTGGCCACCACAAACAATCAAATGCAAACACTTAGTCCAACATGGAATCAGCAAATTCGATCATTAAATCTAGTTTCAGCGCCATCTAATCAATTGGTTCTCCATCCTGGGATACCTTTATCCCAGACTCTAGCTACATAGCTTGTCTATCTCCAGAATACAGTGCCTTCAACGAGGACACAAGAGGAGAGACAAAATGAAGGAACTAGTAGAACAAATGAAGAGGCTATCATTTGAGGTGACTCACCTCAGAAATCAAAATAATCAAATGCAATCTATGTTGAAGAATTATCAGGCACATCCAGGTGCCAATCGAGGATATCAGAATAATTCTCCACACCATCAAGATGCCCATCAAGGACATGGCCACGATAACAGTCATGGGTATTGAAATAATAATCAAGGATATCAAAAGAGGTCCTGGAATACTGGACCCAACAACGGAGGAGTTCCGTCACCACTAGATAACCCGCCACCTCCAGAGAATCGTCCCACAGACAGAGTGTTTTTGGCAGAAGTGTTATCACGGAATCTAGCAGCATTCATTCCACGGATAACCCCCCTACGAAACTTGTCTATTTCCTAGGATTCGTGAAATTCAAGTATGCATAACAGAGTGATTTTCAAGCCACCTCGAAATGCGTTCCCAAGCCTCGAATAGTCAATTCGAGCATTCCCCCTTGTTTGCCTCGCGAAGACCTTCAAAACGAGATCTCTCACGAAGTTTCACTGTCCGTACTTAGCAAATTATGAAAAATGCAGTGGCACTGAAAAAGTGCGCTCCTGCCCTGAAGCCAAAAATTGGCTAAGTCTGGAAAATGCAAGGGCGCTAAAATTTAGCGCCCCTGCATGCAGTGAAAATTCAAGAAAATGTAATAGCGCTAAATTTTAACGCCATTACATTTTTCTTCAACACTTAAACATTTTTTATGCTTTTGGCACGTTTCTTCATGTTTTCGCGTTTTTCGCCAATCGTGCCACTTTTCCTGCCTAAATTTATTGCTTGACTTGAGTTAGGTTTTTAGTTTTCATTTTCACTTAAGTGAATGAATTCACCATTTTAGTTGTTCATATTTTATTTTCCTCTTCTCTCCTCTTGCTGTGCGAGTTCCTTTCAAACTGTAAATTCGTGTTTTGGAGATTTCGCCAATTTCTTCAGCAATTTTCATGCCTTGGTTCGGGTAAGTTTTTGCTTTGTCTTCTTCTTACTTTTCGTAAATGATCAAGTGTTCTTCATTCACGTTTTTTATTCTTTCCTTATTCTTCTCCTGTCGCGTTCTTTACTTCTACGTGTTCCATCCTTTCATTCGCGTTTTTCTTTTTCAATGCACTTTCCTTCTCTCCATTTGCGTTTTCTGTCCATTGTTTGTCTTCATCGTGGCGAGCTTTTGTTTCCTTGTGCGTTTCTTTCCTAACCCTACGCGTCCCTTTCCTAACCCTACACGTTTCTTTCCTTATTCTCCTCTATGATTTATGTTCTTTGGAACTTGTATTTATCCAATGTATTCGTGTTGAAATCTTTTTGTCTCCCTCTCTATGCGTTTTGTTGAACATTGAAAAGATCTATCAATGTGAAAGAGAATTCCCTTAACCTTTGAAGGCGTATGTAATAGGATGGAAACAAGTTCAAGCTTTCATGATTCAAACAAATTGCCTTCTCCAAGCCTGAGCGCTCTCGCCATTCCCTCTTGCATCTGCATCTCAAAATTATCAAGAAAAAAGCAGAGGCGCTGAATTTTGGCGCTAGGACATTTTTGAGAAGATGAGATTTTTCCTAACACTGTAAGATGTAAAGGCGCTGAATCTTAGCGCTGTGACATCTTGAAGATGTCAAAATTTTCCTAACACTAAAAAGTGTAAGGGCGCTAAAATTTAGCGCCCTTACACCAAAAGAAATTTTTCAAGAATGTAAGGGCGCTGAATTTTAGCGCCCTTACACTTTTTTCAGGCTTTCCTCCATTCTTCCCAAATGAACTTCATTTTTTGACCAGTGCACTCCCGAACCTCATTTTTCCACATCCATGCACCGTTTTGCATGCCTCATCATCCGCTTCATGATTTCCTATCCTCGTACTCATTTCGCGCTTCCCCATGTGTCCTAACAATTCATGTTTGTTTTGACTAAATGGATTGCAGTCTACTTTCAAAGATCGTCAAATCAAGATTGATCAGGGTTCCAATTTCTTTTGATGACTGCTACCAAGCCTCCTTCTTCTTTGAAAGAAAAAGGCAAGATGAAATACAAATATCAAGGCATCTACCCGCCAACTATGGTGCTTTCCAAAGTCGAAGAGATAAAAGATACAAAAGTTGCTCATCAAGATTTGGTTGACTTCGCAAAGCTAACAGAGACGAAGCCTCTTCCTGATTCAATGAGAGCTATCGTACACAACAACCTCCACTTGGTGGTGATGTTCCCTACAGCGGCACACAATACTGAGTTTGTTCTCCAAGTTGCGTCCCATTACATCAGAGAAAGTAGAAGTGTGATCGAATCTTTTGGGCATGAGATTCTAAGACTCGACCCCGACTTCTTTGACATTGTCTTCAAAGTCCCTCATATGGAGAAATATATTGACATCTCTATATCGAAAGCACAGGAGATCTTTGATGCTGATCCCAATAAAGCTAAACAGTTATAAACACTCAATGGCTCAAAAAGCCTAGATCATCTGTTTCTAGATGGCCGAAAGGACTCCTAAGAAGTGACTTCAAAGATGACGTCAAGGATATGATCATGTTTCTAAGCAGAGTGAAGGGCTTGCCAGAATCATCCACCTTTCACGATTGGATGTATGAGTACATCAGGATCATAAGAAGGCAGAAGGTGCATATTGACTGGGGCAAACAAATCAGTGATGAGATACACGAGCAATTGATTAATGCTCCTTCTACATTGAAGTTCTACATGACTTCTTACCTAGTGTATGCAGCAGCTGTGATGAGACAATTCCCAGGTCTATCTAAAAAAGGGAATCGGATGATGGTGCATGTGTACAGATATTTCTACCAATTGGAGCTAAAGGAGAGCTTTCATCATTTCAGACAGGTCACTAATGCTTTCTTTGCACCTTTACTCTTCAACTTTGATCTAGCCTTGGAAAGAAGAAGAGTATCTGATGAGGCTTATAAGGTGGTAAGTAAAGATGGATGTATTTTTCTCCAATTCCCAATGTTTACTTACTTGAGAGTAGGCTGCTACACCGGTTGTCCCTACATGCTACCACGTTATCCTTCGGATAAGTGGATTCTCATGGAAACATGCAAACAGCTGATGTCAATGCAAAAAGAACGAAGAAGCAACCACAAGCGTGGGTTCAAGTTCCTGCTGACCATCGGCCGATATACTATCCAAACTGCACAAAAAGCTAAGTCTGTCTATGCTGAGATGCAGATCATGACCATCAAAACCTACAGGTTGTTGTACCCAAAATTAACTTTTTGGCATTTTGTATAAATTGAGCTAAATCTTGTTAAAATGCCATGTTGAGTCAGTTTTAGGTCAAACCAATCATAGAATCTTGGTGGGTTTCTGTCAAGGAACACATGTGCAAAATTCTGAAATTTTGAAAATTAGGGTTTTTTCCCCTATTTTCAGGGAAATCCCCCGAAAATAGGACCTTCCCAGAAATGATCGAAAATGATTCTAATAGGCTTAAAAGGCTTCACGATCACATTGGTCAAGTCAGAATCATCAAAAGATAAGTTTTACTCTGGTGGGTCTATTTCTATTTTTCAGGAACAAAGTTAGGAGCTCCACAGCCATTAATGGCAGATTGGCCAGTACCAGGTGCTGAAAGCTAAGCTTCAAAAGCTTCAACGACACAACCATGGCGGAAAAGGTCAAAAAATATGCTATTTAATGAAGGAGATTCCTGAAAGTGAAAAAGGTCAAAATTTGACTAACTCTGGAGGTGTTACGAAGGGGAGATTGCTCACATGTTGAAAAGGCGCCTTTTTCAAGCAGGGGCGCCCATGATCTTTGAAGGTCAAATGTAGTCAGTAAGATCATCCGAAGCAGTCATTCTCGGCGTTTGATTGCTGGCTCAACAATGAAACAAACATCCAGATCATCTGATGAATAGATCACAAGCAGCTGCTGACGAAGCAAAAAGAGGTAGTTGAGGAAATATCAAGAAACCATAGTTGACGACAAAGTTCTAAGAAAAAAGAGCCTTTCCAAAAGAAAGGCGCCCTTCTTTCTTGACCTCCAGATGCTGATAAATGACAAAAGGCTTCCCAGGATATCTTTCTCAGCCCAAGTAGATCTCGGAAACGCAACTGCAAGCATCAACACCTGACAGAGCAGTCAACGGATAATCTGGATCAAAGTAGGCAACTTGTCAGATAGAAATAATCAGGCTAAAAGGCAAAAGCACCCTTTTCAAGGAGGGGCACCCTTGGATAAAGGAACCCTAAACCGAAATCCAGGTTTTCTGAAGACAATCATTTTTGGCGAAGCAGAGCTGGGTACCTGATGAGACATCAAGCTAAATCATTTGACCCTCCAATCAACGAAAAATCCAGATCAAGGCACGAGAGGTCATTTCAAAAAAAAGCTGAAGAACGAAGATTGAAAAATCACTAAGGCATTGGCAAAAGCGCCTTTTCTTTGGAAAGGCACCCATTCTTTTGGAGCCTTAAACTCAGCTTTTTATCAAACAGTCTCCCAGGCACTTCTCTCCAGTTTGGATCCAGCTCCGCAGTGAATGTGTCTATGACATCTTAGGATCAACAGACAACGCTAGATTTAGGATCAAACAGAGGGGTTTTCATGAGAAAAATACTTTAAAAACTTGCAAAAGACCAAAAGGGACGCCTAAAAGAAGTCAAGGGTCAATTGTTGACTAAAGTCAAGAGCTTTTTGAGTTAAAGTTGGCTAAAATGCTCCACAATTGGTGGAAATCACCTTTTAAACTTTAGATCAAGCCCAAATCACCTTTTGAGCTTGAGTCAGGTCCCCAAATTTGTGGATCTGAAGCTTAAGCATATATATTCAAGGAGAAGGCGTCCCACTTCATTATTTCATTGTAGGTTGAAAGATAAAAAACAGCCACAAGCTCTCAAGGACGCCATTAAAGATCTGAAGGAGGTTTTCATTAGTTCTTCATTTTTCTTCCAGATCTAAAGCAGGAAAGGATTGCTATTTTGAGGATTGGACCAGAGATAGATTTTTTTTCAAGAAGATCAGATAAAACTTCCAATTCACCTTCTGTCTATTTCCTCTCTTCTTGTCTTAGGTTTTCTTGCATCTGACAGAAAAAGCAACAGGCTACATCAGATCAGATCAACTGGGTAGATTCAACATCATTTTCCGGAGAAACCCATCTCGACAAATTTTCCAAAATCAACAAACTTGCTGCCCCTATTTTTCGGGGTTTTTTTCGAAAAAGTTTCAGAATCCAAATTCTGAGGAACTGGGTTTGTTCAGCATTGAAGCACGAACAAAACCCATGTGCCAGATTTTTTCCAGAAAAATACTTCTCGGCAGGGCGCTATTTTTAAGGGTTTCGAAAATCATCTGAACTAGGTCAAGCTTACAGTCAATCTTCAAGTTTTTCAGGATGCAGTACTCCCAGGTGCAATACGAGACCAAGACGGTCTTACTCCATGATTACCTGAAAACAGTTGACACAAATCTGCACCAAGTAAATCCAGTGGTCGATTTGGAGCAGCTAGAAGGCATGAATCAAATAACATTGCAGAATATCAAAGAATCCGGGTTGCTATAGGCCGCATCAATTCCCATCACACTACAAAGCGTAGAGCTTGTAATTGCTTGTATCAAGCATTACAACCCTACCACCAGAGAAATCAGAGCAGCAGATGGAAGAATTGTTTGCAGTTTAAAGCCTCGGGATATCGAAAGATGTTTTGATATTCCATCACATCCTAACAGCAAAGTCATATCATTGACGGAATGTGAAAAAGCATTTGAGACAGCTAAGGACAAATGTCAAAGGATTATGGCCGAAAAATGGCTAAAAGTGACAAAGGAAAACTTGCCTAAGCCGTTGGGACGAGAAGAATGCAAAGATGAGTACACAGTGTTAATCACTCTACTCAATAGAATCACTAGAGAAGAAGATGGTCATCAATTCCAGCCATGGATGTACTACGTCATCGCTAAAATCATTGGCAGAAGGGAATACTATGACTGGGCCACTTTGATCAGTGAGGCACTCCACCGACAAATCACTGGGTATCTGGAAGCTCATAGGTTCCACATGTGCTCTTACCTGGTATACTTGATCGCCTTCCAAGGTGAATTCAGGTTATTGAACAACGTGGGAACCTTAGGTGTGCAAAAGGTTCACGAACATTTCACACGTCTTGAGTTTACTCAAGCGGAAAGGCACTTCAAGAAAAAAAGTGATCTCTTCACCATGCACACAGTATGTGAGCTTAACCATGAGATGCACGTGCGTATTTCACAGACAGCCAGAGAGGCAATGGCAGATTGGGCAGATTGGTTCATCCAATTTCCTACATTCTCCTACATATGCGTGTATGGCTACATTGGCCACCCCGGCATGCTACCAAGATACCCTTCAGATAGGGTAGTCTTCATGGAATTCTTGAGGCAGTTGTTAGAGGTTCATGTATACTTGCGCTTGAAGAGGAAGACAGCTGTTAACTTTCCCGTTGAAATGGGACTATATAGATGTGGATTCGCGGCAGATGCAAAGATGATGGGTCAAGAAACAACGAGGTTCAACCTCAAATATCTCATTGATAGAAGATCCTATGATCCCAGAGGACTCTATGGAGCACACCTTGAGCAACACTCGTCACATAAGTCTTCTATGGAAGATTATTGGGTGAATTGTAAAGACGAGTATGAAGTGCAGAGAAGGAACTACATCAGATTCAGACTCCCACAAATTGCTGATTTCATGTTAGTAGACATTGAGGGCCTGTCAGATGATGAAGGGGAAGTCATTCTCCCCTCATTCTTTGCAGATTCAGTTGACTCCCAACCGCTCCCGAGAGTGGATTGGTATGCCAAAGAAGACACATCTATAGAAGAAAGAACGAGTAGAGTGGTTAGAAATAGCCAACTCTATCTCGACAGCAAGAATTCTAGGAAGGTGATACCTCACAGAATAGAGCTGCCATAGGTTCAGTCTACACCACCTTCCACTTCAAGAAGGAAACCTAGACAGAAACAATGGTGCAATCCTCCCCGAGGGATGAGGATGTCAAAACCTAGAACACAGAGGACACCAGTGGAGAAAGCCACACATAGTCCTGACATAATCATGGGTATTGCTGCCCCAGAACAAAGAGTAGAGACTGCTATCCCTGATTCAGCAGAAGTTATCACAGAGGAACCAGCAGCAGTAGTTGTTGAAGAACCAGTGGCTGAGCCAATGGCGGAAGCAACGACAGTAGAAGCAGCAGCAGAAACGGTGCCTGTTATGGAAACAGAGCCGCCTACATCACCAGTGTCACAACATACACAAGTCCTCATCGACTTGGATTCGCCACCGAGAGACATTGCTCCAGCACAGTCTCACACATCTAGCGTTCAAGGGCCTCACGTCCCTCCTAGTGAAGTTCGCCGAGATTCTATTTGGCTCGAAGGCTTCCTAGGAAGGAAGAGGGAGAAACCCTCCTATGAACTTGACTTTACCGAATTCGACCACATCCCACAAGACACGCCGGCGAAAAGGTTGAAGAATCAAGTTCACATAGAAAGGAATGCAGAATGTGAGATCATCATAGAGACTGCCGCTCCACCAGTAGAGAAAAGCATACACGAGGTTCAAGTAGAGGACTACACTTTGTCTCAACTTAACCTCGGGAAGACTACACGACAGGTGGAGGCGGATCTTCTTGGAATAGCTTCGGTGAGCGCACAAGAAAGAATGGCCAAGGATGGTAAAGAAAAGGCATCCTTAAAGGCTGAAAATCAGAAACTGAGGTCTTACATAAGCAGCTTGATACATGGCACACCAAACGTCTCAGCCTTACCAGCAGGACTACTAGATCTCCCCGCCAAACAGAATCATCGACAATTGTTAACATTCGGCAAACACTTGAGAAATCAGGTGGAAGAGTTTGTTCTCAAGGGTAGATGCGTACTGGGAAACCTATACCAGTTACGGGATAGAGCACATGAACTTCGTGTAGAGATCCAGCAGTCGGAACAGAGGATTGCAGAAAAGAGGCTTGAAGACGAAAGCACAATTGCAGATTTGCAATTAGCATATCAATCAGTATACTCTGAGGAAAACAAGCAACATCTTTTTGCTTGGAAAGAACAATTAGCGTACAAGGTGAAAGCCTACGACGCTCATTTAGTAGAGATGATTGATTACAGAAGGGTGGTTGCCACTATTATCAACTTCACAAGAATGTTGGTAATATCTTTCCCTTGCATGGAATATCAGCATGAAGGAGGAGAATATGTCGAGTTGGTGACTGTACAGAACAAGTTCAGAGATGTCATCCGCAATACCTTTCTTGATGATCTAGAGGGTTGCAAGCTGGCTAAGGTAGCAGCTTTATCAACCAAGTTAGAAGAGGCAGCATCTCAATGCATTGACTTCAGAAATCAGCTCACAACGGGTGAGATCATGCTACGACGCCACGTCATCATTCTACGGAGCATTAACTCCCCAGAAGCTGATGAAGTCAACCAATGGATAGAGACATTGTTGATTAGTGGCGAGCTATAAATGCACCAGAGAAGGATGCCATACACCCTCCAAGTGGCATTCATGAGACTTGAGTTGACTTGATGCTTCTTTCCAAGTCAACTCAAGGTGCTATTAAATGTAGCTGGAGTTAACTTGATGCATCTTTCCAAGTTTAACTCCACTTTCCTTAAATCATGCGTTGTCAGATCCCACTGATTAAGGATGTCTAATTGGCTTCCATAATTCGTGGATCTTAGATCTCCACTAAATGTGGATGTATATTTTGGAGGGATACTTTACATTTAAGTTCACCTTTAGTTTGCTTTCAGTCAACTGAAGTAGTTTCCAGTTGAATCTTTGTTTACTTTCAGTTAACTGAAGTAGTTTTCCAGTTAACTGCTTGTTCCCCCTTTTTAGGAATAAATCTTGCTAATTGATTGGCAAGAACTCATTGTTAACTCAAGGAGATTTTGGGGTTGCCCACTCCTTTGAGTTCTATAAATAAGAGCCTTGGGCTCATTATTTGTTGAACCTTACTTGCTATGCAAAATTGCTGCGCCATTGTTGCCAACAAGCTTTGAAAGCGAATATTTGTTCACTCTTGGATGAGAGTTCGTTGGATGATTGTAATTGTGCATGATTTCGTGCCTTTGCTCTCCCAACTTTTGTAATTCGTTGATGAAGCATTGAAGAGGAATATCAGAAGGCGCTTGCGTTTTGATCATCTTATTTGAGTTATGTCTACGTCTTGTGTTTAATAGCTTGTTGTCTCATTTCCCTCCTCGGATAGGAGTCCCTCCTCCTTGGATATTTGTTATTGACAGTTATCGTTTGATGTTGTTTAATGTATTGACTTCCAAGCTATACTTCGGATAGGAGTCCCTCCTCCTTAGCAAGCTTGTTGGCCAAGGCATCGTGATTTTGTTGTTTCTAGTAAACTATTTCTTAAGCTCATACCTCGGATAGGAGTCCCTCCTCCTTGGCAGATCTCAGATCTAGTTTACCGTGCAGAGTGTTTGCTTGTACCAACCTTATCCCGGTGTATACCCGAGAGTTCAGAGCCTCGGTCATATCCTCTGGAGACGGTGAATTCAAGTGATCCAACCATCCCATTCCCGCTCCTTTACCCTCATGCTCTGTTCATCTTGAAGGTATTGGATAGATAGAAGCTAGTTAGTCGTAGTTAAGATCTGCAGAAACCAGAGAAAAGCTTAGCTACGGCGCATTGTGTTTATGCACCCTTGTCTCCTGCCGCTGAAGCATAAAAAGATAGAAACTTTGTTAAACATTTCCCTTCCCTACACATTGCTCCCAGCAGAGAGGGACTTCTCCTCTTTAAATAACGAAGAAGTGTTGCAAAACATTTGAAATAGCTGAACGTTTACAATCAGCACTCCAGAGGTGCTGATTTAAACGCCAACAGTTTTCTGGCGCCCACCATGGGGCAACGAGGCATAAAACTTCAAGAAAAGCTAAACGCTTTTATGACACGGGAATGACTATTTGGCATCCTTGGGCACCAGTAGAGCAACCTGATCTTGTTCCAGCAACTCTCCAACCAGATCTTACATACATTGAAGGAGAGCAATCGGATATTATCAGCAGCTTGCGGATCTTCATCTTCGAGAAGAATACATCACCAGCTCAGTGGAGAGCCGCAGCCATCACTCTGGACCAAGAAGAAAGAAAGGCTGATCTAGCAGCCGAAAGACCAGTGTTACCACCACCTGCGTGGCAGTAAGCATCCTGGCTTACCAAGTATATACAAGAAGGAGGACCAATCCTCTTTTTCAAGAAGTCGGAGAAGCATCTGACACAGAGCAGATATTTCAAGAGGTTCGAGAGCAATTTCTAGAAGAACCACAGCAATGGCCGACAACGTTAATATTCATAACGGCAATGGCTGTAATAACGGCAACAACAACAATGGCAATGGCAACAATGGCAACGGTAACTACATCAACAATCTTTTCGGCAATGGCCGAAATGCAAGAGTTGCCAGACGTGCTGCCCCACTTCCATGGGGTAACAACATAGGTCCATTAGCCTTACAAGGCAATCATGAACTTCCCAAGGGATCACGGAAGCATTTCCCAAGATTCTATGGTGACGGGACTAGACATCCTGATGAACATCTCTTAGCATTCACAACGGCCTGTTCCGTTCTATCTGTGCCACATGAAGATATCGCCGTTCGACTCTTTGTCGAAACTCTTGAAGCAAATGCAGCTGACTGGTTCAATCATTTGCAACTAGGGATTATCACAAACTGGGAAGACATGAGCGAAAAGTTCTTGGCTAGATTCAGACCTGCTGAAGACAGTCATCAACTATTTGCCCGTTTATCTAACTCAAAGATGGAGTCCACAGAACCGATGAGGGGGTTCCTAGCAAGGTTTAACCACCTAGTTACACGGCTTTCACACACAATGAATCCATCTGACGAGATCCTGATGAGCAGCTTCATCAACGCCCTACCCTCAGAAATAGCCTTTTTCATAAAAGGAAGTCATGAAGAAGACTTGCTGGTAGCTTAAGAGAAGGCTATCCAGCTGGAGGGTCACATGATCACTACGGGAAAGATGAAGAACGATGCTATCAGACCGCTGGTCCAAGCATCAGCTGATCCATTGCTACAGAAGGTAGCAAACGAGGTGACCATCCTCAAAAGACAGTCACCCAACCAAGGGAAACAAGCAATGCCCACACCACCATCATATCAGCCTCAACAGTAGTACCAGCCTCAATAGCAGTACCAGCCTCAACAGCCTTATTAGCCAAAGAAAAATAATTTCCAACCATTCAACAACTTCAAGCCGAAGTTTTCAGGACCTGAGAAGTCCAACGTGTTCTGTTGTTTCCATGATTCAGATGAACACACTGGGTCTTCATGCCCTGAGAATCAGAGAATGAACCAAATAATGGGATATGTCAGAGATACAGTTCCAAGCTCCAATATAGTACCTTCAAATTCGAACGTTGCTCCACCTCAGATGGAAAATTTCGATGGCGACTCCGCAACGGGATACTTTCATAGCGAACCCGTAAATCAAGAAGAAGAAGACTACCGTCAATTCAATCTTGCTGTCAATCACGAGAACCTGTCAACACCTGTGTTTACACGTGCTCAGCATTTCAAAGCACAAAAAGAAGAAGACAAAAGATGACAGTCCAATGAAAAGGGAAAAGAAGCTTCCACTTCTAATCCCAAGTCTACACATGAGTTCGTCACACCAGTTCCTCAAGAGCCGTCTTCGACGAGTTTTGACATAGTGACATCCATGATGAAGACGAAGGTACAAATTTCACAACTGGAATATCTCCAAGACCATCCCGATCAAATGGATCGAATTCTCAAAGTGATTCAGAAGCCAATCGTTATACAGCCCACATTGCTAGCATCTTCCGTACCAGCGGGAGAAAAGCCCAAACCTTTTTACATATCTTTGTATATGGGAGGATATAAGCTTAGCAATTGTATAATTGATTCAGGGGCATCTGACAATGTCATGCCTTTGCAAATCATGAAAGCTTTAGGACTATCATGCACGGAAACCAAAGAAAAGTGTTATTCACTTGAATCAAAACCCGTGCCATTGGTGGTTCAGCTGAAGGATGCTCAAGTAAGACTCGCATCCTGCCCAGAAAAGAAGATCATGATGACCATTCTCATAGCTGATATCCCAATCAGTTATGGAATGCTCCTGAGCAGAAGCTTCTGTAAAGATCTCGGAGGTGAGATTCAACTGGATTGGTCGTACGCGACGATCCCATTGAAAAAGAGCACTTTCAAGTTGGAACCTGAGGCTAAGTCAACATTCACGGTGGTGAAATCTCAAGACCCACAAGCACAAGTGCTACATCAGAGCACGGGTCCTGGCACGTATGCCATGCTGTCAGAAGTAACTGAAGAAGATGAAAATATTGCACTTACCACGCAAACATTGAATCAATATGCAAGA
>VDFB02256132.1:189386234-189783393 GCA_007258455.2 Sequoia sempervirens
TTTGAGGGCCATGCATGATACCCCTTTGTCAGGACATCTAGGTTTCTTCAAAACATATTGTCAGATACGTGAGAGGTTCACTTGGAAGGGATTGAAGGATGATGTGTTGTAGTATGTTAGAGAGTGCTTGGCTTGTCAGTAGAACAAGGCATAACACATTCCCTGCAGGTCTTCTACAACCATTACCAAAATCTGAACAAAAGTGGGAAGGAACATCCATTAATTTTATGACATGATTGCCACGTGTCCAGGGGAGAGACTGCATATTTGCAATTGTGGATAGATTAACAAAATATGCCCATTTCTTTGCTATATCTATCGATTACACTGCAGTTCAGGTGGCAGAATTATTCTTCAGGGAGCTGTTCAAGTTACATAGACTCCCCAAAACGATTGTTAGTGATCGTGACAACAGGTTTCTAAGTATGTTTTGGCAAGAGTTGTTCCGTTTGGCAGGCACAAAATTGACACCAAACACGAGCTACCATCCTCAAACTGATGGCCAGACAGAGATAGTAAATAAATGGATTGAGGGATATCTACAAAATTATGTGTCAGGGCAGCAGCGTGCTTGGATCAGATGGTTGCGTTTAGGTGAGTATTGCTACAATACCACCTACCACATATTGATTGGCATGTCTCCCTTCAGGGCCTTATATAGGTATGATGCCTTATCATTTGTAGATTTGGCCTTTGATGATAGTAGAGTCCCACGGGCCAAGGAGACAATGCAAAACTATCACGATATTCTCAAGGCATTGAAGGACAATCTGCAACATTTACAGAACCAACAAAAAATGTATGCGGATAGGCACAGAGTTGAGAGATTACTTGAGGTTGGAGACTTAGTTTTTCTGCGTTTGCAGCCATACCGACAATCCTCATTGAAGAAAAGTGGTGTAGAAAAACTTAAGCCATGCTTTTATGGACCTTACAGGGTAGTGAGGAGAATTGGTGAAGTTGCATATGAATTGGAACTTCCAAAGGGCAGTAAGATCCATAACGTCTTCCATGTGTCTTGCCTCAAGAAGGCATTGGGTCAGCAGGTTGTGGCATCTCCAGAGCTTCCTCCACTTGATGAAGAAGGAAATTTGGTGTTAATTCTTGAAGGTATTGCAGATTGGAGAGAGAGGAAGTTGAGAAATAAGGTGATTCAAGAATATCTGATCAAATGGAAGGGTTTACCAGTTGAGGATGCAACTTGGGAAGGGGAAGAGATTCTGCAGCATCCCGATTTGAGATTGCTAGAGGACCAACAATCTTGGGAAGGGAGGACTGTAATATCCCTCTTCGTTTGATATCACTTGTGAAGGAATTTTCTAATCTTTCATTCCCGGAGATTAGAAATAAATCATAATATAAGGGAATAAGAGAATAATTAAATTGAGGCTAAAAAGCTATAGTTTGTGAGTTTATTTAATTATTCATTATTATTAATGGGGGCCCACTTTAAGTTACAACGTTACAACTCCTATCCCTAGGCGACTCAACTTGGGGGTTAATAAATCAAAATATGCCTAAGTCGATTATTCTCCAATAAGGGCAAATTATTGAAAATGGATAAGTTCGTGATTTTTTTGATAATGGAAATAAAATCTTCATTGGGGACCGACTGCCTTTTGGTGAAGACGAGTTTGGCAACTCAGAAAATAATAAAAGGCTCATTTTGAAGGAAGGCGGCATATTGGAAAATTGTTTGATTTTTATTTCTCTTGTCGTGTTGTGAAGAAGCTCACATCAGGACGTAGCCCCTGAGGAGATTGGGATGAAAACCCCAATCTTGGTTTGATTTTCTCTAGAACGATTGTAATTCTGTGCAAGACAATATGTGAAATTTGATAAAGGTGTTGAAGACACGTGAAGATAATCCAAACTGATTTCTAGAAGATGTGTTGCCTCTGGAGTGGAATCGCTGCATACAATGACTGAAGCGTGGCCTGTTCTTTAAGTATATGTTGCTAGCTGAGTGTCACGTGGGGTTTGAAGGCCGAATCATGCTTGTGTAGTCGTTGAGGCACTCTTAACATCAGGTTGTGGATCCCAAAGGAGTTCTGGGCGCACAACTTAATCATTCTGTTTTCAGACCAGCGTCTCCAAGTTATCTAATATTTATGCTTTACTATTTCATTTCTGAAATACTGTATGTAGTCACCAATATAAGGAACTCTGTGTAGTTAGGTGTCAATGCTAGTAATATCATTCTGGAATAGTCCCTATGCATGTCTCGGGTTATAATATAGTTCTAGGCGATTTCCAAGCCAAAATAGTTGTATTGAAAATTCAGGACAGGTCTCTGTTGCATGCATTTCATTTCATGAAGTTGTTTATCATTTATGCAAACTATTGAATGCAATCATAAATCATAAATTCTATTAAACTGAAAATTTCAAAAGAAATCTACATTTTACTGGGAAAGTATATTTCAGTGGTGTTGGTGTACGTTTTATCATCCACCGAACACACAGAATAAAATGTCCAGAGACACTCTATCCTCTCTTGAAAAACCACCGCGTATGCTAAGATTGCGAGAAGATCATATGGCGATTCCAAGGTTTCTTTTATCAGGTCTTGACGTGTGGATAAGCTCAATGGGCGTTGTGATTTGCTGGTAATACACAAGGGGACTTACGTTAAAGAAATTTTCACAAGTTTGGGACTTAGGCGGATTTATCATTAAAGGCTCTCTTCAATTAGGACTTCAATGTGGATCTCGAAAAAAATGGCAAAAAGATAAGGGTTTAAGGGATCTATTCTATGCCTAAGAATTTAAGAGACAGTAAAGATCCGGTGAAAGGGATAACCGCACTTTGTTTCGCCTCCTGTTGGACAACTTACGCAAAGTGGGTGCAATCTTCAAGGGGGTGTGATTGTAATTTTCAGATCTCGAATGAGACCGAAGTTAGGCGTCCACAATTACAAGCTCAGGCTAACTTTACGCATCGAATGCAAATCATCCATTCGAAGAAAGTATGAGCAATATTTCACTGTTGAATCTATACGATCAATCTCTCATTCACTTAACCAACTTTCAAAGCAAATTCTACTTAATCTAATTCTAACTTTAATCTATGGCGGAAGAAGATATGCAACCTCGCTTACTACTTGACAATAAAAGTTATTCAAAGCAAATCATGCATAAGAGCTTTTATTATCGGAAATAGTCTCAATGCAACAATTTCATACACTGTCTCCACACACATGAAAGTGAGAGATCACTAGTTTAAATAGAGTTTCAAAAATCAAAAGAAGGGTCGAGATTAAAACAATATCAACGGCCAAGATTATTACAACTCAACCCTAATTAGGGTTGCCCAAAATAACATGAGTTATCAATCAGTAAACAATCAGTAACAGGCAGTGAAGGGGCAGTTGGAGCTATCATCAAGGAGAGGTGTCCCTATCTGCTTGGTCAGCATTGCACTCGATGAACCTGGACATGACTGCGATAACCTCCTCCATCATGACGGGCGGCAGCATGCTAATCCGGAATTCTAGTCCATCCAAGTCCTCAGCACATTTGGCGAATGTGCTTGCCCAATCTGCCTCCTGCTTCACAAAATCATTCCGAATGGTCAAGAGACTCGCCACTTTCGCGAAGTCCCATCTCAGAATTGGTCCAGTAGCCAAGAAGAAAACCTCTTGAACCTTACGTTTCAACCACTCCAGCTGCATTTCGTTTTCCCGGACAATCTCACGGTCAAACACTTCTGCAACTGTCATATAAATTTTCTCCTGGATTTCTTTGACCTGCTCTTCCACTCTGAGCCCATCTGTTTTCGCCCTCTCCAGAATCTCTCTCCGTATAGTCATTGCCCAAAACCAATGGTGAAAATCATATGTTGCTCCTGCAGCAATCACCCTTCTTTCAACCAACTCTTCCCTTGGGAGGCCTTTCAAGACCCTAAGGCTTGGAATAAGCCTCTCCTGCATGTCTGGAATACATTCCCATGTCTCTGCCATATCAACAAGTCTGGAAAGAAAAGAAGAGGTTTGCCCATAGGCAAGTGCCAATTTCTCCATGAACGAGGCTGCTTCCGTGCCTTCGCTTATCATCCACTCCTGAGCCTCCTTGGCTGTGACCATCCCTTGCTCCACATCCTCGGCTATCTCCTGTGAGGAATTAAGGAGGGGAGGAGCTACTGCATCACCCTGATTAAGTGGCTAGGTCAAATGCCGTATGTACTCCTTCAGGCGTTCAACTTCCTTTTTATACTCCTTTTTCGCCACATCTTTTTCCAGTCTCGCCTTGATAGTTGAGACGGAATTATCTAGTTCCTCCACTTCCTGACCTTTTGTGGTTGGGCCAAGATCTATGGTGCTTATGGCGTACTCTTGAGGAGTGATCTCGTCTTGTGGCTTGTTCACTGTTGGTACTGCGATGTGTATGGAACGACTGCCTACCTCGTCCCACTGAATAGTGGAAAATTTCTTGGCCGGCTTCTTAATTGCAACCTGTTCCAACCTTGCCAAGAAATCCGCAGTATCATCTTCCTCTTGGGCTTCCTCTGGTGCCTAGATCTTCATCCTTTCTATCAGCCACTCCGAAATGGTAGGCTGCTCAATTCCATCTTCTACCTGAACATCCTCCTCATTTGGAACATCCACTACTTCTCTGAGAGCGGAAATCATTCCCTCTTCGAAGTCATTATGTTGGACTTCCATCTCATTATCTGAACCCAGTATTTCCGTGCCCGTAGGTGATGAGGGCTCCTCGTCATCCAGCTAAATAGGCTCATTGTTCTCTTCCTGAACTGTAGGAGGTACAATCATTTCAACCAAGGATTCATCTATGGTGGCCACCAACTCGTCAATATTCCGATGCGCAGAACGAGATGGTTCTCCTTTCTGTCTTTTCTGAAGTTTCTACACTCGGAACTACTTCCTTCCTTTTCTCTCCAATCTCAACCAAATCCTGATGGGATGCGCCAGCATTGGGGGAATACGATTCTGTCTCGCTCAGTAAATCATACGTGAGCGTTATTCTTTTTTGTCTCATCTCCTGGACATGATGGTCAACCCACCACTGAGAGTACTTGGTCACTGGCCTCATCAAGGTTGCCAAATCTGAGTGCTCAGGCTCTGACCACCTTATGGGAGGAAGAGGTCGACTCTCCTCGAAGCGTGGCTGGATATAATTCCTATCGTCCTGCAACTGATCAGGCACCCGACAAAGTTCAATTGCCCTCATGAAGTCAACTGGCATTCTGGACCATAATCTCCTTCTAACCTCATATTCATCAGCAATGTTTGCCCAGAAGTCCTCCAGTTCCACCCTGTGCTTGTACCTTCTCTCATCCACTGTCTGGATGTGATGATGTGGGTCAAAATTGGCCCTGGACTTGTAGGCTGTGAACGGGTACCACTGGATCTCCAACCTGGCGCTCTCAGCTGCCTATGCTGACGGACAGGATTCTAACATATTCCCGATGAAAAATGGGAATGTAACAGATGCCTTCTTGGTTGGCCTCTGGATGTTTTGATATTCTTCTAGCTGCCTCAGGACTTCGAGTAGAATCATCCGATTTGTCGGATAAACGGGCAACTTATAGGGATTTCCAGTAAATCCCTGGATCCTGACATATGTAAATTTTGGAAACTGGATGAACCAGGATCCGTATTTACTGATCAAACTTTTTGCCTCATGACTCAGCCTTTGATGCACTCCTCCTTGAAGTATTCTGGTAATATGCATTAAGAAGGCATCGTGCACCCGTCTGAAATGAGACTTCTCCTTCAGCTGGAGTTGTGGGTAACAATCATAAGGTCTGAGTTCCAACTTGCCCTTGCAAACTAGTCCTAGATATTTATATGACCTGGCCAATAAGTAGACAATATACGAGCTCATGTGAAAAGACTTAGTCTCCTCCAAATTGACCAACTGCTTGTGAAGATTGTTACTTATCATTCGAGACCAATTGAACATTTTTACGCCAGAAGTGATTTCATCTATGAAGTAGTACATCCAGCTCTCGAAAAATGTACCTTGAGGGTTGCCAGCTATTCTATTCAGCATCAAAATGATGTCCCCATAGTCCTCTTTAAAGTCCGTCCGACGTGGCCTTTTAGGCATCTTCTTTATTGACGGTTTAGGTTTATCCAGCCATGCCTTGTTAACATTTGTGGCGCATAAATCTGGCTGACTGTCATACAAATGCTTAGCTTCCTCCTTGGTCTTATAAACAATCCGAGAATGTGCTGGGATGCCGAAAGTTTCTTGAATTGCCACCTCGCTCAAGTGTGCCAAAATTCTGCCGTCAGGTGCAATGATCTGCCTCTTCTGAGCATCATAGTTGATAGCACATTCTACCATCAATTCTGCACAATCCATCGCAGGCGGGAATCCAGCTGCCTGAAAAATCCCATTTCTCATCATCCGCCTGGCTATTGGTGTCAGAAGTCCGTTCTGTCCATACACTCTTTTCTTGAACTCTTCGAAGTCGACATGTCCCAGATTGGTGTCTGCGACATTTTTCCATTTTGAATTAATTTTAGACTCTCGCTGGACACCTTTGCTGGCGAACTTCATGGCTGCCTTCTTTGATGATTCGCTTACCGTGGTCATCAACCTGCAGTCAAAAATACTAACATTAATATGTAGACTTTTAAAATAATTTACTTTCGCGCCTTGTGTTCGAATAATTTACTTTCAGCTTATTAAATAATTAAATTTCTGCGAAAAAGCAAGCTGAAAGTAAATGGATGAAGCTGAAATTTTAGCCAGAACCTATCCAACATGAAAGAGACAGAGGAAGAATGGCGAACTTAATCAATTGAACTTCAAACCTCAGTAAAAGACTTCCGGCTGCAAATCAGATTTAAACTTCGAGAATTAAATCAAAAAGCAAGTGATGAAGTGCGCCCCTCTTGCACAGAAGAATTCGACTTTCAGCAAATAAATCTTTTCACTTCTCGAGAAAATTCTTCTTCAGCATAAAATTACTTCTTCCTCTGGGAAATTCGAACTTACCTGCAGAATAATTACTTGCCTTAGACTTTCGAGAGAGTTTCAACTTTTCTTCAGCTGTGTCTGTGAAAAATGAGTTGCTGAAACTCATTATAATGCTGAAGAACTTGATTTGTTTTAGCAACTGCCTTCTTCTTTCTCGATCTCGATTTGTTTTCTCTTGTTCAAACAGGCAAGTTTCCTTTATTTTTCGAAAAGAATCGGTGTCGAGCTTATCCAGGCAAATCTCTTTGATTTTCAAAAAATTGATTTTTGCTTGAAATGTTTATCTTTAATTCTTGAATTTTTGAAAATAAACATTAAATGTCTAATTAAATTCGGTTTTCCAAGTTTAAATTCATGGCGAATTTAATTTTGCCCATCGGATTTTATCTTTGTCCGGCGCAATTTATTTTCTTCCAACTCTCGTCTGGCGAATTTAATTTTGTCCAAGGCCTTTCAAATTTCTAAGTATTGGAAATAAATTATTAAAATATTAAAATATTTTAATTTATTCCAACCCGTTCGTTTTGGACCCATGGCTATTTTGATTTTCTCTTCATTTTCTTTGGCTAAAAGTTTATTTTCCAATTTTATTCCCAATTTCGTCTAGCCAAGTCAAAATTTTAGCCATTTCGTCGATAAATGTTATGCCAGATCCTCATTTTTTTCCTGCCATGGCGAACTTTTAATTGCACCGGGCACATTTTCTTCTGCCAAAGTCAAATTTTCTCTCGCTCGGGCGAATTTAATTTAGGCAAAGTCTTGGTCTAGATGTCTTCCTTAGGCGAAATTCCATGATGCTTGACAAATTTTTATCTTCCTTAGCCAAAGGCGGACTTTCTCAACTCCTTGCCTTGTGCACTTTTCTCTGTATACTTGGCTAATTTTTCTTCTAAACATCCATACTTAGGCGATCTTAATTTTTCCCTCTTCCTTTCATACTAGGCGAACTTCATTTTATTCTTTGCATGTCCTAGGCGGACTTTCCCAAGTCTTTACCTTTCATTCTTGGCCAAAATTCGCACTTCTCCTCTTGAAAGTATTAAAATACTTAGCCAAAATTTTAATTTTCCTTCCTTTTAGGCCTCTATACTTGGGAAAATTTTCGGATTTTCCTTTACTAGGCCCCAAACACTTAGCAAAAATTGTAATTCTTCCCCTTTATAGACCATGGCGGACTTCCCAAGAGTTAGGCCAAGGTGTGGCGGACTTCAAAGATCATTTTCCAACCCTTTCTAAGTCAAGGCGGACTTTACAACGTCTTAGACAAGGTGTGGCGGATTTTAGAACCTCTTTGCCAAGTCCCCTCAAGGTATGGTGGACTTTGGATGATCCTTGCCATCTTCTTCATATTGCTGGGCGGACTTTCCACTTGCCTTGCCAAGTCTAGGCGGACTTTGGTCAAGGCTTGCCATTCTTCCCTTTAGGCATGGCAGACTTTCCATGATCCTTGCCATTCTTCCTTCCGTCCCACATTTTAAGGGCCAACTTCTTCTCTTTGAAAATGGCGAATTTTCCAGACTTAAGCAGATTTTCATCATGAATTTCATTCTTTCTTGGTTGATTTTTCTGTGATTTCTACCTCAGATCTAACTGATTTTCAAAGATTTTTTCAGAATTTGATGTTTTTCAGTTTGATTTTCCTGATTTTTGACTGATTTTTCCATGCTTTTTCTGATTTTTCACTTGATTTTTCGATTTTCTCTTTGATTTTTCAACGGTTTTTCGATTTTTTTGGTTGATTTTTGGATCTAAAGATGGAAAGTTGACTCGTTGACTAGGGTTGACTTTGTAAAAATAGAAAAAGCAAAACCCCTAAAAAATAGGGAACCCCGTTTGGTCCAAAAATGCCAAAAATGAAAA
This sequence comes from Sequoia sempervirens, assembly GCA_007258455.2. Lineage (NCBI taxonomy): Eukaryota > Viridiplantae > Streptophyta > Pinopsida > Cupressales > Cupressaceae > Sequoia > Sequoia sempervirens. The sequence goes on from VDFB02256132.1 coordinate 189,395,044, forward strand.
AACGAAAAAGCAAAAAAGTAGATTCCCTAAAAAATAGGAAGTGTCAGAATTGGCCGAATGCATAGGCGATCTTCGTTTCTCGGGCCTTCTGAGCACTTCTGTGACATTTATGCACTGATTCAAGCATGGACTATTGACTTGGCTCGGATGACTCTCGGCAGACTGACTTGAAACTCCCAAAAAGGTGACCTCACAAAACCGTTGCACGGAGACAAAACCCTAAAAACTAGCAGACTACTGGGGGTCCCCATTCGCGATGGGGCGATGTGTGAAAAGGTCACAACAAGTGGTATCAGAGCTGTTGTACCCAAAATTAATTTTTTGGCATTCTGTGTAAATTGAGCTAAATCTTGTTAAAATGCCATGTTAAGTCAGTTTTAGGTCAAACCAATCATAGAATCTTGATGGGTTTCTGTCAAGGAACACATGTGCAAAATTCTGAAAATTTTGAAAATTAGGGTTTTTTCCCCTATTTTCAGGGAAATCCCCCGAAAATAGGACCTTCCCAGAAATGATCGAAAACGATTTTGATAGGCTTAAAAGGCTTCACGATCACATTGGTCAAGTCAGAATCATCAAAAGACATGTTTTACTCTGGTGGGTCTATTTCTCTTTTCAGGAACAAAGTTAGGAGTTCCACAGCCATTAATGGCAGATTGGCCAGTACCAGGTGCTGAAAGCTAAGCTTCAAAAGCTTCAACGACGCAACCATGGCGGAAAAGGTCGAAAAAGATGCTTTTTGATGAAGGAGATTCCTGAAAGTAAAAAAGGTCAAAATTTGACTAACTCTGGAGTGTTACGAGGGGAGATTGCTCACATGTTGAAAAGGCGCCTTCTTCAAGCAGGGGCGCCCATGATTTTTGAAGGTCAAATGCAGTCAGTAAGATCATCCGAAGCAGTCATTCTCGGCGTTTGATTGCTGGCTCAACAGTGAAACAAACATCCAGATCATCTGATGAATAGATCACAAGCAGCTGCCGACGAAGCAAAAAGAGGCAGTTGAGGAAATATCAAGAAACCACAGTTGACGACAAAGTTCTAAGAAAAAAGAGCCTTTCCAAAAGAAAGGCGCCCTCCTTTCTTGACCTCCAGATGCTGATAAATGACAAAAGGCTTCCCAAGATATCTTTCTCAGCCCAAGTAGATCTCGGAAACGCAACTGCAAGCATCAACACCTGACAGAGCAGTCAACGGATAATCTGGATCAAAGTAGGCAACTTGTCAGATAGAAATAATCAGGCTAAAAGGCAAAAGCGCCCTTTTCAAGGAGGGGCGCCCTTAGATAAAGGAACCCTAAACCGAAATCCAGGTTTTCTGAAGACAGTCATTCTTGGCGAAGCAGAGCTGGGAACCTGATGAGACATCAAGCTAAATCATCTGACCATCAACCAAAAATCCATCAAGGCACGAGAGCGCAAGTCAAGAACGGTGACGAAAAATCACTTAGGCATTGGCAAAAGCGCCTTTTCTTGGGAACCATTCTTTTGGAGCCTTAAACTCAGTTTTTTATCAAACAGTCTCCCAGGCACTTCTCTCCAGTTTGGATCCAACTCCGCAGTGAATGTGTCCGTGACGTCTCAGGATCAACAGACAACGCTAGATTCAGGATCAAACAGAGGGGTTTTCAGGAGAATACGTCTCAGGATCAACAGACAACGCTAGATTCAGGATCAAACTTTTCAGCTTTAAAAACTTGCAAAAGACCAAAAGGGACGCCTAAAAGAAGTCAAGGGTCAATTGTTGACTAAAGTCAAGAGCTTTTTGAGTTAAAGTTGGCTAAAATGCTCCACGATTGGTGGAAATCACCTTTTAAACTTTAGATCAAGCCCAAATCACCTTTTGAGCTTGAGTCAGGTTCCCAAATTTGTGGATCTGAAGCTTAAACATATATATTCAAGGAGAAGGCGTCCCACTTCATTATTTCATTGCAGGTTGAAAGATAAAAAACAGCCACAAGCTCTCAAGGACGCCATTAAAGATCTGAAGGAGGTTTTCATCAGTTCTTCATTTTTCTTCCAGATTTGAAGCAGGAAAGGATTGCTATTTTGAGGATTGGACCAGAGATAGATTTTTTCCAAGAAGATCAGATAAAACTTCCAATCCACCTTCTGTCTATTTCCTCTCTTCTTGTCTTAGGTTTTCTTGCATCTGACAAAAAAAAGCAACAGGCTACATCAGATCAGATCAACTGGGTAGATTCAGCATCATTTTCCGGAGAAACCCATCTCGACAAATTTTCCAAAATCAGCAAACTTGCTGCCCCTATTTTTGGGGGTTTTTCCGAAAAAGTTTTAGAATCCAAATTCTGAGGAACTGGGTTTGTTCAGCATTGAAGCACGAACAAAACCCATGTGCCAGATTTTTTCCGAAAAAATACTTCTCGGCAGGGCGCTATTTTTAAGGGTTTCCGAAAATCATCTGAACTAGGTCAAGCTTACAGTCAATCTTCAAGTTTTTCAGGATGCAGTACTCCCAGGTGCAATACGAGACCAAGACGGTCTTACTCCATGATTACCTGAAAACAGTTGACACAAATCTGCACCAAGTAAATCCGGTGGTCGATTTGGAGCAGCTAGAAGGCATGAATCAAATAACATTGCAGAATATCGAAGAATCCGGGTTGCTACAGGCCGCATCAATTCCCATCACACTACAAAGCGTAGAGCTTGTAATCGCTTGTATCAAGCATTACAACCCTACCACCAGAGAAATCAGACCAGCAGATGGAAGAATTGTTTGCAGTTTAAAGCCTCAGGATATTGAAAGATGTTTTGATATTCCATCACATCCTAATAGCAAAGTCATATCATTGACGGAATGTGAAAAAGCATTTGAGACAGCTAAGGACAAATGTCAAAGGATTATGGCCGAAAAATGGCTAAAAGTGACAAAGGCAAACTTGCCTAAGCCGTTGGGACGAGGAGAATGCAAAGATGAGTACGCAGTGTTAATCACTCTACTCAATAGAATCACTGGAGAAGAAGATGGTCATCAATTTCAGCCATGGATGTACTATGTCATCGCTAAAATCATTGGCAGAAGGGAATACTATGACTGGGCCACTTTGATCAGTGACACACTCCACCGACAAATCACTAGGTATCTGGAAGCTCATAGGTTCCACATGTGCTCTTACCTGGTATACTTGATCGCCTTCCAAGGTGAATTCAGGTTATTGAACAATGTGGGAACCTTAGGTGTGCAGAAGGTTCACGAACATTTCACACGTCTTGAGTTTACTCAAGCGGAAAGGCACTTCAAGAAAACAAGTGATCTCTTCACCATGCACACAGTACGTGAGCTTAACCATGAGATGCACGTGCATATTTCACAGACAGCCAGAGAGGCAATGGCAGATTGGGCAGATTGGTTCATCCAATTTCCTACATTCTCCTACATACGCGTGTATGGCTACATTGGCCACCCCGCCATGCTACCAATATACCCTTCAGATAGGGTAGTCTTCATGGAATTCCTGAGGCAGTTGTCCGAGGTTCATGTCTACTTGCGCTTGAAGAGGAAAACTGCTGTTAACTTTCCCGTTGAAATGGGACTATATAGATGTGGATTCGCGGCAGATGCAAAGATGATGGGTCAAGAAACAGCGAGGTTTAACCTCAAATATCTCATTGATAGAAGATCCTATGATCCCAGAGGACTCTATGCAGCACACCTTGAGCAACACTCGTCACATAAGTCTTCTATGGAAGATTATTGGGTGAATTGTAAAGACGAGTATGAAGTGCGGAGAAGGAACTACAGCAGATTCAGACTCACACAAATTGCTGATTTCATGTCAGCAGACATTGAGGGCCTGTCAGATGATGAAGGAGAAGTCATTCTCCCCTCATTCTTCGCAGATTCAGTTGACTCTCAATCACTCCCGAGAGTGGATTGGTATGCCAAAGAAGACACATCTATAGAAGAAAGAACGAGTAGAGTGGTTAGAAATAGCCAACTCTATCTCGACAGCAAGAGGTCTAGGAAGGTGATACCAGAGAGAACAGAGCCGCCACAGGTTCAGTCTACACCACCTTCCACTTCAAGAAGGAAACCTAGACAAAAGCAATGGTGCAATCCTCCCCAAGGAATGAGGATGTCAAAACCTAGAACACAGAGGACACCAGTGGAGGAAGCCACACATAGTCGACATCATCATAAAGGCTGCCGCTCCACCGGTAGAGAAAAAGCATACGAGGTTCAAGTAGAGGACTACACTTTGTCTCAACTTAACCTCGGGAAGACTACACGACAGGTGGAGGCGGATCTTCTCGGAATAGCTTCGGTGAGCGCACAAGAAAGAATGGCCAAGGATGGTAACGAAAAGGCAGCCTTAAAGGCTGAAAATCAGAAACTGAGGTCTTACATAACCAGCTTGATACACGGCACACCAAACGTCTCAGCCTTACCAGCAGGACTACTAGATCTCCCCGCCGAACAGAATCATCGGCAATTGTTAACATTCGGCAAACACTTGAGAAATCAGGTGGAAGAGTTTGTTCTCAAGGGTAGATGCGTACTGGGAAACCTATACCGGTTACGAGATAGAGCACATGAACTTCGTGTGGAGATCCAGCAGTCGGAACAGAGGATTGCAGAAAAGAGGCTTGAAGACGAAAGCACAATTGCAGATTTGCAATTAGCATATCAATCAGTATACTCTGAGGAAAACAAGCAACATCTTTTTGCTTGGAAGTAACAATTAGCGTACAAGGTGAAAGCCTACGACGCTCATTCAGTAGAGATGATTGATTACAGAAGGGTGGTTGCCACTATTATCAACTTCGCAAGAATGTTGGTAATATCTTTCCCTTGCATGGAATATCAGCGTGAAGGAGGAGAATATGTCGAGTTGGTGACTGTACAGAACCAGTTCAGAGATGTCATCCGCAGTACCTTTCTTGATGATCCAGAGGGTTGCAAGCTGGCTAAGGTAGCAACTTTATCAACCAAGTTAGAAGAGGCAGCATCTCAATGCATTGACTTCGGAAATCAGCTCACAACGGGTGAGATCATGCTTCGACGCCACGTCAGCATTCTACGGAGCATTAACTCCCCAGAAGCTGATGAAGTCAACCAATGGATAGAGACACTGTTGATTAATGGCGAGCTATAAATGCACCAGAGAAGGACGCCATACACCCTCCAAGTGGCATTCATGAGACTTGAGTTGACTTGATGCTTCTTTCCAAGTCAACTCAAGGTGCTATTAAATGTAGCTGGAGTTAACTTGATGCCTCTTTCCAAGTTTAACTCCACTTTCCTTAAATCATGCGTTGTCAGATCCCACTGATTAAGGATGTCTAATTGGCTTCCATAATTCGTGGATCTTAGATCTCCACTAAATGTGGATGTCTATTTTGGAGGGATACTTTACATTTAAGTTCACCTTTAGTTTGCTTTCAGTCAACTGAAGTAGTTTCCAGTTGACTCTTTGTTGACTTTCAGTTAACTGAAGTAGTTTTCCAGTTAACTGCTTGTTCCCCTTTTTTAGGAATAAATCTTGCTAATTGATTGGCAAGAACTCATTGTTAACTCAAGGAGATTTTGGGGTTGCCCACTCCTTTGAGTTCTATAAATAAGAGCCTTAGGCTCATTATTTGTTTAACCTTTACTTGCTAAGCAAAATTGCTGCGCCATTGTTGCCAACAAGCTTTGAAAGCGAATATTTGTTCACTCTTGGATGAGAGTTCGTTGGTTGATTGTAATTGTGCATGATTTTGTGCCTTTGCTCTCCCAACTTTTGTAATTCGTTGATGAAACATTGAAGAGGAATATCAGAAGGCGCTTGCATTTTGATCATCTTGTTTGAGTTATGTCTACGTCTTGTGTTTAATAGCTTGTTGTCTCATTTCCCTCCTCGGATAGGAGTCCCTCCTCCTTGGATATTTGTTATTGACAGTTGTCGTTTGATGTTGTTTAATGTATTGACTTCCAAGCTATACTTCGGATAGGAGTCCCTCCTCCTTAGCAAGCTCGTTGGCCAAGGCATCGTGATTTTGTTGTTTCTAGTAAACTATTTCTTAAGCTCATACCTCGGATAGGAGTCCCTCCTCCTTGGCAGATCTCAGATCTAGTTTACCGTGTAGAGTGTTTGCTTGTACCAACCTTATCCCGGTGTATACCCGAGAGTTCAGAGCCTCGGTCATATCCTCCGGAGACGGTGAATTCAAGTGATCCAACCATCCCATTCCAGCTCCTTTACCCTCATGCTCTGTTCATCTTGAAGGTATTGGATAGATAGAAGCTAGTTAGTCGTAGTTAAGATCTGCAGAAACCAGAGAAAAGCTTAGCTACGGCGCATTGTGTTTATGCACCCTTGTCTCCTGCCGCTGAAGCATAAAAAGATAGAAACTTTGTTAAACATTTCCCTTCCCTACGCATTGCTCCCAGCAGAGAGGGACTTCTCCTCTTTAAATAACGAAGAAGTGTTGCAAAACATTTGAAATAGCTGAACGTTTACAATCAGCACTCCAGAGGTGCTAATTTAAACGCCAACAGTTTTCTGGCGCCCACCGTGGGGCAACGAGGCATAAAACTTCAAGAAAAGCTAAACGCTTTTATGACACGGGAATGACTATTTGGCATCCTTGGGCACCAGTAGAGCAACCTGATCTTGTTCCAGCAACTCTCCAACCAGATCTTACATACATTGAAGGAGAGCAATCGGATATTATCAGCAGCTTGCGGATCTTCATCTTCGAGAAGAATACATCACCAGCTCAGTGGAGAGCCGCAGCCATCACTCTGGACCAGGAAGAAAGAAAGGCTGATCTAGCAGCCGAAAGACCAGTGTTACCACCACCTGCGTGGCAGTAAGCATCCTGGCTTACCAAGTATATACAAGAAGGAGGACCAATCCTCTTTTTCAAGAAGTCGGAGAAGCATCCGACACAGAGCAGATATTTCAAGAGGTTCGAGAGCAATTTCTAGAAGAACCACAGCAATGGCCGACAACGTTAACGTTCATAACGGCAATGGCCGTAATAACGGCAACAACAACAATGGCAATGGCAACAATGGCAACGGTAACTACATCAACAATCTTTTCGGCAATGGCCGAAATGCAAGAGTTGCCAGACGTGCTGCCCCACTTCCATGGGGTAACAACATAGGTCCATTAGCCTTACAAGGCAATCATGAACTTCCCAAGGGATCACGGAAGCATTTCCCAAGATTCTATGGTGACGGGACTAGACATCCTGATGAACATCTCTTAGCATTCACAACGGCCTGTTCCGTTCTATCTGTGCCACATGAAGATATCGCCGTTCGACTCTTTGTCGAAACTCTTGAAGCAAATGCAGCTGACTGGTTCAATCATTTGCAACTAGGGATTATCACAAACTGGGAAGACATGAGCGAAAAGTTCTTGGCTAGATTCAGACCTGCTGAAGACAGTCATCAACTATTTGCCCGTTTATCTAACTCAAAGATGGAGTCCACAGAACCGATGAGGGGGTTCCTAGCAAGGTTTAACCACCTAGTTACACGGCTTTCACACACAATGAATCCATCTGACGAGATCCTGATGAGCAGCTTCATCAACGCCCTACCCTCAGAAATAGCCTTTTTCATAAAAGGAAGTCATGAAGAAGACTTGCTGGTAGCTTAAGAGAAGGCTATCCAGCTGGAGGGTCACATGATCACTACGGGAAAGATGAAGAACGATGCTATCAGACCGCTGGTCCAAGCATCAGCTGATCCATTGCTACAGAAGGTAGCAAACGAGGTGACCATCCTCAAAAGACAGTCACCCAACCAAGGGAAACAAGCAATGCCCACACCACCATCATATCAGCCTCAACAGTAGTACCAGCCTCAATAGCAGTACCAGCCTCAACAGCCTTATTAGCCAAAGAAAAATAATTTCCAACCATTCAACAACTTCAAGCCGAAGTTTTCAGGACCTGAGAAGTCCAACGTGTTCTGTTGTTTCCATGATTCAGATGAACACACTGGGTCTTCATGCCCTGAGAATCAGAGAATGAACCAAATAATGGGATATGTCAGAGATACAGTTCCAAGCTCCAATATAGTACCTTCAAATTCGAACGTTGCTCCACCTCAGATGGAAAATTTCGATGGCGACTCCGCAACGGGATACTTTCATAGCGAACCCGTAAATCAAGAAGAAGAAGACTACCGTCAATTCAATCTTGCTGTCAATCACGAGAACCTGTCAACACCTGTGTTTACACGTGCTCAGCATTTCAAAGCACAGAAAGAAGAAGACGAAAGACGGCAGTCCAATGAAAAGGGAAAAGAAGCTTCCACTTCTAATCCCAAGTCTACACATGAGTTCGTCACACCAGTTCCTCAAGAGCCGTCTTCGACGAGTTTTGACATAGTGACATCCATGATGAAGACGAAGGTACAAATTTCACAACTGGAATATCTCCAAGACCATCCCGATCAAATGGATCGAATTCTCAAAGTGATTCAGAAGCCAATCGTTATACAGCCCACATTGCTAGCATCTTCCGTACCAGCGGGAGAAAAGCCCAAACCTTTTTACATATCTTTGTATATGGGAGGATATAAGCTTAGCAATTGTATAATTGATTCAGGGGCATCTGACAATGTCATGCCTTTGCAAATCATGAAAGCTTTAGGACTATCATGCACGGAAACCAAAGAAAAGTGTTATTCACTTGAATCAAAACCCGTGCCATTGGTGGTTCAGCTGAAGGATGCTCAAGTAAGACTCGCATCCTGCCCAGAAAAGAAGATCATGATGACCATTCTCATAGCTGATATCCCAATCAGTTATGGAATGCTCCTGAGCAGAAGCTTCTGTAAAGATCTCGGAGGTGAGATTCAACTGGATTGGTCGTACGCGACGATCCCATTGAAAAAGAGCACTTTCAAGTTGGAACCTGAGGCTAAGTCAACATTCACGGTGGTGAAATCTCAAGACCCACAAGCACAAGTGCTACATCAGAGCACGGGTCCTGGCACGTATGCCATGCTGTCAGAAGTAACTGAAGAAGATGAAAATATTGCACTTACCACGCAAACATTGAATCAATATGCAAGAATGTGGAATATGCAGTTCGACGGCAGTTGCTCGACAACAGGATCGGGAGCAGGAGTTGTCATTACCTCTCCCGAAGGAACACTATACCCATTTGCTTATCGCTTGCAGTTCGACAACACAAACAATACCGCAGAATACGAGGCGCTCATACTCGGCCTCAAAAAGGCAAGAGATATGGGTATAAAGTACCTTCAAGTCGAAGGTGATGCAGAGCTGATCGTTCAACAGGTCAGAGGGCTGCATCAAGTAAGAAGAAGTCGTCTTTCTTCTTACCGACAAAGGGTATGGAATGCGATCGACTAGTTTGAAGCATTCAACATCGAATACATACCACGTGAGCGGAATAGCAGAGCAGATTCCCTTGCGGTATCAGCAGCTCTTTTCATGCCCCTTTCCGACTTTCGTTAGAATATCTTTGCTATTGAGCTCATCTACAGGCCGGCCATCCCCGACAACTGCGACAATTGGCAGGTTTTTACCAATGATAAAGACATTCAAGAGTTTCTTCGCATGGATGACAATTATCAAGAACTATTCTTTGAAGGTAGTGCTTCTCCCTCCAAGGAATATATGGCGGAAAATTCTGAAGGCATAGAATCTGGCGTCATCCAATTAAAAGGCAATAATATCCCCAAAGGTCTAGTATCCTTAGAGGATATATTTGACAGACATGACAGACGTGTTCAGGATCAAAGGAATTCTAATGATAAGACGTCAGCCGACTACCGACAAGTCAACATTGGTACGGAAGATAAGCCTCGGCTTGTCAACCTAGGAAAATGTTGCACTACGGAGGAAAGTGACCATTTCATCTCTCTATTCAAGCAATACCGAGACGTCTTTGCATGGTCCTATGAAGACTTGAAAGCATTCAAACCAAAGGAATTGTCTCATACAATTCCACTAAAGTCTGACATCAAGCCTTTCAAGCAGAAGCAGAGACACTACAACCCGCGTATCCAAGATACAATCTACGCAGAGGTGAAAAAGATGGTGGATGCCAAGATCATATACCCGATTCACTATTCCACCTGGGTGTCCAACATCGTTCCTGTCCGCAAGAAGAGCAGAGAAGTCCGGATTTGTGTAGACTTCAGGAACCTGAACCAGTCGTCACTAAAGGATAATTATCCTTTACACATCATGGAACATACATTGCAAACAGTAACCGGTTTGGAGATGCTGTCATTACTTGACGGATTTTCGGGATACAACCAGATTGCAGTAGCTAAAGAAGATCAACTCAAGACAGCGTTCACCACTCCATGGGGAACGTTCGCCTATGAGAGGATGCCCTTCGGCCTCATCAACGCCGGTGCTACCTTTCAGCGAGCCATGGACTTGGCGTTTGGCGACTTGAAAGACAAATTGATTGTCGTCTATCTTGACGACCTTACCGCTTTCTCAAAAAAGCGGCAAGATCATTTTCAACACTTAGTAAAAGTGTTTGAGAGATGCAGGTCCCATCACATATCACTGAATCCGAAGAAGTCTATCTTCGCAGTGATAGAAGGCAAATTGCTTGGTCACATCGTCTCTAAAGAAGGGACTAAGATAGATCCTAATCCAGTAGATGCAATCAAGGATCTGGCTCTCCCTACCAATAAAACTGGGGTACATTCTTTCTTTGGCAAAGTCAATTTTATACGGAGATTTGTACCTGACTTCTCAGAGCTGACCAAAGATATCTCGACAATGATGAAGAAAACGACTGCTTTCAAATGGACCGATGAAGGAAAGAAGGCATTCGAGAAAATAAAAGAGGCCGTCAGTAAAACGCCAGTGTTGGTTCGACCTGATTTCAATAAATAATTTATTCTTTATTGTTACGCGTCAGAGCATACTCTCTCCGCCATACTGACTCAGAAGTTGAATGAAGAGACTGAGTCACCTATTGCTTTCATGAGCAGCAGCTTCAAGGATAGCGAATCTCGGTACTCCCAAATAGAGAAAAATGCGTATGCAGTTGTGAGGGCTATTAAGAATTTCAAATTCTACATCCTAAACTCTCACACCACTGTGTATGTTACAGACCCCGCGGTCAAGAGTGTCCTTACTCAACAAGAGATGGGCACCAAAAGAGGCAACTGGATTGCAAGAGTTCAAGAATACGACTTGGACATCAAGCCTACCAAGCTTGTTCGCGGGAGAGGTCTATGTCAACTCCTGGCAAAAGATGGTGATTTGAAGCATCAAGCTGAAGATGGAATCTCAGGAACAGAAATGGAAGAAGACCTCCCAATGGTCTTATTAGTTGAATCTGCTCAAGAGTGGTACACAGAATTGTGGTACTACCTAACCTACGGGGAATGTCCAACACACTTGGATAAGCAGCAGAGAAGAACTTTAAAATTACAAGCACAAAGCTATGTGCTTGGAGGAAATGTTCTATACAAGCGTGGGCTTGATGGAACATTCCTACTATGCGTCACCAAAGATCAACAAAGACGATTGATGGAGGCATTCCACAATCAAGCATGCGGAGGTCACTTCTCATCAAGGGTTACCGCATTCAAAATCTTGCGGGCATCATTCTTTTGGCCAACCTTGTTCCGTGACGCATATGACTGGGTGCACAGATGCACGTTGTGCCAACAATTTGTTGGTAAACTTAAGCTGTCAAACCTTCCACTCAGGCCGGTGGTGATAGATGCTCCATTCCAGCAATGGGGCATAGACTTTGTGGGACCTATCAACCCTCATTCCAGCAAAGGACATGTCTACGTCCTCACAGCGACAGACTATTTTACTAAGTGGGTTGAGGCGATTCCTGTAAAGCAGGCTACTTCCGAGGTGGTGTGTAATTTCCTCAAAGAGAACATCATTACACGCTTCGGAGTACCCAAAAAGATCGTGACTGACAATGCTACAAGCTTCTCGTCAGAGGAGTTGATAGAATTTTGTTTTGACTACGACATCACCTTGTCCCATTCTTCAGATTACTATCCACAAGGTAATGGACAAGCCGAATCGTCAAATAAAAACATAGTCACAATAGTGCGCAAGATGGTTGATTCCAATCAACGGGCTTGGCACACGAAACTGTACGATGCTCTTTGGGCCGATAGGATCACGCCTAAGAGAGCTATCGGCACTTCACCTTTCATAATCCTATATGGCACTGAAGCTGTGTTACCCATCACTCTAGAGTTGTCCACTTTGCAGCTGGCATCCACAATAGAAGATGAGGAATTCAAAGATCCTATCGAGAAATGTATCTTATGCCTAATGAAACTTCAAGAAGAAAGGGTGGAGATAGTTGATAAGATCACTCAACATCAAGAGCGAGTGAAGAAGATCTTCGACAAGAAGGCTCGGCAACGAGACTTTGAGATTGGAGATAAAGTCCTATTATGGGACAAAAGACATGAACCAAAGGGAATGCACGGGAAATTCGACTCCCTTTGGCTGGGGCCGTTCCTGATTCATAACACTGCAGGAGAGAATTCCTATATTCTCTCACATTCAGACGGAAGGCTCTTTCCACTGCCTTACAGTGGCCAATACTTGAAGCATTTCATCCCTTCGGGGATGGGGTGAGTATATATTGTAAATACTTTTCCTTGCTTTAACGTTATGTTGTTTTGTTTTTCCCCGTTCAGTGAAGTATTGTCGTGTTTTAGGTGATTTCTTAGTTGTTTTGTCATAGGTGAATAAATTGGGGAACCCAATAAATAAGGTGAACTCTATTTTTAAGCATGTATGGAACCAAAGTCCTGACTCTGTTACCCAACTGATTATATATATACTGTTCTATGAAACTTGAAGATTCTTGGTTCTCCTATGCCGTAGGTATCCGACATGGTCACCAGACGGAGCCTATGTTGTACCCAAAATTAATTTTTTGGCATTTTGTATAAATTGAGCTAAATCTTGTTAAAATGCCATGTTGAGTCAGTTTTAGGTCAAACCAATCATAGAATCTTGGTGGGTTTCTGTCAAGGAACACATGTGCAAAATTCTGAAATTTTGAAAATTAGGGTTTTTTCCCCTATTTTTAGGGAAATCCCCCAAAAATAGGACCTTCCCAGAAATGATCGAAAATGATTTTGATAGGCTTCAAAGGCTTCACGATCACATTGGTCAAGTCAGAATCATCAAAAGATAAGTTTTACTCTGGTGGGTCTATTTCTATTTTTCAGGAACAAAGTTAGGAGCTCCACAGCCATTAATGGCAGATTGGCCAGTACCAGGTGCTGAAAGCTAAGCTTCAAAAGCTTCAACGACACAACCATGGCGGAAAAGGTCAAAAAAGATGCTGTTTGATGAAGGAGATTCCTGAAAGTGAAAAAGGTCAAAATTTGACTAACTCTGGAGGTGTTACGAAGGGGAGATTGCTCACATGTTGAAAAGGCACCTTTTTCAAGCAGGGGCGCCCATGATCTTTGAAGGTCAAATGCAGTCAGTAAGATCATCCGAAGCAGTCATTCTCGGCGTTTGATTATTGGCTCAACAGTGAAACAAACATCCAGATCATCTGATGAATAGATCACAAGCAGCTGCTGACGAAGCAAAAAGAGGCAGTTGAGGAAATATCAAGAAACCACAGTTGACGACAAAGTTCTAAGAAAAAAGAGCCTATCCAAAAGAAAGGCGCCCTTCTTTCTTGACCTCCAGATGTTGATAAATGATAAAAGGCTTCCCAGGATATCTTTCTCAGCCCAAGTAGATCTCAGAAACGCAACTGCAAGTATCAACACCTGACAGAGCAGTCAACGGATAATCTGGATCAAAGTAGGCAACTTGTCAGATAGAAATAATCAGGCTAAAAGGCAAAAGCGCCCTTTTCAAGGAGGGGCACCCTTGGATAAAGGAACCCTAAACTGAAATACAGGTTTTCTGAAGACAGTCATTTTTGGCGAAGCAGAGCTGGGTACCTGATGAGACATCAAGCTAAATCATCTGACCCTCCGATCAACAAAAAATCCAGATCAAGGCACTAGAGGTCATTTCAAAAAAAAGCTGAAGAACGAAGATTGAAAAATCACTAAGGCATTGGAAAAAGCGCCTTTTCTTTGGAAAGGCGCCCATTCTTTTGGAGCCTTAAACTCAGCTTTTTTATCAAACAATCTACCAGGCACTTCTCTCCAGTTTGGATCCAGCTCCACAGTGAATATGTCTGTGACATCTCAGGATCAACAGACAACGCTAGATTCAGGATCAAACAGAGGGTTTTTCATGAGAAAAATACTTTAAAAACTTGCAAAAAACCAAAAGGGACGCCTAAAAGAAGTCAAGGGTCAATTGTTGACTAAAGTCAAGAGCTTTTTGAGTTAAATTTGGCTAAAATGCTCCACGATTGGTGGAAATCACCTTTTAAACTTTAGATCAAGCCCAAATCACCTTTTGAGCTTGAGTCAGGTCCCCAAATTTGTGGATCTGAAGCTTAAGCATATATATTCAAGGAGAAGGCGTCCCACTTCATTATTTCATTGCAGGTTGAAAGATAAAAAATAGCCACAAGCTCTCAAGGACGCCATTAAAGATCTGAAGGAGGTTTTCATCAATTCTTCATTTTTCTTCCAGATCTGAAGCAGGAAAGGATTGCTATTTTGAGGATTGGACCAGAGATAGATTTTTTTTCAAGAAGATCAGATAAAACTTCCAATTCACCTTCTGTCTATTTCCTCTCTTCTTGTCTTAGGTTTTCTTGCATCTGACAGAAAAAGCAACAGGCTACATTAGATCAGATCAACTGGGTAGATTCAACATCATTTTCCGGAGAAACCCATCTCGACAAATTTTCCAAAATCAACAAACTTTCTGCCCCTATTTTTGGGGGTTTTTTTCGAAAAAGTTTCAGAATCCAAATTCTGAGGAACTGGGTTTGTTCAGCATTGAAGCACGAACAAAACCCATGTGCCAGATTTTTTCCAGAAAAATACTTCTCGGCAGGCGCTTTTTTAAGGGTTTCCGAAAATCACTGAACTAGGTCAAGCTTACAGTCAATCTTCAAGTTTTTTAGGATGCAATACTCCCAGGTGCAATACGAGACCAAGACGGTCTTACTCCATGATTACCTGAAAACAGTTGACACAAATCTGCACCAAGTAAATCCAGTGGTCGATTTGGAGTAGCTAGAAGGCATGAATCAAATAACATTGCAGAATATCGAAGAATCCGGGTTGCTACTGGCCGCATCAATTCCCATCACACTACAAAGCATAGAGCTTGTAATTGCTTGTATCAAGCATTACAACCCTACCACCAGAGAAATCAGAGCAGCAGATGGAAGAATTGTTTGCAGTTTAAAGCCTCAGGATATCGAAAGATGTTTTGATATTCCATCACATCCTAACAGCAAAGTCATATCATTGACGGAATGTGAAAAAGCATTTGAGATAGCTAAGGAAAAATGTCAAAGGATTATGGCCGAAAAATGGCTAAAAGTGAAAGGCAAACTTGCCTAAGCCGTTGGGACGAGGAGAATGCAAAAATGAGTACGCAGTGTTAATCACTCTACTTAATAGAATCACTGGAGAAGAAGATTGTCGTCAATTCCAGCCATGGATGTACTACGTCATCGCTAAAATCATTGGCAGAAGGGAATACTATGACTGGGCCACTTTGATCAGTGACGCACTCCACCGACAAATCACTAGGTATCTGGAAGCTCATAGGTTCCACATGTGCTCTTACTTGGTATACTTGATCGCCTTCCAAGGTGAATTCAGGTTATTGAACAATGTGGGAACCTTAGGTGTGCAAAAGGTTCACGAACATTTCACACGTCTTGAGTTTACTCAAGCGGAAAGGCACTTCAAGAAAACAAGTGATCTCTTCACCATGCACACAGTACGTGAGCTTAACCATGAGATGCACATGCGTATTTCATAGACAGCCAGAGAGGCAATGGTAGATTGGGCAGATTGGTTCATCCAATTTCCTACATTCTCCTACATATGCGTGTATGGCTACATTGGCCATCCCGCCATGCTACCAAGATAACCTTCAGATAGGGTAGTCTTCATGGAATTCCTGAGGCAGTTGTCCGAGGTTCATGTATACTTGTGCTTGAAGAGGAAGACAGCTGTTAACTTTCCCGTTGAAATGGGACTATATAGATGTGGATTCGTGGCAGATGCGAAGATGATGGGTCAAGAAACAGCGAGGTTCAACCTCAAATATCTCATTGATAGAAGATCCTATGATCCCAGAGGACTCTATGCAGCACACCTTGAGCAACACTCGTCACATAAGTCATCTATGGAAGATTATTGGGTGAATTGTAAAGACGAGTATGAAGTGCGGAGAAGGAACTACAGCAGATTCAGACTCCCACAAATTGCTGATTTCATGTCAGCAGACATTGAGGGTCTGTCAGATGATGAAGGGGAAGTCATTCTCCCCTCATTCTTCACAGATTTAGTTGACTCCCAACCGCTCCCGAGAGTGGATTAGTATGCCAAAGAAGACACATCTATAGAAGAAAGAACGAGTAGAGTGGTTAGAAATAGCCAACTCTATCTCGGCAGCAAGAATTCTAGGAAGGTGATACCTCATAGAACAGAGCCGCCATAGGTTCAGTCTACACCACCTTCCACTTCAAGAAGAAAACCTAGACAGAAACAATGGTGCAATCCTCCCCGAGGGATGAGGATGTCAAAACCTAGAACACAGAGGACACCAGTGGAGAAAGCCACACATAGTCCTGACATAATCATGGGTATTGCTGCCCCAGAACAAAGAGTAGAGACTGCTATCCCTGATTCAGCAGAAGTTATCACAGAGGAACCGGCAGTAGTAGTTGTTGAAGAACCAGTGGCTGAGCCAATGGCGGAAGCAACGACAGTAGAAGCAGCAGCAGAAACAGTGCCTGTTATGGAAACAGAGCCACCTACATCACCAGTGTCACAACATACACAAGTCCTCATCGACTTGGATTCGCCACCGAGAGACATTGCTCCAGCACAGTCTCACACATCTAGCATTCAAGGGCCTCACGTCCCTCCTAGTGAAGTTCGCCAAGATTCTATTTGGCTCGAAGGCATCCTAGGAAGGAAGAGGGAGAAACCCTCCTATGAACTTGACTTTACCGAATTCGACCACGTCCCACAAGACACGCCGGCAAAAAGGTTGAAGATTCAAGTCCACATAGAAAGGAATGCAGAATGTGAGATCATCATAGAGACTGCCGCTCCACCAGTAGAGAAAAGCATACACGAGGTTCAAGTAGAGGACTACACTTTGTCTCAACTTAACCTCGGGAAGACTACACGACAGGTGGAGGTGGATCTTCTCGGAATAGCTTCGGTGAGCGCACAAGAAAGAATGGCCAAGGATGGTAAAGAAAAGGTAGCCTTAAAGGCTGAAAATCAGAAACTGAGGTCTTACATAAGCAGCTTGATACATGGCACACCAAACGTCTCAGCCTTACCAGCAGGACTACTAGATCTCCCCGCCGAACAGAATCATCGACAATTGTTAACATTCGGCAAACACTTGAGAAATCAGGTGGAAGAGTTTGTTCTCAAGGGTAGATGCGTACTGGGAAACCTATACCAGTTACGGGATAGAGCACATGAACTTCGTGTAGAGATCCAATAGTCGAAACAGAGGATTGCAGAAAAGAGGCTTGAAGACGAAAGCACAATTGCAGATTTGCAATTAGCATATCAATCAGTATACTCTGAGGAAAACAAGCAACATCTTTTTGCTTGGAAAGAACAATTAGCGTACAAGGTGAAAGCCTACGACGCTCATTTAGTAGAGATGATTGATTACAGAAGGGTGGTTGCCACTATTATCAACTTCGCAAGAATGTTGGTAATATCTTTCCCTTGCATGGAATATCAGCATGAAGGAGGAGAATACGTCGAGTTGGTGACTGTACAGAATCAGTTCAGAGATGTCATCCGCAGTACCTTTCTTGATGATCCAGAGGGTTGCAAGTTGGCTAAGGTAGCAGCTTTATCAACCAAGTTAGAAGAGGCAACATCTCAATGCATTGACTTCAGAAATCAGCTCACAACGGGTGAGATCATGCTACAATGCCACGTCATCATTCTACGGAGCATTAACTCCCTAGAAGCTGATGAAGTCAACCAATGGATAGAGACACTGTTGATTAGTGGCGAGCTATAAATGCACCAGAGAAGGACGCCATACACCCTCCAAGTGGCATTCATGAGACTTGAGTTGACTTGATGCTTCTTTCCAAGTCAACTCAAGGTGCTATTAAATGTAGCTGGAGTTAACTTGATGCCTCTTTCCAAGTTTAACTCCACTTTCCTTAAATCATGCGTTGTCAGATCCCACTGATTAAGGATGTCTAATTGGCTTCCATAATTCGTGGATCTTAGATCTCCACTAAATGTGGATGTATATTTTGGAGGGATACTTTACATTTAAGTTCACCTTTAGTTTGCTTTCAGTCAACTGAAGTAGTTTCCAGTTGAATCTTTGTTTACTTTCAGTTAACTGAAGTAGTTTTCCAGTTAACTGCTTGTTCCCCCTTTTTAGGAATAAATCTTGCTAATTGATTGGCAAGAACTCATTGTTAACTCAAGGAGATTTTGGGGTTGCCCACTCCTTTGAGTTCTATAAATAAGAGCCTTGGGCTCATTATTTGTTGAACCTTTACTTGCTATGCAAAATTGCTGCGCCATTGTTGCCAACAAGCTTTGAAAGCGAATATTTGTTCACTCTTGGATGAGAGTTCGTTGGATGATTGTAATTGTGCATGATTTCGTGCCTTTGCTCTCCCAACTTTTGTAATTCGTTGATGAAGCATTGAAGAGGAATATCAGAAGGCGCTTGCATTTTGATCATCTTATTTGAGTTATGTCTACGTCTTGTGTTTAATAGCTTGTTGTCTCATTTCCCTCCTCGGATAGGAGTCCCTCCTCCTTGGATATTTGTTATTGACAGTTATCGTTTGATGTTGTTTAATGTATTGACTTCCAAGCTATACTTCGGATAGGAGTCCCTCCTCCTTAGCAAGCTCGTTGGCCAAGGCATCGTGATTTTTTTGTTTCTAGTAAACTATTTCTTAAGCTCATACCTCGGATAGGAGTCCCTCCTCCTTGGCAGATCTTAGATCTAGTTTACCGTGAAGAGTGTTTGCTTGTACCAACCTTATCCCGGTATACACCCGAGAGTTCAGAGCCTTGGTCATATCCTCTGGAGACGGTGAATTCAAGTGATCCAACCATCCCATTCCCACTCCTTTACCCTCATGCTCTGTTCATCTTGAAGGTATTGGATAGATAGAAGCTAGTTAGTCGTAGTTAAGATCTGCAGAAACCAGAGAAAAGCTTAGCTACGGCGCATTGTGTTTATGCACCCTTGTGTCATGCCACTGAAGCATAAAAAGATAGGAACTTAGTTAAACATTTCCCTTCCCTACACATTGCTCCCAGCAGAGAGGGACTTCTCCTCTTTAAATAACGAAGAAGTGTTGCAAAACATTTGAAATAGCTGAACGTTTACAAACAACACTCCAGAGGTGCTAATTTAAATGCCAACACAGGTATAGGTTTGATTTCGACTACCAAGATGTTAGGAAAAAGTTACAAAAAGGTCACCAACATAGGTACCATTTTGAAAACATCTGGGCAGATTGCCGAGATGAAGAAGCCATTCACAAAATGGACTATTGCAGATTGACAGTTCAATAAATCAGAGATCTTGGTATCGCTGACCTACCAGTGGATTTTGAGGATCCAGGTGATATCATGAACGCTGTTTATGATGAGCAAGGCATTGCTAAAAGGCCGTTGCCTACAATACAATGGTCTAGGAAAGAGGTTACCAGCATGAGAGAAAGGCTGAGGCCAATCCTTGCCAACACAGAATAATGGTTACATAAACATGGTCATGCGATGAAAAGTTTCAGGACAGACTCAGAAGGAGAGGAATCCGAAGCAGAAGCTCGCCAACAGCAAGAACTTCGCGACAAAAACAAATCAGCGGCCGTTCCCACTTCTTCGCGAAGAGGTCCAAGGATTAAGTTCACTGTTGGTAAGAAAGATACCCAGGCTGTCCAAGAGACAGGAATGACGGAATCTCATCCATCTCGCTCTAAGGGTAAAAAACCTATTCTAGAGGAGATAGATTCCGATGAAGAAGAAACTACAAGCGACCAATCCGCTGATGATGAAGATTCAGTAGAAGCAGACTCAGATGTCGAAGAGGTTTCTGAAAGCGGGAAAGAGTCTGATGAAGATTCTGAAGAAGGATCTGAAGATGACTATGAAGGCGAACCAGATTCGAAGAGACAAGAGGGTGATCAACAGGAACCCGGGCATGATCAAGAAAGAACTACTTCTCCTCCTGAGAATGTAGTTGAAGAAATTCACAGAACATCATCACCCGTGAATTCAAATGTTCCTCATACCCCTCTAGATTCAAGAACTCCTCCACCTCCTATTCCCTCGTCACCTATTCCTACCACATGCATTCCTGCAGTCGAGATATCCCCTATCCCTACAGCATCAACCCAGCTTGATACTCCTTCAGTGACAAGCATCCATACGGTTGATATACTGTCAAGCCCTCCATCGTCCATTCCTAGCTCGTCTTCGCCAATGTATGATATCACTTCTGAAAACGAATTCAATCGTTTCATGAATGAGTTGATGTGTGATCAGCTCAATGTGTCAACTACAGGAGCTATGATGACAAATACTTCTCCAATTGTCACGATACCAATGGTGAGTTCAGATGTGACAATAACTTCAAAAGTGGCAATGGCGACTGAATTGACAGTAAATCCAGAAGTTCACAATTCTTTTCTTCCTCCTCGGCTAATATCTCAAGTATTGAAGCACAAAAAGCAAATGATTTCTCCAGAGGAGCTCGACCTTGAAGAGATAGTTCTTCCAAAAGCCAAAGGGAAGAAAAAAGCAAAGGTATACTCGAGGTTGAATGTTGATAAGTCTGGCCACAAGTATGCTGAAATTGGCATACCACCAAATCAAGAAGGTGATGTCAATATGGAGGACTACACAGTAACAAAGGTCCAGCTTGGCAAGGTTACCAATGAAAGTGCGAAAGCCGATGCGCAAGTCACTTTGGATATCTTGGCAGGAAGGCTGGATAAAGTTGAGCAAGCTCGTAACATGTACAAACAGAGGGCAGAGCATTATGCCACTGTTGTAAAGAGACTTGCTAGTTCTCCCAGTAATGCACAACCGTTGACAGTGATAAATATTGAAGATCCAGCTGTCAAGAAAGCTGCGAAATTCGCCTCCAAAGGCAGGGTGTTATATGATTTTGTTGAAAAGATCATCGAACATGGATCTCAGATAATTCTGGCTGCAGATGAGAAAACTACCATGTTGGCCAAGCTCACCACAGAGCTTGATAAAGAAAAGAGCGTACTTTCCCAGGAGCGCAAAGACATGGAAAAATGCCTGTTGTCATGGTCGAAAATGAAACAGGTAAAGCTCAGTAAATTGGTGGAGGTTGGGGTAATTCCTGACAAAGAAAAGTTTGTAAAGGTAAGAGAATCACTGAAATATAGAATTCAAGTGGTTCAATCTCTCATAGAAGATCTTCACCAAGTACAGGAAGATGTCGACGGGCATCGCACCATTCTTGACAAAAGTATCAGAGATTTGCCTGGTCAACTTCTTGAAGAAAATCGTATCTTCCTGCCGGCCACAGAAATATCCCTGATCTTCAAGGAAGCCATCACGAATTTGATTGATAGTTCAGACTTCTCAGAAGCTTCGCTGAACATCATTTGTGATACAAGGCTCACATTGGACAACCTGAAGACGCATCTTGACAGGTGCAAGAAGGTTCACTCATCTGCCATGAGATCGATCACGAGAATTCACACCATTGTGGATTACACCGTTGGTCTAGATGAGAAGTTCGTGCAGGAGACTAGGAGGAAATTTGAAGACTTCCGCGCCCAATGCAAAGAAACGTGAAGCAGCCCCCTATTCTCTAGTGTTAGACATTTCCGGTGCATCTCATTATGCATCTTGTAAATATTTCTCGACATTTTTGAATGTCATTTTGTAAATTGTAATTACACCAAGTCCAAAGATGTAATATTTTCGAAACAAATTACACTTTGACTTTGGTCAAAGTTAGGTGAGATCTCCTAAAATCGCTTACCTAACTTTCCCTGATTTTCTCAATCTCTTTCCTTCTTTCACTCATCCCTCTTTCTATATAATGTGAGAGATTTTCATTGTAATATTATCTTTTAGCCTTTTGCAACGAAGTGCTGCCCTTTTGTAAGCAAATTTGTGAAACTCTGCGTTCATGCTTTGTGAATGAGATTCGATTAATAAAGAAAAGGATTGCAAACCAAACTTTGCATTGGATTCGATACTTTTGTGAGTTAATCTTATTTGGTAGTGATTAGTTCGAAGAAGCTGAAAGACTCTAAGTAGTTTATGTAAACTTTGTGTTACATCTATTATTTAGATTGCATTGTTATTTCTGTTTATCATTGGTTGAATGATCTACAAGACTTTGTGCTTGTAATCATTCATGCTCTTGCATGTTCTGGTTGAGTGATCTACAAGACTTTGTGCTTGTAATTATTCATACTCTTGGATACTCTTTGTCGAAGGATCTACAAGACTTTGTGCTTGTAATCATTCGTGCTATTTGACACTTTTGTTGGATGATCTACAAGACTTTGTGCTTGTAATCGCTCATGTTGTTCACGATGTTACAGCCTAAGAAGACTTTGTGCTTTAACGTAGTAAACGTACGCTTAAAATAAATCCAACTCGATAAAGCTAACACAATCTCTTTGTGCCTTCGTGAGCTTTCCTTTTAATTTATTTGTTTGTTATTAATCACTGTATCTCTACGCTTCGCTTTGACGAGATAGAGATATTGGTATTACTGCTAGTTGTTCGTTTCAAGTTATCAAGAATTCTGAACTTCCAACAAGTGAAGCATTGTAAACATCTTCTCTAAAAAAAGAGAGAAGGATGAATGTAACACACCCCCCCCACTCCGTGAATTGCGTGTACATTTTGTAATTATCTGTTTGATTTACTATCGCTTCTGTTAGCAGTAAGAAGGGCGCCTCCCCTTTCCGAGAGGAGAGATTCACATCTCACATAGCTGTGGCTGAAATCCAAGTTGTGTAATCTATCGAAAAGTTGATTACATAATTTTCACCCAACAAGAAGCTGCTATGTCAGGATGGTATAGACTCCACAATACCAATCAGCACTCAGAATTACAGTGCCATGAATTTCAAGTTGCATCTGATATTTTCAAAGAAGTAAAAAGCACGGAGGGTACTGAGAATCCTCCGACTACCGGATATGAGATTGTCCCAGTACAAAGGTACGACCAGGCACTAATCCTAGAGGATGTTAATGTCGTGTCTGAATATCAGAGTTACGCGCCAATAGAGGTCAATCATAGATTTCCACCAGCTTCGGCAAATGGCCCCGTGGAGGTGCCAGATGAGCAAGTTGAGGAAGCTCGAGTTTATTCAAAAGCTCAAATGTATTCAGAAGCTCAAGATAGTTACTTAGAAGAGCCATTTGAGCAAGGTAACTACATTTTTCCACCTCTCAATAATAGTGTTTTGGTAGAAGGAAGAAGAGAGGTGCAGGATTTTCAAACTTCTGGAGGAGCAGCACCCAAAGTGTACCAAAGGACTTATCATCAAAAAGAGCCTTTGATGTCCTCAATTCCTCCAAATAATTTTGCAACCCCGCCAAATCCCAATGCAAGCAACAATCCAAGTTTACCAAGGGATTCTCCAGAATACAGACAACAAACATGATGCAAAATAGAAATGGATAGCAGACCGTCCAACAGCCTATCCAATTAATGCAGCGTCCTCAAAAGGACAATTTCCCAAGAGATGATATGAAAAGATTAAGTTCTTATGTGCTAGATGAAGTAAAGAAAATAAAAGTCAGTCTTCCCTTATATGAGTTGATGAAGATCTCAGAAGTCAGAGATGCCATCCTGGGAAGTTTATATGAGACGTCCACGATAAAAAGTACATCCCAGGAAACACCTAGTTCATCTAGAACTCCTCCAGTCAACACACAGTCTCGTCTCACACAGAGCACAAACATGGTAGAAGAGGTGCCTCACACACCATTCAACACTTGGGAGACTCCACAACAATCTCAAAGTTTTGTGGGAATGGTACAAGGAGCTTCAAGTGAGCCTAAAAAACCGAAAATCGAAGAGAAAAGAAGAGTTAAATTCAATTTGCCCACAGATCAAAAGCAAGAGCAAACACAGAAGGTCACCCGTGACAATCAGGTTCGACAACGGGATGAAAAGAATGAAAGGAAGAATACTCCTATTGAGGAAAAGAAGAAACCAGTGGTGTTCTATCAGGGGAAAGATGAACCAGCCCCATTCTTGGTGTGTGTTAGAATATTTGGAAAGTTGTTACACAATTGTTTGATTGATTCCGGTGCTTCTAGCAACGTCATGCCATTAAAAGTGTGTCAGAGATTGGGCATAGTCCCGCTGCGGACCACAAAGAAGGTGACCCAGCTAGACAAGACTGAAGTTCTAGTGGTCAGAGAGTTGAATAATATTCATATGTAGTTGTCAGCTGATCCCCGAATTCAGAGTTGTATTGACATATCGGTGGTCGATATACCAGATGGGTATGGCATGTTACTGAGCAAATATTGGGCAAGAAAGTTAAATGGATACATTGCCACCGATTTTTCCCACATGTGGCTTCCATGGAAGGGAGTCCCAAATTAGATCAAGATCGAAGGTACACCAAGGATTAAATTGATGATCACCGAATATGGTGAAGATAATGAGATAATGTTTGTAGAGACTAATTTAGGCTCGTATAGGCCTATCAAACAGGAAGTATTGATGCTGCAAAGTCCAAATGAAGGGAAATGTTTTGAAGATGCCATGACCTCCACCGAAGTGTTAATTGAAAGTGACTCAAGTGATAGTGAAGGTGGAGGAACTTTTGAAAACTTCAGAGACTTTGTCCTTAACAGTGTGAAACAAGAAATAGAGTTGGGAAAAGATGCTTCCATCAAGAATTTTCTGCTTCCCAACTGGTGCAGAATACATGAGGCTTTTCATTCCGAGATCACGTGCGCTATGTGCAAAGTGGCATTAGAGCAAGTTGCAAGGCTCGTCCCAAAGACTCCATCGCAAGAAAAGGATCGGAAGAAGAATGAAGAAAATAGTGTCTTAACAAAGGAGCTTATAGAAGATGACACAACCCAGTCAAAGATTGAAGAAAAGGTTCCAGAGGTATGTAATCAGGAGGATGCACATGTTCAGTCTTCCAGTACTCCTCTAGAAGATCAAGTATGGACCTTCAGGTTCGATGGATCAAAGTCAAAGAAAGGAAATGGAGCAGGGTTTGAATTAGTTGGCCCAACAAGAGAAACTTATTTGGGTTCCTATAGGCTCCAGTTTTCATGCACCAATAACGTTACTGAGTATGAATCCTTGATCCACGGATTGCTCTTTGCAATCCAGAAGGGAGCCAAGATTGTACATGCCATCGGAGACTCAGACATTGTGGTCCGCCAAGTGAGGAAGCAGTTCGCTTGTCACGATAAGAGATTGAGTCATTATCGAAACAGAGTTTGGGACCTGATAGAAAGTTTTGATGCGTTCAATATAAAGCAAGTTTACAGATCCAAGAACACCATTGCAAACTCTTTAGCACAAGCTGCCAGCTCTTTGGAACCATTGGCAATGGAAGAGTTGAAGAAGTTTACAGTAGAGTTGGTTTCAACCCTGGCAATCTCGGATAACATAAAGAATTTTCAAGTGTTCGAGGACGATAAGCAGATTTTAGATTTTCTCACATGCTCGGGAGTGTTTGAAGCACAAATCATAGATGAGGAAGAGACCGAAGAAGTTGAATACGACACAGAAGGAATTCTGAATTTGAAGACTAATGTCATTCCAAGAGGAATGGTTGAATTAGAGAGATTGTTTGATACTGATAAGTTGAGCAGAAACCAAAGCACTCAAGGCGATGATTGTGAGGCTGTCAATCTAGGAACAGATGAACAACTGAAGAATGTTTTTATTGGGAAAGTTTGTACACCTTAAGAGAAGGCATCTTGAAGCTGATGAAAGAATTTTCGGGTGTGATAGCCTGGGAATATGAAGATTTGAAAACATATGATACATCATTGATTACACACACAATTCCATTAAAACCAGGCAGTAAGCCATTCAGACAGAGGCAAAGGCCCGTGAATCCATTGTTAGAGCCATTGATTCATCAAGAAGTCAAGAAGCTTATTTTTTCCTGTATTATTTTTCCAGTGAGGCACTCCACGTGGGTCGCCAATCTTGTTCCGGTCAGAAAGAAGAATGGAGAGATAAGGCTATGTGTGGACTTCCGCAATCTGAACAGAGCCTCTGAGAAAGATAATTACCCCTTGCCTTCATTAGATGAAGTATTGCAGATAGTAAATGGTTCACAAATGATGTCCTTCTTGGACGGATATTCGGGCTACAATCAAGTGATGGTTGAATAGGAAGATAGATTGAAAACGACGTTCACCACTAAATGGGGAACCTTTGCATATAGAAGAATGCCTTTCGGTTTGATCAACGCAGGGGCTACTTTCCAGCGAGCAATGGACATCGCTTTCTGAGACCTTGTTGGGAAGTGCATAATTATTTACATGGATGACCTAATTGTGTTCTCAAAGAAAAGAGATCACATTGAAGATTTAAGGAAGATATTTCAGAGATGCAAAAGATTTGGTGTCTCCCTGAATGCTAAGAAATGTATATTTGGTGTCACAGAGGGTAAGTTATTGGGTCATGTCATTTCAGCGAAAGGCATATCAATTGAACCTGAGCGTATTGAAGCTATTTCAAGGATTGGTTTGCCAGTTAGTCAGAAAGAATTGAGATCATTCTTTGGCAAGATTAATTTTGTTAGAAAGTTTATAACTGGATTTGTCAAAATAGTGAGGCCACTAAATAAGATGCTAAAGAAGGATGCAAAGGTTGAATGGACCCCACAGACTAGGAGGGCTTTTGATGAGATCAAACAAGCTATAGTGGATGCCCCAGTGCTGGTTAGTCCAGACTACACAAAGCCTTTCTATCTATATTCATTTGCCTCAGAGCACACGTGTGCCACAGTATTGACCCAAAGAACTGAGGAAAAGGACGAGCATCCAATTGCTTTTATGAGTGCACCCTTGAAAGAAGCAGAATTAAGATATCCAAGCATTGTAAAGCAGGCATACGCTTTAGTGAGGGCTGTCAAGAAATTCAGACATTATATCTTGAGAAGCAAGGTTCATGCAATAGTTCTTGACGCCACAGTGAAGACCTTGCTAATGCAGAATGAGTTAGGAGAAAGAAGAGGCAAGTGGGTTGCCACTTTGCAAGAGTATGACATAGAAATACAGCCTATGAAATTGGTATGAGGACAAGCTTTGGCTCAGACAATTGCAATGGTTGGTCCAGAGTTGGTTCAACAAACTTATGTATTGGAAGAAGTATCTCCCAGAGAATGGTATGACGACACAGTTTATTATTTGCTAAATCATAGATGCCCTCGCCATTTGAATCCAGTCCAGCGGAGAGCATTGAGAATGAAAAGTCAAAGATTTATGCTTCAAGGGTCAGTGCTTTATAGAAGAAACTATGAAGGAATTTATTTGAGATGTGTAGGAAAACAAGAAGCAAAACAGTTAATGGAACACTTCCATGAGAAGTTTGGAACCGGACACGGAGGAAGTCTAGCCAAAGCTCACCAAATTCTAAGAGCTGGATATTATTGGCCCACGCTCTTCAAAGATACATATGAGCATGTAAAGGCTTGCCACATATGTCAGATGGCAGCAAATAGAGGAAGGAATCCCGCAATGCCTTTGCAACCAGTGATCGAGGTTAGACCTTTTGCCAAATGGGGACTAGATTTTATTGGTACGATCAATCCACCGTCATCAGGTCAACACAGATACATTTTGACAGCAACTGACTACTGCACCAAATGGACAGAAGCTCAAGCCTTGAAACAGTGCACGTCAGATGTGGTTATTAGGTTCCTTGAAGAGAATATTGTGACAAGATTTGGATGCCCCCACGTCCTGGTCAGGGACAACGGTTCAGCCTTCTCCTCGTTGAAGTTTTCCAACTGGGCTTTTGAATATGGAATTACACTGAAGTTTTCTTCCAATTACTATCCACAGGGGAATGGACTAGCAGAGTCCACAAACAAGAATTTGTTGAATGCCATTAAGAAGTTACTAGATAAGAATCCGAAAGATTGGCACACGCAGTTGAGGTTTGCTCTATGGGCAGACAGGATAAGAATAAAGAGTTCCTTAGGGACATCTCCCTACCATTTGGTCTACAGATAGGATCCAGTTTTTCCAGTGCAATTGAGGATACCAACCCTCCAGTTCATTCAATAATATCTCGAGGGAGAGGATCAAGTCCAGATAAGATTGTCTCAGCTGATGCATCTAGAGGAGAAACAGGATGAAGCACTTGAAAATTTGGCAAAACACCAGGCGGTGGTGAAGAGATGGTTCGATAAGCAAGCCAAGATCAAGTCGTTCAGGATTTCTGACTTGGTTTTATACTGGGACAAGGCCCATGAGAAGAAAGGTGATCACGACAAGTTCGATAAGTTATGGTTGGGTCCATATCAGATTTCTGAAATCCTGGGAGATAATGCATTTAGATTGCGTACATTGATAGGGGAGGATGTCTCGTTGCCCGTCAATGGACAGTTCCTCAAGCATTATTTCCAGTTGCCTTGTAACATAGTTAGATTAGATTTTCTTTCCTGTTTGCTTTCCTGCTTTGTTTCATTTTGGTTTTGGTTTATTTCCCTTTGGGTTTTTGGTTTGGCGTTTCCATCCCTTGAGTTGTCCGCTCAAGTGGTTTTGGTTTGGAATGGGCAAGGATTTAGGGTTTTCCCATTGCGATGGGGGTGATGATGGTTTACTTTCACAATGTGGTTTCTTTCCACTGGAATTTGTGCAAATTTTGAAAAAGCCAAGGTTGTTTTCCCCTTGTCATCATCCAGTTTAGGATTGAACTCGTCTCGGGAGGTTAACCCGTTATTGTGTCTCAACACAAGTCTAAAGACCCTAAGTACTCTACCTATCTCCATTCTGAGTCATTTTGGTTTCTTGGGAAAGGTTTTGGTAGGTGAAAATTTTACGTCTTGCTTCAGTGCCACTGCAATTCTCAAACCCATTGGAGGCTTCATTGCCTGCCAGCCAATTGAGGAATTGACCAGAAATCAAAAGAAGAGAAGTGTTGTGACCTTTTCACACATCACCCCATTCAAGATGGGGACCCCCTAAATTTTTGCTCTGTTCTGGTCTTTTGGCTTGGGTTTTCTTCTCTCTCTCTCGCTCTGTCCCTTTTCTGATGTCTGCCTTTCGAGGGGTTGCGCCCGTTAATGAGTTTAAGTGTGAAACTGACCAAGTCTAAAATTAGGGTTTCATCATTTCTGGTCAGTCCAAGGTCAAGTAAAGTGAGTAAATTGAAAATTGAACTTAACGTTGTTGTCAGTAGACATCCAGCAGGCTTCCAGCCAATTTTCATCAGATTCCAAGGTACTTACTATTTTTAGTAAGTGCACAATTCAGGGAAATTTGTCAGTTATTTTGAGATTCTGACAGTCACATTGCATTCAGAGCACATCAAGCAGCTCGCGTGCAAAATTTGAGCAAAAACGGACAACTTACTATTTTTAGCAGTTCGGCTTCCAGGGCAAATTTCAAGGTTTAGACGCAGAGTTTTTCTTTGCATGTCTGCATATTCCTTCTTGGTTTTTCAAGACCTTCGTGATGATGTAACATGCAAGACAAAACGACCACTTTTAGAATTCAGCCTTCCCAGGCTATTTTTAGGGTTTGCATGTCAGGGTTTCTTTTGCATGTCGGGTGATTCCTGATGGGTTTTTCGAGAGCTTCGTGATGGTGTGACATGCAAATGAGGATTCTCACTTAGTAAGGAACTTGCTATTTTTAGCAGGTGTGTCCCGGCAGCTGCCTCCCAGCAGTTCAGATTCACAAGCTGATCGCAGTGCCACAAAAACGAAGGGAAATAGAGATCATTTGATATGCATGCAGAGCGAATTAGGGTTTCCAGCTTCGGAGCCTAAAAATAGGCGTAAAAAGTCAAATTTTTTGAAAACCGGTGTAAACCACCGCGATCAGCGTTCTTCAGGCTATCTGCTGGTGAAATTTCAAGTCAATCGGAGCACTTACTATTTATAGTAAGTCAGATTGGAAACATGCTAAAAATAGTAAATCAAGTGCATGCATCAGTATCAGCAGACAGGTCACGTGGTGAGGAGCGCCTCATCCAAATTTCAACTCGATCGGAGCATGGGAGCTATCAAAAACATGAGGTTACTATTTATAGTAAACCACCTTCAGAAACATGCTAAAAATAGCAGGGTGACTAAAAATGGCAGTGCCGACAGGTTGATAAGGTTATGAGGATGCTACGTTTAAAATTTCAAGTCATTTTGAGCTTTAGAAGTGCAAAATCAAGAAGACTTACTATAAATAGCAAGGCACGTAAGCTGGCGAAAAATGAGAAAATTTGTCTAAGTCTGAAACTTCATCCAGAAGACAGCAAATGCACCCAGCTAGGGAGGAGGCATGAAAATTTTCTAAGAGTGTGATTTCATCCTGCAGGCAGGCTAAAATGCGCCTAAAACTGGAAAAGTCAAACGAAGTCAACAATCTTCATCCAGCAGGCCTAGCAAAATGTGCCCAGGTGAGTGAAGATGTTCAAGAAAAATTTCTAAGTATAAAAATCCGCCTCCTATAGCAAAATGCGCCCAAGGCACAGGAAGTCAAAGAAAGTCAATGATGTTCATCCTGCAGGCATAAGGAAATGCGCCCAAAAGGAAAGCTCAGAAGGTTTGAAAATTTTTCTAAGGCATGAAAGAAATCCGCCTCACCCCTCCAAATGCGCCCAACTTGAAGTTTATCCTTCTCATGCATCTAAATGCGCCCAAGGAAGGAGGGAGTCAACAAAGTCAAAGTTTTTATCCTTCATCACATGCAAAATGCGCCCAAACTAGGCCATGTGAAGACAAAAAAATAGAAGGTGAAGAGTCACCCAAGGACGTTGGAGAAAGTTCATCCACCAGCAAGGGTAAAATGCGCCCAAGGTTGCAAGGAGTCAACAAGTCAAACGATTTCATCCTTCACATGCATGGAAATGCGCCCAAAGCAAGGAGAGGGTCAACAAGGTCAAAGTTTTTATCCCCCTCAAAGGCCAAAATGCGCCCAAACAAGTGCATGTCAAGACAAAAGATCAGAAGTTGAAAGGTCATCCTCTTGCCAAGCCAAAATGCACCCAAGTTAGGATAGTAAAAGTAAGTGCAAGTGGTAAATAAGGTGAAAGATGCTCCAATGCATGGTGAACACAGGGTAAATGCTAGGCACGCCAAGGGTGGAGAGTGTTGAAGATGCTTCCCTAGGCGTGGTTTTATTTTTCCTCCATCAAATGCTATATGCGCCAAGAGTGAGGGGAGTTATAAGGTGTTAGAAAATGCTAGGCGTGTGAAGTGTTGAGAGTAAAATGCTAGGACGAGATTTTCCTCTTCAAGTCTAATGTGCAAGGTGGTGAAGGCAAGGTGGCTAAGGCGTAATTTTAAAATTCTCCCAAGTATGTTAGGCGCCTAAGGTGATTTTAAAATATCTTGAAGGCGTTGGAATATTTCCTAAGTGTGGAGTGATACAGGGTGAAGTGAAGATAAAATGTACAAGGCGCCTCCGAGAATAAAATTTTTCTAAATGAAGTTGATAAAAAATTCTCTTCCACTGGCAAACAAATAGAATTTTCTAAGGGAAATTTTTCAAGAATGCAAGAGATAATTAAAATATTTTCTAAGGAAAAATTATTTCCTTTCTTAGAAAATACGCCTAGAACCCAGGATGATGAGATTTTCCGAAGCACAAGCAAATTTTCTCAGCAGTGGAGCCAAGGGTGAATGATAATGCAGGATGAGTTCAAGTTCTTCAAGTCAGAGCAACGCAAAATGATCACAGGCGAAGAATGAATTTAAAATGGTGAAAATAATATTTTTCTAAGGTTCAAAATTCAAAAAAAAATTAAATGAACCCGTTCGTTGGGTACCCATGAATTCGAGGTGTTCTGAAGAAAATTTTCTTCTGGGTACTGGACGTTCGTGATGAATGATGGATTTCCTAGTCTTTCGAACTTCGCCGACACTTTTTCAGTGAAGAATTTAATCAGTGCTCAAATTGTGAATTTTCCTAAGGGAAAATTTAAAATTTTCTAAGGCAGAGGGAATAAAATGTGTTTTCAAAATGAATTTTCTTCGAATGATGGACTTGAAGTCAGTTGCCTAGATAATTTTGATTAAATTCTTTGAAGATGAATTTTCCAGAGTAGAGGAGAAGTTAAATTCGAATTCAAGTGACAGAGCTCCGGTTGGTGGATTAAAAAAAAAGATAAATTAAATTAAATTTTCAAAAATGAATTCAAAAACACCAGTCAAAGTCAAGTTTCTAGAAGAACAAGATTCCCGACGACTGGAGACAAGTGTCAGAAACACCAGAGAGGGAAAATTTTAATTCTCGAAGTGGAGTAGTGGAGTTTAATTGCACTGGCTAAAATTAACTTCTTCTAGAATTCGAATTTTAGCTATAAAATGAACAAGTTTCTCACTTGTTTTCACAGCTGAAGAGGTCGAATTTGCTCTGAGAGTGAAGTGTTGCAGTGAGTTGTGGCTTGAAGAGTTTGAAATTTTGCTAAGTCTGAGTGAGTTGCTGAGCTGAAGGCGTTGGAAGCTTGCTGTTGATGAAGTTCGAATTTTGTTGAAGCTCAAATTTGCAGCTGAAAGGATGCCTTGAGTTGCTGAAGAGGACGCACTTGCTGGTTGGAGAAGAGAAGTTGCTGGTACAAGTGTGGCTGAAGCTTAATTTATTGCCAAAAATTGAAGTTGCTTGTGCTGAGAGGGACGCCTTGAAACAAGGAATAGCTGAGAACTTAAAAGTACGAACTTGTTGATTACTAATTGCTGGTGTGAAGTGCGAATTTGCAGAAGTTCAAGTTGTAGATTGGAGTTGCTTAGAAATATTTTTTCTAAGTGTGAAGTATTGAAATTCAAGAAAGAAGCTGAGGTTTGCAAACACAAGAGTTATTGCAGCTTCTTGAAGACGACTGCAGCCCCTATGTAATGTCTTATTTCATTTATAAATTAAATTGTTGATGAATGTTGTTGTTTGCAGATGGCTGAAGCAAGGACAACTGGAAAGGACAATGGCGCCTCCAGACAAGCTGTGATCAAGAAACTGAGCAAAATGTTCATGCCAGAGTCAAAGTTTATTTCAAAGCTGGGCAAGTTGACAGACACCAATTTGGGCTCCGTCAACCTCGAAACCTTCAAGAACAGGATGTTTGGAATTGGAAGTCATCGGGCTTCAGTCACTTCGCACAACATTGTTCGAAGTGGGTTATATGCAACTGCTGGTTTCCCGCCAGCTATACAGTGTTCAGAGCTGATAATGGAGTGTGCTAATTGCTACGAGAAGGAACACCGGTCGATCACGTCACCTGATGGCCAAGTGCTTGCCAATCTTACTCCGACAGCCATTGGTGAAGCTTTTGGGATCCCGATACACAGAAATATGATCTACAAGTCCAGGGAGCGAGCAGAGTGGATGTATGCTTCTGCTTTTGAACGATGCACGGAGACAATTAACACCCACTGGATGAGCACTCCTAAGCCTTCTCGAACGAAGTTTCCCAAGTAGATCATAGCGGAGGATTTGAAGCAGGAATACTGTGACCTTATCATGATGTTGAGCAGGGTTGGTGGTTGTGCACAGTCCTTCATCTTTGAACCTTGGATGTTTTACTACATCAACCTGGTGCTAGAAGGCAAGGATTATGTCAATTGGGCAGAAATGATCAGCGACAACATACATGAGCAGCTCCTGAGTTTGAGGAGAACAAAGACGTTTTACATGAGCTCCTATCTCATTTATATGTTGGCACGGATGACGAAGTACAGGGGGATCTCTTACAAAGAACCTGTTGGATGTGGCTCTCATCAGTTCAAGATTTATGATGCATGTCCACAGTTGCACCTGTCAAGCACAACCCATTACAAACGTGTCAACGACTCATTCACCATGTACATCACGAGGCTGCTGCAGGAGCGGTTGCATCATAGAATCTCGAGAGATGCCCAGGAGCTAATTGAAAGGTATGGGTGTTGGTTTATATAGTTTCTGAGATTTTCATACATTAGGCTGCAAGGTTTTTCCTCGTACCCATATAGGCTGCCTAAGTACCCAACATATAGAATATTGATGCTAGAGATATCCAGATAGTTGCTAGCCTTTGACAAAATTCAAAAGAAGAAAAAGAAGGGCGGGATAGAATTTCCAATTGTAATGGGCAACTCGGATGAGGTGTGTCCTTCGATACAGGCAGCTAGAGAAGCTGAGATTGAGCTTCAGTTTTATCACTTCTCATATCACACAAGCCGACAACACTATGACCCGCATCATAACATCAAGTGGGTGTTGTCAGAGGAGTTTAAACATAAGGCCACCATAGAAGATTATTGGGCTGATGCAGTTGATGAAATTGAAGTAAGGAAGAGAATGTTCTCTCGGTTGCTGATTACTCTGATTAGGGAGTGTGAGGTTGTGCCAGTTCCGGACCAGGTCAGTGAGGATATGGATGTTGTTCATCCGGATTATGTAGTTGTGCGAGATACTCCACTTCCACCTCTAGATTGGTCAGAGCCCGAGGTTGCTGATTTAGATACTCTTTCTATCCCAGTCATGACATTCACCAAAGCATGGGTTGATAGGCGAGTAAACAGATTGAAGAGTAGGTCAATTGCCTTGACTTACAATATGATGGGAGATCACAGGACGCCCACCACAGGAAGGAAGAAACAGATTACAAGAGGTCCAGAGTCCAGGAAGAAGGAAATAGTTAGACAGGAACCTATTCAGCCAGAGCCTCCACGAGTCACAGTGGCAACACCATTGGAGACACGTTCTCCAAGTTTACAGGAGGTCTCTTTATTTTCCGATTAGAGAAATGCACTGCAGGTGGTACAGGATGATATCCAGCCTCCACGGAGGGAGTCAATTGGCCAGAGTGCCAACATACCTATTAGGATCGATCAGCATGATGATGAGGGGACTATTACTGACCCTCAGTTTTAGCAAGAATTAGAGGAAGCCATGAACGATGATGATGATATAATGTCAGGCGATACTCAGCCACTTGAGGACAATGAGCCTCGCCAGAATGATGAGGAAGTTGAGCAAGTTAGAGAAGTGGAAGCACAGGAGCAGCAGCCCTTCGATATACAGTATGAGGTGCCCGATTGGCTTAAAGATAGAATGAGGAGAAGCCCTAGTGAGGAAATTGATCCAGCAGTTGAGATGGAGGAGTTTTTAAATAGGATCAGTGCACCTCCACAGAAGAAGAAAGCAAGGAAATTTTCAAAGATATCCACTAAAGAGGATGGCTCTCACACTCTTCACGTTGTTGTGCCGCGAGTTGAGTGTGACCGGAATGAAGCAGTTCCTGAGAATTATGTGGTCACAACTCTAGACTTGGGATGCCCTATTGGTGCGCAGATTGTTGAGGAGTGTGATAACTCCTTCCTCGCCCTCAAGGATAGGTTGTTCAAGAAGGAAGGAAAGTATAAGAAGCTGAAACGAGAACACAAAGCCTTAATTGGATATGTACACCAGTTGTCTCGTTCTCGAGGGTAGGATGTACCAGTGATAGAGCCTCCAGTAGATGTACCTAGAGAGTCGATCAGCGGCTTGGTTGAGTTGGGGAGGATGGCACAGGAGGCAGATAAATGGGTCATAGGAGTTCGTGCCGGGATAGAGAAATTTATGGAGGACCTTGCTTCTGCCTTTCAGCATGCCTCTAGTATTTTGACAAGGATGGATGCAGTGGATCATGCTTGGGGCGATGCCTCTATCTATCAAAGCAAGGTGATCCAGCGTCTTGAGGTATTGAGGCATGTGCCATTGCAGTTGCTGATTGATGGAGGTGTCATTCAGGAGAATGACCGATATGATTTATCTCAGTGGTATTCTTCGACAATCACAGGGCGTGGCTTCTTTGATGTGGCACAGGCAGATTCAGCCAGAGTACACAAGGCTATGGCCAACATTATAGATGGAGTTTAGAACACCTTTGAGGCCATATTTGCTAGGCGGCTGAATCCGGATGAAATAAGTGTTGATAATTTGAGGGGTTGCTAGTGCCTTTCTTTGCAGATGTCAAGACCTTTGTACAAGATGATTTCGAGAATACTTCTACTTTCTCCACTTTGATCCAGAACACGCAGAACTCCTTGACTGCTTGGAGAAAATCTTGTACAAGGCATGAGCATTCAGTCACGGTGTTAGAGTTTCAGTTAGATTGTGTTCCACCTATTTCAGTTCATGAGGTTGAGGATGTGCTTCGCAGATTCGTGGAGTTGGCAGTCAGAGAGAAGGCAAATGGGAACACACTACTGGATGAGGATCTTCTAGAAGACTGAATATGGGCATTTATTACATTTGCTATTTATGGGAGTGAGTGGGAATCTTTGATTCATTTAATGTACCACTCCCTATTCTGGCAGTTTTTAGGGTTAGGGCTGAGGTGGCACAATTCTGGCCACTCTATTGATTGTAACCCTAGCCGTCTTTTGGGACTTGGCTAGCTATAAAAGGGGGAGTCCCCCTCATTTGTAAGACATTAGAACAGGCATTAGCATTAGAGCTAGAGATTGGAGAGATTGCATAGTAGAGTATAGTAGTCATTTTGCTTAGCATAGTGTGGAGAAGAAAGAAAGTTTTCCCTTTGAAAACTTTTGAAGAGATTGTTGTGTAATACTTTTCATGATAATAGATCTTTTCATTGATAGTGAAATTCATCTTGTCATGAATTGCTAGCAAGGTTTCTTCTTCCTTTCGTATCCAAGTAGCTTAATTTCATGCAAGTAGTTTACTTTTATGTGTGGTGTTTTATTGAGATAGCTTCACTTTATTCCATACCACTAGCGGCTTGTTGATGATAAGTCCGCCTTGCGTGGTCAACTGGACATCACTTTGAGTTTAACTTCGGTTGTGGTTTACATGCTTATATGTGTCGTTTTGATGGTGTATGTATGTTAAATTATAACTTGAACATCTTTTGCTATCCCCTTGAAGATTGCACCGATTTTACTGAGGCTGTCCGACATGAGGCTAGGTGAAATCTGGTTGAAGTCTATTGAAACGAAGCTCCACATATCCTGCATTTAGAATAGAATATAAGTTTCTTAGGCCTTATACCCTTTACTTTCCGCACATTTCTGATTAGCTTTAGGAAAACAAGCTATATTGCCAAATCATATGCGCAAGAATCTTTTTTAAACCACATATCCGCTGCTAACTGCTAGAAGTCTGAACAATTGTGTAAGTCCCCTTGTAAGAACACAACAAATACACATCAACCGAACTGGTCTATTCGCATTAAAGGAACCTTGGAGTTGAATGTGCGAACTTTCTCGCAATCTTAGCGCACGGAATACTTTGATCAAGAGAGAATGAAATAGCCTTTGGACTATTTTGTTCTGCTGTTTGGTGCGGTCACAAAAACCACGTCAACAAGAAGAAAATGTGCTCAAAAGAAATATTTGAAAACAAAAAATGAGAAAATGAAAAATGAAATATATTATGAAATATTGGTTTTGGGAACATACGAGTAACTCCACCAGGGCTATGGACACTCGGCTGGCAGTGGAGCAATATTTGTGAGAATTGTAGTGACAACCTCGTCGGGGCTATAGACGCCTGACTGGCAGCGAGGCGATGTCCAGGATGCTTTTGAAGTTAAGATATTTATATAACCTGCCGTGGTCAATTCCGGAAGTTAAGATGGTTTAGAGATGGAACGAATGCACACACTCACAGGGTTTTAGATGAAAGTGTTCTGATCCAATATCGGATTCTTCTCCCCTTTTTGAGTAGGTGTCCTTTCTGTATGATGGTTTGAGGAAGATTAATCAAAGATCAATTCTTAAAGTGTTTTTCAACACTTTCCCATGGAGGCGCCAGATGTTTTGACCTTTTTCACACGTCGCCCCATTCAAAATGGGGACCCCCAATTTTCGCTCCATTTTGGTCTCTTGGCTTGGGTTTCTCTCTCTCTCTCTCTGTCTCTTTTCTGATGACTACCTTTCAAGGATTGCGCCCGTCATTGAGCTTAAACATAAAGATTTGGCCAAGTCTAAGAATTAGGGTTTCATCTTTCCTGGTCAGTCTGAGGTCGAATAGGGTGAATATATTGGAAATTGAGCTTAACATTGTTGTCAATATGTTTCCAGCAGGCTCTCAGCAAATTTTCATTAGATTCGGAGGTACTTACTATTTTTAGTAAGTATGAAATTACAAGTAATCCGTCAGCATTTTTGAGATTCCGACAGTCACACAGCATTCAAAGCACATCAGACTACTCGCGTGTAAAATTTGAGCAAAAATAGACAGCTTTCTATTTTTAGCAGTCCAGCTTCCAGGACAAATTTTAGGACTTAGATGCAGAGTTTTCCTTTGCATGTTGGCATATTCCTTCTGGGTTTTTTGAGACATTCGCAACGGTATAACATGCAAAACAAGACGACAACTTTCAGAATTCAGTCTTCTGTGGCTATTTTTAGGGTTTGCATGTTAGGGTTTCTTTTGCATGTCGGATGATTCTTGGTGGGTTTTTTGAGAGCTTCGCAGTGGTATGACATGCAAATGGAGATAATTACTCAGTAAGGAACTTACTATTTTTAGCAGGTGCGTCCTGGCAGTCGCTTCCCAACAATTCAGAATCATGAGTTGAACACAATGTAGTAGAAACGAAGGCAAACAGAGATCATTCGATACACATGTAGAGCCAATTAGGGTTTCCAACTTCAGAGCCTGAAAAGACAGGTAAAAAGTCAGAATTTACGAAAACCGATGTAAACCATCATGATCAACATCCTTCAGGCTATCTGTTGGTAAAATTTCAAGTCAAACGAAGCACTTACTATTTATAGTAAGTCAATTTGGAAACAGGCTAAAAATAGCAAGTCAGATGCATGCATTGATGCTGACAGGAAGGTCACGTGGTGAGGAGTGCCTCATTCGAATTTCAAGTTAATCAGAGCAGTGGAGCTATCAGAAACAAGCAGTTACTATTTATAGTAAATCATCTTCAGAAATGGGCTAAAAATAGCAGGGTGATTAAAAATGGTAGTGTCGACAGGACAACAAGGTCGTGAGGATGCAGTGTGCAAAATTTCAAATCGTTCTAAGCTTCAGAAATGCAAAATCAGAGGGCTTACTATAAATAGTAGGGCATGAAAAACTAGCGAAAAAATGAGGAAAATTCTAAGTTTGGAACTCCATCCTGCAACCATGGAAAAATGCGCCCAAGTTGATGGAGAGGCATGGAAGAATTTTTGAGTGTTGAACTCGTCCACCACACAGGCCAAAATGCGCCCAAGCTAGAGAAAGTCAAAGAAAGTCAATGCTTTTCATCCTGCTGCCACGCCAAAATGCGCCCACCTTGAAGCATGAGAACTAGAAATTTTCTAAGTGTGAAGTTTCATCCTTCATCTAGGCCAAAATGCGCCCAAAGTGCAAATGGTCAATGAAAGTCAACACTTTTTATCTTGTAGGCATAGCAAAATGCGCCCACCTTGAAGAAGGAAAGTTGAAAATTTTTCTAAGTATTAAATATCCTCCTCACCCCTCCAAATGTGCCCATCCTCCTCGAGGGGTAAAATGTGCCCAAATTGCAAGAGAGTCAAAGTGGTCAAACAAATTTATCCTTCTCCATAGGCCAAATGCGCCCAAAAGCATGCATGTGAAGACGAAAACGAGGAAGGTGAAAGGTCACTCCAAGGCGTGGTTATAAGTTTCATCCTCCATCAAGGCTAAAATGCGCCCAAGAGTCAAAGTGGGTCAAACAAGTCAACATTTCTTATCCCTCATGCCTAAATGCGCCCAAGTTAAGGTTGTGAAAGAAAAGGTAAGGTGGTAAATGGGGTAAAAAGTGTTGAAAATGCTCTAAGGCATGGTGAAGGAAGGGTGAATGAAGGCGTATTTTCCTCCAAGTCCTAAATGCGCCCAAAGTGATATGTGTGAGGTGGTGAAGATAAAATGCTAAGGCGTGATTTTCCCAAGTATGCTATGCGCCTAGAATGTGAAGTGGAATAAAAGATGTTTTCCTAAGGCATTGGAGCTTCAAAAAAATATTTTTCAAATGTGAAGTAGAATGCAAAGTGGTAGATGAAAAATAAAACATGTTAGGCGCCTTCATGAATAAAATTTTTCTAAGAGAAGTTGATAAAATTTCCACCACTGGTGAATGAATAAAATTTTCTAAGGAAAATTCTCAAAGTGCAAGATGATTTAAAATATTTTCTAAGGCAAAATATTTTCTCCCTTAGAAAATACGCCTAGAGCTCAAGGTGGTGAATTTTTTCTTCGTGGAGCACGAGCAAATTTTC
The DNA here is from genome assembly GCA_007258455.2 of Sequoia sempervirens. Classification (NCBI taxonomy): domain Eukaryota; kingdom Viridiplantae; phylum Streptophyta; class Pinopsida; order Cupressales; family Cupressaceae; genus Sequoia; species Sequoia sempervirens. The sequence continues at coordinate 189,435,513 of VDFB02256132.1, forward strand.
TCAGTGATGAAGTTAGAGAATGATGATAACGCAGATGGATTGATAGAATTTCTCAAGTGAGAGCAACACAGGATGATCACAGGAAAAGAATGGATTTAATTTGATGAAATAATATTTTTCTAAAGTTCAAAATTCAAAAATTAAATGAACCCGTTCGTTGGGTACCCATGGATTCGAAGTATTCTGAAGAAAATTATCTTCTGGGTACTGAACATTTGCGATGATAGATGGATTTCTATGTCTTCCGCACTTCGCCGACACTTTTTCAGTGGAGAATTTAACCAGTGCATAGATTGTGAATTTTCCTAAGGAAGAATTTAAAATTTTCTAAGGCAGAGTGAATAAAATGTGTTTTCAAGATGAATTTCTCCGAACGATGAATCTGAAGTGAGGTGCCTAGATGATTTTGATTGAATTCTTCGAAGATGAACTTTTCGGAGTTGAGGAGTTAAATTCGAATTCAAGTGACAGAGCTCCGGCTGGTGAATTAAAAAGATGAACTTAAATTAAATTTTTCGAAAATAAATTCAAAGATGCCAGTCAAAGTCTAACTTCTAGAAGGTTGAGGTTCTCGGACAAGTGTCAGGAATACCAGAGAGGGAAATTCGAATTCTTGAAGTGGAGTAGTGGAAATTAAATGTACTGGCTATAATTTGATCCTTCTAGAATTTGATTTTTGGTTATAAAATGAAGAAGTTTTTCACTTCCTTTTCACAGTTGGAGAAGTCGAATTTGCTCTAAGTGAAGTGTTGCTAAGAATTGTTGAAGCTTGAAGAATTCGAAATTTTGCTGAGGACTAGAGTTTGCTGAAGTTCAAAATTGAAATTGCTGAGACTTCTGGAGAAGGATGCCTTGAGTTGCCAGTGCAAGTGTTGAAAGTTTGAATATTGCTGAAACCAAAAGGGATGCACTTGCTGGTTGTTGATTGAAATTTGAAGTTGCTGATGCTAAGAAGGACGCCTTGAGGTGAAGTTGCTGAGAGTTTAAAAAGTGCAAACTTGTTGGTTGCTGATTGGAGTTACTGAAGAATAGTGAAGTCACTGAAGTTTACTTAGAAGTCTTTTCTAAGTGTTGAAGTTCGAAATCTTGTGAAGGAGAAGTTGAGGTTTGCAGAAGAATTGAATGTTGCAACTTCTCAAATTTTAAAAGTTGACTGGCAGCCCTGCAAGGTATCTTATTTATTTTATGAATTAATTTGCTGATGAATGTTTGTTGTGTTGCAGATGGCTAAGGCAAGGGTGACTGGCAAAGATAACAACGGTGCATCCAGGAAAGCAGTGATCAAGAAACTGAGTAAGACATTCATGCCAGAGTCAAAGTTCATTTCGAAATTGGGCAAGCTAACAAACACCAACTTGGGCTCTGTCAACCTAGAGGCCTTCAAGAACAGAATGTTGGGGATTGGAAGTCATCGACCCTCAACTACTTCGCACAATATTGTTCGAAGTAGGTTATATGCAGCTACTGGTTTCCCACCAGCCATTCAGTGTTTGGAGCTGATGATGGAGTGCGGCAATTATTATGAGAAGGATCACAGATCAATCATGTCACCAGATGGCCAAGTGCTAGCCAATCTTACTCCGACAGCCATTGGTGAAGCTTTCGGGATCCCAGTGCACAGGAACATGGTCTACAAGTCTAGAGAGCGAGCTGAGCGAATGTACGCTTCCGCATTCGAAAGATGCACGGAGACAATCAACACTCATTGGATGAGCACTCCCAAGCCTTCTCGTACAAAGTTGCCGAAGCAAATCATAGCGGATGACTTGAAGCAAGAATATTGCGATCTCATTATGATGCTGAGCAGAGTATGTGGTTGTGCACAATCATTCATTTTTGAGCCTTGGATGTTTTACTACATCAACCTCATGCTAGAAGGGAAAAATTATGTCAATTGGGCTGTGATGATTAGTGACAATTTGCATGAGCAGCTCCTAAGCCTTAGAAGGACGAAGACATTTTACATGAGCTCTTACATCATCTATATGTTGGCACGTATGACAAAGTACAAAGATATTGAGTGGACATTTATTGCCTTTACTATTTTTGGGAGTGAGTGGGAATCTTTGTTCATTTATTACACCACTCCCCACTCTGGCAGTTTTTAGGGTTAGTGCTGAGGTTGCACGATCCTGGCCACTCTATTGATTGTAACCCTAGCCGTCTTTTTGACTGGGCTAGCTATAAAAGGGGGAGTCTCCCTCATTTGTAATTCATTAGAACATTAGATCAAAATCAGAATTGAGTTAGAGCTTAGAGGCTAGAGAGTAGAGCATAGTAGAGCATTTTGCTTAGCATAGTGTGGAGAGGAAAGAAAGTTTTCCCTTTGAAAAATTTTGTGGAGATTGTTGTGTAACACTTTCATGATAATAGATCTTTTAATTGATGGTGGAATTCATCTTGTCATGAATAGCTAGCAAGGTCTCTTCTTTCTTTCGAATTCAAGTAGTATAATTTTTATCTCATGCAAGTAGTTTACTTTGATGTGTGGTGTTTTTGTTGAGGTAGCTTCTTTCATTCCATACCACTAGCGGCTTGTTGATGATAAGTTCACCTTGCGTGGTCCACTGGAAATTATCTTGAGTTTAACTTCGATTGTGATTTGTATACTTATATGAGTTGTTCTGATGGTGTATGTATGCCAAATTATAATTTGAACATCTTTTGCCATCCCTTTGAAGATTGCATTGATTTCGCTGAAGCTGTCCGACGTGAGGCTAGGTGAAATTCAGTTGAAGTCTACTGAAATTAAGCTCCACATATCCTGCATTTAGGATAGAATATAAGCTTCTTAGGCCCTATACCCCTTTACTTTCTATACATTTCTGATTAGCTTTAGGAAAACAGACTCATTGCCAAATCATACACGCAAAGTCCCCTTCAAAATCATATACCGGTTGTTAACTGTAAGAAGTCTGAACAATTGTGTAAGTCCCATCATAAGAACACAACAATACACATCAACCAACTGAGGGTATTCTAAGTATTCAGAACCTTGGAGTTGAATGTGCGAACTTTCTCACAATCTTAGCGCACAGAATACTTTGATCAAGAGAGAACGGAATAGCCTTCAAACTATTTTGTTCTTTGGCTGATTGGTGCGGTCACAAAAGCCACGTCAACACATAGGCCCATCCATGCAGCCGTATGTTTCCTAAATCCGGCCTTCCACTTCCGCCGCGATCTCCGTGCAAATAGAGAAATTCTTAGTGGGCTCTACTCGACGATAGAGAGAATGTTGCCCACTGTTACTACACAGTTAGTGCATGAGATAGATGCCTTCACTAAGGAATAGTAGGACAACATTAATGCCAGGTAAAAATATATTTAAGGGCATAATTTTCATCTTTTTATATTATAATTTATTATTAAATGTTGAACTTGAACTTGAAACTTGAAATGAGATTGATTTTGTTTCTTTTTCTCATTTCAGATAGATGGTGGGAGATGTTTGGTTTTGATACACCGAACCTGCAAAATGTTACCATACGAATATTGAGCCAGTGATGCAGTTCATCTGGTTGTGAGCACAATTGGAGTATGTTTGAGCACATACACTCCAAGAAGCGCAATAGATTGACAGTGGAGAGGATGAATGACCTTGTCTATGTTCATTACAACCTTCGGCTCAGATACAAGAAGTTTTTTGACCACAACAACACCCCGATCTGTTTAGAGGAGGTTGATCCATAGTTTGAGTGGATTACTGAGGCTACAGACACAGTCTTTAGTGATGAGGACCTTGATTGGGTGGACCAGGCACAAAGAGAGGCTGAGGTTGTAGCCATGGCTGAGGAGGAGGCTAGAGCACAAGGAGACATACCTACTGGTGGTGAGAGTGGTATGGGGACTCAGACACAGGCAAAGACTATGGCTGCAGTTGCAACATCATCCAGGACCTTTAGACGCCTTCGTAGGAAGGATGTTGGCTCCACTATTCCATAGGCATAGAATGATAGACTTATAGCTATTGTTTTAAATCTTTTGATATTTCATATTTGTATGGAACATTTGATGTCATGGATTTCATATTCTATGAGTTTTGTATACATTTGACTAATTTTATATATCAAAGTATGTTATTTCCTTTAGCAGTGCAACTAGAATTTGTGTACTTTATACTTATGTGATCATTGTATACTTGTTTATGTGATCAAATTTTCTTTTATTTGTGTTGTATTCAATAAAGGGTGCTTGAAACAAGTTTTAAATCTTTAAAAATCTCTAATTTTCTAAGGTTTCTTCAACTTTTTTCATTTTGTCAAGTCTGCGCTGAGTCCGAGTCCCGAGTCGCCGAGTTGCCAATTCGAGTCACCCTAGCCAAGTCCGATCCAAGTCTGAGTCTCGTAACTATGGTTAATATAAAGATAGTAAAGTTGAAACTACACCAAGCTTCTGACACTTTCAAACAAAGTTTGGAATCTATGGAAAGTGATTTGAAGAGTTGGTATGTTTGGAATGAAGAACGTTTGGAAATCTTATGTGCCAATGCAATAATACCAAACAGAGAAATGTATATTGAGATTGAAGAGCTCCTGTTAAATAAAACATTGGTATTCAAAGAGCTCATTTCAGATATACAGGCTGCTCAAGAGATAGTGGTTGAAGCATAAAAAGATATCATTTCAAACTTTGAAAAGGAGTCTTGCAAACTAAAAGATCAAGATGGTGAGGTACTTCTTGAAGATGCTATACTTTCAGCATTAACAGCAAAATTTCATCAAGAGTTAGAAGTTGAAACCTTCACCGTGCAGTCCATCAACAGATTTGTAGTCATCATGCATTTCTTAATAAGATGCAGATTGCATTGGAAGAGCATTGATTGTCAATCATCAGATGTTTTGACACCATCATCAAAACAGTTGTTGTTGCCAAGAACACTTGAGGACCAGATCTTGATGAACTGCATAATTCCATTCATAAATTTCAATGTTTCAAGGATGGTCATGGAAATAATTAAAGTATTGTTTTATTTTCAATTTTGTTCCTTTGGACAAATTACATGTAAAGCCAGAAATTGTAATAACATGTAATTAAATTACAAGTCAAGATAAATTAGGACTGTAATTTGGAATAAGTCAATTGCAAGTAGTTGGTGGTTGAGAGAATTTCTCAAGTTAGTTGGGATCCTCCCACCTTTTTCTCATGAATTTTCTCCTATAAATACTTGAGGGAGTCTTTTGTAATCTTTTATCTTTTTGGCAATAGAAAAAATTTTGCAGATATTTACAGCAAAGAGACTTTGTGCTTTGTGTATGTGAATTTCATTTGCAAGTAATACAAGGAAAGCATTTGAGATTTCAGACTTTGTGTTGAATCTTATTGCATGATAATACTATGTTCTTATGTCATAGTGATACAGTTTTCTGAATTATTCTTGTGACCTCGTGGGACTATTGTGATAAGACTTTGGTCTGATTTTTTGTAGTCTTTGTGCTATAAGTTTGAAAGATTAAATTAGCTTAATTTTTCATTAGGAGTTGAGAAGAATTATAAGTCTTTGTGCTTGTGATAATTCCCATATTAGGTGATTCTTGAATCCATTATACTTACAAACTTTGTGTTGTTATATGTTGCAACTTGTTCTTAAATTATCTTTCTACAAGGGTAGATAGGATCTCAGATTCTCAAGACTTTGTGCTTGGAGATTGTTTTCCCGTCCTGGAGGAGGTGACAGAAGTCTTTGTGCTTTCAGGAAACTTCATTTCCTCTCTCTCAATTTTATTGCAGGTTATTGTAAGAGTTTTTCTAAAAGTTATTGTTACTTTTTTGTGAAGAGAAAAGAATATAATCTGTCCTGAAACAAGAGGAAAGGTTGTTCCATCCATTTTAGTTTTAGTTAGTAAAAGGGGGAGCCTTCCCTAAATTAGGAGAGTATTATACTCACACACTATGGCTGAAACCACAATTTTGTATATCCTCAAGGTATACAAAATTTTCAACCAATAGGAATGATTATTTTGCAAGAAGAATGAAAGAAAACGATTAATCAAAACAAAAACCCTACCTATGAATCGAATTTCCCTTGAAAATCCACACAAAATGGTGTTTGAATCCGCTCTCCTCGATGGTAGATCATTGGAAATGATGTCTCCTTGCTTGGGGGGGTGGGGAGGGTTTAGCTCTCCACATAAAGTCTCAAGTTATTTTGAAATGAAATAAACATCAAAAAAGACATTTTGACTTTATGTTTTTTGCAGGTGATTTTTTTTGTTGGACTCACGAGTTTTTGGCAAGTACTCGTTGAAAAAACTCGGGTAGAAAAGCTCAGTTACTTAAACTAAAAAAAAAAATCGTGAGTTTTTTAAAACTCGAGAAGTTTTTTGCAAGTCAGCCAACTATGTGTGTATATATGTATTGCCGTCCCCTCGTCATCCCCAAAAATGGCCCTCAGACTGTCATCCCCTAAACATGTCCCCTACCTATCCACTATCCTTGTCCCGAAAATGTTGTGGAACATAGAAAATATATAGTTGTCCCTAATTAAGATCTGCCTCTAGTAGGTTTTCATCAAAATCAAAATCCATCATTGCCATTATGGGGGGTTTCGTCATGCAATGGAATCCCAACCGATTCCTCATGTGCTTCCTCATCAACTTGTATAGCATCGTTGGGATCAACATACCAATGTGAAGTTGGAGTTTGGTGATACTCTAAGTTTTGTCAATCCTATAGTTGTAAGGCACTATGTATGTCCACCAAATTCTCTGATTGTCTATAGGTAAGTGTTGATGTGATTTTTGTGACCACACCAATCAGTAGAATAAAGTTTCCAACAGTTACTCCATTCTCTCTTGATCAAAGTATTATGTACGCTAAGATTGTGAGAGAGATCGTATGTTCAACTCCAAGGTTCCTTCAATGCAATGGAATACACTCAATTGGTTTTTTGTGATATGTTGTTTTCACGAGGGGACTTACACAATTGTTCAAATGTAGTAGTTGACAGCAGATTAATGATGGAAGGGGATTTTCATGCAATATAGATGATTTGGAAATGAGGTACGTGTTTCCTATACTAACTAGAAATGTATTGAATTTAGATGATTGCAGGGTTTAGAAGGTCTAAGTTCTATCTAAGAGCGGAACATGGGATCAACTTCAGCAAGCTTCAACCAGACTTTGCTTCGCCTCGCGTTGGACAGCCTCTACAAAGTCGGTGCAATCTTCAAGGGGTAGCAAGGAGTGTTCAAGTCACAATTCAACATAATGACACCATCACAACGACGCATGCCAAGACGTGAATCGTAACCGAAGTTAAGCTTATAAAGTCTTCCAGTCGACCACACAAGGAAAACTTAACATCAACAAGCTGCTAGTGGTATGGATTAAACGAAGCTGCCTTGATAAACACCACAATCCACAACTAACTACTACTTGCATGAAAATGAAAATTACTCTAATCAAAGCTACTTGAAGTAGAAAGGCAAAGAAATCTTGCTAGTTGTTCATAACAAAAGACGAAATCATCATCAATGAAACTCTTTTTATTATGATAGTTTTCACAACAATTTCTTACAAAGTTCTTAAGGGAAAACTTTCATTTTCCTTCAAACTATGCTATGCTAACAAACTTATGCTAAGCTATCTCAACTATTCTATAAGTCTCTCTGCTCTATTCTCTGATCTAATGATAATAAAAATGAGGGGGGATGCCCCTTTTATAGTTGGCCCAGTCCAATGGATGGCTCATATTACAATTGGCTAGATGGCTTAGATTGTGCCACCTCAGCCCTAAACAAGATTCACCCTAAAAACTGCCACCAAGAGGAGTGGAGTAATAAATGAATAGTGGATCCTCCACTCACTCTCAAAATAGCATAGGCAATTAATGCCCACCATCATCTTCCAAAAGATCATCATCCAGAAGGGCATTTCCATTTTCTTTCTCCCTGTTGGGTGAAAATTGTGTAATCAGCTTTTCGATAGATTACACAACTTGGACTTCAGCCACAGCTATGTGAGATGTAAATCTCTCCTCTCAGAAAGGGGAGGCGCCCTTCTTACTGCTAACAGAAGCGATAATAAAACAAACAAGTAATTACAAAATGTACACAAAACTTACGAAGTGGGAGGGTGTGTTACATTCATCCTTCTCTTTTTTTTCAGAGAAGATGTTTACAATGCTTCACAGTTGGAAGTTCACGATTCTTAATAACTTTAAATGATCAACTAGCAGTAATGCCAATACCTCTGTCTTGTCAAAGCAAAGCGTAGAGATACCAGAAGTAATTAACAATAAACAAATAAAGTAAAAGGGAAAGCTCATGAAGGCACAAAGTCGTTCTGTAGCTTTTTCAATGGTGGATCTATGAAAAATGTATCGTTTGTCATGTTAGAAGCACAAAGTCTTCTTAGACGCAGCAATTCCTCAAACAACATGAACAATTACAAGCGCAAAGTCTTGTAGATCATCCAACCAAATTATCAAAGAGCATGAATAATTACAAGCACAAAGTCTTGTAGATCATTCAACAATAGTATCCAAAGAACGTGAATAATTACAAGCGCTAAAGTCTTGTAGATTATCCAACCGAAAGATAAACAAAAACACAAATGTAAATCTAAATAATAGATGCAACACAAAGTTTACATAAATTACTTAGAGTCCTTCAGATTCCATCCCCTAATCACCACCAAATAAGATCAATTTGTAAGATTATCGAATCCAACACAAAGTATGGCTTGCAATCTTCTTCTTTATTGATCGAATTTCATTCACAAAGTATGAATGCAAAGTTTCACAATTCTGCTTCAAAAAGGATAGCGCTTCATTGCAAAATACTAAAGGATGAACTTTACAATAGAAATCCCTCACATTATATAGAAAGAGGGATGAGCAAAATTAGGAATCTAATTAAGGAAATTAAGGAAAGTTAGGTGAGCGATTTTAGGAGATCTGACCTAACTTGGACCAAAGTCAAAGTGTAATTTGTTTTCAAAAGATTACATCTTCAAACTTGGTGCAATTACAATTTACAAAAAGACATTTAAGATGTTAGGAAATATTTACAAGATGCATAAAGGGATGCACTGGAAATGTCTAACACTGGAGATCATGAAGCTTCTTCATGTTTTCTTGCTTTGGGCATGAAAGTCTTCATATTTCTTCCTAGTCTCTTGCACGAACTTCTCATCTGGACCAATGGTGTAATCCACAATGGAGTGAATTCTCATGATCAATCTCATGGCAGATGAGTGAACCTTCTTGCACCTGTCAAGATACGTTTTCAGGTTATCCAATGTGAGCTTTGTATCACAAATGACGTTCAGTGAGGCTTCTAAAAAGTCTGAACTGTCAATCAATTTCATGATGGCTTCTTTGAAGATCTGAGATATTTCTGTGGCTGGTAGGAAGATACGATTCTCCTCAAGAAGTTGACCGGGCAACTCTTTGATACCTTTCTCAAGAATAACACGATGTCCTTCGACATCTTCTTGTACTTGGTGGAGATCCTCCGTAAGAGATCAAATTACTTGAATTCGATGTTTCAAGGATTCTCTTACCTCAACGAAATTTTCTTTGTCAGGAATTACCCCAACTTCCACCAATTTACTGAGCTTTACCTGCATCTCCGACCACGTTAGTAGGCATTTTTCCATATCTCTGCACTCCTGGGAAAGTACACTTTTTTCTTTATCAAGCTCTGTGGTGAGCTTGGCTAACAAGGTAGTTTTCTCGTCTGCAGCAATTATGGTCTAAGATCCGTGTTCTATAATCTTTTCAACAAAATCATCCAACACTCTGCCTTTGGAGGTGAACTTCTCAGCTTTCTTGACAGTTGGGTCTTCAATACTTACCACTGTCAGCGGTTGTGCATTAGTTGGAGATCCTGCAAGTCTCTTTACAACAGTGGCATAATGCTCTGCCCTTTGTTTGTGCATATTGCGAGCTTGCTCTACTTTATCCAGTCTTCCAGCCAAGATATCCAATGTCACTTGCGCATCGGCCTTTGCACTTTCATTGGTAACCTTGCCAAGCTGGACTTTTGTCACCGTGTATTCTTCCATATTGACATCACCTTCTTCATGCGGTGGTATGCCAATCTCTGCATACTTGTGACCAGACTTATCAACATTCAGCCTTGAGTATACTTTTTCCTTTTTCTTCCCTTTAGCCTTTGGAAGGACTATCTCTTCAAGGTCGAGCTCCTCCGGAGAGATCATTTGCTTCTTTCGCTTCAACACTTGAGATATTAGCCAAGGGGGAAGAAGGGAGGTGTGAACTTTTGGATTCATTGTCAATTCAGTTGTCATCGCCACTTCTGAAGTTACCATGGGTATCGTGACAATAGGAGAAGTGTCTGTCATCATTGCTCCTGTAGCTTGCACATTAAGCTGATCACGCATTGACTCATTCATGAAACGATTAAATTCATTTTCAAAAGTGATATCATATGTTGGTGAAGACAGGCTAGGAATGGACGATGGAGGGCTTGACAGTATATCAACCGTATGAATTCTTGTCACTGAGGGAGTATCAAGCAGGGTTGATGCTGTAGGAATAGTGGATATCTCAACTGCAGGAATGCATGTGGTAGGAATAGGTGACAAGGGAATAGGAGGTGGAGGAGTTCTTCAATTTGGAGGGGTATGAGGAACATTGGAAATCACAGGCGATGACGTTCTAGGAATTTCCTCAACTTCATTCTCAGGAGGAGAAGTAGTTCTTTCTTGATCATGCCCGGGTTCCTGTTGATCACCCTCTTGTGCTTCTGATTCCTGTTCACCTTCAAAATCACCTTCAGATTCTTCTTCAAAATCTTCTTCAGACTCTTGCCTGCTTTCAAAAACCTCTTCTCCATCGGAGTCTACTTCTGCTAAGTATTCATCTTCAGCGGATTGATCACTTGAAGTTCCTTCTTCATCAAAATCTATCTCCTCTGGAATAGACTTTTTACCTTTAGAGCGAGATGGATTAGATTCCGTGGTTTCTGTCTCTGGGATGGACTGGGTATCTTTCTTGCCAACAGTAAACTTGATCCTGGGACCTCTTCGTGAAGAAGTGGGAACAACTGCCAATTTATTTTTAATGCAGAGTTCTTGTTGTTGGCGAGCTTCTGCTTCAGATTCTTCTCCTTCCGAATTTGTTCTAAAATTTTTCATTTTATAACCATGCTTATGTAACCATTCTGTAGTGTTGGCTAGGATTGGCTTCAATCTCTCTCTCATGCTGGTAATTTCTTTCCTAGACCATTGAATTGTAGGCAATGGCCTTTTAGCAATTTCTTGCTCATCATAGATAGCATTCATGATATCACTAGGATCTGCAAAATCCTCTGGTACGTTAGCAATATCAAGGTCTCTGATCTACTGAACAGTCAACCTGCAATAATCCATTTTGCGAATGGCTTCTTCATCTCTGCAATCAGCCCAGATGTCTTCAAAACGGTACTTGTGATGATGACCCTTTTGTAATCTTTTTCTGACATCTCGGTAATCAAAATCAAACCTATACCTGTAGGTCTTGATTGTCATGATCTGCATTTCAGCATAAACAGACTTAGCCTTTTGTACAGTTGGGATAGTGTTGTGACCTTTTTCACACATCGCCCCATTGCAAATGGGGACCCCCCTAATTTTGGCTTTGCATTTGGGTCGTTTTGTTGTTGTCTCTCTTTTCTACTGTCTGTCTTTCCGAGATGTGCCCGCCTTTGAACCTTAACATGAAATTTTGGCTAAGTCTAAAAGTTAGGGTTTCCATCTTTCCAACCAATTTGAGGTGAATAAATTGAAAACAAAGATTAACATTGATGTTAGTATGCTTCCAGCAGGCTCTTAGCAAATTTTCTTTAGATTCTGAAGTACTTACTATTTTTAGTAAGTGTGCAATTACAGGAAATCTGTCAGCATTTTTGAAATTTCGACAGTCACTACATTCAGAGCACATCAAGCTGCTCGTGTGCAAAATTTGAGCTGAAACATGCAACTTTCTATTTTTAGCAGTTCAGCTTCCAAAGCAAGTTTTAGGGCTTAGATGAAGAGTTTTTCTTTGCATGTCTAGATATTCCTTCAGAGTTTTTCAAGACCTTCGCGATAGTATAACATGCAAAACGAGATGACAACTTTCAGAGTTCAGCCTTCCAAGGCTATTTTTAGGGTTTGCATGTTGGCATATTCCTTATGGGTTTTTCAAGAGCTTCACAGTGATGTGACATGCAAATGGAGATAATCACTCAATAAGGAACTTACTATTTTTAGCAGGTGCATCCTAGCAGCCACTTCCCAGCACTTCAAAATCACGAGCTGATTGCAATGCAAAAAAAATGAAGACAAACAGATATCATTTGATATGCATGCAGAGCAAATTAGGGTTTCCAGCTTTAGGGCCTAAAAAGAGGGGTAAAAGGTTAAATTTTTTGAAAACCGATGTAAACCACCGCGATCAGCATCCTTAAGGCTTTCTGTTGGTAAAATTTGAAGATAAACGGAGCACTTACTATTTATAGTAAGTCATTTTGGAAACAGGCTAAAAATAGCAAATCATTTGCATGCGCCAATGTCAGTGAGCAGGTCACGTGGTGAGGAGCACCCCATTCAAATTTCAAGTCAATCAGAGCTATGGAGGTATCCGAAGTAAGAAATTACTATTTATAGCAAATCACCTTCAAAAATGGGCTAAAAATAGCAGTGTCAAGAAGGTAACAAGGTCGTGAGGATGCAGTGTTTAAAATTTCAAATCGTTCTAAGCTTCAGAGATGCAAGAATTGAAGGACTTACTATAAATAGTAAGGCACAGAGAAGCTGGCAAAAATGAAGAGAAAGTGACTAAGTCTGGAACTTCATCCTGCAACACCCAGGAAATGCACCCAAGTTGGTGGAGTAAAATGCTAAAAAAAATTCTAAGTCAAAGAGTTTCATCCTCCTGCCTAGCCAAAATGCGCCCATGCAGCATGAAGGTCAAAGAAGTCAAAGTGTTTCATCCTGCAGCTATAGCTAAATGCACCCACCTTGAGAGTTTGCATGCTAAAAAATATTCTAAGTATAAAAATCATCCACCTCCTATGTTGAAATGCGCCCTCAAGAAATGCTAAAAAGTTCTAAGTGTTAATCTTCATCCTTCATGCATGTGGAAATGCGCCCACTTCTCAAAGAAAGTCAAGGAAAGTCAAAGATGTTTATCCATCACCTATGCCAAAATGCGCTCCTCACATGCAAATAAAATGCTAAAAACTTTCTAAGGCAAGAAACTCGTCCTCCACCCTAGGCTAAATGTGCCCATCTCCTAAGCAAGCTGAAATGCGCCCAAGGAGAAAGTCAAAAGGGTCAAAGATTTTCATCCTCCACACATAGAAAAATGCGCCCAAGTAAGGGCATATGAAGACAAAACATCTCCATGCAAAGAACAAAGGACAAGGCGTGTGCATGAAGACAGAGTTAGAGAAGGACAAACGTATACATGCAAAGATGCAAGATGAGGAGAAATAAAAAGGATTCTTGAGCAAGAATTAAGTCTACCTTGATATTTAAATGCGCCCAAGTATGGATGAAGACAAGTGAGGTGCTAGGCGTATTGAATTTCATCCTTCAACATGTGTGAAATGCGCCATAGGTAAAGGGTGAAGTGAATAATACTAGGCATTGAAATTTAAAGTGTCCTCTTCAAACATAAAATGCGCCTAAGGTGAGGATGGAGAATATTGTTGGCCGTTGAAATTAAAATATCCCTCTCAATGTGCTAAATGCGCCAAGGAAGTATGTAAAGGTGGGGTGGTGAATAAAATACAAGGTGGAGAAACAAAGTTGCTAGGCGTTGGGAGTGATAAGCCTATATGGTAAAGTGGTAAGACGTTGAAAGTGTTAAGTGTTGAAAATTTTTCCTAAGGCAAGGTGAATATCCTCCATCAAGTGTGATGTGTGCCCAAAGTGTAAAGGTGATGAATAAAATAACTAAGGTGTTGAAATTAAAATCCTCCATGATTTGTGCTTTCAAGAAAATTCTCTAAGTGAGTTAAAATAATAATAAAAATTCTCACAAGCAGGGTGGATGAAGTTGAGTAAAATCTCTAAAGCAAAATTTCAAAATGCAAAGTGATTCAAAATTTTCTAAGGCGCAAAATTTTCTTCCTTTGGAAAATACGCCTAGATTCTGGGATGATGAAATTTTTCTTGAAGCATGAGCAAATTAGTCAGTGAATGGAGTCCGATGATGCCAGCTGCACGGGGTCAACAAAAATATTTTCAAATCAGAGTAACATGAAATGTTCACAGGTGTTGAAGAGCAAGAATAAATTTGCTAAAAGTTATTTTTCCAAGGTGCAAAATTCAAAAAAAATCAAATGAACCTATTTTTTGTACACCCATGAGTCTGACACGTTCAGAAAGAAATTTTCTTCTAGGTATTGAACATTATCGATGAGGAATGGATTTTAAGATCTTCCACAGCTTGTCAGGGACTCTGAGGTGAAGATTTTTGATGGGCACAGGATTGATGAATTTTCCTAAGGGAAATTTTAAAATTTTTCTAAGGCAAATGTGAAGAAAATGCATTTTCAAGGTAAAATCCTCCAGATAATGAATTTGATAGGAACTACCTAGGTGAATTTGCTCAAATTCTTCGTGACGATAATCTTCCTGAGCCGGAGATGAATTTTCGATGCTTCAGCTGGTGGGATAAATTTCTGAGGAAGATGTAGTTGAATTTAATCTTAAAGTACATCTCTTTGTACGCCCTTGACGAGGTTGAAATTTGATTAAGGCACGGAGAATTTGAGGATGAAGTTGGCTAATGAAGACGATGAACCTTGGAAGTTAAAACATGAAAATCCTAGTAAGTAAATTGAGTTTATATTATGAAGTGTTCTAATACTCTTCTCCTTGCTTGTTTTGTAGGAGGAACGTCGAGACTAAGCGGTGATGACTTAGAGTGATGAAGCAAGTGATTCAAGACGACATCTCAATCTCGAAGGAAGAAAGTTGCAAGAAAATGGCTAAGTGTTGAGACTTAGTATAACTCAAGTGACAAATAATGGAAGCTCGAGCAAAGTTGAAGAACAACGTCAAGAAAATCAAGAGCAGCTGAACTCCAGATTCTATCAAATTTTATTATCTGAGGAGGCAATCTTAGAGACTCTTTTACCCTCCTCCAGACGATCAACAAAATTGGCTGAACGCGAACAACAAAGCAGTGTGAACACATTTCAAACCTAGAATCTTCTAGAAGATGGTGGACATTAATGGCTCATTTATTACCCCACTCCTCTCAGTGGCAGTTTTTAGGGTGAATCTTGTTTAGGGCTGAGGTGGCATGATCTGGGCCATCCAGTCGATTGTAATCTGAGTCGTCCATTGGACTTGGCCAACTATAAAAGGGGGAGTCCCCCTCATTTGTATCTCATTAGAAGTCGGAATTAGCTTAGAGTTAGATAGTAGACATAGAGTAGAGGGACAACTTAGAAGTAGCTTAGTATAGATTGATAGTGTAGTTTGAAGAAGAGGGAAAGTTTTCCCTTAGAAAACTTTGTAAGAAATTGTTGTGAACACTCTCTCAATAAAAGAGTTTTTCATTGATGGTGAATTTTGTCTTTTTTGTGAGTAGCTAGCAAGGTTTCTTCGTCCTTTCGATTCAAATGGTAGCGTAAAATAGTTCTAAGTAGTATAATTTTCATTCCATGCAAGTAGATGTTAATTGTGGAATGTGGTCTTCAATTTGAGCAAAGTTTCATCTATCCATACCACTAGTGGGCTTGCTGATGGTGAGTTCGCCTTGCGTGGTCAACTGGAATATCATGTACTTAACTTCGATCATGATTTGTGTGTTTATATGCATCGTTGTGATGGTATTTTCATGCTAAGTTGTGATCTGAACACCTCGAGCTACTCCTTTGAAGATTGCACCGGTTCTATGGAGGCTGTCCGAAGCGAGGCAAAGTGGAGCCTGGTTGGAGCTTGTGAGAATTGATTGCCATGTCCCACGCCTTAGAGTAAATTAGAGCCTTCTTAACCCTGCACCATTTACATTCAGTACTTTCTAATTAGAATAGGAAATCTATGCTTCATTGATAAATCCGTCGAGTTGTGAAAACCCCTTCCTCTGCTGTTGAACAATTCCGTAAGTCCCCTTGAAATACCAACAAATCACATCGAGCCAACTGTGCCTATTCGCACTGAAAGAACCTTGGAGTTGAACACATGAACTTTCTTGCAATCTTAGCATGCGGAATACTTTGATCAAGAGAGAGTAGGGTAGCCGTTGGCAACTTTATTCTACATTGGTGCGGTCACGAAAAACACATCAACAGATAGTATATCTGCCAATGGTCAATGGGAACTTGAATCCATGCTTGTGGTTGCTTCTTCCTTCTTTTTGCACTGAAATCAATTGTCTGCATGTTTCCAAGAGAACCCACTTATCCAAAGGATAACGTGGCAACATGTAAGGATAGCCAGTGTAGCACCCTACTCTCAAGTAAGTAAACTTTGGGAATTGAAGAAATAGGCATCCAACTTTACTTACCACCTTATAAGCCTCATCAGATACCCCCCTCCTTTCAAGAGCTGGATCAAAATTGAAAAGAAAAGGCGCGAAGAAAGCATCTGTGACCCGCTTGAAGTGATGAAAGCTTTCCTTCAATTCTAGTTGATAGAAAAATCTGTATATAGGTACGATCATTCGATTCCCTTTTGTAGATAGACCTAGGAATTGTCTCATTATAGCCGCGGCGTACACCAGGTAAGAAGTCATATAGAAATTCAATGTGGAAGGAGCATTGATCAGCTGCTCATGTATTTCATCACTGATCTATTTTCCCCAGTTAATGTGCACCTTTTGTCTTCTTATAATCCTGATGTATTCATACATCCAATCGTGAAAAGTGGACGATTCTGGCAAGCCTTTTACTTTGCTTAAAAATGTGATCATATCTTTGACGTCATCCTTGAAATCACTTTGCAGGAGTCCCTTTGGCCATCTGGAAACAGATGGTCTAGGCTTCTTCAACCATTGGGCATTTATCAAGTTTTTAGCCTTGTTGGGATCGGCGTCAAAGACCTCTTGTGCTTTTTGTATAGAAATATCAATGTATTTTTCCATTTGAGGAACCTTAAACACAATGTCAAAGAAATCAGGGTCGAGTCTTAGAATCTCGTGCCCAGAAGAATCGATCACACTTCTATTTTCTTTGATGTAATGAGATGCCACCTGAAGAACAAACTCCGTATTATGTGCAGCTACAGGGAACATAGCTACCAAATGCAGGTTACTATGTACAATTGCTCTCATTGGATCAGGAAGAGGCTTCATCTCTGTTTTCTTCGTAAAATCAACCAAGTCTTGATGGCCAACCTTTGTGTCCTTTATTTCTTCCACCTTGGAGACCACTATGGTCGGCGGATAGATACCTTGATATTTATACTTCATTTTTCCTTTTGCTCTTGAAGAAGACAGAGGTTTACTAGCAGTTATCAAGAATAACTGAAACTTTGATCACTTGAACTTTGAAGATCTTTGAAAAGAGACTGCAAGGTGTCGAGCCAAAACAAACATTAGTCGTTAGGTAGCATGGGGATGCATGAAACGAGCAATGATGATGGGAAAGCATGGAGCGGATGACAAGGCACACAAAACGATGCACAAAATGGAAGGAAAGAGGTTCAGGAGTAAATTAGGCAGGTTTGAAGTTCATCTGGAAAAAATTGTGAAAAGTGTAAGGGCGCACTTTTCCAGCGCCCTTACATTTTTGAAAATTTAGACTTTGATGTAGGGGCACTGAAAAATAGCGCTCTTGCATTTCTCAGTGTCAGAAAAAATTTCAAAATGACACTTTTTTAGCACCTCTACATCTGAAACGTGATTTTGGAAATTGATGTAATGATGCTTGAAAACAGCGCTTGGGGTTTGCTTTGTAAAATGAAACGCTTAAAACAAATCTTGTTTGTTTGTAAGGAGTTGCAATTAAAGTTCGTTTCATTGCCATTGTAAATGTGGATAAGAGCCAAGGAATTCTACTCACAAAACATGAGTTTCTTGAATGTTCGCACCAAAACATGATAGAGAGGGCGACAAGGAAAGATGCAAACACAAAAAAATGTTGGAGTGGATAGCAAGAAAAATGTGTGGAAAAAAAAAACATAAGAGTTCCATTGTGGAGGGTGAATGGAAAAAAGCGAGAGCAAGAGGAGAATGCCACACAAAAATGCCATGAAAAGGAAGCATGAGAAGAACACGCAAGACCAAGAAACGCAAATGGAGAGAAAGAATACGCGTGGGAATGGCGAAACACGTGAGAGGAGACAGAGATTCATAAAAACACATATGCAAAATCAAGCCGAGCATAAAAATAAAGAAGAAGAAAGAAGAGAAAGTAAGGGAAAAGACTTACCAAGAGGAAACACAAAAAACACTGGAGAGGAGCTTCAAATTTCCAAAAAACGTGATTGCAGTTTGAGGAGAACTCGCCCAGCACGAAAAGATGAAAAAGAAAGATCATAAACAATGAAAAAGGAAACCAAAACACTTTTAAGTAAAAGGGAAAATCAAAAACCTAACTCAAGTCGAGCAATAAATTTAGGCACGAAAAGTGGCACGATTGACGAAAAATGTGACAAACATGAAGAAACGTGCTAGGGCCAGAAAAAGACTAAGTGTGGGAAAAAAGTGTAATAGCACACTTTTTTAGCGCTATTACATTTTAGAAGACTTCACTTTCATGCAGGGGCGCTAAAAATTAGCGCCCCTACACTTTTCATACTTAGCCAAATTTTGGCTTGTGAGCAGGAGCACACTTTTTCAGTGCAACTGCATTTTTCACAATTTGCTAAGTACGAATAGTGAGACTTCGCGAAGGGGCTTGTTTCGAAGGTCTTTGCGAGGTGAACATAGGAGGATGCTCGAATTGACTATTTGAGGCTTTGGAATGCATTTTGAGGTGGCTTGAAAATCACCTCATTATGCGTACTTGAACTTCACGAATCCTAGGAAATAGACAAGTTTCGTAGGGGGGTTATCCGTGGAACGAGTGTTGCTAGATTCCGTGATAACACTTTTTGGTTGTAAAATCAATGAATCTAGCTAGCACAGCCTCAACCTCTTGAATAGAGATAGGCGGGATATGATCAAGCTGAAACTCCAACATTGTCACCATCTACCCATGTTGAGTGCAAGACTTCCTCCAAGCGGTCAAGGCATCCTGGGTATTCTGAATCAGGTTGGAGAAAGTCAAGGTGTTCTCAAAGTCATCCTGCACAAAAGTCTTCACCTCTAAAAAGAAAGGTGTCAATCCACTCCTCAAACTGTCTGTAGTTACTTCTTCCTAAGTCAATCTCCTAGCAAAGATAGCCTCATTGGTGTTCAAGACTCCATCTATCATATTCCTCATGGCTTTTCTGACTCTGGCCGAATCTTCTTGTGCTACATCAAAGAATCCTCGGCCCATGACAACTAAAGAGTACCAGCCGGTGAAATCATATCTATCACCCTCCTGTATCATGCCTCCTTCAACCAAAGTCTATAAGGGAGTATGCATCAAAGCCTCTAGACGCTAAACAACCCTATTCTAATAGATATGAGCATCACCCCAAGCTTGATCAACTACATCCATCTGTGCCATAATGTTGGCAGCCTGCTAATAAGCGTGAGCAAGATCCTCCATAAACTTTTATATCTTAGCATGAACACCAGCAACCCACTTACCAGCCTCCTGTGCCATTTTCCTCAAGTCTTCCAAGCTGCTGATAGACTCTCTAGGAAACTTGGCTGGAAGCTCAATCGCCGGATTCTCTTGCCCACAAAGATGAGAAAATTTTTGTACGTAACCTATCAATGTCTTGTGATCCCTCTTCAATTTCTTATATTTTCCCTCAGTCTGGAGCAATATATCCTTGAGTGCCTGGTAGGAGTTATCACACTCCTCAATTATCTGTGCTCCCGTGGGGTGACCTAACTCCATGGTGGTAATCACATAGTTTTCTAGAACAATATCATCTCAATCACACTCAACTCTTGGCACAGCCACGTGAAGGGTGCGAGATCCATCCTCATCTATTGAAATCTTTGAAAATTTCCTAGCTCTCTTCTTTGTCGAAGGTGCACTAATCCTACTCAAGAATTCCTCCATCTCAACTGCTAGATTAGTTTCTTCATCGAGGCTCCTCATCCTATCTTTGAGCCAATCCGGTACTACTTGCTATAAATCCGAAATAATAAGTGGTTGCTCATTCCTTGCTTCCTCTTCACGGACCTCCTTTCTAACTTCATTCTAACGAGGCTCACCAACTTCCATGGGCCGAGTATCTCTTGAACCTTGGGCCATCTGCCCTATAACAATGTCATCCTCTAATGCCGCCTCAATCTCATGCTTGAAGTGTGTATCTGTGGCCGTTTCTTCATCTTCTTCCTGCTGGTTATCTCTGATAGGTGCGTTGACACTCTGGCCAATAGACTCCCTTTGAGGTGGCTGATTTTCCTCCTGTAATTCTTGTTCCTTATTCAATATATTTCTCTGATCAGCAAACAATGAAACCTCTTGTATACTTGGAGAATGAGTCTCCAATGGCATAGGTAATGCCACCTCGACTCTTGGAGGCTCTGGTTGGACTGGCTCCTTCCTTCGTGACTCTGGAGCTCAAGTAACCTGCTTCTTTGTAGTAGTTGGCGTCCTATGATCTCCCATCAAATTGTAAGTAAGAGGAATTGTCTTGCTCTTAAGCCTATTCACATGCCTCTCAACCCATCCTCTGGTGAATGTCAAGACTAGTATGCCAAGTGTATCCAAATCCATAATCTCCGGTTTCGACCAATCTAGAAGTGGGAGAGGTGTATCCCTTACTGTCTCATAATCTGGATGAAGAACATTCATATCCTCATCTACCTAGTCCGGCACTGGAATAATCTCGCACTCCCTAATCATGCCCACAAGTAATCTTGAAAACATCTTTTTTCTTACCTCAACCTCATCCAACGCATTAGCCCAAAAATCCTCAATATTTGCCTTATGTTTGAACTCCTTTGACAGTATCCATCTAATATTCCTGTGAGGATCATAATATTGCCTACTAGTGTGGTAAGAAAGATGGAAAAACTGAAGTTCATTTTCAGCTTTCTTGGCTACTTACAGTGAAGGACACACGTCATCTGAATTTCCCATGATGATCGGGAAGTCAAGTCCTCCTTTTTTCTTTTTCTTCTAAATCTTATCATATGCAATGAGTTGCCTAGATATTTCTAACATCAATATCCTGTTCGTAGGGTATCTAGGCAACCTATATGGATATGAAGAGAACCCTTGCAGCCTAATGTAAGTAAATTTCAAAAATTGGATGAACCAACACCCGTACCTTTCTATCAATTCTTGAGCCTCCTTGGAGATCCTGCGATGAGTTCTTTGCTGAAGTGATCTTGTTATGTGCATGGTGAAGGCGTTATTGACTCTGTTGTAATGAGACATGCTCGTCAAGTGCAACTGTGGACAAGCCTCATGAATCTTGAACTACTGAGAGCCACATCCAATCAGCTCCTTATATGATATTTCGTTGTACTTCGTCATACGAGCCAACATGTAGATAATGTATGAGCCCATATAGAATACTTTTGTTCTCCTCAAACTCCGGAGTTGGTCGTGCAAATTATCACTAATCATTACCACCCAGTCAATATGCTCCTTGCCTTCCAACACAAGGTTGATGTAGTAAAACATCCAAGGTTCAAAAATGAATGCCCGGGGACATCCTCCAACTTTGTTGAGCATCATAATCAAATCGCAATATTTCTGCTTCAGATCATCTGAGATTATCTGCTTCGGCAACTTCGTGCGAGTGGGCTTGGGCTTGTTCATCCAACGAGAGTTTATCATATCAGCACATCTATCAAATGTGGAAGCATACATTCATTCAACTCTTTCTCTCGTCTTGTAAATCATCTTCTCATAGGTGGGAATTCCAAATGCTTCTCCAATGGCCTCAGGCGTGAGGTTGGCAAACAATCTTCCATCAGGTGAGACAATAAACCTTTGCTCTGGGTTGTAACAGTTAGCACACTCCATGATCAACTCTGGACACTGAATTGCTGGTGGAAAACCAACAGCTGCATAAAGTCCACTTCTAACAATATTGTGTGAAGTGATCGATGGACGATGGCCTCCAATTCCCATCATTTGACTTTTGAAAGCTTCCATGTTGAAAGAGCCCTAGTTCGTGTTAGCCAACTTCCCCAACTTTGAAGAAGACTTTGACTCCGGCAGGAAAGACTTGCTCAGCTTCTTGATCACTACCTGTCTGGATGCATTTTCCTTGCTAGATTTAGCATTATTTTCCTTGCTAGTTGCTCTTACTTCAGCCATTCTGCAAAAAACAAAAGATAGTCATTTGAAATTTAACTTAGAAAAATAAAATAACATTGGGGCTGCCAACAGATTTTTGAAAATGAGAAGCTTCAACACTAGATTTCAACTTCAAACCTCAACACCTCCTACAACAACTTCGAACTCTCAACACTTAGAGAATTTACTTGCAGCAATACAACTTCAACACTTAGAAGAAAAATTTGACCCAAGCCTGCTTCAGCAACTTCTCAACTTTGAATTTATTTCAACACCAAAGTTCAACTTTGAATTTCTCCACACTCAACTTTCTTCACACTGCAATCTTCATTCAATTCAAATCTCAAGTCGAACTTTCTAGCTGATGGAGAAAAATGAAAAAACTTCATAGCTCATATAGCCAAGTTGAATTCTAGAAGAAGCTAATTTTAGCTGAGTTATTAAATTTCCACTACTCCACTGCAGGAATTCGAATTTCCCTCAGGCAACTATAACACTTGGCATCTGGCATCTAGAATATTTTGACCTTCTATAATTTCAAAAAAGATTCACTGGCGTAGGCGTATTTTACTTCACCAACATTTTAAATCAACTTTTGAAAATATTGACTTCAACGACATCCCCTTAAGAAATTCATTTCACCAGCTGAGGTATTGACACTTTGATTTTATCCATCTCTGGCTCGAGAAAGATTATTTCCATGAAGAATTTGATCAAAATCATCTACGCAATGAATTTCAATTTCACCAACCAAGGCAATTTTATTTTCAAAAAATTTTCCTTCCTTAGTAAAATTTTAATTCTCCTTAGGAAATTTCATTATTCAAGCGCCAATCAAAAATATTCATCTTAAAATCCTTGGCAAAACATGAAATTTTTTAAAATCAATCGTTTGTCGAAGATATCCAATACCTAGAAGAAAATTCCCTTTAGAAAGCATCAAATTCATGGGTCTACAAATGAAGGGGTTCATTTAATTTTTGAACTTAATACCTTAGAAAAATATTTTTCCATCAAAATTTATCTTTATTCTTCATCTCTGGGCATGCTTTTTTTTTTCTCCTGCTTTGCCTTGTAATTTTTTTATCCAACTTCATGAAGCTAGCGCATTTTGATGTGTCTACTGCCAATTTATCCATGCCTTAGCAAATTTTATCATCCTCTCTCGTGCTTAGGCGTATTTCTCTAGAGGTGGAATTTTGTGCCTTAGAAATTTTTTAAATATCATCACCAACATGGGCGCATATGAGAGGTCTAGGAGGAATTTTGAATTTTCCTTAGATAATTTTTTTTTCTATCCTCCTTGTGTGGTGGGCGCATTTGAAGAGGGGAGGTGAAATTTGACTTGACTTAACCATTTTCCTCATCACCACCTTCCATCTTGGGTGCATTTTCCTAGAGGAGGAGGAACTTCAACAATACTTAGAATATTTTTTAGAGAGCCACCACCTTCAACATCTTTGGGTGAATTTGACATGTTGAGGACTTAACAACACCACTTAACACATTTTCAATGTACACCTTGAATATGGGTGCATTTGAGGTACCCAGGAGGAAATTCCAACTTTTCCTTAGCCATTTTCTCACCCTACCCCTCTCCTTGGGCACATTTGGGGTGTAGAGGTGGAATTTAACAACACTTCGAAATTTTCTTCACCTTGGCTTGATGAGGGCGCATTTAGGGGGTCAAGTAGGAAGTTTCTAATGCATAACAACTTTTCCTTGGTGCCCCTTGAGCTGGGGTGCATTTAGCTGGATGGGGAGGAATTAATGCCACTTAGCAATTTTTTTCTCCAAGCCAACTTCTTCTTGGGCGCATTTGAGGTGTGGAGCAAGAATTTGAAGACTTAGCAAATTTTCTCCATCATCTTCATCAAGTTGAGGGCACATTTAGGGGGTTGAGTAGGAACTGGCAATGCCTTAGAAAATTTTCAAGCATCCTTTATTGAGATGAGGGCGCATTTCACTAGTCCTGTAGGAAATTTCATGCTTAGCATATTTCTCCATCCATGAGCCATCTTCATCTTGGACGCATTTCATAGGGGGTGAAGGAATTTTCTCAAACTTAGACATTTTTTTAGCTTGCTTGCCCTTGTTTACTATATTTAGTAAGTACCTTGGTTTTCACTCTTCTAAAGCTTGGATTGATTTGGAATTTGCGCCACAGGATCCTCATGACCTAGTTGATCTGTTCACATTGCCATCTTGTGTCAACCTGCTATTTATAGCTTGTTTTTGGAGTTGATTTACTATTTATAGTAACTACTTGGTTTCAAGACTTATACAACTCCGTTTAATTTGAAATCTAATTGACGTGATCCTCATGGGTTGACTTGCCCATTCGCATTGGCGCCTACAACTGACTTGCTATTTATAGCCTATTTCTGGAGTTCCTTACTATAAATAGTAAGTGCTCAGATTGCCTTCAGATTTCACCATTGGAATCCTTGAAAGATACTGATCACAATGGGATACTTCAGTTTTCAGAGATTTTTTGTGTTTGACCCCTCATTTTAGGTCCCGAAGCTAGAAACCCTAATCTAACTTGCATGTCAATCAAATGATCTCTGTTTGACCCTGTTTTTGTTGCATGTCGGTTCGTTTGTGACGATGAAGTGTTGGGAAGTTGCCAGAGTGATCCTGCTAAAAATAGTAAGTGTCTGAAAAAGTGATCTTCTAACTCTCAGATACTTTTGCATGTTATACTGCCCGAGAGATCTCACAAAACCCAAAAAAACCCAGCAAACTAGACTGCATGTAGGCACTAGCTAAAAATAGTAAGTTCCTGAAAAGTAACCAACTTTTCCTGCATGTTACATCAATGTGTAGCTATTGAAAAACCCATAAAGAATAACCTGACATGTGCTGAAAAGTCCTGCATGCAAACCCTAAAAATAGCCTTTGAAGAAAGCTCTTGAAAAGGGTCCTGATCCTGATTTGCATGTTACGTCATTGCGAAGCTTTCGAAAAACCCACAAAGAATGTCCAGACATGCGTTGAAGACTCCAACATGCAAACCCTAAAAATAGCCTCCAAAGTCGAGACTGCTGAAAGTTATCATCTCATCTTGCATGTTATATCACCGCGTAGGTCTTGGAAAACCCAAAAATATTCTCTAGACATGCATTGAAAAACTTCACATGCAAACCCTAAAATCTGCTTCTAAAGGTGATACTTGCTAAAAATAGAAAATTGTTAGATCTGGCTCAAAATTTGTTGGCAAGCAATTTAAAAAATCTTAGATGCAATGTAAAGATTAGAATTTCAAAAGTGCTGAGAAAATGTTCTAAATTAGGTACTTACTAAAAATAGTAAGTTGTCAGAATTCAATGAAATTTTGTTGGGAACCTATTGGAAGCTTGCTGAATGTATTGCCAAGCTCAGACTTTAATTCACTCACCCAATTTGACCTCAAACTAACTAGAAGATCCAAAACCCTAATTCTCAAACTTAGCCAAAATTTCACGTTTAAGCTCAAAGACGAGCACGTCCCCAAAAAGGCAAACATGAGAGAGAGAGAGAGAGAACCAAAGCCAAAAGACAAGGAACAAAGCAAAAATTAGGGGGGTCCCCATTTTGAATGGGGTGATGTGTGAAAAGGTCACAACAGTAAGGTTGTTCCTCTTGATTGGTCAAATGAAGCTATATGTGGACCAATTCCTCTCTACAACAAAGGAATTGACAACTAGTGAAAGGAGGTGAGTGACAAATATTCTCAACTTTGGGGCATCCTTTCCATGCCACATCCACCATTCATTAAGATTGGTTTGAGATAATATAGCTCTATGCATCCTTGCCTCTGGTTTGCTAAAGGTTAGACCACAAAGATTGACAAAGGAAAGACATTATGTGCAAAATATAGAAGGCTCCTCATCAATATACATTTTTTAAGGGCCTTCATGAGCCCTTCTTTCACCTCTTCATTATAAGATGGAGGCACTCTTCCAAGCCTAGCTACATACCATTTGGGATATATAGCATAGGCTGCCATATGAAGTGGAGTGTGCATAGTGTTCCATTGAGTTACAATGGACCTAATATGCTCCTCATAAAATCCCAAAGTAGG
Organism: Sequoia sempervirens; assembly: GCA_007258455.2. NCBI lineage: Eukaryota > Viridiplantae > Streptophyta > Pinopsida > Cupressales > Cupressaceae > Sequoia > Sequoia sempervirens. Next base: position 189,461,832 of record VDFB02256132.1, read on the forward strand.
ATCCTTGTTCTAAATGACTTGCTTCATTTTCCCAAGCATACTATCAATGTTTCATAAATCTCTCCCAAGGCTAGGAGAGTCTATATCAACATATCTTATGAATTTCACAATAGGTTCAATGGAGGAGCAAACATATTTGCAAGTGCAAACAAGTTCCAAAAATTAAAATTTCAGAAAAGACTAAAAATTTAAGACTCAAATGGCAAAAGTGAATGCTATTACAAAGAATGAAAATAATTTACAAGTTAGAAACCATTAATAAATTGAATTTTGAAAAATTAAAAATTAGTAATTTCTTACCTTACTTTGGACCACCAATCATTGTCAAGGATCTTTTGTTTCACATTTCTTCCTTTAGGTGTGCTTTCCTTTGGTCACCTACCCCTCTAAATTAACCACCATTAATTGTAGAGGCTATTGCACCTCAACCATTATTTTTAGCAAAATAAAGTTGTTGGCATATCTAGCATCCACAAGCTTGAGGAATTCCTTTCTCAAAAATGTCTTGAACAAGGAAAGTGAAGTGTGATGGTTGCAAATGAACATTTGTATGTCTCCAACTTTTACAACCACTCCCTTCACCCAATATATCTTCCCAATGTCCTTCATTACATTTTTCATCACATGAACACAACATGGGATTTGTAAGCATCTTCCACCATCATGTCAATCAACTTAAATACATGGGTTGAATCAGTCACCATTTGTACAACATTAGAGGTTCTAACCTCTTCTATGACATTCTTCAAAATCTGAAATTGGATGGTCGTATCCTTCCTATTCCTTAAACAAATAATGTCTCTAAGAAAATAAGAACCAATTGAACATGTGACAATGATATTGATGAGTGGCCGATGTTTGATAATGGTCCACTAGCCCATCATGTTGTAGAAGCCATCCCTTATTCTTTATCAGGAAGGGTGGTGTGTAGCTTATGCTCTCAAAGTGAGACAAATGAGGGACAAATAATTGTCACATCTTTGAATATTTGTTTGAAATAGGTAGAACATGCCACATGAAATGGTATAACATGAGCATAGAAAAATTAGCAATGGAAGACTTGACCACTCTCATGATCGTTCATTAAACAACCCTACAACATTAATAGTTATTTTCTTTCCCTTGGTAGAATTAGGACCCTCTCACCTTCAAATTCCAGCATCTATGGTTTTGGTAGGAAATGATACACTAAGCTACATACTCTCCATTGGAATTCATTTCTTTCTTGTGCCCCCCTCCATGTGTAGCCTAGTTACCTTAGTCTTCTCAACTAAAGTTATAGGCTCACAACATTCTACCCCTAATCCTGTTATGCACAAAAGATGATAATAAATTCTTGTATAGCTGCACCTAAAGTCTTTCTTGCACAAATGGCATGTCCGTACTTTTCTCTCCATTAAATATTTTTCTTGTCTTTGTCTAGTCATGTTGCAAATTGTGAGAGGTTTTTTTGGGGTTAAATGGGCATTTTGCATAGTTTTTTAGGAGTTTTATTCAAATGGTTTACTTTAACTTGTAGGCCTTGCTACACTCCTATTCCCAGAAGAACCACTAGTGGCTGCCATATTTGTAGGACCTTTAGTTCTTGGTTGCATTTCAACTTCAATCTCTTCACTCTTGCTATTGCCACTACTTCTCATTGTTTCTTTTTGTTGAAAATTTAAACACACTTCAAGTGCAAACATTGAACAAAAAATAAACAAAATCCTTCTGGATGTGTTTGGAAGTTTAAAAAAACTAAAAAAATTGTAAAGGATTTTGAACAAATGAATAATAGATGGTAAACTTACCTTACATGATTTGGATTTGATGCTCTATTTCCTTATTTTCATTGTTGTTCTCCTCTTCTCTATACTTTTCTCTTCTCATTGCCACTACTCTTTCTCTTCTACTTCACAAATTGGAAATGTCAAAATGAGTTTATTTTTTTTGTTTTTAGTTGTTTTGGGGGCTGTTTTAGGTTTAGGTCTAGTTTAAAGGGGTGTGGGGCTCCTTGTGAGCCCACCCATCTTTTTTTGCCCTTAAAAATTGTGTTTTTCTTTTTAAAAAAGGCCCCAAAAAGTGCTTGGGCCATAGGGGATGGCTAGTCATCCTCTGCTATACCTAGGTGTCCCCTAGAAAGAATTTTTTGTCTTGGGGACATTTCCTAAAAGTCTCAGTAAAAGGGGGCGGGGTGGGCACTTTTTCTACTGGTCCTTACATCCTCGAAATATTGCCTATAGGGGATGAGATCATTTTGGGCAAGGGAGATGTGCCCAGGGAGCATAGGAAAGAATATAATTTAACAGCATTATTTTGACTCATCCCACATATGACAGAATTGTATGTGATTGTTAATGCAGTTATGAAATAGAAAAACTAGTTGTTGATCAAAGAAACTATTCCTCATGTCGGTTATCAATTTGTCTTGACTGTTTGCAAACACACAGTAAATTGCAACAAGAGTCACTTGAAATGGATGGGCTTATTACAACAATCCCTCTTGGTGGAAAAGCATAAGAAAAGAACTAAAACTTAGAGATGGACTTATGTCTAGATCACCATCAATCAGCTTTGGCACTATTTCTCAACTTTTACCTTTATCTTGAGACAAATAATGTGGATGAATATACCAAGGATGTAGAATTTGAAAAAGTTTTTCAGTGTTGCAAGTGGCATAAGATGATGTTGAAGGAAAATCAGACTTCTAACTCAAGGATAGGCTACACAAGGTTAGGAAATTGTATATGCCAAATGACGAAATAATTCAAGTTTTAAGGGAATCACATACTTATGAAGTAGTTGGATACATTGGAGTTTCCAAGACAACTGTAAAGGTATATTTATTGGCTCATAATGCATAATGTTTCAAAACTCGTTAAAAGATTGGTTGTAGTAAACCAACTAATAGGAAAGTGGTTGTTTACGTACCACTCCTGGTTCCCACATGGAAATCAGAAGTTATTTCTATGGATTTGTTAAGAGTTGTTCTATATGAGAGAAAGGGCATGATTATCTTTTAGTAGTGTGTGATTGGTTTAAGAAGAGTTGCATACAAATTCCATCCAAGCAAACCTTAAATTTCACTAATGTTTGGGTGAATTGTAGTTATCCTAAATCCATTGTTTTAGAGAATGAGATTCATGGTTTTTTGGCAGATTTTGAAACATATTGGAGGAATGAATTGAGGCCAAGTTGAAGAGGTATGCCTCTTTACATATGCAATAGATGGTTAAACTGTAGTAGTTAATAGAACATTGATGCATCTCTTAAGGAAGTAAACTATAATGCATCAAAGAACATACCGATGAATATTTTACATTTATATTCAACATTCACTTACAATTGGGATGCGCATATATCCGCTAATAAATTTCCAATGGAGAACTATTTTGGCTAAATTTTTCCTAATCCTTTCATATTTTTTTGGGACAGCCAAAAGAGAATTGAAAAAAAGAAAATAATGGTTTTAGTATGGTCTGAAAAATTCCAAATTGCTTTCAAGAGAAGCTTATGGAGTCTTGAGGTAAGTATAAATCTCTCGGTGATCAGGATAGAAGGGAGAATCATTTCAATGTTGAGGATAAGGTTGCATCTTTACCAAATATTTTATATTATTCTTAAAAAAACATTATTTTGCTTGCATCTTATGTTTTCTTTTCCTTAGATAAAGCTAACAAATGGAACCTGTGGTAAAAAATTCCATCTATCAATAATTCCATGTGTGGCCATTATATATGGATAACTTATGATATATTTTTTTAAAAATAAAAGTGGCTAAGCCACTGAAACATTTTATTATTTTATAAAAGAGTTCGTACAAAATCCTGGTTCAGGGGAGCATACCGGCAAAAAAGAACTAGGAAGAAAACTTTTGGTTATAGCTCCATGCAAAAGAAATAAAGTCACAGATGTGATTACAAAATCAACCCAAGAGCCAGACCAATCAGAGGGCCCAAGTACAAAATTTTCCCAACCAAAAAAAAGACCACCAAACAGAAGATGGAAGAAGGACAACATAAATCTTCAAACCACCCCATCCACCTGGAAATTGGAATTGGCTTTGTAATAAGATAACGGTCATAAATGATCCAAAGAAAAGCTCTTCTTTAACTTCATGGCTGATGAAGATACTCTATTAGATCTTGCAGCAACAACAAACAGGAAATGGAGAGCTAGTAAAAGGTTTACCCCTGTAGCCAAGACATTTGGAGAGAGCTTGTCATTGAGACGTTTGCACCCCAAGATAGTTTCCACAAAATTATCGCAGATGATGCTAGACCTAATTATCATCAAAAGTTCTCCAAAGCAACCATTAGCAACAAATTCATTTTTAGGAATAAACCCAGCAATAGCAAGTCACTTGTCCTGAGAAATGTTGACATGTTCTTGATAGCCAATAAACTATTTCTCTTGTAATTCTTTCATGCTAACTTGAACTACTATGCCTGGGCTCCCTTTCCCTGGCTTCTAAGTGTTCTCCCATATTCCTAAAAGGATGTTATAATTCAAATGGACTTATAATGTCAGATCCATAAATTTGTAGCTTACTTCGACAGACCTACATGTTAATGTTTTTGGAGTCTCTTCTGTCTTAAACTCTCTAATCTTCTAACATTGTGCAGGCATTTGTTCTCCTATACACTTTTTTTTACTTTGATCAAGGACTAAATTTATGAACTTTCTTTCTTAATTCCCAACATTTACCACGAAAATTGTTCTAGTTGTTTTGATCCTAGATATAGACATATTCATACGCAAGATCAACTTGACAAGAACAAGGGGATGTACAAACATGTAACATGGTAACTAATACAAAGAGTAAAGAGTCTTCATTCAAAATAGAGATTTTTTGACAAAGTATTTGAACCATACACAATCCCTTTGATAATTAATTAATTTTGATTATAAACTATTGCATCATAATTAACTCTTAAATCATCTTCAAAATTTGATGCTATAAACTTCGAAGGTCAGATTAGGAATTTTATCATGCTATAAACTTCAAAGGTCAAAGTAAGAATTTTATCAGAAGCAAAATATTCTAAGGACCAAATCCTCCAACATTTTCATTAAGTGAGGGTCAATGGAAGATTTCCCTGTATAATTTCAAAGATCCAGACTGAAGTAAAAAATAAAATATAAACTTTCTTGATTCCAGTTAAGGTTTATGAATGCTTGATGAAGTCTAAGTACAGATGACTAGGTCTTGGATAAATATTTTATTTACAGAAATAAGACTGAATGATTGATATTTTTTATTTTATTGTATAATATAATAAAATCTAAAGTTTTGGCTAATTGTAGGTGGTTGGAATGGTGGGATTTAAGGATTGTCGACTAGAGATACCTGAAGGATTAGATCTAAAAGTGGCTGCACTTATTTGTGATTGTTGGCATAGGTGATTTATACTTGATCATTATTTCTTGCACTTTGCAATGATTTTTGGCTTTGATTGTGTGAGAATTTTTGCATCAATGTTTTAGATCACATTCCATGATCCTGTTGGGTGAAAATTATGTAATCAACTCTCGACAGATTACACAACTTGGACTTCAGCCACAGCTATGTGAGATATGAATCTCTCCTCTCGGAAAGGGGAGGCTCCCTTCTTACTGCTAAGAGAAACAATAGTAAATCACAAAAGTAATTACACAATGTACACGAAATTCACGGAGTGGGGGGGTGTGTTACATTCATCCTTCTCTCTTTTTTCAAAGAAGATGTTTACAATGTTTCACGTGTTGGAAGTTCCGAATTCTTGATAACTTAAAACTAGCAACCAGCAGTAATGCCAATATCTCTATATCGTCAAAGCGAAGCGTAGAGATACTAGAAGTAATTAACAACAAACAAAAATAAAGTAAAAAGGGAAAGCTCACGAAGGCACAAAGTCGTTCCGTAGCTTTATCAATGTTGGATCTGCATAAACGTACCGTTTGCTACGTTAGAAGCACAAAGTCTTCTTAGACGCAACAATTCTTCAAACAGCATGAACGATTACAAGCACAAAGTCTTGTAGATCATCCAACAAAAGTATCAATAGCACGAACGATTACAAGCACAAAGTCTTGTAGATCCTTCGACAAAGTATCCAAGAGAATGAATAATTATAAGCGCAAAGTCTTATAGATTATCCAACAAGAACATGCAAAAGTATAAATGATTATAAGCGCAAAGTCTTATAGATCACTCAACCAATGATAAACAAAATAACAATGCAATCTAAATAATAGATGTAACACAAAGTTTACATCAACCACTTAGAGTCTTTCAGATTCCTCGAACTAATCACTACCAAATCAAATCAACTTACAAAAGTATTGAATCCAACGCAAAGTCTGGCTTGCAATCCTTTTCTTTATTGATTGAATCTCATTCACAAAGTATGAACGCAAAGTTTCACAAGTTTGCTTACAAAAGGGCAGCACTTCGTTGCAATAGACTAAAAGATAATATTACAATGAAAATCCCTCACATTATATAGAAAGAGGGATGAGCAAAAGAAGGAAAGAGATTGAGAAAATCAGGGAGAGTTAGGTGAGTGATTTTAGGAAATCTCACCTAACTTTGACCAAAGTCAAAGTGTAATTTGTTTTGAAAATATTACATCTTTGGACTTGGTGTAATTACAATTTACAAAATGACATTCGAAAATGTTGAGAAATATTTACAAGATGCATAAAGGGATGCACCGGAAATGTCTAACACTGGAGAATAGGGGGCCGCTTCACGTCTCTTTGCATTGGGCGCGGAAGTCTTCAAATTTCCTCCTAGTCTCCTGCACGAACTTCTCATCTGGACCAACGGTGTAATCCATAATGGTGTGAATTCTCGTGATCGATCTCATGGCAGATGAGTGAACCTTTTTGCACCTGTCAAGATGCGTCTTCAGGTTGTCCAATGTGAGCCTTGTATCACAAATGATGTTCAGCGAAGCTTCTGAGAAGTCTGAACTGTCGATCAAATTCGTGATGGCTTCCTTGAAGATCAGGGATATTTCTGCGGCCGGTAGGAAGATACGATTGTCCTCAAGAAGTTGACCAGGCAACTCTCTGATACTTTTGTCAAGAATGTTGCGATGCCCGTCGACATCTTCCTGTACTTGGTGAAGATCTTCAATGAGAGATTGAACCACTTGAATCCTGTGTTTCAGTGATTCTTTTACCTCTACAAACTTTTCTTTGTCGGGAATTACCCCAACCTCCACCAATTTGCTGAGCTTTACCTATTTCATTTCTGACCATGACAACAGGCATTTTTCCATGTCTCTGCGCTCTTGGGAAAGTACGCTCTTTTCTTTATCAAGCTCTGTGGTGAGCTTGGCTAACATGGTGGTTTTCTCATCCGCAGCCAAAATTATCTGAGATCCGTGTTCGATGATCTTTTCAACAAAGTCATACAACACCCTGCCTTTGGAGGAAAATTTCTCAGCTTTCTTGACAGCTGGGTCTTCAATACTTACCACTGTCAGCGGTTGTGCATTACTTGGAGAACCGGCAAGTCTCTTTACAACAGTGGCATAATGCTCTGCCCTCTATTTGTACATGTTACGAGATTGCTCAACTTTGTCCAGCCTTCCTGCCAAGATATCCAAAGTGACTTGCACATCGGCTTTTGCACTTTCGTTGGTAACCTTGCCAAGATGAACCTTTGTCACTGTGTAGTCCTCCATATTGACATCACCTTCTTGATTCAGTGGTATGCCAATTTCAGCATACTTGTGGCCAGCCTTATCAACATTCAGCCTCGAGTATACTTTTGCCTTCTTCTTCCCTTTGGCCTTTGGAAGAACTATCTCTTCAAGGTCGAGCTCCTCTGGAGAAATCATTTGCTTTTTACTCTTCGACACTTGAGATATTAGCCAAGGAGGAAGAAAAGAAGTGTGAACTTTTGGATTTACTGTCAAGTCAGTCGCCATTGCCACCTCTGAAGTTATTGTCACATCTGAACTCACCATTGGTATCGTGACAATTGGAGAAGTATTTGTCATCATCACTCCTGTAGTTGACACATTGAGCTGATCACACATTGACTCATTCATGAAACAATTGAATTCGTTCTCAGAAGTGATATCATACGTTGGCGAAGACAAGCTAGGAATGGACGATGGTGGGCTTGACAGTATATCAACCGTATGGATGCTTGTCACTGAAGGAGTATCAAGCTGGGTTGATGCTGCAGGGATGAGGATATCTGGTATTAGGAATGCTTGTGGTAGGAATAGGTGGCAGGGGAGCGAGGAGGTTGGGTTCTTGACTCAAAGGGGTATGAGAGCGTTTTGAAATCCTGGTACGATGATGTTACGTGGTTCCTCAGCCTAAGTTCCGGGAGGAGAAGTAGTTATTTCTTCATCATGCTCGAGTTCTGTTGGAGTCACCTCTTGTCTCTCTAGTGCGGCTCACCTTGAAGTCACCTTGAGATCCTTCTTGAGAATCTTCATGGACTCTTGCCCGCTTTCAGAAACCTCTTCGGCATCGGAGTCTACTTCTGCTGAATCTTCATCTTCAGCGGATTGGTCGCTTGAATTATCTTCTTCATCGGAATCTACCTCCTCTAGAATGGGATTTTTACCCTTTGAACTAGATGGATGGGATTTCGGCTTCTCTATCTCTTGGACAGCCTGAGTATCTTTCTTGCCAACAGTGAACTTGATCCTTGGACCTCTTCGTGAAGAAGTGGGAACGGCCGCTGATTTGTTTTTGTCCCGGAGTTCTTGCTGCTGGCGTGCTTCTGCCTCGGACTCTTCTCCTTCTGAGTCTGTCCTGAAAATTTTCATTGTATGACCATGTTTGTGTAACCATTCTTCTATGTTGGCTAGGATTGGTCTTAGCCTTTCTCTCATGCTGGTGACCTCTTTCCTAGACCACTGTATTGCAGGCAACGGCCTCTTAGCAACGCCTTGCTCATCATAGACAACATTCATGATATCGCCTGGATCCTCAAAATCCTCTGGTAGGTCAGCGATACCAAGATCTCTGATTTGTTGAACTGTCAATCTGCAATAGTCCATTTTGCGAATGGCTTCTTCATCTCTGCAATCTGCCCAGATGTCTTCAAAGAAACGGTACTGTGTTGGTGACCCTTTTGCAACTGCTACGACATCTCGGTGATCAAAAATCAAAACCCTATACACCTTGGTTTTGATGGTCATGAATCATGCATCTCGGCATGAACCGGACTTAGCCTTTGTGGGTTTGGATAGTATATCTTGCCCGATGGTCGGTGGGAACTTGAATCCGCAGCATTGGTTGCTTCTTAGTTCTTTCTGCAGCGACGTAATTTGTCCTACATGTTTCCATGAGAACCCACTTATCGAAGGATAGCATTGGTAGCATGTAGGGACAACCGGTGTAACAACCTACTCTCAAGTAAGTAAACGTTGGGAATTGAAGAAAAATACATCCAACTTTACTTACCACCTTATAAGCCTCATTAGACACTCTTCTTCTTTCCAGAGCTGGATCAAAGTTGAAGAGTAAGGGCGCAAAGAAAGCATCAGTGACCCGTCTGAAATGGTGAAAGCTCTCCTTTAGCTCCAACTGATAGAAATATCTGTACACAGGCACCATCATTCGATTCCCCTTTGTAGATAGACCTGGGAATTGTCTCATTACAGCTGTTGCGTACACCAGGTAAGAAGTCATGTAGAACTTCAATGTAGAAGGAGCATTGATCAACTGTTCATGCATCTCATCACTGATTTGTTTACCCCAGTCAATATGCACCTTCTGCCTCCTTATGATCCTGCTGCCTCCTTATGATCCTGATGTACTCATACATCCAATCGTGAAAGGTGGATGATTCCGGCAAACCTTTCACTCTGCTCAGAAACGTGATCATATCTTTGACGTCATCTTTGAAGTCACTTCTCAGGAGTCCTTTCGGCCATCTGGAAACAGACGATCTAGGCTTTTTGAGCCATTGAGTATTTATCAACTGTTTGGCTTTATTAGGATCAGCATCGAAAATCTCCTGTGCTTTTGATATAGAAATGTCAATATATTTGTCCATGTGAGGAACCTTGAAGACGATGTCAAAGAAATCGGGGTCGAGTCTTAGAATCTCGTGCCCGGAAGAGTCGATCACACTTCTGCTTTCTCGGATGTAATGAGACGCAATTTGAAGAACAAATTCAGTATTATGCGCAGCTGTGGGGAACATCGCCACCAAGTGGAGATTGCTGTGTACGATTGCCCTTATTGAATCAGGGAGAGGCTTCGTCTCTGTCAACTTTGCAAAGTCAACCAAGTCTTGATGGCCAACTTCTGTATCCTTTATTTCTTCAACTTTCGAAAGCACCATAGTCGGCGGATAGACGCCTTGATATTTGTACTTCATCTTGCTTTTTGCTTTCGAAGAAGAAGGAGGCTTCGTAGCAGTCATCAAAAGAAACTGGAACACTGAGCACTCTTGACTTGATGATCTCCGAGAGTAGACTGCAATCCGTCTAGCCAGAACAAACACCAATTGTTAGGAAACATGGGAAAGCGTGAAATGAGCACGAGGGTGGAAAAGCATGGAGCGGATGGTGAGGCACGCAAAACGATGCATGAATGCGGAAAAATGAAGCTCAGGGAGCACACTGGTCAAAAATGAAGTTTATTTGGGAAGGTCTGGGAAAAGCCTAAAAAAAGTGTAAGGGCGCTAAAATTCAGCACCCTTACATTCTGAGAAAAATTGCTTTTGGTGTAAGGGCGCTAAATTTTAGCGCCCTTACACTTTTTTGTGTTAGGCAATTTTTGTGTATCTTCAAAATGTCATGGCGCGGAAATTTAGCGCTTTAGCAAGTTTGGCAATTTTTGTGAAGATGTAAATGTAGTGAGGAATGGCGAAGGCGCTTGAGCTTTAGCAGAGGCTGATACAATGTTTGTAGAATGAAAACTTTCAAAATCATCTCCATACTATCACATTCGCATTTAGAGGTGTTTATCAAGAACATTGCGTTTTTGAGACTTCCAAGTTTGCTTCAAAGCGCAAGAAGAGAGCAACAAAGATCTTTCAACAAAAACACGTTGAATAGATATAAGTCCCCAAGGGACGTCGTGTATGAAGGAGAAGAATAGAAAGAAACGCGTATGAAGGAGAAGAATGACGTATGAAAGACAAGGGAAAAAAAAGGCGAATATGTAGGGTAACTGAATAGAAATGAAAAGGTGGAATGAGCATCGAAATGAACACGCACAGAGGAGAAAGACGCATTCAAAACAATGAATGAGGGTTCCATCGCGTATGAAGGAGAAGAGAAACGCGAATGAAGAAGGGAGGACGTGAATGGAAAGAACCAAAACAAATACAATGAAAGATGCGAATATAAGAAACCAAAACGCGTATGATAACCATGGACATATACAAATGAAAATACAAAAACAAAATGAAAGTCTTACCAGGGCAAAACGCGAAGCTTGTTGAAGAGAAGAATGGCGAATCTCCAAAAAACGTGATTTTGCAGATGAAAGGCAAACGCACAGCAAGAGGAGAGGCAAAAGAAATAAAACATAAACAACAAAAGTGGCGAATTCATTCACTTAACTTTGCAAATGAAAATTAAAAACCTAACTCAAGTCGTGCAATAAATTTAGGCACGAAAAGTGGCACGATTGACGAAAAACGCGAAATTGTGAAGAAATGTGCCAAAGGCATGAAAATAAAAGTTAAGTGTCGAAAGAAAATGTAATGGCGCTAAAATTTAGTGCCCTTACATTTTTTGGAAATTCACTGCATGTAGGGGCACTAAATTTTAGCACCCTTACATTTCCAGACCTAGCCAAATTTTTGGATTTTCCCTGCAGGAGCGCACTTTTTCAGTGCTACTGCATCTTCCGCAATTTGCAAAGCACGAATAGTGAAACGTCGCGAAAGATCTCGTTTCGAAGGTCTTTGCGAGGCGAACAAGGGGGAATGCTCGAATTGACTATTCGAGACTTGGGAACGCATTTCGAGGTGGCTTGAAAATCACTCCGTTATGCGTACTTGAACTTCACGAATCCTAGGAAACGGACAAGTTTCGTAGGGGGGTTATCCGTGGAACAAGCGCTGCTAGATTCCATGATAACAGATCCATCATCAAAATGAAAGCAGAGCTAAAGGATCACATTATAGATTGTGGAAACTTGATATCATTAAACTATTTCTTGCATTTAATATTTGTTATTTTATTAGATAAAATTTAAATAAATTTATATGTAAATTTGGTGGTTATGTTTCTAACCAATCATATTTCTTATTAATCTTTCTTGTATAGTGACCCTGTGCAACGACCATCTTTCAATAATATAGTTCAAAAGATGATGGAATTGTTAGGGTGGAACATACATTGTGTGACTAGTTCTTTTCAGAGTAAGTTAATTTTCTTACCGTCGTTCTTATTCGTATTATGTTCATTCTATCATGTGAAAGCATGTATTATATTGCTTAACATGTAAAAACAAAGGTATATATAGATTTTTAATGAAGTTGAAAACTATTTTTTCTATATCAATGATGAAATACAGATAAATTTGTCTTTCGAGGTTAGAAGGCCAGGCCAAATCAAGCCACGATTGTCTTTCAAGGTTAGAAGCTCTCGAAATGGTATAGGGAATTTATGCATGCATAGGAGCTCTCAAAATGGTAATCGGGAAGATGTATAGCTTCATGTTAAATGATGTTAGGACTTGGTACAAAGGAGCTTTAATTGGAATAAGTAATGTTCAAAGGGGCATGTATCTTTTTTTGGTTGTGTTTTTCTTAGTTAATTAGTTATTAATAAGTTAGCTTTCAACTAATCAAAAACAATATTTTTTTTTTATAAAAAATAAAATTTAATTTTGTAAAGTGAATTTGTAAAACATTTAATTTTATAAATTATAAAAATTATTTTTCTGAATATGATTGGCTCAAAGGTTTTGTGTGTTATTGACAGATTTTCAGTAAAGTGAAAGTCAACTATTATTTTGCCTATTTTTCAGAAATTTGAACTATTATTTTGCCTAATTTTTTTCTCAAACAATGGAGTGGAAGCTGGAACGCCAAAGTTACATGTTCAAAGTGACAAGTTAAATTTGCAGCTACATTCATATAATTGCTTTGTTTCATCAAAATTGTGTAGTGTAATGTCTTTTTCTGTTATTTTTCTTGTTTGTTATGTATTTCCGTTTTATGTCTATAATTCAAGACAGGATAAAAATGACACTCTTTAACTCCAAGGATTTTAAAATAATAATTTTAAATTTATATATTATATTATCTTGAAATTATATTTTATATTAAAAAAGGTAATAATAATTGCGATTAAAGAGTGTTTAAGAGTTCTGTGAAAGGTAAGACATCTTATATGTCATAAATGCTTGAAAACTACAAAATAAATGTTATTTTAATTTTTGATGGGTACAATACAACTTGCAATATGCGCACTGTATACAACAATATTAATAGATATAAGAGAAATTTATTTCATTGAGATTATATAAGATTTATGAAGGTATTACTTTCATTTTTTATTTTCTTTTTGAGTTTTTTTTAATTGTAGATTTTGGTTAATTTTTTATATTTTTAAGTTTTATAAGTTGTGTTAGTAATTATTTTAAAAAGCTTATAAGTGGAGTAATATAGTGTCATTTTATTTTTGTTATTTTTATTTTTGATATATTTGATCATGGTCCATATTAATATAGCTGCATAAACTTTATATTTATATAATTATCATTTTTGTATAATCATTTGATTATTTTTTATTAGTTTGATATTTATAATATTTTAAATTTTAATATATAATATTTTTATATAATATAATTGATTTTTATTAATATTATATTTTATTATGAAATTTAGATTATATAGATTTTGATGGCATTTCGGTCTGCATCTGTAAGGCTCCGAGCTAGGGCATATGAGCCCTAGCTCGTGATTGCTCTCTCTGTCTATGCGAAGGTTGAGGTGGGCGTCTACTTCGTTTTGTGGGGGGGTTAATCTTTCTTGTTGCGGTTGTTCTTTGGTGCTCCGACCTGGTTGTGTTTGGCCATATTTCCTGCACGTAGGGCTCTGTCTGGCCCTCTTTTTGCCTTCATGGTCGGGCTCTGGTGTTGGCGTGGGGGTCTATTGTTGTGGGTTGAGCGCGGTGCTGGGTTGAGCGTGGGTCCGGCAGTGGGTGGTGCAGGTGAGGGTCTCCTTTGATTTGTTGTGTCTGGGGTCGGCTCTTTACTGTGCATGCCCGTCTCGGGCCTTTTGGCGGCTATGTCTCAGGGTGAGACATCTAGGGCTTCGCCTGACATGGATTTTCGTGCTACAATGAGCTTGAAATCGCCAAGCCAAGGAGCAAAGGTTTTTGATAACACCCTCTTCTCTCTGAATATGGGGTTTATGGAATCAAATTTGTTTGGTGGATCTGGGATCTCAAAGATTAACGGTTGCCTTGAGCGCTGCAAAGAGAGACCTAAATTGGTGATTCCGATTAAGATGATTGCTGAGAATATTGAATATTATTCCAAGCATTCTCTATACTGCAAATTTTTGGGAATGAGAGTACAATTTTTGGAAACTTGGGCTCGAAGGACTTGGGAACCGGAGGGTGAAATGGAGGTCACACTGCTTGCAAATAATTTTTTTCATGGTCACATTTATCTGCATGGCTGTTCGCAATAGGGTTTTTGAGGGGGGGCCCTATTTTTACAACTAGGTTGGGTTGTTCATTAAGCCATGGCATGCAGGTTTTAACTCTTCCGAATTGTGTTCCGGTGTGGGTTCGGTTGCCCAGATTTCCAATTGAATGTTGTCATGAGGATGTTTTGCACATGCTTGCATCGATGCTTGGGAAACTGGTGGGGTCTTCGATACAAACCCTAGGTAAGAAAGTAATGACCTTTACTCGAATTTTTGTGGAAATTGATTTGAGTATGCCTTTGCCAGATGCTTTGGATATGTGTGCAGGTTCCCATTCTTGGGTGCAACAATTGGATTACGAGACCCTTCCTTTTCGATGTTGCTTCTGTCATGAATATGGTCACTTGCAGCGTAGATGCCTGAGGGCTAAGCATGTAGTGCCTCAGCCTCCGCCTCCTCCTCGTAACACCCCTGGTGTTGATAAGGGGAAGAATCCTATTTCTATTGAGGGGGTAGATGTTGAGGGCTATGTTCCAGTTAAGGCTCACAACCAGAATAGAGGTCAAAAGAGGACTTTGATGGAGAGACAAGATGAGGATACTTTTAACAAGTTTGAGGTCCTGGATGATTTGGATCAGCAGGAAGTTAATCCAGGGTTAATAAGTGTGGATCGGGGTGTGGTGGGTTCTGGCTTGGAGGGTCACACTTCCATTACTCCTCTCGCTCCACAGGATGAGTCTACCTTGCTCATGGTCACTGATTTGCAGGTTGGGGCTTAGGTGTTGTCAGGTCCAAATGTTGAGTTGGGGTAGGGGGATGGAGGCACTTCTTTTCCTGTGCAGAATGTTGGATTGGATGTGGCTAAGAGTAGCAAGCCTTCTCCTCAATTGGGCCTTTTGCAAAAGGATGACAAGAAGGGGGGTAGGAGAAAAATGCTAAACTTGGTAGGAAGAAAGATTTGGAAAAGATTAAGATGATGGGGGAGACCTTGGTGGATTCAAGCTCTGTCAAGACCCTAGATTCTCATTTTTTGACTCCTTTGAAATGATTGTTATTTCATAGAATGTAAGGGGCTTGAACAGTGGCCATAGACAAAAAGTTGTTCATGAGTTGGTAAAATTAATTCTCCTAATGTTCTTTTCTTCAGGAGACCAAGTTATCTGTTGAGTGCATGATGGGTTTAGTGCCTAAGTTGTGGAAGAATGGTGAGTGCTAGTGTATTGGGGCTCAGGGATCCTTGGGGAGTGTGGCTTGTTTTTGGAACCCTCAAAAGATTCAACCTTTGTGGTGGTTATCCTTCAAGTCCTCTTTATCCATGGTCGCTTCATGTCCTGAGTCAGGGGAGTCTACTCTTTTCTCCAATGTTTATGCACCTGTTGAGCTCCAGGATAAACTTCTTTTATGGACCAATATCTGTTTTGTTCGTAACCTATTTCCCTACTAGCCATGGATCATTGCAGGTGACTTTAATGCTATTACTGAATTAGCTAAGAAACGAGGTAGTATTGCAAGACTAGAGCCTTATGCGTTGTTGTTTCAAGACAATATATCAGCTCTCAATCTTGTTGATATCAAGCCTAGCAATGGTCAGTTTACTTGGAACAACAGAAGGATGGGTGACAGTTGCATTGCTGAACGACTGGATCATTTCATGGTCTCTTGCTTTTGGGTCGGGGGAATGTGGTCTTCTAGTTCCGAGATATTAGATTGGAGGTTCGGATCACTGGCCTATAAAGCTAGTTATCTCTTCTTCTCGGGTGCCTCAGACACTGACCTTCAAGTTCCAGCTAATGTGGTTGTGTGACCCTGACCTTCATGGCTATGTTGCTGAGTGGTGGAGGTATAGTAGACCTGCTTATGGTATTGCAATGTATATTTTTGCTAAGCTCCTTCAATATGTCAAGTATCAGCTTAAACGATGGAATTGACAATGCTTTGGTAACCTTTACCATGCGAAGCTTGCTGCACAAGCTGAGTTGGATGGTATTACTAGGTTGATTAGGGAGGATGGGGTGTCTGAGTATTTTTTGCGAGAAGAGGCTAGGGCATTGAAAGCTTTGGAGGAGTGGGAGTTCAGGGAGGAAGTCTACTGGAAACAAAAAGCTCGGATTGAGTGGCTTCAAGAGGGAGACAAGAATACTACCTTTTTCTTCAATTCAGTGAAGGCCAGACGTCATGGTAATTCTATTTCAACTTTGGTTACTGACAGGGGAGAGTTTCTTTCTTCTACTTAGGATATTTCGAATGAAGTTGTGCAGTATTTTGCTTCTTTATTTAAGGACTCGCAGGGGGACTCGATTGAAGAGGCTTAGGTCCTCTCTTGTATTCCTTCTTTGGTCTCTTGGGAGATGAAGGAGCATCTTATGAGTGATATTTCGTTGGAGGAGCTGGAGAAGAATATTTTCCAGATGAAGAAGGGTAAATCTCCTAGTCCAGATGGTTTCTCGATTGAGTTCTTCTAGTAATTTTGGGAGATTATCAAGTTGGATTTATTGGCAATTGTTCAAGAGTCTCAAAAGAATAAGCAGATGCTTCAGGCCCTAAATTCTACCTTCCTTGCTCTCATCCCCAAGGGTGATGGGGCGGATAGGTTAAGTCAATTTCACCCCATTTCTCTTTGCAATGTTATTTGTTAAATTATCTCTAAGTTGATTGTTGATAAGTTAAAAAAGTGGCTTACATTGCTGATTTCTGAAGAACAGAGTGGTTTTGTGGCGAGTCATCAGATTTTGGATGGTGTAGTTATTACTACAGAGACTATTCATTCTATGGCCAATTCCAAAGATAAGGCTATGTTCATCAAGCTGGACAAGGCTAAGGCTTATGACAGAGTCCGATGGTCCTTCCTCTGAAAGGTTTTAGGGGCCTTTGGTTTTGAGGAGTTGATTCGTTGGGTTATGAGTTATGTGACTTCGGTTTCTTTCTTTGTCCTAATTAATGGGGAGCACTCTGAACTCTTTGGTGCTTCTCGGGGTTTACGGCAGGGTGACCCTCTCTCTCCTTGTTTCTTCTTTTGGTGGAAGGTTTGGGATGATTGATAAAAAGGAATGTGGAGGGGAGTTTCATTCAAGGATGGCGATGGGGAGGTGGATTACCAACGCAATCTCATTTACAGTTTTTGGACGACACTACTCTGATGGGAATGGCTACTATTAGGGAGGCTTCAAACATGCGCATGGTGTTGGATGTTTATCTTGCTGCTCCGGGTCAGTTATAATGAGGACAAGTCTTCCATATTTTTCTTCAATACTCTGAACTCCATTCAGAGGAGAATTGCTCATATTCTTATATTAAAATTGGGGCTCTCTCGCTGACCTACCTTGGGATTACTATTTCAGTTGGTAGGCAGTCTAGGGATTCTTGGCAGGCTATTTTGGACAAATTTCATGTCAAAGTCACTCATTGGACCCTTCACTGGCTATCTTTTGGGGATTAGGTTCAGCTGCTCAAATATGTGGTTTAGGCTCTCCCTCTTTATAAGTGTATGATTCAGGTGGCGCTGATGGGTTTTGTTACAGATCTAGATTCCCTAGTAAGAAAATTCTTATGGGATGGTAGTTTATTGTCTTCCAAGTGGAGCCTTGTTAGATGGGATGTTGTTTGTAGCCAAAAATAGTTTGGTGGTCTTGGGTTAAGCCAGTTGTTGCTATCTGGTATAGCTCTGGCTGTTAAATTGTATTGGTGTTGGTGTGTGGAATAGGACTGGGTGTGGGCCAGGATTCTGACTTAGAAGTACTTATCGGGGATTCCTTAGAGTGATATCCCTCATTATAGCTTGATGGGGAAGGAATCTGTGATTTGGAATACTCTCAAGAAAGGGGCTACGCTCGTTAAGGATGGCTTATTCTGGATTTGCAAGAGCAGGTCAGAGGCCCATTTTTGGCATGACTCTTGGGATGGTCACCCTCCCATTGTTTCTCAGTATCCTCATTTACTGACTTTGTGCCAGAGGTTCTGTGAAGTTCGATGGTCGAGGGTGCACAACTTTAAGTCTCTTTCTTTTCAAGGGCAGTTGGTGGAGGTGAGATGGAAGAATTATGAGGAATGGCATGTTGCTGGTATGGAGGAGTGTGTTGAGCTTCATTACATTCTTTCTTGTCGAAGTTGTAGCTCCCTCGTGGATGAGGATGTATTGTCTTGGTTTCCTAACCCCAAGGGTGCTTATATTGTTTCTTCTAGATATCAGGTGTTGCTTTCCTAGCAAGTTGAAGGGGTGGAGGTTCATTGGTGGAAGAAAGTTTGGAATAAGTTTTCTTGGCCAAAGTGTAATTGCTTTATTTGGAATTTGGCTTGGAATAGGTGTTTGACTTGGGATAATATCCGGAAGAGAGGTTTTTTGTGCCCATCTAGGTGTGTTCTCTATGGGTGTGGGGAGGAGGAATCTCCCCACCCGTTCTTCTGTTGTTCCTTTACCTTACAACTCTGGCATTTCTGGTTGGGTGTTTGGAAAATCCCCTGTGTTCATGCCTCCTTCCTGGTGGATTTTTGGGATAGTCTGGGGAGGCGCCCCTCCTTGGCCTCTTTCTTGCAAGATGTTTGGTATGTTGGTCCCATCTTTCTGCTTTGGCAGATTTGGTTGGAAAGGAATCAGAGAATCTTTCGAGGTGAAAACTTGGGGATTCAGCAGGTTTGGTTTAGAATTGTGTGAATGATCTAGGAGATGGTTGAAGCTAAAGGTGAGATTGTGTTGCTGTTGGAGAAAGGAGATGCTGAGATGGTTGATCGGCTGGGCATTCAGGGGCTATCTTCAGCCTCTACTTGTGTTAGGAGAGGAAGGCGTGTGAAGCAAAAATTTCAAAGGGTGGGGGGTTGGTTGCCCCCTCTAGATGGCATTTTGAAGATTAATACAGATGGGTTTTTTAGGGGAAATCCTGGACCTACTGGGATTGGTAGGGATTCTTCAGGATCAGTGGTTTTTCTCTTTTTCGCTAATGAAGGGTTACAGACTGTCAACAGGATGGAAGGCTTGGCTACCCTCTACACGTTGAAGCGGGCTTATGCTTTGGGGTGGTGCAAGGTTATTTGTGAGTCTAATTCTTAGGTCTTAGTCAATTTGTTTCATGAAAAGAAGATTTTTGATGTTAGCTAGCAGTTGGTTGTGATGGTGCAACATATATTACAGGTTAGATCTTTGATGGAGTCAGTGTCTTTTGTCCATATTCCAAGGGAATGGGATAGGGCAGCAGATTGTCTGGCCAAATGGGCGTCGAAGAATATAGATGGTGGGAAGATCGATGGGTGGGAGCAAGTTTCCAGTGAGTTATGTCAGGACTTGGAGAGGATTCTTGCTGAGGATGGGAGTGGTATTGGGGAAGGTTGATTTTGTTTATGGCTTTTCTGGTGGTTTTTGTTGGCTCCTGGGGCTTAGGCCCTTTGTTGTTATGTAATGCTTTGTTATGATTTTCAATAAATTTTTTACCCCTTTTTTAAAAAAAATAGATTATATAATATTTTTATTAATATGATATTATATTACTTTAAGTTTTGTTAATGCAATATTATATTATATTTAAATTATTTTATATTTATACTACATTACATTAATATATTTATTTGTAAAAAAAGCTATTTAAAATATATAAGATCTTTTTATATTTTTAAAAATAAATATAATAAAGATTTAAGATAGATTTTTGTGAAGATAACATTATAATTATATTCTATATGATGAATTTTTTTGTGATTGTTATCCTTTGATCATATTACAAAATTTCCTTTTAAGATCATTCATAAAAAAAATTGATTCTTTTTTCTTTTTCCTAGTTTCTTTAGTTGTTCCTATTCAAATGGTCTTAATTTCTTGCTCCTCCTCTCACTTATTTATTGGCTTTCTTATTTTTTGATATTTTTATGTTTTCTCTCTTTTTGATTTTTGTTGTTTTTCTTTTTTTATTACATTCCTTGATCAACCATTTTTTCTCCTCTTGCTCTTGCTCTCTACCATCCCGATGATGGATCATGGCATGTGATATGAAACATTGATGCAAAAAACTCCTACACAATCTAATCCAGAAGCGTCTCGTTGAACTATAACATGGATTGTGGAAACTTGATATCATTAATATGAGATCAACCAAACATAATGACAAGTATAATAGTTTCATATATAAGTGATTATTAAAAAGCAAATAATTATGGTAAAATTATTAAAATTATTATACTATAATATATTATATAATAATATAAATTATATACAAATATTTAAATGTATTCTACATTCATGTTTAATTTATAAAATTAAAATTTATTCTACTTTATTTTATTAAAAAAAAATATCAAACAACAAACATATATACTAGTTTATTTTTATTTTAAATATTTAACATTAAACAATATTTACATTACATAACCAAAACAAATAAAAACAACCATCACTACTAAACAAACAAAAAAAACAAAAGTCGAGCTAAAATATAATAATTAACAAAAAAAATACATTTAATTTTATTCACCTTCATTAAATTTACATATATTTTATTTCGACTCTACAAACCTCTAATTACAATACTACAAAGGCACCCTCTTATATTCCACAAATGTATAGAAAATATTAACAATTCATTTAACTCCCATAAGAAGTATTCATAGTATGTAGGTTATTGTGGGAATTTTTTTTTATGTTAAAGTAGTTGCTATTAAGTCTTCTTAAAGTAGTTGGTATTAATTTATTATATGTAGATTAGAGTAAGTGTATTTGATGAGTTAATAATGACAATATATTAATCACGTTTCGTTAATTTGATTTTGGGTAAGAATGTCTCATACACAATTGGATGGTGGTAAGTAATTTATAGAACCTTTTATATGTGAGTGTTTATGATGAAGGCATTCTTCATCTTTTGTTGATTTATTTTGGGGTAAAAATGTCTCATACACAATTAGATAGTGGTAAGTAATTTATAGCTCTTAGATTTGTATATATGGCAAGTAATTTTTGTCTATTTGGTTTTGGTTAAGAATGTTCACAATTTAAACAAGTGTCACGTAGTGGCTAGTATTTGCTTTATAGTATTGTAATTATTGTTTTGTAGATTTGAAAAAAAAATGTGAGTTTTATTAATGTGAATAAAAAATAAATGTAAGTTTTGTTAATTATAGTGTTTTAGTATTGTTAATTAGTTCTTTGCATGACCTAACCCTAACCCTAACTCACACCTTAATTTTAACCCTAACCTTAATCCTAACAATAAATTCTAAATCATTATCATATCCGGACCTATCTCTAACGCTAACTATGGTTGTAACCTTAACCCTAATAATAAAGAATTGTAGAGTGAAAAAAAAATAATCTATAAATTAATATTGGGAATAAGATTTGGAATAAAGATATTAGATGAATAAAATTTTGGAGCATTATATCTATTAATCATATTTTAGTGATTATTGTTAGTAATATTTTATTTTTTATTTTATTTTTATTTTTAATAGTTCTAACTAGAATTTTTACATTTTTACATTTTTGAATAGTTCTAACCATATTTTTTACATTATTTTTAATTCTTATCCTAATCCTAATTATAATGCTTTTATTATTATAATAATTAATAATAATAGGATTAGAATTTCAATTTAATTAATAATTATAATATTTTTAGTTATTTTATTTTAATTCTTATTTTATTTATCTATGTTTTGAATTAATAAAATTTGGAAAATAAAAAAGTGGCAATATTAAATTGTTTAAGATTTAATTTAAATTTGTATTTTAATTGTGTAAAATCAAATCTTTAGGAAGATTATCTTTATATGTTAATTTATAGATGTGTTTTAATTTAAGTTTTATTTTATTATTTTAATAGTTTGAATCCAAATATCTATAAAATCATTCTTAAAAATAAGTAACATTTATTTATTTTAAAAAGATTTAATGAAATGACTTAATAAAGCAAAAAATGAAAAATCATTTTAAAAAAATGTTAAAAAAATAGTTTACCTTTCTTTCCCTACAAATTTGCCCATAACACGGCAAACTTCTTAGCTAATTATGTTCAAGAGAAATAATTTTTACACTTTTTAAAGTTAAGTATTTAACATGTTCACTTTAAAAAAAATTAAATTATATTTGAAGAACATAAAATTCTAGTCTTTAATTGGTTCAAAACCAACTTATTAAGAACTGACTAACAAAATGAGTTGAAGAATTGATTACAATAGGGGAGAGGGGCCCATAATGGAGCAAGGTCCAATACTGGGGATAGAAGTAGTCCTAAGTAGGTCTTATAGTGGAGCACCTTAATATCCAATTGTAAAACATTTTTTATCCATTAAGTACACAAATTGACAAATCATGTGATGCCACATCAGCGCACCAATAAAACATGACTTAGTGCACCACTATCGGTCTCACATTTTTTTTGGGCCTTTTTGGATACCTCAACAAAAAGCATGCTAATGTGGCATAATATTTGATGATGTGGCCCTAAAACAAAATATAGAAGTACGTAAGTTGCCAAATAAATTGTTATACAAAATTGGGAGTGATTTGAAATTTCCACATAAGATTTTGAGAAATTGGAAGTTAGGGTGCTCCAGTATAGGCCCCTCTCCCTAGTACTATGCCTGATGACAAGTCTAATAAGAACACTAGACATAATTTAGTCATTTTAGGATTTGGTAAGCAATTTAGTAATTAGTCTCTCGACCAATTATCCTAGAATCAAATATAACAAAAATATTTGCATAATATTATATTTTGTATATAAGAATCTATAATATTAGTAGCTTGTATATAGGAATCTTGCAATGGTATAAGCACCATAATATTATTTTGTGCTATGTCTAAGAAGAGTTTTAGATTTCAACCAAAAATATTGGCATAATATTATTTTTGTATATAAGAATCTATTTAGTGGCTTGTATATAGGACTTTTTATTGATATGAACACCATAATATTATTTTGTGTTATGTCTGAGAAGAGTTTTAGACCAAAATGGTGAATATTTTATAGATAAAATCATTTAATAGTTTACTTTATACATATATACTATACTCCAAATTGCAAAAGAACTATAAGTTATCATATATAGTAGTTTTAATTAAATTTAAAGAACTGCCATAAGAACTGCAAGGATGGTGGCCATAGAATGTCAAGCAAAACCCTATTCCAACTAAGAGAGGAGTGATGACAGGAGGGCGAGTGAAAGGATTAGCCATTTCCATAACATTTGTGCGAGGTCGTGGGCCATTGTTTTTTTGGGTTGTTGCCCTACTTTTTCCTTGTATTGGGCATGAATCTATTGTAGGGGGTTGTGTGTGTTGTGGGTTTTGTTTCCCACACATTTTTAGTCGTGTTTTTCACCTTTTGGTATTTTGAACAGATGGCAGCCTACATGGTACTTGTTGGGGGTTCAATAAACCCCCCAATTTTTATTTTAGCATTGCTCTTAACAATAATATGGATGAGCTCTCTTTGTTTGGGCATGCAAAATAATCCATTTCAAGGAATGGTTAATTGTCAAAATTCTAATGGAGGCCTTGAGAAATGCAAAGATCGTCTAATTCTCATTATCAATTCAAAATATATTGTTGATGATCTTTATTTGTTTGAACATGCCATAATTTGCAAGTTTTTGAGTATCTTTATCTTTGTGCCAATTTTGGAGGTTTGGAAATTGGAATCTTGAAGGAGACAAGGAAATTATATTAGTTGTGAATGAGTTTTTTTGTGGTGTTTACTAGAATGACATAGTGAAACATGATGCTGGAGGGAGGATCATACTTTCATTTAATGAGGTGGGTTTATCTATAAAATTTTGACATGTAGGGTTTGATCCAAATGAGGAGCTTCCAACTAAAATTCCTATATGGATTCACCTTCTTCGAGTTTCAATGGAGTTTTGGGGACAAGATATTTTGCAATTGATTGTAGCAATTATTGGGAAATCCTTGAGATCTCCTTGCCATACAATAGATGAAAAAAAGTAGCTACTTTTGCTTGTTTTTATGTTGAAATTAATTTGAATAATCCTCTTCCTAATTATTTGGAGATTAGATTGGGTGGTATGAGCTAGATTTGGAAAATCGACTTAAGCATTTCCCTTTCATTGTCGTGCATGTCATGAATACGGGCATCTTCAAAGAAATTGTTCAAACATGGGTCCTAGAACCCCTCAATCTTGTCTTGAGAGATAGACAATCCACTCAAAGCTAAAAGGAAAGGTCCCAATCCAATCAAAAGAGCTAGATGCAAATGGATTCATTCTTGTGAAATCTCATTATAAGGGGGAGATTATAAATCGTCAACATAAGGACACTCTTAAAGAGATATTTAACAACAAATTTGATGTTCTAGAAAACTTTGAGGTGGAATCAATGGAAAATGATAAGATCCTAATTAGCCAAGGTGTACATATAATGGATTCAAGTATTTTATCTAATTTGGTTCATACAAATACTAATTTGAAAAAAAATATGTTACCAAAGCAAGGGGATGTTCTTAATGCCATGTTTACAGAGAGAATTGATAGGAAATAGGAGGCAAAAGGATTACTTGTCTTAGTAGTGGACTTGGTCCATATGAAATAAATTCAAATGGAATCAGATGAAGTTAAGGCCTTGCTGGATCCTTTACATGAAGCTTGGGAAAAAGATGGCAAAATGAAGGTCCCACTTTTTAGGGGTTCAACAAAAGAATATTAAGAAAGGGGGAACTGATAAAATTTCAAAGATTAGAACAGAAAAAGATTAGGAAAATGTGAAGTTGATATGGAATCAATGGTGGAATCTAGTGCTATAAAGATATTGGATTCATACTTTTGCAGCCCCAAAAATGATTGTGATCTCTTGGAATGTTAGGGGTTTGACTAGCACCCTTGAAAAAAGGGTACTTGGGATTTGATTTGTGAACAAATATCAAATATTGTCTTTATTCAGGAGACAAAGCTTTTAATGGAAGATATGATTAGCATCTCTTCTAATATTTGGAGTGGGGGCCAATGCCAATGTATTGGTTCTCAAGGTATTGTAGGTGGAATAGCATGCTTATAGGATCCTTGTAAGCTCACATCGTATTGGTGGTCAAGGGTTATAAATTCAATTTTAATGATGGTGTCGTGCTTTGATTTAGGTGATACTTTTCTCTTCACAAATGCTTTGCCTACCAATTTTTTAGGTCATGTTTTGTTCTAGTCACATATTAATCTATTCATTTCTTAGCTCCCCTTTTTTGTAATTATGTCCCCATTTTGAGTAGAATCATATTGTGAGCATCTAGTTTTGTTTATAAGTTTCTTTGTAAGCTTCCTCGTGAGTTGGGGAGAACTCCAAACTTCTTGGGGTGCTTGGGGTTGGTTAGCAGTGGCTTTGGTTCTTGGAAATGAGTTTAGTAGGTAATGTGGATCAATATGACACTTTTAGAAGTAAATTCTAACTTTTGGTGGCTTCTCCAAACTTCTTGGAGGAACAGTCTATTTTTAGTAATTCACTCGGTTGGCTCTGATCATATCCCATGTCTTCTAAATCATGTTAATATGATCAATTTTTTTTTTTCAATGTAGTTTTAGTGCTTTCCATAACTTGGGTAAGCTATTGAGTTATTATTTGACTAATTCACTTAAGTTGTCTATGTTGGGAAATATTAAAAGACAAGTTAGTGTAATAGCTCGTTGGAAAGGTGTTAGTTATATTTTAATTTGGATGCTTAGGCTTGGGGTTTTTTCCCATGAAAATTAATATTAACTTTCCTAGAAGGTTTTTGCGAGGGAAAAAGATAATTATTATATTTTTAAATTGAATATTTCCCTCCAAAAAGCTATATAAGGAGGATGCAAGCTCATTTAAGAGAGACTTGTGAATTTGATATGTTATGTTTGAGGGGCAATGCCCCCAGCAAGGTCAAGGGGTGGGGCCCCTCGTGAGGTATCAAGGCAGCACCTTGGGCGTGCACCTTGTCGCGATACGGGGTGGGGTCGAGGGGTGGAGCTCCTGCCATCGAGACCAAATGAAGACCTTTAAAACCATACAAACCTTCATGACACACTTCATTTTCATATTTTTTTAAAAGACAAAAAAAATGCTTAGAAAGCCAAAAAAAAAAATTGTAACCATGTGAATGACATGTTTCAACCCACATTTTACTTTAAAAATCAATGTGAAATCGCAGGTGAATTTTGCGTGTTTGTGGGGTCGATTGCAAGGTTTTTAAAGGGAAAAGTTATGTTAAAATCACGTCAAATTTGTGTTTCACCATATTCATCTTGCATTTTGACCTGCGTTTCCCTTTCTTACATTTTTCAACGGCTTTTTGGAAAGTTTTTTCGAGTTTCCAGCAAGTTTTTTGCTAGTTTTCAATGAGTTTTTGATGATTTTTTACTTGCGAGTTAACCCCCAAGTCACTCTTGTGGGCTTTGAAACCACGAGTACTCATGAACTTGGTGAGTACTTGTCAGCCCTGCAAACCATGGCAATATACTAACATTGTAATGATTTTGATGGTCATACTGTCGAAAGCTATTATTCTCATGCATTCTAAATTGTGACATTGGATGGTAGTATCGCCAGACGGATTGTTTTGGTTTAATGTTGAAACTTACCCCACTAAGAAGTGGTGATATTGTAATTGCTCCCACTAGATAAGTGGTGGAAGTTTGTTTTTCATCGTCAAATATTGTATAAGCTTTCCCAATGGATAAGTGGATGTTACCTTGTAATTCCTACTAAAAAGTGGATGTTTACTTCTTTCAATATTGTTTATGCACTCCATTGAATAAATGTTATTGACTCGCTTATTGCCTAGTGTCTTATTTTTAGTTGTTGACTTGGTTTAATTTTAATATTGAACACCATGTGCTCTCAACTTGTCCCTATTGGGATTTGGGTGATCATAAAGTGGAATGGATATTTCATTGTATCTCTTTTACAATTGAAAATTTCAAAAAAATATATAGGGCGGTTATTACATTTTCCCTTAGATTCTAGTAGGAGACTTCAATGCTATAAGTAGTTTGGATGAAAAATTAGGGGGTATTGGTCATTTTGGCCATGTTCTACCCTATTGAGGGATGATGTGTCCTTTCTTAACTTGGTGGATGTGAATCCAAGCAATATTATCTTCATTCAAGGAATAATAAAAGGATAGAAATGATTCTATCTTTGAAAGATTGGATAGATTTTTTTTTATTAGATTATTGGGTTGGAAATAATTGATCTTCACATTTTGAAATTTTGGAGTGGAAAGGGTTTGATAATTAGTCAATCAAAATTTCCTCCTCAATATTCTCAATTCCTAAAAAACCTCCTTTTAAGCTACAACTTATGTGGCTTCAAGATGTTGATTGCACAAGCTTATGGAGGGATGGTGGTTGGAAGGGAAGTCGACCCATGGAACAACTATGTACTCTTTCTTCAAGAGACTCCAATTTGTCAAATTCAAATTCTAAGAGGTGGAATAGATCCTCTTTTGGAAGTATTTTTAAAATGAAAATTCAAACTTAGGATGAGCTAGAAAGAATCGTGTTTTGGATTAGAGAGGAGGGAATGACAAAGGATTTATTGTAGGAAGAGGCTAGGTGTTCTAAAGAATTGTTTAAATGGTAGCTTTGTGAGATCTTTTGGAAACAAAAGGCTTGGGTTGATTGGATTCAAAAAGGGGATAAGAACATTATTTTTTTTCACAATTTAGTGAAGGAATGTAGAAATGGTAATGTTATAACTTCTCTCATATTTTCCCAAGGAAATCATTTAACCTCATTCCAAGATATTTTTAAGTTATGAGGCACTTTTACTCTCTATTCACAGAACATGGACGATAGGCTATGGACAAGGAGATACTTATTCTTCATTGCATTCCCTCCTTGGTCTCAAAAGATATGAACAAATCTCTCTTAGAACCCATTTCCATTGAGGAATTAGAGATAGTGGTGTTCCAAATGAAGAAAGACAAGTCTCTTGGACCTTATGGGTTTTCAATATAGCTTTTTCATGAAATTTAGGATTCTAAAATTTGACATGGAGGTTGTTAGAGAATCACAAAAGAATAAGTAGATGTTCAAAGCCATTAATTCTACTTTTCTTTCTCTAATTCCTAAAAAAGGAGCCAACTCAGATTTCCTTGATATCACCTGAGCAAGGGGGATTTGTGAGAGGGTGACATATCTTAGATGGTATAGTTATGATCGCCAAATCTATCCATTTTATGACTAACTCCAAATAAAATTCCATTTTCATTAAAATTGACATGTCTAAGGTCTATGATAGAGTCAAGTGGGCATTCTTTCGACACATTTTACTAGCTTATGGTTTTTTCTTTGAGTGGGTTGATTGGGTTATGAGTTATGTGACTTCATTTTTTTTATGTTTTGATCAATGACATTCCTTGAATAGTTCTTTTTTTAGCACCTTGGAGACTCAAACAAAGAGATCCTTTATCTCTTTATTTGTTTATTTTAATGGTACAAGGATTAGGTTGCTTGTTGAAACAATATAAAGATAATGCTCTCATCTAGGGATGACTTTGGGCTTGGAATATGGAATCTCAATCCCACCTTTAATTTTTGGACAACATGACTTTGATGGGAGGTGATAACTTTAAGAAATCCCCCTAAAAAAAAGATATAAAATCTTGGCGAATCTTTCATTTTTTAAAGAAAAAATATTAATTTCTATTAGCGAATCTTTCCTTTTTTTGGAAAAAAAAATATTAATTTTATTGGCAATTCTTTTTACATCACTAAAATTTTGCAAAAAGTTTTGGTGAATCTTGAAAAATAATTTGAAAATAAATTATTTATGATGGTGAATCCATCCAAACTAAAAATAATTCTCATGGAAAATTAGGTGCTCGAGGGTGGAAATTATTGATGGTTTTAAGGGGGAGACTATAAAATGTACTTGTCACAATTGTTTTAAAATATAATATAATGGCCCTCATTGTATTCTACAAGGTAAAATGTATCCACAATCTGTAATTCTCACGGAGCTTAAATTTGCTTTTAGATCATTGATCTAATGACCCACATACTTTGAGAGGTAAAATGTACCCACAATCTATATAATGCTCATGAGACCCAAAATTGTAAGAGCACTACAAATCGTGGGTACATTTTACCTTGTGGGATACACCAAGGACCATTAGATTATATTATAAATCAATGGTAGAAACTAAAGATTATAAATATTGTCCTAAAGCAACTAATAATTATGATATACTATTGGCAAATTAATAAAGATTTCTAGTATAATTTATAAAATTTAAGTGAATCTGATCTAATCATGTATCAAATGTTGTGGCAATTTCTTTTGTTAATTTTTTTAATAAAATAAATTCTTTGGTGATTTAAATAATACTACAACAAAATTTTGTAAAAATGTGGCAATTCAAGTCACGTTATAGCCCAAACTATTAGCCAGTTTTGGATTCCCAAATTTCAACTATTAGCCAATTGGAAAATATTAGCCACTAAAAAATCACTGTTGATGGGTTTGGCTAGAATTGGGGAGGCAATTAGTTTAAAAAAATATTTAAACATATTCTTATTTGCCTTTGGTCAACAAATTAATGAAGACAATTAGTTTTAAAAAATCTTTAAATATATTCTTATCTACCTTTGGTCAACTTGAATTTATGTAACACAAAGTTTACATAAATCTATTTGAAGCCCTTTAGATCTCATCTACTAACCACTACCAATAAGATCAATCCACAAGATTATCGATTCCAACGCAAAGTTTGGTATGCAATTCTCTTCTTTATTGATTAGGTTTCATTCACAAACATGAACACAAAGTTTCACAAATTTGCTTCAAAAGGGCAACACTTCGTTGCAAAATACTAGAGGTAAAGATTACAATAGAAATCCCTCTTATTTATAAAAGAGAGGGAAGAGCAAATCTAGGAAATCAATTGAGTAAAATTAGGAAAATTAGGTGAGCTAATTTAGGAAAATCTCACCTAACTTTGACTAAGTCAAAATGTAATCTATCTTTGTGAAACTACATCTCAAATTTTTAGTGTAATTACATTTTCAGAAAAGACATTTAAGATGTCAAAAACTATTTACAAGATGCATAAAGGGAAGCATCAAAAGGTCTAACACTAGAGATGAAGAATCTTCATGATTCCTTGCTTGGGTGCAAAAGTCTTCATACTTCTTCTTGGTCGCCTACATGAATGTTTCATCTAGACCAACAGTGTAATCCACAATGGTGTGAATTCTGGTGATTGATCTCATAGTGGATGAGTGGATTTTCTTGCACCTGCAAAGATGTGTCCTAAGATTATCAATGGTCAGCCATGTATCACAAATGACATGCATTGAGGCTTTGGAAAAGTAGGCATCCTCAACTTGCTGCATGATGACCTCTTTCTAGATCTACGATAGTTCAATAGATCAAAAGATGTCACCTTCAGGATCACTTGATGAAATATGGAGAGAAACTACAAAGATGGTAAATCAATAGGCGTTAGCAGAAAAAGAAACATTGGGAAGTGTGAAGTGAGCAAATGATGTTGAGCAAGTGTGAAATGAGAAACTAGGCATGAAAAATGAAGCAGGAGTGAAGAAAAGATATTCAAAGTAAAAACAGAGTGATTTGGAAATGTCTAAGGCAAAAACTACCAAAATTTTAGTAGTGTTGAAAATCAACACTCCAACACTTAGAGAGAAAAAAGAATGACTAAGTATAGACAAAAAGTGCACAAGCGCTAAAAATCAGAGCTTATGCACCAAAGACAGACTTTTGACAAAAGTGTACAAGCGCTAAAAATTAGAGCTTGTGCACCAAAGATAGACTTTTGAAAAAAGTTCACAAGCACTAAAAATCAGAGCTTGTGCACCAAAGATAGACTTTTGAAAAAAGTTCACAAGCACTAAAAATCAGAGCTTGTACACCAAAGATAGACTTTTGAAAAAAGTGCACACGCGCTAAAAATCAGAGTTTGTGAACCAAAGACAAACTTTTGACAAAAAGTGCACAAGCGCTAACAATTAGAGCTTGTGCACCAAAGATAGACTTTTGACAAAAGTGCACAAGTGCTAAAAATTAGAGATTGTGCACCAAAGACAAAATTTTGACAAAAGTGCACAAGCACTAAAAATCAGAGCTTGTGCACCAAAGACAGACTTTCACAACTCCCAAAGGTTGGAAGCTGATGAAGATGCTCGTTTTGAAGCTCTTTGAAAGATAGAAAGGGGAGGACACTCAAATAGAATGTTTGATATTTTTTAACACACTTTGAGGTGGATTTAAATTTGCCTCATTTTGTGTGCTTGAATGTCATGAACCTACGAAACAAACAAGTTTCATAGGTGGCTTTTCCATGAATCGAGTGCTACTAGATTCCATGATAACAACTAGCTCCAGTTGGGGATCTTTCTTCAACCGTTCTTTGAAACAAATGAAGGGAGAAGAAATCTAGAATTCAAGTGTCTTTATCCATCCATTGGGCTTGGAGTCAGTTGATGATGACAAAAAACAAATCTATGAAAACAAGATGCAAACTTATGCAAATGCACTTATTGAAAAGGTAAAAACCTACCTAACTAAAACTAGCCATCAATGAAACCTTCTCAAATGAAACCGTTCACAGGTTCAACAAAATAGTTTCCTTTCTTCAACAGCTTGCAATGTCTTCCATGATCATTAGCAGCTACATGTAGATGAAGTTGAGGCATTGCTTCATGAAAGAGATGAACATGTTCAACTACCTTTGAAAATATACAAGATATATTGCTGCTCCAAAATGAATCATTGAATCTAGACCGCTCTTGCGCATCTACAAATACATCTTTATCTGCATCTTTAAGTTTATCTTCACACTCAGGTGCAAGTGGAACCTCTGCCTTCCCATTGGCCTCCAACCAAACAAGATGTCTTATGGGACATTCCCTTAATCGGTCAAAGATTGAATGCTTCTTACCAGTCACTACATGATTCTTACCAGTCGCTACATGAACAACTGATTCATCAACCATGGAAACCTTATGCTGATCGGAATGATCTCCTTCATGTGATTCAGATGAAGATATGACTGCACTACATACCTCAATATGATGTTTTCCATCTTCAGACTTCGAAAAATATGAATTATTTATAAGGTCCTCATCATGCCTTTGGGAAAAAAATTTATGCAACACGTGTTCAAGTTCATGACCTCGAAACACAGATGCATTGTTTTCAACTTGACTGAGACCTACGTGCATGTCCATCTTTTCAGATCTCAAGACAAGATTGTCTTCATTCACTGGAACTTCAGAAAAATAAATTTTATCCTTCTGATTTTCATCAATGGCTTTTTGAGACAGCATAAACTAGAATTGGGAGTTTCTAGCTATGCCTACTTCCTTTTCTCAAAAGAGAATAGCGAGATCACTTCAATTGGAGTTAGGGTGCTTCACTATTTCTTTTACTAATGGTGCCTCAAGAGCAAGCATCTTTGGTGGTGAAGATAACTTGTGTTGATTCCCAACAACAAAATTATGAGCAACATTTGAAAGTGACCTCCTTGGTATTTCCTTGCAAGGCACATAAAACACACCTTGAGTAGCTGCTTTTTGAGGACAAGTAGCTCATTTACCAAAATTTGCACCATAGGATCCATCCTTGTGATGGAAGAAAATAACTCCAAAGAAGGGCTTTCTTCAGACTCGTTTGATTCAATTTTTATTTGCCCAGTAAGAATGAGATCATCTTCATTTTTGTCGCCAAGGTCTGCACAACTACAAGAGTAGTTGGGGCTAATCTTCTCAATAGGAAACCAACCTCGGAAACTTGAGCATTTACAAAGAAACATTTCAAATTCTTAGCTATAGGTTGAGCAACAGTTGGAATTCTTCGTGTCAACTTGTTGAAATGAGCAACGAATTCACACAAAGGCATGTGAGATTCCTTCTTCAACTAGGTGAGTTGAGCCAACAAAGCATGAGCATCTTTAGGAGGTTTGAACCTTTCTTCAAACTTGGCTATGAGAGTTTCCCAGTTTGTGATGGTATGTGGTTCTAGATGATAAAACCAATCTGTAGCAACACCTTGGAGAGTCTCCAAAAACATCCTTATAGATACATATTCGTGTTCAACACCATGAACTCCACAAGCAATGTAGTAAGTAGCAACGTGCTCATCAGGATGTTGTTGTCCATCACCAAAGAACTTGGGAAATTTCTTTTGTGAGCCTTCAGGAAGAGCATGTAGGAGTAGAACTAGGCTCAACGGACCAAAAGCATTTCCCCAAGGACCTTGAGCATCCATTTACATGTCCTTGGTGAAAGCTTGAAAAACTTACAAGAAAATAAATTACAATAAAAAAAGGACACAGGTATACTTCAAATGAAATCATGAGGCTTTAGAATGCATATCATGTCCCCAGTAGAGTCGCCAAAAAGCTGTTGGGTGAAAATTATGTAATCATCTTTTCAATAGATTACACAACCTAGACTTCAACCAAAGTTGTGTGAGATATAATCTCTCCTCTTAGAAAGGGGAGAAACCCTTCTTACTGCTAACAAAAGCTAACGTAAAACTAATTAAATATTTACACAATGTACACTCCACTTACAAAATGGGGGGGTATGTCACATTCATGCTTCTCTCTTTTTTTAGAGAAGATGTTTTACAATGCTTCATGGTTGGAAGTTCTGATTCAAGATAACTTTAAACTAAAAATAAGCAGTAATGCCAATACCTCTATCTTGTCAAAGCAAATCGTAGAGATACTAGGTATGATAATAATAAACAAATAAAAGAAATAGAGAAAAGCTCACGAAGGCACAAAGTCGTTCCATAGCTTTTCAACAATGTATCTGTGAGAATCGTAACGTTTGTTGCATTAGAAGCACAAAGTCTTCTTAGATACAACAATTCCTTGAACAACATGAACGATTACAAACACAAAGTCTTGTAGATCTTTCAACAATAGTATCAAACATAAATGTAAATTCAAATGAAGAATGTAACACAAAGTTTACATAAATCTATTTGAAGCCCTTCAGATCTCATCTACTAACCACTACCAATAAGATCAATCCACAAGATTATCGATTCCAACACAAAGTCTGGTATGCAATTCTCTTCTTTATTGATCAGATTTCATTCACAAACATGAACACAAAGTTTCACAAATCTACTTCAAAAAGGGAAGCATTTCATTGCAAAATACTAAAGGTAAATATTACAATAGAAATCCCTCTTATTTATAAAAGAGAGGGAAGAGAAAATCTAGGAAATTAGTTGAGTAAAATTAGGAAAGTTAGGTGAGCTAATTTAGGAAAATCTCACCTAACTTTGACTAAGTCAAAATGTAATCTATCTTTGTGAAACTACATCTTAGATTTTTAGTGCAATTACATTTTTAGAAAAGACATTTAAGATGTCAAAAACTATTTACAAGATGCATAAAGGGAAGAATCAAAAGGTCTAACATTGGAGATCAAGAATTTTCATGGTTCCTTTCTTGGGCGTAGAAGTCTTCATACTTCTTCTTGGTCTCCTGCATGAATATCTCATCTGGACCAATGGTGTAATCCATAATGGTGTGAATTCTGGTGATTGATCTCATGGAAAATGAGTGGATTTTCTTGCACTTGCAAAGATGCATCTTGAGATTATCAATGGTTAGTCATGTATCACAAATGACATGCATTGAGGCTTTGGAAAAGCAAGCATCCTCAACTTGCTACATGACGACTTCTTTGTAGATCTAGGATAGTTCACTCGATCAAAAGATGTCACCTTCAGGATCACTTGATGAAACTTGGAGAGAAACTGCAAAGATGGTGAATCAATAGGCATTAGCAGAAAAAGTAGCATTGGGAAGTGTGAAGTGAGCAAACGATGTTGAGCAAGTCTGAAATGAGCAACTAGGCACAAAAAATGAAGCAGGAGTGAAGAAATGACATTCAAAGTGAAAACAGAGTGATTTGGAAATGTCTGAGGCAAAAACTGCCAAAAGTGTAGGAGCACTGAAAATCAGCACTCCAACAATTAGAGAGAAAAAAAATGACTAAGTACAAACAAAAAGTGCACAAGCGCTAAAAATCAGAGCTTGTGCACCAAAGAAAAACTTTTTACAAAAGTGCACAAGCGCTAAAAATCAGAGCTTGTGCACCAAAGATAGACTTTTGAAAAAAGTGCATAAGCGCTAAAAATCAAAGCTTGTGCACCAAAGACAGAATTTTGAAAAAAGTGCACAAGCGCTAAAAATTAGAACTTGTTCACCAAAGACAGACTTTGAAAAAAGTGCACAAGCATAAAAAATCAGAGCTTGTGCACCAAAGACAGACTTTTGACAAAAGTGCACAAGTGCTAAAAATCAGAGCTTGTGCACTAAAGATAGACTTTTGACAAAAGTGCACAAGTGCTAAAAATCGAAGCTTGTGCACCAAAGATAGACTTTTGAAAAAAGTGCACAAGCACTAAAAATTAGAGCTTGTGCACCAAAGATAGACTTTTGACAAAAGTGCACAAGTGCTAAAAATCAGAGCTTGTGCACCAAAGACAGACTTTCACAACTCCCAAAGGTTGGAAGCTGGTGAAGATGCTCGTTTTAAAGCTCTTCAAAAGATGGACAGGGGATGACACTCAAAAGGAATGTTTAATATTGTGGAACACAATTTGAGGTGGATTGAAATTCACCTTGTTTTGCGTGCTTGAACGTCACAAACCTACGAAAGTTTCGTAGGGGGGTTATCCGTGAATCGAGTGTTGTTAGATTCCATGATAACACCTTGCTAAGATTAATGAGCGTGTCCAAGTCCTTACACATCTTCCTGTAATTCTTTTCCAACAATGCCATCCTCGGGCCATAGTATTTTTTCAGGTTAGCCAACTCATCCACCACACAGCTGATACTAGAATTCACCAATTTATCCAAACCAAAGATGGAGTCCTTTTCCTTGAGACTACGAAGCGTGGAAATGTTGCACTTGGAAATAGTGTCATGCTTGTTATGGAGATCCTACACCTCATTAACCAACCACATTAGTAAATTAAAGGAAATGTTTTCCCCTTCTTTTACCATACCCGACGCCTACAAAAAGTCCATGGCCCCCCAAAATAAACCTCTGCCCTGGTGTGAACCAGTAGGCGGATCCTCATCCTGACAAACATTAGGGATAAACTTGGACTTACCCCTATCCAAGGAAGTTGACTCATGAGCAGACTCATCCACATTAACAACACTATTCACCTTACCGGCACAAGGGGTCCCACTGTCACCATCATGAACTGGGTTCAAATTTCCCAAATTCACTACCACACCATCCAAAATATCCTTAGCCACCTCCATAAACTTATCCCCCATATCCTTAGAACCCAAACCCCGACTCTTGGCCTTCTTACCACTACAAAGCCCCTTCTTTGCAACCTCCTCACAGACGTCCTTCAGTTTGCGCTTAGCTTGTAGGAGGGAAGGTTTGGCCTTAGAAGAAGAGGGTTTCTTCCCACCAGACAAGGGAATATAGTCAAGGTTAGTATTGTACCCATCAGACCACCCCTTTGAATCTCTTCAATTTCAATCCCCTCAATCTCAAGAACCTCTTCAACCCAACATTTCCCACTCCCTTTCCTCTTCTTGTTCAAAACAAGGGAATGGGGAGCATCAACAATATAGTTGGCTTTAATAAACTCAACTATAAGCAACATCAAGCCCTCATGCAAAAAAGGGTTTCTAGGGTTCTTCCTATAATTCAAAATTCCTTCCTCCAAAGAAAGCAATAGGTAAAATGGAAAGGAAATGAGCTTACCGTGTCGGAAATGATTCACTAGAACAAAGTGGTGGTCATACAACACCGTGTATCTACCATCCAAGGTGAAGTACTGCATTAATGCCAACACCAAGAACTCAATAGTTAAGAATTAGTATCTAAATTATATTAGTGATGGTACAAAAATCTTGATCAATCTTGGAAAAGAATTCTCACTTTTAAATATTTGAGAGGAGTCAAGGATGATGACATTATACAGATGGATTTGACTAGGAGAGGTTCCATGATTTGGAAAATGATAAAAAGAGGGGCCTCACTTATTAAGGGGTTTTATAGCTAATTAATAAGGGAAATAATGCTTTATTTTGGACTGACTCCTGAGATAATCATCCTCCTATTCTCTATTCTTTTCCCCAACTCTATCCTTTAAATAAAAATTTCCTAGTGGTAGAGTGGTTCAAAGTTGTTGATTTCAAGTACACTACTCTTTTAGGGAGGTCTTTGGTTTCTCATTAGCACAAACCTTGGAGCTAGTCTAGGGGAGGTTCTTTAGAGGAATGAGACATGTTGTGCAGTTTTGCACACACGCCCCACTGAAGGTGG
Organism: Sequoia sempervirens; assembly: GCA_007258455.2. Classification (NCBI taxonomy): domain Eukaryota; kingdom Viridiplantae; phylum Streptophyta; class Pinopsida; order Cupressales; family Cupressaceae; genus Sequoia; species Sequoia sempervirens. The sequence continues at coordinate 189,499,630 of VDFB02256132.1, forward strand.
GGACCCTCTTTTTGCTCTGTCTTTTGGTGTCTTTTGACCCCTTAATTTTATTGATTTCATTGCCTTCAGAGGTCCGTAGATGCTCATCTTGCTTGCCCAAGTGATTTTCTCAGGTTGCACTTTGAAAAAATTAAGTTCTAAGCAAAATCCGGGTTTTTACCCCAATTCGGGATTTTTCGGTCTGCCCGGATTTTCCCGGATTCTGCTCACAGTCTGGCTCTATGCAAAAGTTCGAGTTTTTAGTCCAATCCAGGATTTTCTGGTCCGTCTGGATTTTCCCGATTTCCATGAAAATTCTGGATCCTAGCGAAGTTCGGGTTTTTGCCTGCGTCCGAGATTTTCCGCTCGACTCAGATTTTCCCAGATTTCTTCAGTTTTCCAGATTCTGTTCAAAGTTTGAAATTTTATGCCATCCGCGGAAATCCGGTCCATCTGGATTTTCCCGGATTCTGGTCTGGAATCCCCCTGGCCTGATTTTTTCCGGATTTTTTCTCTTGGTTTGGTTTCCCGAAATGAAATTTTTCCAAAAATAATTATTTATTCCAAAGTGGAAATTTTAAAAATGATCCTAAAATGAAAATTTCTGAGATAAAAATTGAAAATAAAAATTTCCAAAAATGGAAAAAATTCTAAAAATGGAAAGTTTCCTTTTAAAAATGTAAGTTTTTTTTAGAAAAAATCAAAATTTTATTCAAATTTAATTTGAACATGTGAGCTATTAATGGTGATATCTATTTTTTCAGGACTAAACAAATATTAAAAGGGGGACTTGCATATGGATTCATGCTAAAGGGGGAAATCTGGAGGTGTTCAATTTAAATTTTCAAAATGGGACCTGCCTAAGAATCCGTGCCAAAACTGTCTACAGCTGGAGGACTTTCTAGAAAACACGCGAATCTGATCTTGCTGGAGATCATAGGCCGACATGGATAATATTCATGCATTTAATGCAAATCTTGTCCTATTTTGTATTTCTCCTTAGGCCGACCTGTTTTGGGGCCAGTTATTATTGTAAAATCTAATTGGGCCGACATGTTTGGGGTTGTTTATAAATGGCATTTGTGCCTCATTTGTAAAGAGAGATTTTAGGAGTTTGACTATTCCAGAATTTTGCTAAGTTAGAAGGCCATAATTGGCAAGTAGTTTTCAGAATTAGCTGTAGGAGATGAGAGACTTGAAATTGTTATGTAATGTTGGAGAAGTAATGCAATTGGGTTGTTGATTTGGCAAATTTTGTATTTATTTTCAACAGTTTTTATGGTTTCTTGTTCTTGATTCTTAGATGTTAGATGTTAGATGTTAGATGTTAGCTCTTTTATAATGATGGTGAAATGTTAATGATGTTGATCGATTTCCGGTCCATACTTTTAGCAATTTGCTGATTGTAGATTGCTGTGTAAAGTTAGTTTGGGCCTCACTTTTGTGCTAAGTTCAACTGTGAATGCTCATTTACATTGTGCCAGTAATTGGGTATGTGAATGAATGTTCAAAGTCTGAAAATCTTCATATTTCCTCAGAAGATCGCACTATTTCTATGTAGTTGTAGGTTTGTCCTTGATCAAGCAGAGATCGGTTTCGTTGGGTATCTGTCCATTTGCAGCTTTCATCATTAATGTGATTGATCTTAGGAGTTAGAATAAATAGAATCTCTCTAACCCTTATCTCTTTTGCTATTTATTTTGAATCTGGGTTAGTTTTAGGATTGAAAGTATCACCATATTGTTGCATCTGATGAAAATTCACTTCCAGCATTGTTCATTTGTAAGGCCCCTTGTGATTACCAGCATTTTCACATATTTATCTGAGTTGTTTATGCATTGTCATGACCTGACACCCGAGAGACCTTGGGGTGATTTTCAGTAATTTATTGTTGAAAATTACCTTTCAAGAGAGATAGAATATTGCATTATGTCTGAGTTGTTGCTATGCAGAAAACACCATCAACAAGACATTCTTGTTTCTATTCATGTAGAGCTTGCTTGTGCTCATGTATATTGTCCTTGCAATTCTTTGGAGTTTTCGTGGGGCCATTATTTTAAAGGAGTCTATTTTATTTCTCTTGGCTATTATTCTTTAGAGCAGTAGAAAGGGGGATATAGAGAGTCTCCTTGATGGAGGATCATTTGGAAAAAAATTAGTTGGCCTAAGTTTAAGTTGTTTATGTAGTTACTCCACTCGGAACAAATGTCTCAGTTGGGAGACACTTGAAAGAGAGGATTCCATGAGCCTTTTATTTGTGTCCTTTGTGGTAGCAATGATGAATGTACTAACCACCTTTTATTAAGTGTCCCTTCTTGATGACAATTTGGATCTTATGGTGGATCTAGAATCTATTTTGTATTCATGACACTTCCTTGTATGAGTTTTGGGCTAATATGGGCTAACCCTCCTCTTTTGCATACTTCCTTGTGGTTGTATGAGATATTGGTCCTTTTTTAATCCTTAAGCAGATTTGGCCAGAGCAAAACCATCTTATTTTCCAATAATGCTAAAGCATAGTCATACAAGTTTGGTATATGATGCAAGAGCATTTGTGGTTGCAGGAAATCTCGCATCAACAAAAATGATTAAATTTTGAGGTGACATGGTTTAAATAATGTTTTGAGTAATTAGTTGATTATCTTTGTCCAAATATCAATATTTAATAATTGGACAAATTTTGGTTGCAAAAGATGTAATGGGAGATAGTGCTGGAAATGCAATTTTAATGTTTAAATTGGAAAAAATCAACTTGGGGCATGGGATTTCTTGGGAGATAAAATATTTCAGGTCATTTAATTTTCCTTATCAGCTACAACCAAGATTTGAACACCCATGTTGTGCTGGTTGGGTATTTTTGAAAATGGGCTCCTATTTTTAAGGAGTGGAGAATCATTGTGCCAACTGGTGATGGCCTTTCTTCCTGGGAGTGATTTACACATGCATTGGAGAGTCAAATATTTTAAAATATTATTTTAATTGGTTTTCCCAGGTTGGGATGTGGAAGAGGAGTTACAAGATTGATAGAGATAGTGGTTGTTGGGAGAGGTGATTTTTGACAATTTTGTTTTGACTTCCTTTTTCCATAATTTAGTGTTGGAAAAGTTAAGCATAGATTTTCCTAGGAGATGTATTTTTACAAGGTTGTTGTAGGTTGGAGGTAAAATACTTTAGAAAATAAGTTTGAAATATTGCAAGACCATTGTGTTATTGATTTTCCAAAAGGAGGTTGCAAGTAGAAGAAGAATGAAGTTGCAAGAAGAAGTGAGGTTGAAGAAGACTTACTTGTGAATGAATTGTTGTTTGTATCAAACCTTGGAATCTGATTTTTGATGTTTTCCATTAGTCCAAAGAGCTAAAAATACTGTAATTTCATTTTTATCATAATTCCATGTGTTACAGGAGACTTTAAGCAATAAAATAATTCTTAGTTGTTTTTGGTTCTTGCATTGTTTAATCAATTTCTAATTTTTTTTATTGTCAGCTTGAAGTGTGTTAATAATTGTAGTACCACTCTTGCATCAATTATATCATAGCAGGTTTTTCTTGAGTCTATAGGTAGAATGTTGAAGAGAGGTGGTTTCTAGCAGGACCTGTAAGTTGTGGGTGTTGAGAAAATGCCTCCTAGAGTAGCCCATCGTGGTAGAGGTGGAGGTAGAAACCCTCTTGGTATGGATATTTTAGATCCCTTAGAAGGAAAGTAGAGACATTGAAGGAAGAGCTACACAGAAGAGTTGTGCATAGGGAAAGGGATGAAAGTGAAAATGAAACTGAGAATGAGGAGCCATTTGAAGAAGCAAGGGGTGAAATAGATCTTGAAGAAATCAAATTTCTTAGAACCATTTCCAAGATTGGGAAGAGACCAAAGATGGAGGTCTCAAAATTTAATGGAAGCTTGAATCCAAGTGATCTCATAGACTGGATAAATGACATTGAAGAATTCTTTGAATTTGAAGAGATTGAAAATCTTGACAAAGTGAAGTTTGCAAAGACAAAATTAAAAGGACATGCTATCATTTGGTGGAAAGCAACCCAACTTGAAAGAGGAAGGATAAGAAATAAAATTTCTAGATGGGATAGAATGGTGGAAAATATGAAGAGGTAGTTCATTCCAATAGATTATGAATTGGAGTTTCTTAAAAGATGCAAATTTTAAGACAAGGAACACGAACTATGAAGGAGTGCACAAAAGAATTTTATAAAGTCTTGATAAGAACCAGACATGCTAAAGCAAACAAGGAGAAAGTATCTTGTTACATCAATGGGTTAAAGCCAAGCATCAGGAAGAGTTGGAATTAGTGAGGATGTATACCATTGAGGATGCATATTAGTTTGCATTTAAGGTAGAAGAGAGATTGAACAAAAAGTTTGAGAATAAGAAAAGAGGAAGAGGTCATGGTGGAAGAAATGGAGTAAGATCTTATGAAGGAAATTAAAAAAAGAAGAAATTTGAAGACCAAGGAAGCAACAAAAATAAAAAATAAAAAAATTATTTCAATCCCAGAGAGAAAAAATTCAGAGGTAGAGGAAGATTGGGTAGAGGATTTGGAAGAGGAGGCTTTCATGGAACCTATTCCTAATGTGGAGATAAGGGACATAGAGCATATTACTACCCTCACAATAAAGAAAGAACTAATAGGAGACCTAAAAACCATGCTAGAGAAACAAACATGAATGAAGAAGATGTAGATTCATCACACTTCAAAGAAGAAAAAAGATGAGAGACCTTAATGACTAGGTGAGCCATGTTGAATGAAGATAGTGAACTAGTTCAGACGAAGAGTTTTTTTAGAATGAGGTGAAAATGTGAAGGGAAGGTATGTAGTGTGATCATTGATAGCGGAAGTACTGATAACTTGGTTTCTGAAGAGATGGTGAATAAATTGAAGCTTGAGAGAAGAAGGAACCTGCATCCATATCAAATTGCTTGGATTCAGAATGATCAAAAACTTTTGGTCAGCAAGCAAAGTTTGGTAAAGTTTAAATAGGAGATTATTTTGATGAGATTTTTTGTGGCATTATTCCTATGGATGTTTGTCAGGTTTTATTAGGGAGACCCTGGAAATTTGATAGGATATTCATGCATGATGGGTATGCTAACACATACTACATAACAAAGGATGGAGTAAGACATAAATTGAAACCATTGAAAGAGGAAATGGGTAAGGTTTGCAACAATGCAAAGATTTGTGTAGTTGATTCCAGGAAGTTTTTAGATGGCATGAAGCATGAAAATATTTTTTTTGCTTTGATTCCAAAACTAACCAAGAAAAAGTGGAAGATGTTCCTGTGGAAGCTGTCAATTTGTTGCATGAATTTCAAGAGATTGTTTCATATAATGTGCCATAAGGATTACCACCTATGAGAAGGATAAGTCATCAAATTGATTTGATATTGGGAGCAAGTTTTCCTAACAAGGAAGCCCACAAGATATCTCCTATAGAGAGTGAATAGTTTAATAGACAAGTGCAAGAATTTTTGCAAAAGGGTTTATTCAAAGAGAGCCTAAGTTAATGTGCAGTTCCTACTATTTTGGCACCAAAAAAAGGTGGAGAATGGAGAATATGCACAGATTCAAGGGCCATAAAAAAGATCACCATTAAGTGTAGATTTCCATTGCCAAGAATAGATGATATCATGAATTGCTTAAGTGGAGCTAGGTACTTCACCAAGATTAACTTGAAGAGTGGCTATCATCAAATCTAAATCAGAGAGGGAGATGAATAGAAGACAACATTCAAGACTAAGGAAGGTTTGTGTGAGTGGTTGGTCATTAACCAATACACCTAGTACATTTATGAGATTGACGAATGAGGTATTAAAAGAGTTTTTAGGAAGATTTGTTATTTTTTATCTTGATGACATTTTTATATTTAGTAAGACATTAGAAGAACATTTGATGCATATCAGATTTTTTTTTGAAAATTTGAGAGAAGAGAAGTTGCTCATTAACTTGAAGAAGTGCAACTTCATGAAGAGGGAGTTTGTATACTTGTGATTCATTGTTTTAGGAGAAGGAATCAAGATGGATCTATAAAAGGTGAAAGCTATTTTAGAATGGCCCACACAGTGATCCCACAATAATGGGTTACACTTTTTGGCCAAACTTGACATTGAAATCAACATTTTTCACTAGATCTTCACTTTTTTACACCTATAGAAGCTAAACAATTAATAATTTGAAGATGAATCAAACTAGTGATTTGTGAGATTTTGTGTGTAGATTCTAATTATATTTAAACATAAAAAATAAAAAATAAATTGTGAATCTTTTATGTAATTTTTAATAACTTATTTTTTTTACTAAATAGCATTTTTTAAAAGTGATGTTTACTTCAGACTGCATACCATTTTTTATAGAAAGGATACAATTCTAATTTTTAAAATATAGATTTTTCACACCAATATCTAGTGCATAGATATTTTTTCATATTCTTTTGTTACACACACACACACACACACACACACACATATATATATAATCAATTTTTCAAGTCAAAGAAATTATAATTTTGATAGAGATGTACTTCATATTGCATAACTTTTTTTGTATAAATTTAAATTAACTTATTCTTTTTTTGTTGGAATAAGAACGTCAATACCTAGTGCACATGTATTTTTTAGAATTTTTTTCTCTATTTTCCTATTTTTTTCATATGTGTGAAACAAAGAACTTGATGTTCATTGAAAAACCTACATTCACAAGAAATAAAAAATAAATATAGTAATCAAATCAAATTAAATATATTTAAAATTATACTTTTTGGGAAGCTTATAATAAGGGATAAATACTTACAAAACATAAATTTTAAATGAATTCATTTGATCACCCAAAAGGTAAATCAAAAGTGGTTTTTTATCAACATTTTGATAGGGGTAGAGGAGACTCCATTATAGGTATGGTTTAAAACTAACAGGGTTCTATCCAAAAGGGTTTGATCAAACCCTCTTTAATTAAAATCATTTGAATGAAACCTTTAAAGGCTTAAATCATTATATTTTCCAAAAACATGTGATTTAAGGCAAAAATTAGGATGTCCCAAAAAGTGTAACCCATTATTGTGGCAACAACCCACACCTAGGAGTGCTACAGAGGTGAGATCATTTCATGGTTTGGAAAGTTTTTATAGGAAGTTATTAGGGGTTTCAGTAGTATTTGTGCACCACTATCTGAGACCATGAGAGGGGACAAAAGATATTTTAGATGGACTACAGGAGTAGCAAGGAGTTTTGATTTGTTGAAGGCTAAAGTGACGAAGCAACCTATTTTAGCACTTCCCTATTTCAGTAAGGTATTTCAAGTGGATTGTGATGCAAGTGGTAATGTCATTGGATTTGTTCTAAGTAAAAAAGGTAAACCTATTGCTTACTTTAGTGAGAATTTAAATGATGCAAAGAAGAAATATTTAGTATATGATCAAGAATTTAATGTTATTGTTTAATAATTGAAAAAGTAGAGACACTATATTTTCAAGTAAGGAGTTTGTTTTGTTTACTGATCATCAAGCACTTCAATACTTGAGTAGTCAAGGGAAGTTAAATCAAAGGCATATGAAATGGGTATTGTAGACACATAAAATTGTCCTAGGCTTGCAACTCTTGATTATTCAATATTACCCCTTTCATTCTTAATAATTAAATAACTTTTAATTATTTAATTATTTTCTAAAGTCATAATTCTTCTATTAATTAATTCATTTTTATTTTTATTCTCTCTTGATTAATTAAATAAATTTTATTTATTTAATTACGTCACTAATTAAGTTCCCTTCTTTTAAAATTAAATAGATTCTAATTTATTTAATTTTTGTCCACTTTCCACTATAATTAAATAATTATTTTAATTATTTAATTATTTAATTATTTATTTAATTATTTATTTATTTAATTTGGTCCACTCTCTTGAATTTTGAATTAGATCATTATGATTCTTTTTGTCACATTCCTCTATAATTAAATAATATATTTATTATTTAATTATTCATTGGTCACCTAAATTAAATAATTTTTATTATTTAATTTCTCCAGCAACCTCTTTTTCTGTGCCAATCTTATCCTTCAGATCAAATCTTATCTTTTGACATCTCATTTAATTTCAACCCTTGATTGAATTATCTTATAATTCAATCTTAGCCATTCATTTCTTGAAATTGCCCTAATTTTGACCTAACCCTAATTCGTAATACAACATTCAATCTTGATCATTGATTCTAGGGTATTTGTCATCTTCTCATCCTGGCCACACATTCAAAATTTTAGTTTTTATAAAATGGCAATTTTGATCTCATTTGAGGGCTCTCTCTCTCTATCTCATGCTCATTTTCTGTTAACTTAGATTATTTTGTCACTTACAGTCATTGTCATTTTTTAGTCCATTGTGAGGTCATTTTCTTTTATGCAAATCCTTCAACACTTGCATAAGGCTTAATCATTTGTCATAGTTTCTCATACAAATCTGAGGGCATCTTTTATTTACTGCAAGCTAGGAGGTGTAACAAAGGTCAACCATGGAAGGTGGAGACTTAGGGTAACATTGTTCCTTTTGTTTTCATATTATTTCCTTTGTACTTTGTTATTTCATTAGAATTTTAATGTTATTGTGCTAACCCCTCTAACAAATCTGATTTTCCATTGATTACATTGGTGAACCCGACATATTTTAACGCATTTTGAGAAATCTTGGAGTTGGATCTTTTTATTGCAGGTTTTGTTAGCTTTTTGTTGCAGGTTTGGCATCATTTTTGGACAAAACCCTAGTTTCCAAGGATTCGACCATATCTTTCACACGGCTTCGTATTTTCTCACAATTTTTTTTTGTAGGTCGAGGACACTATCAAGAGCTCTTATTCCAAAAATCAGATTTTTTGGATCTGTTTTTCATTTTTTATAATTACTTTTCTGTTTTTAATAAAAAATTAATTTCGGGAGTAAATAATCAAATTTTTCAGATATGTTTACATTTCTGGAAAGCTATTTTAATTTTAATAGGGGTCTACTCTTTAGTTTTTAAATTTTGATGTGCAATTATTAGTCAAAAAATAGATTTTTTTGAAATTAGGGTTTAAAACAGATTTGCTTAGATCTCACTCACAGTTATATATATACTCACAAATGTTTTTTTGTAGATTTGGAATGACATCAGACGCCTCCAGTAAAAAAATCAGAATTTTTGGAGCTATTTTGTATTTTGTATAATTTTTTTATGATTTTTAATAGAAAATTAATATTGGGCGCAAAATATGGAATTTTTCTAACTTCTTTACATTTCTGGAAAGCTCTCTGAAAAATAATATGAGTCTCTTCTTTAATTTTGTATTTTTCAGATCAATAATATCTTCAAATAATCGAATCTAATTCGGCTATGTGAAAAATATGTATCTGAAATTGCAATTTTCTAATGAGTTTATTTTTTTTTCATGGCTGCATTATGATATTATTTCTTTTGATTTTGTAGGTGATCATAAGGAGTTTTAGTGGCAGAAATATCATTCATACACAACAAATTGGAATGCGAATAATCAGGTGCACATATCCCATCTTCCATTTCTTAATCTTGTTTGTCACACATTTCAATTTGGGGCATAAAATTAATCCTTGTTTGCAAACACATTTGGATTTGGGCTCTTAAAAATGAATTTTGTCTTCAATCACATATCAAAATTGGGTCTAAAATTAACCATTGTCTTCCTACACATTTGAATTGGGGTTAAAAAGAACATGTGCTTCTATTGTTTGCATACAAACATTTCATTTCTAAGAGAAATTAATCGTTGTGAGTGTGAATCAAGTGCGTGTGTGATCACAAACACCTCACCTGATTTGCTTTTGTCAAACCCTTCATAGGAGGCCTGCTAGGGGATTTCATCACCCCTAGGGACGACCTCAATCGAAGTGTGAATCGAAAGACACGCTTGTTTGGAAGTTAAAATCTTGTCACTCTTGGCTAAGCCCCAAAGAACTTTATACCTTTGGGAAGTGAAAGTGAAGGGTGGGTTACCCCTTTCTCTCAGCTGTGTGGCAGGATTTTTCTTTCAAATTCTTCCTTATTCAACCTTGTGCAATCTAGCTTGAGCCTAATTGGCCATACCCCACTTGACTAGTCATAGGGCTTGTTGTTGTGTATTCAAGTGCTTGATTAATCATAGCATTTAATCTTGGAATAAAAACTTATCATTGTGCTTGGTGTGTGTGTTTATGCATTTACATGTAAAATCTTGTGTTTGATATTGCCCAAGTCAAACTTCCAATAAAAATTTTCCACATCATCCAAGTCATCCAATCTCGTCATTCCACATCATCATCTCTTTCATCTAATCAACATCATTTTACACCATGAAAACATTTGAAGACATAGCACTATGGCTTATTCACATGCTTCATAAAGCTCAAAAAAATCAAACACCTTTAGACCAACAAATCATTCAAAGCACCCATAACATTATCCAAAAACTTCAAACCAACCAATCACCACAAATGCAACAACTCATAGCACAAATCCAATACCTCATGGCCAACTGTCAAGTCCAACAAGCACATTATCAAGTCCAATCACCACATCAACACATTTCACATCAACCCTATGTGTCACTTACATCATCATATCAACCTCATCCATCCACATATCATGTTACCTCTTCGTCAACCTATCGCAACTCTTCTAATTTCAACTCTTATCCACATCAATCAACCTTTCAACAGTCATTGTCCTATTCAACCCCTCCATCATCATCACAACAACAAATCATATCACAAGTCCAAAAACCATTCCAACCGCAAGACATTCAACCACAATCCTATGTGTCACCTTCATCATCATGCCCACAAAACCCATTTACCTTCCATGTTAATGCCACATCGACATGTCCACCCATATCTCAACAACAACGTAGCTTCCCAAGTCCACCTTGGCAACAACATTAAGAGCCTTTAAGTCTTAATGCCACCTTTGACAAGGGGAACACTAATCTAGTTCATGCACCCTTACTACCATCCAATCAAATGCCTATCTCTAATCCACCATGTCCTAGTCCTAATCCATTGGCCTCTCCACCTTCTAACCCATCAAACTCTTCATTACCCCCACCATCATCTAATCCTTCATCAAATCAATGCCTTACATTTAGATATTTAAAACATAAATTGATGGCATTATCTAAATCCACCAATCCACCTACAAAGTATGTGACCCAAGGGCTACAAGAAAGGAATCAATTGTTGTCTTTTCAATCAACTCATCTACTTGAACATACAAAAGAGTCCTCAAACATCATGCCAAGTCCTTCAAGTCAACCATGTCATCCACAACCCCTTGAGCCAAGTCAAGAGTCTCCCCTCATAAGTCCAAGTCAACCTCCATCATGCTCCTATGTTGTTGACCATCTAGAACATGTCAAGTCTCTCCAAGAGTCATCCCCTTCTACTTCCATTCAAGCAACCCAAGATGTATGTCAAGAGCCTAATCCTAAGCATGTGGAAACATCAAGCCCTAGTCCTAATCAAGATCAAATCATTGTCATCCAACCTATCCATAATCTATGTCTCTTTTATGATCAAGATGATATCCATAATGATGAAGAGCCTATCCATGAGCAAGATATTCCAAATTCACCTCCACCTAGCACCATATATGACCTTCAAACATCCACTTCCCTTGATGAGACACTTGCCTCCCATGCTAGTATAGAAGATCAAACAAATACCTTGGATCTAAGTGAACACAATGCTAATCAAGATCCTAATGATCCCCCATCACCCACTATCGACCCCATTGCAAGTCCTCCATCATATCTACTTGGTCTTTCCAATAAGGAACTCGTGTCTAGTGTTCCACCTACACCTAGTCCCATTGTCCATTGCATACCCCAAGGAAACCAGTCTCAAGATGTTGGTATTTTCTCCATGCATTCTAAGTCCACTTTCCACCATAAGCCCTATCATACCCCCAAAGCATACATGGCCATCCCCTCTCCATCATCCTACAAGTGTCAAAAGCATGTGACCATACACCTTCCTCCATCCAATTTACCACCATTACTTCAAACTCCTAATCTCCCTCCATCTATTTTGCCACCATTACTTCCAACACCTAATATTCCAATCATTCATAAATACCCTAAATATCCTAGTCATGACCAACAAATGCACACATTGTGTAAACATAAAGCTTCCACTCAATCCATCCACCCCATGGGATTCAAAAATAAAAATTTAGATGCCTCTATTTATAAAGTCAAAAATTCTAATGGTCCTAATGCCTTAGCATACAATTGCAAAAAGTCAAAGCCAAGTGCATCCAAAAAGTTATATAAGCTCATGCCTCCAAAAGAAAAGTCTAAAAACAAAATGGTTTGGGTACCTAAGCAAAAAGAAATCAAGTCAAATGAGGCATCTATGTCACAAAAATCCCAACCATCCACTTCCATCCAAAATACACATTCCATTCAAAAATTACAAAAATCCCACAAGACAAATAAAAGCCATAAAAATACTAAGTCTATGTGGGTACCTAAAGCACTTCATCACCCATCTCCTAAGCAAACATCTCCATTGCTTTCTACACCTCGTCCACATCAAAAGCTTCAACGTTTATCACAATGTGTGCAACCATTGGTCATGGTTTCCTTCCATTTCACAACAAGCCCTTATACCTCCATCTCGTCACCCCCCATCCACTATCCTACATATCTTCCCCACCACCTTCCTATGGTCCATGCTTTTGGCTAAGCCTCCCCATTCATCTTTTGCATAATTCCCATATAAGTCCTATATCTTCCCTACATAATCCTCCATAATACACATCATAATCCATCATCTACCTACTCTATCTCCATTTCATGTCATCCCTTACCAACATCTATGAGCATAATGACATTTGACATGGTCCATGCAATGATATCCATTTCTAGTGGGACTATCACCTTTCATGCAACTAGACACTTGAGTCCCTCCTATCCAAAAGTCAAAAAGTCAAAAAGTCAAAAAAAAAAAGTAAAGTAAAGAGAAATCCCTTCGTCCAATGGTGAAAACCTGGTAAACAGGCGCCTTGGATAAGTACCATGATGAAAACCTGGCAAACAGGCATCATGTGTAGTTTGATCTTCTATGTCACTTACACTTGGGGGCACAATGTCTTATCTATCCAACCTATCATTTTTATGTCATATCATTTCCATCCTACCTACCATCTTTAGCCATCATACCTACCTATCATATTGGGTCCACTTATCCACTCTTCTCCTTTTGATCTTGATGAAGATATAGGGGTAAAGTGTTGAAACATGTTTTTTGGGTATCTCTTGACATACCTCATCCTATCTAAACCAATCATATCATTATCCTATTGTCATCAGCTCTGTCACGAAAAATCTTAAGTCTTGTACCTAGAATGGGGCATGTCATTCCTATGCGACATATTCTTTGGAGATAACATCCTTGCTCTCTTATGCATACATCCATTTCATCCATTAATCCCATTTATCTCCTTGCACCTAGAATTGGTTTTCCCCTTGTCATTGGTATCTAGCACAAAGGCTACCCAAATTTTCATCCATTGACACCTCAAAAATGTCAAAAATCTAAAAAAAATCATAAAATGACAAAAAGACAAAAAACAGCATAAAATGTCATGAAAAAAGACAAAAACATCATAAAATGTCCTGAAAAAATCCAAAAAAAATCATAAAATGACAAAAAGACAAAAAACATCGTAAAATGTTCTGAAAAAAGACAAAAACATCATAAAATGTCCTGAAAAAATACCTAAAAATCATAAAAGGTCTAGAGAAAAACACAAAAACATTCAAATCAATGTCAAAATCCTAAAAATGGAGTCAAAATCAGTCATGTCAGTTAGTCCATGTCATTGTCGAACTACATTGTCTCTACGCATTTGCTACATAGGCAAGGCCATCAGTCGATGAGTCCCCGAGACATTAGGTCAGTCCTTTTAGGTTGGTCAAAATAAAATCATGGCATTTTTCACAATCGTCACATCGGTCAAATAAGTCAGACATAGTCAAACTCGAACACAAGACAGTCATTCAAAATGTCAATGTCAAAATTGGTCAAAATCAGACAGCACAATCCAATCAATCATACAGTCAACATCAGTCAACTTGCCAAAACACATTACTCAAAACAATGTCAATCTCGTCACTCTTTGGTCCTCTTCAAGATGTGTCCTTCTTGGAGTTAGACCTCGTCAAAATGTCCTTTGCCTTTTTCAGGATGTGTCCTTCCTGACAATAGGCCCCGTCAAACTATCAACACCGTCAAATTGGCAAAACCCTTAAACTGTCAAACCAACAAGAATTCAATCTTTGGCAAACAAACATTAGCAAACGAAATAAAATGGATGCTAATTTTTGGTCTATCTTGTCTTATCTTTTGACTATCTTGGCTATTTTGTCTTATATTTTTGTCTGTCTTTTTTTTTTTGGTCATGTTACTAGCTACCTCAAGGATGTCCCATGAAGGATTTAGAGGTGCGATGACGTCTCCTGGCCTATTTTATTTTCTCTGACTGCTGTCTGTGGGTTGTCTTGACAAAAAGACTGGGGCAACTTCGCCCTTAGTATGAGTTAGGACATTCCTTGTCTGTGACTGTCTATTTTTCAAGTGGATGACCTTGCACACGTTGGTCTACGTCATACCATTGTGTTTGTTGTCCATTTGTGTCATTTTTACTACCCAATGATGATTAAGAGCAATAAATATTAGTCCTATGGCAATGTTTTGAAGGATTTGTTCTAGGAACTAACATGCATCTTCTTTAGTCTTGTCATCTTCTCTCATTTGTATCATATAGGCATTGCATCCATATTATCATCCATATCTTTTGCACTAACATTTCTTTGTCTCTTCATAGTCTAGTCTTCTCATCCATTTCGAGAGCACACCCATGTTCTTGGAACCTGTCTGTCCTTTCGAGGGGGCATACCACAACCCTCCTCGTCATTCTTCCTCATCTTATTTTGCATTGGGGCATATTTTTGACTTCTTTTCTTTGTCACAATGCGACATGCTACATTATGACAAAGAGGGGCAAAATGTAGACACATAAAATTGTCCTAGGCTTGCAACTCTTGATTATTCAACATTGCCCCTTTCATTCTTAATAATTAAATAACTTTTAATTATTTAATTATTTTCTAAAGTCATAATTCTTCTATTAATTAAATAATTTTAATTATTTAATTAATTCATTTTTATCTTTATTCTCTCTTGATTAATTAAATAAATTTTATTTATTTAATTACGTCACTAATTAAGTTCCCTTCTTTTAAAATTAAATAGATTCTAATTTATTTAATTTTTGTCCACTTTCCACTATAATTAAATAATTATTTTAATTATTTAATTATTCATTAGTCTTTTCTCATTAAATTAAATAAATTTTATTTATTTAATTTGGTCCACTCTCTTGAATTTTGAATTAGATCATTATTTAATTCAAAATGATTCTTTTTGTCACATTCCTCTATAATTAAATAATATATTTATTATTTAATTATTCATTGGTCACCTAAATTAAATAATTTTTATTATTTAATTTCTCCAACAACCTCTTTTTCTGTGCCAATCTTATCCTCTAGATCAAATCTTATCTTTTGACATCTCATTTAATTTCAACCCTTGATTGAATTATCTTATAATTCAATCTTAGCCATTCATTTCTTGAAATTGCCCTAATTTTGACCTAACCCTAATTCGTACTACAACATTCAATCTTGATCATTGATTCTAGGGTATTTGTCATCTTCTCATCCTGGCCACACATTCAAAATTTTAGTTTTTATAAAATGGCAATTTTGTTCTCATTTGAGGGCTCTCTCTCTCTATCTCATGCTCATTTTCTGTTAACTTAGATTATTTTGTCACTTATAGTCATTGTCATTTTTTAGTCCATTGTGAGGTCATTTTCTTTTATGCAAATCCTTCAACACTTGCATAGGGCTTAGTCATTTGTCATAGTTGCTCATACAAATCTGAGGGCATCTTTTATTTACTGCAAGCTAGGAGGTGTAACAAAGGTCAACCATGGAAGGTGGAGACTTAGGGTAACATTGTTCCTTTTGTTTTCATATTATTTCCTTTGTACTTTGTTATTTCATTGGAATTTTAATGTTATTGTGCTAACCCCTCTAAAAAATTAGGATTTTCCCTTGATTACAGGTATAATTTTTGCAAAGTTACACATTTTTTTTGAAGCATAGAAGTGGGAAGTCTAACAGGGTTGCAAATGTATTGAGTAGAAGACAAAGTTTGCTAACTGAAATGCAGGTTGAAGTTGTTGGATTCAACAAATTGAAGGAGTTGTATGAAGAGGATCCTGATTTTGGAGAGGATTGGATAGCTTGAAAAAAACCTATTAGAGCAGATAGGACAAAGTGGTTGGATTATTTAATCCAAGATGGTATGTTATTCAGAGGTAATAATTTGTGAATTCCTAGAAGTTCAATGAGAATGAATTTGATTAAGGAAAAACATAGTGGAGGACTTGCAAGAAATTTTGGTTTTGATAAGACCATAACACTTGTTGGAGAGAAATATTGTTTGCCTTAGTTGCAGCAAGATATCAAAAAATATGTGCAAAGTTGCAAGATTTTTCAAGTGGCAAAAGGAACTAGTTAGAACATGGGTTTATATTAGCCTTTATTAAGCATAAGATCAATTATTTTATTTCTTGGTAATGGATCTTTAGTTATTGGATCTTCATTATTTTTAGATTGTAAATGGGTGGTAGCATGCACTGTCTCACCCCTCTTAAGTACAATATTAGTTACAATTGTTGTCAAATAGATTGCACCCGAATGCTTGAATATTGAAATTCAACAATATGTTGAAACATTGGAACTAATTCCAGGTTGTGGGTATCCTATAAGGAATTAGACCTCTGGATTCTAGGCTGATTCCTATTTAATTTTCTGGTTAATAACTGAGTGATTTGCTGGAAAAGGGAGAAAGACTAAATCTAAATTCTGAACTATGAAACTTAACTATGGTGATGCACCGAAGAATTTAATATGCAAAATTAACTCACATAATGATTACTCACTATTTTCATTCACACAACTAGATCTAAAAGCTTAAACACTTGAATGTTTTAAACAAAGGCTTTTAAAGAAACAATCATAGAAGGAAAATATGATTCCCACAACTAGACTGTTCGATTATTGATTAGCACAATGTTTAACCAGTGGATTTAAACTTGGATGCATACAAAAATTCATTAAGGAGACAAAAATATTTAAAGGTTTCATAAACTGCAAACACAATAATCACTTCGATCAATCCTACATGACAATGATGCTTGAAAACTTGAAGGTGAATTCTAAAAAAGATGGTAATGAAAGGAGTCTTTCTACAATAACACACTAATTGACCTATAAACCTACTACTGTATTAATCTGAAAATAATGCTGAGTTACAAAATAAATTGCTTTTGCAGAGTGTAAAGGAGAAAAATAAGAACTAACTAAAAAAGATAAACTTTTTCAATATATACAATGAGAATGCACTTCAAAGTGCATGAACAAGCAACTGAAAGTCAATTTCAGTGAGAAAGTGACAACTCCAAGGTGAAATCTGAGCAGAAGCAAAAATCCCTGAAAATAAGGTTCAAACTCATGCAAAAATGAGTGAACTCAGTCTCGAACTCATAGTCATAAAGCATGCAACTAATCTGAAACTCAAACTGAATTGGAAATTCCTGAAAAGGTGGGCTAAAGCATGCAAAACTGTCTTGTTCTTGTCAATTCACCCATGCACATTGGAACTCCAGATCCATCCCTATATCGTGCATGATTAATCTTCAAAACTAATCTCTAATACATAAAAGCATAAAACACTTCGGTTCCAACTCTAGTCTCCATTATTGCATGAATAATTTTTTTTAAAAAGACTGAAGTCTCACTCCTCATAGCATGCAAAATATATCACTTCCATCTGCAGTTCACTTGCCTTTAAAAGTAGTTTAATTCAACAACTATTAAAACAATTAATTAAAATTGCTTTAATAACGTTAAATAAAAACTACAAATAAAAGTATAAAAGGACTCCCACATAAGAGATTTTCTTTAAAAATAAATAAAATATCACTCCTTATATCTCTTGGGTTCCATCCATATCATAATGCTTCAATAAATATTTTTATATGCCTTGGCATATAATTTTATCATCTCCATCTGCATTATTAAGTCAATGAATGAAATGATTTATTTTAAAAGAAATAAGTCAAAAATCAATGATGACTCAAATTAGGGCTTTTGGAAAAAACCATCGAACCCTAAGTTCCTCTTCATTTTCTCACTTTGCATCCTTGAAACACTTAATCAACAGTTGTGCCGCCATGCTTGGAAGGAGTTTTGAGGACATTTTATCTGCAAACTTTGGTAAGTCTGCCATTTGAACATCGTTTTCTCCTTTTTGAAAATGTTTTCAGGCACCTATGGCATGACCATGAACAAATTTCTAATTTATTTATTTTTTTATTCTCTATTGATGCCTTTACTACTCTGGCCACCATGAGAAAAGCTTGAGCTTTTGTATATATATTTCTATTGCTGTGCAAGCTCGACTTATGAATTTTGAAGCTCAAGGAGAGCTCAGTCACAGACTTGTCTCTTTCTTCATGGCAAATTTTGGGTTTCCTCCATTTTGAATAAAAAAGAAAACCTCATTGCATTTTTATCTTTTTGAACATTTAACATCATCCCTACAAAAAAATAAGAAATGACCTCCTCTCTTTGCTGCTTCCAAAAAGAAAGAAGTCCTGTAGTTGAATTTGTAACTCGAATCTTTTCCTGTAGAAGTGTATCCTTTAAAAAAAATTCATGAAGAAGACTTGTCACTGTATATATTACATCACTGGTAAATGGCTCACTAACTGCTACCTTCTTTTGTTGTCATGTAGTTCTATTTCTGAATACTTCTTTTTCCTTAAAAAAAACTTCTTCTTTACATATCATCTGAGACAATTACCAGTGATGCATTATGCTATGAAATATCTCAAGTGCCTAACTAGATTCTCATATTCTAATTATAACATGAAATCAATGAAAAAATAATAATTGTGATCTATTTCCATACATTGTTCTTGGGCACTTTTAAATGTATGGCAATTGCCTGTTGGCACAAAACTATTGATAAGGCAGTATTATTGAATCCTCGAGAATGATTTCCTATGAGAGTGTAAGGAAAATAATGATGTCATTATGTTGCTTATCATTGTATATGAACCACTATGACCACTGTGATATGACATGATTCTACATTTTCATAGTTCCTATGACTATTGTAAACCTTAGTAACTGTCTTTTAATTCTGAATCTTATAAAAACTGAGGTTGCTCCTCCATTTGAAATAATTGTCAATGGCTTGACTGCTCATCAAAAGTAACTCATGCTCTGTATATATGCATTTTTTATTATCCATTGAATCACCAAATAAATCATTATAATCCTCATCAAAAAATGTATTTGACCCTGCTACTTTTGAGTGAAAGATCACTGTCATCTCCACTTTTATAACAAAATTCATTGCACCATTCATTGTTAGCATTTCTGCTATTTTTAGCTCATAGTTGGAAACCTGCAAGTATCAAATATTGACCCATATGACTATTATTTTCCTCCATATAAGCTCACTCAAAAGAATTTATCTCTATGATTTTCATTACTTTGCTCCACTGTGCAAATTACATAATTGTTATAATGGCACTTCACCATTTGATCACAAGCTCTCCCATACTATGGTTGTACTCTTAAAGATCCTGTAGCTACTTATTTTAAATTACTGCCTTCCACTTATGGAGTGCAATATCATTAGTATTGTTAGCTGTGAATGTTTCTTCAAACCTTTGAGTCTTTCTACAACTTTCTCTAGACTTGAATTCCTTTGATAAATGGAGCAGAGCACAGATCTTTACCGAACCTAACATGGCTGTAATATAACTGTGTGTGCCCCTTTATGTCAACCATGGATGTTACTTCATCATTATATGAGTATTGGCTATTATAAGTGACAAGCAACTGTACCTATTATGCATCACTTCTCCTCCTGACTCTTTTATAGATTGTGTTCTGTTGTCCATTTCTTGGATGAATAACTATCCACCATAGTATTGTGATATCAATGTTCTACTTTTCCTTTGTATACTTGGCTGCTCTCTATTGTTTGATCACTACTTTTTGATTTAATGCCATTACATTATCTTGAACGTACAAGTTGAGTCTCCATTTGATCTGGTTACTATCATTTGGCATCTTGAAACATGCATGCCCATTTACTTTTATCAATTTTGTAGCAGCAGTCTTGTTCATGACTGTCCTTGACTCTTATGAAGTTTTCATGAATGAATGTTGTTTTGTGCTTTGTAGTTGTAAGAAACAAATTAAATTGCTGAATGATCTGCTTTCCCTTCAGTATAAAGGGCTCAATGCCTCATCAAAATATGAATATAAATGAAAGGCAGAGCTGAAACAAGAGATGATAAATGCAATCAATGCTCTCTTAATATATTTCTTTAATTGTTCTTTTGAATGATGAGCAAAAGATAATTGCTAAATCTGTTTTACCATGCTATTAGACTGCTTGATGATAGTCCTAGATGATGACTATTTCTTTGATGCTTGATGACTCTCATATATGAACGTTGAATGATAAAATACCTTCATACCTTCTTGATATGTCGGGCTCGACCCTTGTGGGAGCCCGTTTTTCCCCACATATCTGATGAAAATGATCACGAACATGATAAACCTATTCCTGCACATTGAAACAAATATGTTAGCAAAATAAAAGAAGCTAAAAGCTTCCATTGAATTTTGTTTTTCTTGATTGTCAGCCTTTCATTTAGTGAATGCTTGATTTGATGCAAATTACATTCTTGTTGATAGCATAGGCATAAGGCAGAATGTAATTCATCATTGTTTAGAGTATAACTCTAACGCCATTCCTTTATAATTTTGCGGGTTCATGGAGTGAGGAAATGAGGAAGCAGCAGCTTAGAGACACAATGACTGAAGACACCAACAAAAGTGATTCATCATTATAGGCAATGATGAATTGCTCCTCTTCTTTACGCTTATGTTATTTTCAATAGTGTAGTTTATCCTTGACTTGTGTATTCATCATTTGATTGTCATAATCAAATTTAGTTACTCTCACGGCTTGTGCGAGATTCAATGTTTTTACAAAATGAATAAAAGCATTATTATGCAAATTCTCAATTTTCTGTTTCAAATGCTTGCACAATAAAACTATGATTCAGATGTAAATTGATCTCTATGATGATCAATGAATACTTTAATCATCAAAACATGAAAAATTTTGTACTTATCAATAATGAATCTGATTCAGCTCTACCTGTTTGAGCTTGTAGTGAAAAATAGGTAACAATAATATTTCTAAGTTTATGTTAAAAATTAGCAATAATTCCACAATGTTAATTTGTAAGGTGGTTTGAAGTACTTGTAATCATTTTATCTAGTTCCAATTGATTTGTTATCATACTTGAATTTGTATTTGAGTGCCTATGTTCATTATTCATAGTATGCTCCACCTTAGCTTTTTATTTTTTAACTTTCTTTTTTAGTATGTGGATCTACATACAAAAATTTTTATGTGGTCTTAAGTAATTGTTAATACTTTGTTTTGATTATAAGGGGAAAACAGGTTTTGAAGGGACCTGAAACCCTTTGCATAAAGTTACATCAAAATGTTGCTTAGCAAAGAAAAGAACAATTAAAGCAATAACAACCAACAACAAAAAAAATAACCAACAAATAGTAGAAAATAGTGAAAAAAGAGAGCTAAAATAGACCAAACATAAGAGAATTACTTCAAAATTTTCAAAGTATTGGCCACCTCAATCTCCTGATCTTGTAGTGCAAGTTTACCATATCCATCAATTCTTATTTTTCTTCTTCAAAAGACTTCCTCAGACTACTCCTCGTTCTTGTGCATGGGCCTTTAGCCTCCTCTTTGGCACTCTTCTTACCCTTCCCTTTGGAAGTTTGATCCTTCTCATACATCTCTGCAAAATGTATTTGATCCTCTCATAGTTGGCTGATTTTGTCTAGGAGTACCTTGAGAGAATCTATACTGTTTTTGATAGACATATGAATAATCTGCAAGAGATTTTTGATATCCTTATTATTTTCCTTGATCTTTCCCTCAAACTCACAAAGGTTGCTTTCACACTTAGCTTTGAAATCATAAAAAGAGCATTCTAGATCCACCATCCTCTCTATGAGAAAATTTGAAGGTGACCCTTTTGGTTGATTAGCCAAATTCTCCTTTAAGCTTCTGATTTTAATGTTCACCTTATTAAAATCCTTCATCACTTGTTTGGAAAGTTTGAAGGTACAAGTGGTGCCAGTTCTAGCCATGTCTAGTAGCTCCAATATAGAGGTGTTATCATCATCAAGATAGGAGAAATCCTTAAAAAGAGGATGAATATATGTTATTTTTGGCTTGTCTAGGGCTAGATTCTTACCCACAACCTCCCTCACACCCTTCTCAGCCAAAGCATCCTCAATAACCTTGTCTCCATCATTGTTGGCATCATAAGGAGGTGTCTGTCGAGTAGGAGAATCTTCCACAACTATGACATTATTTGTAGTTTCCTTCACCTATTCTGGTTCCTCTTGTTCACCATTCCCACACTCTTTTGACTCCAACTTGTGCATCTTAGCTAGTCTCTTAGAAACCCTTCGGTGAAGCCCCAAATCCACATAGTCCTCTAACTAAATCAAATACTCTTCCTCATCCTTCCCCAAATCTTCAAAATTTGGACCATGCAACTTAGCCTTCTTTTTGGTTTCTCATCGTTGAGGCCCAACTTTTTCTACGTAGAATCATCCTCTCTAGATAATGACCCACCATAATTTGTCCCATGAATTACCATTTTCTTGGTGGAACCATTCTTCTTCAGTTTCCCCTTCTTCCTTTTTTAGTGGGAGAGTTAGCAAGGGATGAAGAGACCACAATAGTGTTGTCTTCGTCCACCTCCCACTCATCATCCCCATCACCATCAGAATATGAACTAGTAGAATAGGAATCAACACTAATGGTTTTCTCTTTTCCCTTGAAAGGCTTGGCCAAAGTGTTAGCTCTCACATGCTCCATGATGAGAAAGATGAGCCCTTCATGGAGCACAAGAGTCTTATGATTATTGAGGTGAGCATAGACTAAAACCTCCAGAGAGGAGAGAAGGAAAAACATAAATGAAACATGCAAATTATGTCTAAAGTGATTGAGAAAATTGAAATTATGCCCTAAGATAACAAAAAATCGATCATCAAGGGTTACATACCTCATTACAACTTTCACTTGACATCAAACCAAATGCACTTAAGTGAAAGACGGTCATAGAACCAAGAGGGAAGTTTCAACAGGTCATCTTTCTCATTGCTCTTGAAGAATTGATCCATTGCATCTTCATTTATTTTCCTTTCTTTGTAGAATTTGTGCCCCTCCATCGATAAGCCAGTAATAAAGGAAATGAAGTCTTCAGTGATGTTAAACTCAATCTCCTCCACCATCAAGCACCTTTTGTGCTAGCAGTGAACAAATTTAACAGAGGCTTCATGGTCAAAAACATGAGGTATCTCCAAATAAGGCATTAAATTCTCGTGTTTTAGAATTCTCTAGAATTTGCAATTGTTCTTCCATTTGTTGTAGGAGATGGGTTCGAGCCTGCTTCTATCCCTGTCCATTTCATCAATGCCAAACAATAGTAGAAACCAAAGCCCAACAACAAAATTGAAAATGAAAATGATCTTAAGATTGGGCCAAACACAACCCATCAAGTGTGTAGCTTGCACTTAGGAGAGATGATTACCTGATCACCCCTATCTAAAACTCAAGTCTAGCCATCATCTCGTAATAATAGTTTAGCCCTCTCAGGAAGGGAAGAGTACTCTTCCCATGACTTAAAATTAATAATACTGACATCCTCATTTGCAAAGAAATCTTCTAGGGAATTTCCTTCCCTATAAGTATGAGAAACACGGGTCTCTTCAAATGACCGACATCATGATAGAATCATTAATGAGTGACTCGATCATTCAACTCAGATTCTTGATTCCATTAAACACTTGACAATTTTGAGGGAGTCACCCTCAACCCACACTTTAGAAACACCCCTCTCCAATGCAACTTTGATGTTGATGTAAGCAACTTTGGCCTCAATGTGATGATTGGTCTAGTTTCCCAATGGGAATGTCACCATACATAGGAACCTGCCTTCATTCCTAAACACCCCCACAACCTATAGGCCCAAGGTTCCCCTTGTCTACCCCATCAAAATTAACTTTGACCCATCCCAAAGGAGGGAGCTTCCAAGTAGTATTCTCTCTAGCACTATCTTTGGATTTGACAAGACACAATAATTGGGTGATTAGCCTCCAACTTGTAGCAACCAAAAGATCATAGCCAATCAATGTATTGGTCAGAGCACCCTTAGGAGAGTCCAAAAATAAAAAAGAAAAGTTCTCCGCAATGGCCCTCCTGATCTTAAGAAAAAAAATATCCTCTTTCAATTTAGCACTCTAAAAACTTCTTTCTTTCCATAAGCCCTAGGCAATGTGGGGGGACATAAGGGACCAAAGCAATCGAAGAGAAGGATTAGGCGAAAGACAATGCCATTGTTCAATAAAACTTTGCAAAGAATTAGGAAAAACCTAGTCAAGGTTCCATAGAGAGAGGAACCTACTCCAAATGAGGGTGGTGAAATTACGACTGAGGAAGAGATGAAAAACACTTTCACATCACACTCACACAACACACATCTATTTGGAATAGAAAATACCCTTCTACAAAGAGTGTCCAAAATCATAATATTTCTTTGCATCAAAAGCCAAAAGAAGATGCTAACCTTAGGAAGGAGCAACTTTTTCCAAAGGTTCCCCCAAAACAGGAAAGGATTAGGCTTCACTAGAGAAGTGATAAAGGCTAAAGAGATAGCGAAGCAACCATTGGCCCAAGGGGCCCAAATCACATGATAAGGTTTCAAGAACTGAGGAATACAAATCTGTTTTAGGAAGCTTTGGAGAATTTTCAAGGATCCCAACTCTACAAGTCATTCTAAGATCCATTATGAAAATAATCCACCACAAAATTACCAAAGATTCACCTACAAAGGTATCTTAGAGGAGGGGCCCAAGGATGATTCATAAGCGGCCACCATCACACCACACGTCTTCCCAAAAAAAAATCTTGGTGCCATTACCAAACATCCACTTACCACCCTTCGAAATAGATCTCTATAGGGTACTATAGGAAGCTAGTTATTGGATGCATATGTTGAGGATATTGAGAAAATTGTAATAAAGAAGGTTTGCAGGTTGTACATGTATAGTTGAGATGTTGAAGAAGTGTTATGAGTATATGGAGTTATTCTTATATTGTTATTTATGAAGGTGTGTTAGAGTGAAGTAATGTGCTGCAATGATGTCTTTGGTACTTGGTTTCCAAGTGCTTTTGAGAAAATTTGATAAATAAAGAAAATAGTGCCATGCAAGTATTCGGTGTATGCTTTAGGATGTGCTTTGTGTTTCTTTTGTGTTGATTCTATGCTTATGTGGATTTGAGGTATTTTTCATGATTGTTGGTAGTTGCTATATCTAGAATTTGGGCTTTTGGATCATCATACAGTGCCAGATATTTTCACCAGTGTGTGATTTGTGCAATTTAGTGTTTTGGCTGAGGTCCAAGAGAAATGCATTTGCTCCACATTTCTCCACATTGTAGTTTAAGGACTTGCAATTCTGAGCATAAGTTGATAAGATTGTTGTCTTGCTTTGTTCAAGAGGAATTGATATTTTGTGTTGTTGTTGTTGATTTTCTGATTTATAGTGTATTACAGTGGTTGATAGGGTTATTCAAATATATAAAATGATCATAATCTTCAAGTAAAGTTTGTTGTGAAGCTTCTGGATGAATTTACATGTGTTCATTGTATACTCCAGATCTTGTTCAAGTGAAGTTTGTTGTCCAAAAATATTGGATTTTGTCAAGGACGTGTGTGCTTAATTGTTTTATGTGTTTACATGGGTGTTAGCCTGACCTTGTGTTAAGCACTACTTGTGAAGTTCATGAAACCGTGTTGAGGCATATTGGGAGTCATTTAGGTCCTCATTAAGAATGTGTTTGGGTCACCCTCATTCTCTTCCACTGTGGGAATACTTTGGCACTGACCTAATTTGAATTTTTAAATACAAATTGTGCATGGCCGACCTTGGAAGGGTTTCAAGGTTGAAGGTGGTATAAGTATAAGATGAGATGTTTGTGAGAGATATAGATAGATGTGAAATATGTGAGTGATGTGAGTTTGAGTAGATCAATGAAAAATTCAAAGTGTTGAGTTCCTGAAGGAAATGAGCTGAAGGTGCACTCTATCATTCAAGCATGTCTGCAAAAGTGTTAGAAAATTGTGGTGGAATTCCTGTTGCATTGAGATAGTTTTCTCTCTATAACAACTCTCTTCATTATTCTTTGTAATTTTTTGGTAGTGATCCGTCATTGGATAGTGTGTCCTATTTTGGAAGTGAGCCTCTCTAGAAATGAGCCTTTGTATTTGGTTTTGGAATTCTTTATATTGTGAGCTAATCCTCGCCATGGTTTTTACCTCATTGGGTTTTCCACATAAGTCTTGTGTTATTATGTGCATGGTTTTGATACTTTCAATTTTTGTTTATGCATTTAAAAATTAAATACATTAGCATAGTAAAAAATCTGCGAATGTTTGTATATCTAACTTTTGTCAAGGGCTTTAAAGGTTAAAGTTGCTACAATTGATTCACTCCCCTCTCAGTTGTCTTCAACAATTGGTATCAAAGAAAGGTTCCTTGGAGAAGAGCTTAACCACTTAGGGAAGGTATGGGATGACTAACAAGATAACTACTAAGTTTCCTAGGTTCGATGACACTAACTATGGATTATGGAAGATAAAGATGGAAGGATATCTAACCTACTATGGATATGAGATCAAAAAGTCTATTCAAAATCAATATGTTGCTCCAGCTAATGGTCCAAGCACTGTTGATGAGACCAAAGCGCATGAAATAAACAATAAGGTAAGGTTTATTATTGTAAATAGTCTTTCACATTCTAAATTAGTTAAAGTTATGAATTTGAAGACTGCTAAAGAGGTTTGGGATAAGTTGGAAAAGATGTATGAAGGAGATGAAAAGGTTAAACAAGCAAAGTTGTAGAACTTGGAGGCAAAATTTGAGATCCTACAAATGGGAGAAGATGAGAACATTAAATCCTACATGCAGAGAGTAGATGAGCTAGTAGGTGGAATGAGAGGAATTGATGCACAAATAGATGAAATCGGGATAGTGAAGAAGGTTCTCAAAACTCTCTCTAATAATATAGTGAAAAGGTATCTACTATAGAGGAAATTGTAGATTATAATACTTATACTAAAGATTAGTTGATTAGTATGTTGGCTTTCAGTTGTGGTTGTTTGTCCTTGATGACAAAACTGGACTTGGTGATACATGTTGGTTTTGGTGAATGATTACAGTTGATTGATTACAGTTGGATCATGGCATACACTTTGTTGACTGTTATGGTGGTACTAATGTTTTTGACATTTGGTATGCATTTTTTTCAGGGCATACATCTGATTCAGGCTATTCATGATTATGTTTATTCAGTTTTAGATTGGTTCATTTTTAGGTATACATTTGCAGGTTCAATTTGATTATGCATATTTCTATTGCATATCTCATGGATTTTTGACTTGGCAATATCATTGTGTCAATGGTTTCTACATGGGCATTATAAGGCAAATTTTCTATATGGACCTTGCTATGCTAATCAACGTTGAATGATCATTTAATGTGGTATATATTATCAACCTAAATTGGTTTCTTTTGGCACATTGTATTGTTGTTTATCTTGGTATATCAGATGGTTATTTTATTTCACATTGGAGTTATCTTGTTAAAGTCACATGGCAGTGACATCAATAATATATGGTATCGAGTTTCATTTTGTGTGGTATATACATTAATCTTATTGGGTTTCATCAAGCACATGGTGTTTGTGTCGGTCACGTGGCACTAGATTGGAAGTTGACTTTGACAAGTCACATTGAGCGGTATCTTTGGCAGCGACCATCATTTTATTTCACCGACAGATTTTAAGTGATTATGTTGTCAATATTATTTGACAACAGTGGACTTTAAAATGGTTTTAATCATTGCATAATTTATCGGATTTCAAATGACTATTGTTTTCTATGAAATCTTCAAAAGCTTTGAAGGAAAGAAAAGGTAGGGAAAAGCTATTTTTTTATCTCAATGAGAAAACTTGCAAAACCCTAGCTGCCACCATGGAATTAACATTGCAGATTTCTAGTAAAATTTTAACTGGGGAAGTTGAAGATAGGAAGTTGTCGTTAATGGAAGTATTCAACTGGGCAGTTATGATGGTCTTCAACAGTTTATGGTATCTATTTATCTTTCTCCCATCACAAATAGGTAAAGGAAAAACTATCACATGCTTTTAGTTTTGCATTGAGATTTTTTTCTTGCTAAAACAATTGTTAAGGGATTAAAAGGATCTTATTATCTATTCTTTAAAAAAAAAAAGAAACAAAGTTGTTTTATGCACAAGATGATAACTTATTGTCTCTTAGTTATTTGACAGTTGGATATAACTATTACAAATGGGCTATGTTGTAAAATTTTTTGTTAAAATGCTTAATCTTTGATGATCATGATTGAAAACCCGTTAGGGTTTCTGGAATATCACCTGGAGATTGTTCTTACAGTTATAAAACTATTTGCAGCGATGCTTATGCATTTTGATTTTAAGAAGATGTTGTATTTTCTGGGTTACTTAGAAGAAAAGGAAAGGCTCTTGTAAATATCATATCTTATCTTTACAGTGACAAGAAGTTGAGTCACATTGAAAATATTTGATTTTTGATACTTTGTAAAAGAAGATGTTGTCAATATTATGCAACATTCTTCATTAGTGAACTTATTGAAAATTAATATAATCTTGTGTTGAGATTCTAGGACTTCAATTATTGCACTTCTAGGGTTTTAACAGTTGATTATGTTTAATGTTTTATGGAGTTGGAACTCCTATAATTTGAGAAGTTGGTGCTTCTATGGTGATTGTGGAGTGGGTGCTCCTGATTGTGAAAGAGTTGGTGCTAAAAGTGAATAAAGGAAATATTTTCGAGTGATTTTTATACCCCGAGAGGGTTTTCCACTCAGGAAAAAATAAAGTGTTATGTGATGGCTCTATGTGTGTGAATTTTTCATATCTGTTTATGTTGCATCAAAATTCTTGAATGATTTTTAGTCATCAATCCTTCATAGCTATCATCTTTTATGTCAAATCTCATGCATAAAGGTTCTGGTTTAAAAGTAAGCTCTGATACATGTGAAAGTGTTGAGTTTCATTTCAATTAATGTTTCTTGTTAGTTCATGGTTCAAGCAAATTTAACATTGTTTTAGCATGAATCAAACTTGTTCTTTGAATTGTCATTTCTTTACATGTTGTCATTTGTCCTCCTGATACAACAACAAACAAAATTCTTATTGTTTTGAAAAAAATGTGACTTAACTAAATCACTGATTCACCCCCCCCCCTCTCAGTGATTTTAGTCTTCCAACATGGTACTCTAACCTCATTTTGAAATGAGAAAGCTTGATTTGAAGAATGGAACAAAGACAAAAATTTCTTTCAAGGCTACAAAAGTGGAAGATCTAGATGAAGAAAATCTTGATGAAGTGGAAGCTAATTTTGTAAGAAGAATGATAAAGGGCTCCAATAAGTATAAAGGAAAATTACCATTCAAATGTTTTAGTTGTGGGGAAATAGATCATTATGCTTCAAGATGTACAAAAAGAGATGAAAGGAATAAACATAGAGAAGGTAAAGAAAATAAAGGAAAGATGATCAGAAGAGCATATTATGTCAATGAAGATGCTAAAATTTCTAATGATGAGTCTAATTATGGAGATTTTGATGATAATGAATGCTTGTTCCTAGCTTTAAAAGATGAATCTACTCCTAAAAAGTGTGTGAAGGAAAGTGCTCCAGAGAAAGTTGAAGGTGCTATGGTCTCTGCTCTTCATGATAAATAGGAAAAGAACTATTGGGTCATTAATAGTGGCTACTCAAATCACATGACTGGTGACAAAAGTAAGTTTGTTAAACTTGAAAAATATGATGGAAGCTTAGTTAAGTTTGGAGGTGATTATGGTGCTAAGATCTGTGGGATAGGTTAAATCAATTTTGATGGTAAACATAATACTGATGATGTCTACTATGTTAAGGGTTTGAGGCATAATCTCTTGAGTTTCAGACAGATGTGTAGTAAGGGATATAATCTTGTGTTCAAGGATAAAAAATGTGAAATCGGAAAAGGGTCTGGAACTATGATTGCTACTGGAAAAAGGACTAAAGGAAACATCTATCAACTTAAAGGTGTTGATGGGCATTGCTTTATGTCTCAGATTAATGACAATTGGTTATGGAACTAGAGGATGTGTCATATGAATTTTGGCAATATGGTGAGAATCAGTGTAGTACAAGCGTGAGAGATTTACCAAGAATTAGAAAACCTGTTAATGTTGTCTACAAGGACCGCCAGTTCAGAAAGAAAGCTAGAAACAACTTTAGGACAAAGGAACAATCTATTACCGGACTGTTGGAGTTGATTCATATAGATATTTGTGGTCCTACAAGGGTAAGAAGTCTACAAGGTGACAAGTATTTTATGCTTTTGATTGATGATTACTCTAGAATGACATGGGCCACTTTTCTTAGAGATAAATCTAATGCATTAGATAAATTCAAGACATTTAAGGCAATGGTTGAGAATGAAATGGATTTTAAAATAAAATGTTTGAGGTCAAACAGAGATGGTGAATTCACCTCCAATGAGTTTAACATGTTTTGTGAAGCTCATGGAGTAAGAGGACAATTTCCTGCCCATAGAACTCCTCAGTAGAATGGAGTAGTTGAAAAGAAGAACATGACAATTCAAGAAGCTGCTAGAACAATGATAATAGAGGCAAGTCTACAAGAATTTTACTGGAGAGAAGCAATTCACACTCCTATTTATGTGTTCAATTGAGTTCAAGAAAAAGCTAACAACACTAAGAACCCTTATGAGCTATGGTGTGGAAAGACCCCTACTGTTAAGTATTTCAAGGTATTTGGTGTTGAAAAATGAGGTGTTTTCTTAGCTTAATACTTTGTAAAACTTTAATATTGCTGATCTAAGTAAGTCTTTTCTTTGTTACATATATTCTTTGTGGATGATTATCTTGATTAATCCATTTTGCTATTGTAGAATGTAGAGAGAATTTGATAGAAGAACTAGACAAGATATTAGAAAGATCACACAAGATATACCGTAGAGAAACCCTTTCGGGAAAAAACTCCACCAAGAATTATTCTATTATTCAATATCTAAATTACAATAGCTCCAATTCTTGCTTGAGAATGCTTCTTCTGTCTTTACCAATCTTCTTCACACTTGCAATAACAATATGAAAACTCTATTAAACTTGAATGAGATATAGAGACAATATGCAACCTTGTAATCTCCAAATGGTGATAATTCCAATGCACAAGCTCAAGCCCTTGAAAAGGTACGCCATATTCCTTCAAGTTGAGTTATTCAGTGAGGACTAAAGCTTACAACATGTGCTTCATGCATTTGGGTATCCCAAACTTAAGCTACAACTTCTCCTTCACTTCGGTGATAATTCCAAAGCTCTTCCTCAAAGTTGGCGCCCTTAAGTAACCCTTCTTAACTAAGCCTTCAGAAATATCTTATCATACATGAGAGATAAATCCAATAAAGCATCTTGGGTGCCCAAGTTGGCTTCAAGTGCTTTATAGTTAACTGAAACATTTACTCAACACCATTCATGCAAGAATGGTCATCCCCTGTTAATTGGAGGTAGTCCCTGTTATCTATCATACAACTCAAGTTATTAGCCATGCATTCCAAGTTAACTAAAGCTAACTACATGCAACTCAAAATAACCAACATGCATGCAACATGCACTTGCATGCAACTGAAGATAACTAAACCATAACTGAACTGAACTGAACTGAACTAAACTAAACTAAACTAAACTAAACTAAACTGATTCTGAATTGAACTGAACTAAACTAAACTAAACTAAACTTCAAACATGCAAACATCAAATCCTAACTCCTAGGATCTTTGCATGCAATCAAAAGTGTTAACTGTTACTCCATATAGTTAACTGAACACAAGGTGAGTGTCACCTTCCATGTGAGTGTCCCATGTGTCCCTATTATTTAGGAACTCACTATGGATGGCCTCACATGCTTCTTACATTTAGAATTAATTACAAATGTCAATAATCATGATTATTTCATCAAATATTAATCTCATCTTAATCTTAGTGTTGTTGAACACATTCCAAGATTCTAGGAGATACATGAAATAATTAATGTTTAGGATTTGCAATTAAATGGCAACCTATTTCCAACATTTGGAAGCAAATGTTATATCAGGAGAGATGAAGAAAATATAGGAAAGTTTGATGAGCTATATGTGATGAGGGTATCTTCCTTGGATACTCTACTAGAAGCAAAGCTTACACATGTTACAATAAAAAGGATGAGAAAGGTTGTAGAAAGCACAAATGTCAAGGTTGATGAAGTGTTGAAGAATTCAGTTGAAGTAGATGGATATGTGTCAAATGAACCTAATTGTAGAGAAGTAGAAGAAATAGTTGGACAACAAGAAATGCATAATGAAGAAGAAAAAGCTTTGAAAAAGGTCCCTAAAACCCCTAAGTATATGCAAAAGAATAATTTCAAAGATCAAATCATTGGAGACAAGAGGAAAGGTGTATTGACAAGAAGCAAAGCTTCCAAAGTTGAGGTAAATTATTGCTTACTTTCTACAGTTGATCCTAAGATAGTGAGCGAGGCACGTAAAGATGAACATTGGATGAAAGCAATGGAAGAACTTATGTAAATTGATAAAAATAAAACTTTGGAATTGGTTCCTAGACCAACAAACAAGAACATAATTGGAAGTAAGTGGGTTTTCAGAAACAAACTGAATGAGAATGGATAAGTAGTAAGAAACAAGACAAGGCTTGTGTGTAAAGGCTACTCACAAGTGGAAGGTATAGAATTTTAGGAGACATTTTCTCCAATGGATAGAATGGAAGCTATCAAAATATTTTTGGCATTTGCTACTCATAAGGAATTTAAAGTTTACTAGATGGATGTGAAGTTTGCATTTCTAAATGGTGAGTTAGAAAAAGAGGTCTACATGGAACAACCAGAGGGATTCCAATTCCCAAATCAATTGGATATGGTCTGCAAATTGCAAAAGGATTTATATGGCTTGAAGCAAGCTCCCAGAGCTTGGTATGCAAGACTAGAAAAATATTGGACTCAGCAAGGTTTCAACAAAGGTATTAAAGATAGAAATCTTTATTTCAAAATTGTAGATGACAAGATATTGATAGTAGTTGTGTATGTGGATGACATTATTTTTGGAGGAAATGAAACTATGTGTAAGATGTTTGCTAAAGAGATACAAAAAGAGTTTGAGATGTTTATGTTTGGTGAGATGAATTTCTTCCTTGGACTGCAAATCAATCAAAGAAACAAAGGGATTTTCATTTCACAATCAAAATATGCAAAATAAATGTTGAAGAAATTTGGGATGGATGGTTCCAAACTAGTATACACTCCTATGGTAACTGGCTACAAATTGAGTAAGGATGATGATTCTCCTAAGGCTTATCAAATCAAATACAGATCAATGATTAGTGGATTTTTGTATTTAACTGCTACCGAACCAAATATCATTCATGCAATTTGTCTTGTGGCTAGATTTCAAGAGGATCCTAAAGAAACACATGTTGTAGCTATCAAGAGGACATTTAGATATTTAAAAGACACTTTGGATCATGGATTATGGTATGCTAGGGATACTAACTTTACACTAAGTGCTTATATAGATGCATATTGGGCAAGTTGTGTTGATGATAGAAAAAGTACATGTGGTGGTGAATTCTTTCTTGGATGCAGATTGGTATCTTGGTTAAGCAAAAAGCAAGATTCAGTTTCCTTATCCATTGCAGAGGCTGAGTATATTGTTGCAGCATGTTGTTGCACACAAGTTTTATGGATGAGAAAAATGTTGAAGGATATAAGAGTAATGTATGATGATCCCATCTCTATTTTCTGTGATAATACAATTGCAATTAACATTTCAAAGAATCCAGTGATGCACTCAAAAATAAAGCACATATCAATCAAATATCACTTTTTGAGAGAGAAGGTCATCAAGAATGAAGTAAATCTTGAGAATGTACCTAGAAAGGATTAGATTACTGACATATTTACTAAGGCTCTTCCTAAAGATAATTTTGAGTATCTCTGGGAGAAGTTGAGGGTTATTTCCCCTCCTTTCTTGAACCAAATGCATATGGAGATGCATCAGTCTAGTGGATCTATGGATCTATCTTCCTTTTGGACTGATATTTGGTGGCTACCTCTTAGGGGGAGCAAGTAGTGTCATGTGTTGTCATTTTTTAGTTGGTTGGGTGTACTCCTAAGGGGGATTATTTAGTGGTGGTATAGATCTTATTTCAATGTCAAAAGGAGAGAACAATGCAAAACATCCTTTTTCTTTACCATTGATGTCAAAGGGGGAGAGAAAGTATCATGTGAAAAAGCCTACAAGAAAAGTTGTTTAGAGTTGTGTTGTCTTTGATGGTTTTTCACATTACGTGTTGCCATCAATGACAAAGGGGAAGACTGTTGCAAGTATGAAAGTGTTTTCATATATGTCAACTAGTTTTTGTTGTCATTGATGTCAATTGTGTGTTAAGGAAGCTGACTATTGGCTATATATGTTGAGGATATTGAGAAAATTGTAATAAAAAAATTTATAGGTTGTGCATGTATAGTTGAGATGTTGAAGTGCTATGAGTACATGGAGTTATCCTTATGTTTCTATGTCTAAAGGTGTGTTAGAGTGAAGTAATGTGTTACAATGATGTCTTTGGTACTTGGCTTCCAAGTGCTTTTGAGAATTTTTGATAAATAAAGAAACAGTGTCATGCAAGTATTCAGTGTATGCTCTGGGATGTGATGTGTGTTTCTTCTGTGTTGATGCTATGCTTGTACAGAACTGAGGTATTGTTCATGATTGTTGGTAGTTGCTATATCTAGAATTTTGGCTTCTATATTGTCATACAATTCTAGATATTTTCACCAATGTGTGATTTGTGCAATTTAATGTTTTGGCTGAGGTCTAGGAGAAATGTATTTGCTCCACATTTCTCTAGATTATGGTTTAAGTACTTTCAGTTCTGAGCATAAGTTGATAAGGTTGCTCTCTTTCTTTTTTCAAGGGGAATTGAGATATTGTGTTGTTTTTGTTGAGTTTCTGAGTTATAGTGTATTACAGTGGTTGATAGGGTTATTCAAATGTACAAAATGATCATACTTTTCAATTAAAATTTGTTGCAAAGATTCTAGATGAATTTACATGTGTTCATTGTATACTCCAGATCATGTTCAAGTGAAGTTTCTTCTCTGGAAATATTGGATTGTGTCAAGGATGTGTGTGCTTAATTGTTTTATATGTTTTCACGAGTGTTGATCGGCCTTTTGTTAAACACTACTTGTGAAGTTCATGGAAGCATGTTGAGGCATATTGGGAGTCATTTAGATCCTCATTAAGAATGTGTTTGGGTCACCCTCATTCTCTTCCATTGTGGGAATGCTTTGGCACTGACCTAATTTGAATTTGTAAATACAAATTGTGCATGGCCGACCTTGGAAGGGTTTCAAGGTTGAAGATGGTATAAGATGACATGTTTGTGAGAGATATGGATAGATACAAAATACGCATGTGATGTGAGTTTGAGCAAATCAGTGCAAAACTCAAAGTGTTGAGTTCCTAAAGGCAATGAGTTGAAGGTGCACTCTATCATTCAAGCATGTTTGCAAAAGTGTGAGAAAATTGTGGTGGAATTCCTGTAGCATTGAGATAGTTTTCTCTTTGTAACAACTCTCTTCAATCTTCTTTGTAATTTTGTGGCAGTAAGCCCTCATTGGATAGTGCGTCCTATTTTGGTAGTGAGCCTTTGTATTTGGTTTTGGAATTCTTTATATTGTGAGCTAATCCTCACCGTGGTTTTTCCCTCATTGGGTTTTCCACATAAATCTGGTGTTCTTATGTGCATGGTTTTGATACTTTAAGTTTTTGTTATGTATTTAACAATTAAATACATTAGTAGAGTAAATTTTTTGTGAATTCTTGTAGATCTAACTTTTGTTGAGAGATTTAAAAGTTAAAGTTGCTACAACTGATTCACCCCCCCTCTCAGTTGCCTTGTTCAACATCCTTTGCATACTTTTGTGCCACATTTTAGTTGATCTATGAATACCTCTATATTTTCAACATTATGCAGGATATCATCACATGGTTATACTAATGCTTCCTTGGATTCATTGGAGAAATAAAACTGAAACATTCTACCTTATTCAATTGATCAATATTCATGAGAATCTAGTACTTATCCAAAGCTTGACATGCACATTTAGTAGTGTACTTTAGGTCACTTTGTGCAATGGTTTTTTTGCCTCCTTGATCATGGTACCGTCTACATATTCAACTTCATAGAGTTTTTTTTTTTTTGTTTTATCTATTTATATATGGTTGAATAGTGTACTTGAGGTCACTAATGTAATGTTTTGTGCCTCTCTTATCTTGGTCTACATTAATTGGAGGGTTCATTTATTCTAGCTAAAACAAGTTCTTCTTTGATAGAGTTTAATGTAACCTCTAAATACTTTAGAAGTCCTTTTTCATGTTCCTAGATCTTTCAAGGACAAATTTTGAGAAGTTTTGTTCTTTCTCATTCCCTCTTTTGAGGAGTTTTTTTTTCTATTCGGTTTTCTCCCTTTCTCTATTTTTGAGAGAATTTATTGTACATGGGTGCCTCACCAATCCTAGTTTTGGGGACCCATCATCATCATCATCATTATCACTACTAGTTACCTAAGTTGTACTTATGGGGGTGTTAGATTTCATAATATTATTACATATATATTTTATTATTCTAGGTTTATTATGCATAGAATAAAATTTCCTAGGTGTTAACTTGAACACATGTCACACTATGAGGAGCATATTCTCTCACCCACTTGTGTCACATTCATAGAAATAATATAATTCTCTGTCACTCACCCACTTATGTTTACTTGGTCTCCTTCATAGTGACTCACCTAGTTTCCATCTCATTCTCACATTTGTAAATGAGCCTATTTGTTGTTAGGAATTATAGTACATGGCATAAAATAATGTAATAAATAATAAATTAACATGTTAATTTATTATATGTTAGGTATTAGTTATGAGTTAGTTGGTAGTTAGTGGTTTGGGTAGTTAATAAGTTGAATGGCTTTATAAATCCAAATAATGTAATGATTTGTATGTAATGTAAATGAATAATTTTTGGTGTTTGAGCCTTGTGCTCTTTAGTTTTTCAATTTCAATATGGTATTAGAGAAGGTTTTTTGGACTTCTCTATTTACCTTCCATTCAATTATTTTTCCTTCTCCAAAGTGGTGTATACAATAGCCAACTAGTGTGAACTACATGTAACAACCATTAATTTCCATCCACCATTCTTGAATTTTGTCAACATATGAGTAGTGTAGACCACATGCAAATTTGTGACATTCATCATACATTTGAATTTCTATTCTCTTTCTATCTTGTTCACTCTTCATATTTTTCATTCATCTTATTCATTCCATACAGAAAATTAGAAAAAGAAAAAAATATATATTCAAAGTTGCAAACACTAAAGGTTTTTTAGAAATGTACAAGAGGTTAAGGTCATGCAAAGGTCAAATCATATTCTCATTAGGAGTCATTCTATTGTTGGTACATTGATCTTATTTTAATTGGTAATTTAACATAGTCTCATGAAAACTATGATATTTGTCTCATTTATTAAAAATAAAAATAAAAATCATTTTTTTTTAGAAATATGTTGAATAGGAACACAAAACCTAGAAGGATTTTGAGAAAATTATCAATATTTAATTCACAACTTGATGTGAAATGCATAGGTATTTAAATGGTTACCACCAATTTAATTTATCTTTTTCATTTTGTATAAGCATTTTGGAGCCATAAGGGTGTAATAGATTTGTAGTTGCACATTGAAATTTGATGCATTATTGGTAGAAACCAACATCCAAAGAAAAAAATTCATTGAAGGGGGTAAATATGAGATAATCCAATTGTTGATATTGCAACACCAAAATAAATTCCCTATGTCAGCACTAAGGGGGGTGTTATGAATTAGTTTATTGCCATAGAATAATGTAATAAATAATAAATAATAAATTAACATGTTAATTTTTTAATTTATTATATGTTAGTTATTAGTTAGTTGGTATTTAGTGGTTTGGGTATTTAATAAGTTGAATGGTTTTATAAACCCATAATGCATGTAATTTTTTGTGTGTTGAAGTTGAATGACTGCATTTGTGGGTTGGAGCCTTTGGCTATTTGTTTCTCATTTTTAATATTTGCATTGTAACTTTGTACTTATGTTCAATACATTTTTTTTTTTTTCACATATTTGTGTTTTTACTATTATTTTTATTGGAATAGTGAATTTGTGATTGTGATTTTCTTCACTCATCCAAATCATGGTTTTTGTGAGTCTTTGAGGTGACTCCAACAAAATCATCAACAAATTTTCAAAATCAAAGTCTCAATTTTGAAGTGAAAATTTCTCAAAGAGAAAAGATGCATTCTCATCAAGTGGTAATTTCCCTAGTTAATTTAGATAACTTAATATCTATTAATCCCCTTTAGTTGGAAGGGTTGAATGCTTTGCTTTCTAATGATTGGGAATTACACTAAATATTTTCCCTACTTTTTTTGGGTGGTGAATATGGCTTGTATCAACATATTACTATCATTTGTAGCATGATATTATTGAATAGGGTGATTTTTTTTTAATTCTTTGATTCTTGATTTTATATGATTGTTATTTTGGTCAATTAGATCATTTGGTTTGTTTATGGATTTTTATGTTGTGTTTGTGTAGATGATTTTTTCTAGGGATTTCCATTTTCTATGTTACCTCATGTTGGAGGATATTCTTAGATTGGGCTTGTGGAGGTTACTATCATTTCTTTCCAACAAAGACAAAGCATTGATGTGAACTTGGTAATATTATTCCATTTTTCCTACAAGTTCTTTCCTTAAGGCTTTGGTGGTGGAAAAGGTGACCATGATTTAAAAAGAGAACTCCAATTAGTCTTTTTGGGATGTTTTTTTTTGTTTTTAGAAGGTGGGAGTATGGAGTATTATTGTGATATATAGGATTTTTTTACAACATTCAAGTTGATTATTTTAGACTAAAATCCCCTACTAGTTTGATCCTTTGCTTTGGAACATGATATTCTACTCCCTTATTATTTCTATTTGTTAGGAAATGTGTGTCAACTTTGCTCCTAATGTTTAAATTATAAAAGTGTGATTTTCAAGTTATAAAAAAGAAAAAAGTTTATTTATGGACTATAGAGTTGGTTTTTTGTAAAAATAAATATTCTGGACTGCTTGACATGACTACTTTAGTAGTGTTTATAATGTAGGTTTTTTTTATCAAGATCTAAAATTTAAAATAATGGGTCCAATTGGCCTCTTGGATTAAAGGTAATGGCCTCCAAAAGTTAGGCCTTCTACATGGGAAATGTAAAAATGTGTTGAACACATAAAGGAGATGTAAGAGGGAGTTACACTTGTTGAACAACTTATGATGCATACTATGACAATCATAATGCATATTTGGTTTGAGATAATGGAACCAAAATGGAATTCCTAATTTTTGAGTGGATTTGAATAAAGTAATGACAAGTTGGAGGAATATGCCATCTTTGGTCTATGGACTCATCATGAGATTTGGGTGCCATTTTTTGGGTGGTTTTAGCTCATGATTTTCTAAATACCATTTGGTAATTGTATGTGTTATACCTCCTATACACTAGGTCCTTGATATGGAGGTTGAATAAAGATTTTTGTAAATATTGTTAAGTTGGTAAAATTCATCTAGATATTTGGTTGGTGATACTCCTATGAAGGATTTCTCTACAATTTTATTACTATGTTGTTTGTTAAATAATACATTGGACTTCTTGGAGATTAGAGTTTCTCTCCCAATTTTTTTTTCTCAATGTACACTTGTGCTATAGTATATTATTTATTTTATGCATATATGTGTTTCTTCCTTCTATAATTATTAAAATATTAAAATTTGCACAACGTTCTCCTCAAAATTTTAGTTCAAGAAGTGTTTCTACATACCTTGATTCCTTTCACCAGTTTTGATTGTCACTCTTGTGGTATCATGGATGTGCCCTATTTGAATTATTTGCATTCTTATTCTAGGAAACTATTTTAGTGACTTCTTTCTTTTGGTAGTTTGTAGATTGTATTCCTTTCTAGTTTTTTTTGTTGGAATATTTTGACTTAGACTTCATGTTTTATCTTTGTAATAGGGAGAGGACCCTCTTCCTTATTTGATTTATCAAAAACATTACATATAATCTTATGCATACTATCAAATCAATTAGGGTTACGCTATGTAAGATAGAAAATAGATAATAAATCATACTCACACCATTTAAAAAGTAAGGTAGATTAGTACTTACCAATGGGCTCTTAAATAATCTCTTTCCCCACAATTATCTCTAATCTTTTACAAGAATATTCAATTCCACAAACATGTTAGTATGCCAAATAATAAAGAGATGTCAAAACATAAGAGAATTTTGTAAGCTTTATTTATTTAACACCTTTGAAAGAAACACATCTAGAATCCACTTGCAAATCTTGTGTGTAGACTATTTGCATTGGTATATCTAAAAACTTGTATGGACACGCAATTCATGAGTTACTTCTTCACTTGTGGTTTAAGAAGTCATGTAAAATGACCAACTTTTTCCTTATATGGATAAATAGTAGAGAAATAATTAAAAGGGGTAAGCATCTTAATCATCTTACCTTTATTCAAAGACATAGGCATGAATGTCACATGAGAAAAGCTATTTAGTCTAAACTACACCGAAGAATAAGTATCATTACTTTCAAAATGTATACACTTCCCACCATAAGAAGAAACACACATAATTCAATTATGGATGATGTATTTAACCACTCATAGTTATAAATATTGAACCATACATAACAATAAATTGAATGGCAACAATCTTGTTAATTAGGTATAGAGTTATAGCAAGACAAATCAATTCATAAATACAAATAGAATAAAAAACTTACAAATAAAATTGAGATGGCATAAATGTGTCCAAGATTTACACCATTTTAAACCAATCGTATAAAAATGAATGGATTATTTTAGAGGAAGTCTTGTTAGAATGTATGAACAAAAGTCCCCTGATATCCACGAAAGGATATTTTTTAACCATATTATTTGACCTTGAATTTCTATCAGTGGGCTTTGATGAAACCCCTAGATCAAGGGGGCTTGTATCAAACTACCTATGTTATCAATGGAGGCTCATAGGTAAATTTAGGAACTACACTACCTAGCTAGTAGCAATGTCAAATTGTTGGTGCATTATACTAATCTGATTAACTTCTACATTTGAGCACACAATATATATCAAGTCCTCAACATGTAATGAAGCCTTTCATTTGGATTGTAGGAAAAAAAACTAAAACAAGTTGTGAGACCTATCTATTATAGAACTAGAAGGGGACTCAATTAAAGTCATTTCAATAAAAACATGTTCAATCAAACCTTGTCCCACCATTGGGTTCCATGTAGTTCCATGATAGGTTCGATTGAAGATGCTTTAATCAAACCTACACAATATTATGTGTGACTCATTTTGGCAATTTTTATTTTAGCTCAAAAGTGGGACTACCTTATGTGATTTCACTTGATGACACTCAAATAGAGTGGAAACATACATATGCTTCAATTATCATATTATCTATATGTGATTTTTTTTATTTGTAACTAAATGGAAAAAATTTGACAAAAGATGGTTTCATAGATATTATTTTGTTTGAGGTTTTAGTTGCTTTAGTTTTTTTAGTAGATTTTTTGTTTATAAATTTATTTAGGTTAAAGTGGAGGTAAGGGTCTCCATATGAGATAGTCATACTACCTCATGAGTTTTTTGGCTTCTAGGAGAGGTAAATTCTCAAGTAGTTCCCTATATTTGTGTGGTTTTATCTTCTTAGTCCACCTTTTCTCTTTTTCCCTTTACCTATTTTGTATCATGGTTTAAATAGTATAATTTTCTACAATTCCAAAATTTTGACATCATTATCATACATTGAAGCTTAGTTTGAAATTGAACCTAGTGCTTCGATACCACATTTCACAACTCGCCTCTTTGACCTATTATAAATAAACCAATTTTTTTTATAATTGATGCCTATATTTTTGAAAGCTAAACATATAACCATTGTCACACATAGGGTTAATTTTGGATGTGAGAGATAATTGTGCTTGTCTTAGATACCATAAATGTTAATATAATTACACATTAATGAAATTAATTAGGTGTAAACACATCAATACATAATATTATTTCCTCATTGATGCATAACCAAGAATAAAAATATTTCCTACCCTTTTATAGATTCTCAAGGTAGCCTTCCAATAAACTCAAATCAACAAGGTGATGCCCATGAAAGTACACATAATTATAGAAAATTATTATGTGTATCGATATTATCGTAGTAGCATAGATTGGGATCAACAACATAGAAGTAAATAGATCATATATCTTAATCATGTGAAGAATGCTTAAAATATATGGATAAACAATCATATCCCTTTATGCAACTTGTAAATTTATAACTGAGACCAATTCTAAACATAAGTATATGTTAAATCCAAGTCCACTAAAGCAAATTAAAATTAAAATCATTTATTCAAATATAAATAATGACTTTTTATCACTTTGTCAAGAGTATATCCTAGTTCATGTCATCATTTAAATTATTAAGGAGAGTAGAGAGAATATCATAAGGACACTTTTTTGTCAACCATAAAGCCAACATAGATCTCTTATGCATCCCTCATATTATGTGGGACCATTTCCTTCATAGACAAGTCGTGAATAAGAACCACATAGGGAGAAAATATAAGTAACCACTGTGGGTGATTGGAAAATTAACTTACATATTGTCATTTACATAATACATTGGAAAACGATTTCAATAAAGGTACATGTGTACTAATAATCTTCAATGATTAAAAAAACCTAAGGTGTATAAGCTTTACACAAATGTAGGATAGTTTTGATGTACATGTATATGATATAGAGTCATGTGCTCATCTATTATTTGGAGATGGCATACTAGTCCCCAAAAATTAATTGGATTTATGACCTCACTTATGGGACAAGTATAAAACTACTTAGCTATGCAAGAGCGAGTTGGTGATAGGTGAGGAAGGGTGGGTCTTGTAGAACCTCTTCCTTCCCATCATAGACAACTCATCCTCACACAAATTGAGTGCATGGAAATAATTATTACACCTCTCTCTCCATTTGCAAGCATAGAAATACACAAAAAAATAATTCATAGATCAAATTTTAGGAGGGTAGCAACCCTTTCTAAGATCA
This sequence comes from Sequoia sempervirens, assembly GCA_007258455.2. Taxonomy (NCBI): domain Eukaryota; kingdom Viridiplantae; phylum Streptophyta; class Pinopsida; order Cupressales; family Cupressaceae; genus Sequoia; species Sequoia sempervirens. The sequence goes on from VDFB02256132.1 coordinate 189,543,302, forward strand.
CATTCCCTATCTACAGTTCACCATTGATTTCTACCTACTCAACATGATAAACTTTTATGTTTTTATTGTGTATAAATATCAATTATTCTTACCAAAAACCTATTGTTTTAATAATTTATCCCTTTCCTTCATCATTGTAAGGGCCTTATTCCTTAAAACATGAAAGTCCACTTAATATTAACCTCTAGTGCCATACAATGAGTATTATAATCATGCATCTAGATTTTGGAAACAACATTATCATTCAAGTACTTACTTAGGTCATGTAAAATCAATTGTAAATAAAAAACATTTGTAATACAGACCTAACAATACTTAGCATTAGTCTACAACTTCTATCATGAGTCTCATTTGACTTTATCATTAATAAAAATAATAGGGAATCCTTTGTGGTCTAGTCATAATCTTTTATGATAGCTACAAGCTACAAACATAATCAAAATGTGTCTATAATATTCACGAATACAGCATTTCATGCTTGCATAAAGTTGAAGTATATCACCTCATTATTTTCTATGATAAAATAAAATTCACGAGGCAATGTTGAAAACATGAACTCTATTCATCACTATCTTTAAACATCTATTACATACAAACAATCTTACCAATTATATTGTGCAGTTAAAGAATGTTTACATCCCTTAATTCAACAGTAAGCTTGAGTTACAAAAAGCTTGCATATTATAAGTTCCCCATTAAAAAAGCTTCCATAAGCAAATACAAAACACACCAACAAAATGTCTGCTCGTAACATTTTATAGTCTCATTGCTTAACAAGCAAGAACAAACAGCAGATTCCTAACTAAACAGTTCTGTTCAGATCTTCGCTGAACTTATTAAATCAAATTTAATCTGTCAACTGTCTTCCCCGCTTAGCTTCTCAAGAACAGCGACCAGCCCAAACACGAACGCATGATCAATCCCTGCCTGCACTTCAACATTATATACGTCCTTGCTCCGGATTGCATCTTTCACCATTTTGTTCAGGCTCACCTAATCAAAATTTAGATCTTGTATCATATTCATGGAAAAAAGAACCCAAAAAAATCTATATTATCCATAGCCAAACTGGTCTGTGCACAGATATAAGTTACCTCTGCAGCAATGGCGTGAGAGTCATCGTAAATGGCACATGCTCGTTCTGCAAAACTGCCCACAATTTCATAGTCCCACCCCTTCTTAGCTTTGGATTGAATAAGCGACACCTTCACAGAGTCGTTAGCTGAGCAAATAGAACTGCTCGCCTTAAAAATGGGTTTCTCGTGCCCATCTATCTCATCGGGTACGAATCCTTTCCATTTCTTGTGAAGGCTGAACACCTGTACCATCCCAACCTGCAGAACATGAAAATACATGGTTAGAAATGGGGTGCAAGTTAAGTGGGTTTAGGTTAAGCGTTGGAATAGTATTTGGGAAGGTCTAATATTTCATTTCTGTGAGCATTACCTAGATACAATGAGTGTTAAGTGGACTATTCATTATGATGAGAGATGGGTTTTTGTGAATCACTATTCATGAAACATAGATCAATAAATTTGATTCAGAAAACTACATGATTGAATTGTGATACAATATCATAATGAAAATATATTTAATGATTCATGCTATGTAAGAGAAATATCAGGTGAATTTTATTTGAAAAGAATAAAATTTATCCACCCTCAAAAAATTCTGGTCAAGATTCATAGTGGGAGATCCATATCTAAAGGTCTGAAGATAATTTAAGATTACGGTTCTTGTTCCTTTAAATTGTAAGGAGTTTGAGGATAATTTAAGGTTGCAGTTCTTGTTCTTTTAGATTGTTTGGTGTCGCAGACATTATTAGAATATTTCATTCATTTATGATTTAAGTTAAAGAGGAGATTACAAAATTCTTGATCAAAATTCACTGTAAAAATCTGAAATCTGATTTCGAGAGAAGATTACAAATTTTATAAGCCTTGGTACCCTATTTTGAAGAGGGATCGCGCGCTGCTCTACTGTTTGGCCTCATAGATTATTAAAAATCTTTCATTTCGTTATTCCTTTTGGTAAAAAAATTGATTTGATTTGAATCTTAATTATTTAACTTTACCTCGCGTTTGATGGAGAGGACACCATTGCCTTCAGCATCTTTAATCAGAGCGCGGTCTTTTACAGCTGCGCCGCAGCCCTCCATTCTGAATATTTCGTCCCCCTGGGAAGAGTCGATGACAACAAAGCCGCCGCCATTGATTGCGCAGGGCCTCTTCCTCACAGTAAATACTTTAGGTGAGGTTGAACAGAAATGCTTGCTCACTACAGGCCGAAGAATGACATTACTCTGAGTCATCTTCTCTGGGGTCCTCTGCAAATCTTTGTGTCCTCACATGTTTAAATATTCACTATGGCAACTCATTATACAATCCTGTGACTACTTGGAAGACACGGAAAGAATAATGTACGTCTATCTAACTTCTGGATGCCCAATGAACTGGATTCAATACATCTGTAAACTATATTTGTTTCTGCCTAAAAAGTAAGATTAGATTCTCAAAATCTTTGCAGCAGAAAGTTATGACATGATTAGGCATTAAGATTAGATTCTCAAAATCTTTGCAGCAGAGAGTTATGACATGATTAGACAACAAATGCCTAATCAGGTGGAGTAAAGAGAACAAAAGTTAATTTGTTGAATAGTAAAGAAGAATTTTTAACGTTCACGAGTTTAAAGATAGTTTATGAGATCTAGTAGATTTCAGATTTGGTGAATAACTGTTAAAAAATTTGATGAAGTATCTTCAATTTTTCCAACGTTATTCTTTTTGAATGGATCATGTAATGAAATAATCACTAAAATGTCTGCATACCTGATCCAAATATCGTAGAAACTTCACACTCTACAACAAAATACTTTTTGGATTCAATTACCCATGTGAATATATTTAACAGTTATTATAATTTCACTTCCACCATATGAATTGAAGATCACACGCAAAGTAGCAGGGTGATGAGTCATTGTCCTTGACAGATGAATCTTTCCATAGATATTTGACCCAGGAAAGTTCAATGCACTAACCTGGTTCCTTAACTTGTACAATTCTTCTGAGGACTCCCTTTAACCATTTTTCCTACTAATATTGAATTTCATGGAAGATTCTTGTTGAACTTTTTACAAACCACTTTTGAATAATGAGTAAATTGTATTTTTATATTCAAAATAATATTGTATTCAAAAGTGAAAACCTTTCTAATAGATTGCAGGCGAAGGAACCTAGAGAATTGCAATCGTCCATTGATATAAAGTAAATAGTTGGCACATTATGCCTTACGTAAGGTCCTCTCCATCTAAACAATCATGTACCATTTGTTCAAGTTTTTCTTTTTAAATGTTCAAGTATTTGAAAATTGTTAAATGTACAACTTTTCAAACTCTGTACACCTTTTAGCAAATAATACTTACTTTTGTGAATAAACTTATGGTGTTTATAGACTTGACAAAAATGGTGTGAGGTACAACAATAAAAAAAAATTATATTATCTTTATCTCTTATATTTATCTATTTTTTCATTTAAATAAAAAAATAATACATGCTTTTTTTGCGTAAGATTTATTTGGTGGAAAATAGTAAATCAAATTTAGTTACGTTAAGGATTTTGAGTAAAAAAATTGAAAAGAAATATATATCCTTAATTATTTAAGGATGAAGGGAATTTTTAAATTATTTTGAAATTATATATTTTAATGGGAGATAGTATGCATTTATTTCATCTTACCATAATTTTTTTGTGATTCAAGATCTATCTAATACAATACTTGATAATGTATTTTTTTGGTGATTCATAAATATGGGTCTTGTATGAGTAAGGCTAATAGGATATTGATGTGAATTCATCATCAAATTGGTAAGCAAAGAATGTAGATAGGATTGTTGTAGGTCAAGAAGCATATGAGGCTCGTTTCGTTTGAAATGTATATAGTTGAAGTTGCAAACTAGAAAAATACTTGGAAAGAAAAGAATGACGAGTTTGTCAGTTATACAAGAAAAATAATTGTCACAAAGAGGTGAAAAAATTATTGGAATGTGAAAAATGTGTCTTTACGTGGGCAATGAGTTGATCTTTGAATACCAAACATTTTCTCCTCTTTTGGTATTGATCTTCTATCTTTGAGCCTTTGGGAGGTTAGGTAGGTTTGAACTATCTTCTCCATGTCTTGGAAGGGGTTAAAATCACTTATTTTAGATGGTGTAGAGCCGTTGTGGAGTGTGTAATTTGGTAAAATCATAAATAAATTTATAACAAGGGACTATGTGAGTAAGTAGTCCACAAATCTTGAGTGATATTGGAGCTTGTTAAGGTTGAGTTAGTAATTAAAAACTCATTGGATTTTTTTATTACATAGTAGAATAGAAAGAAATTGCTTCCTAGACTAGATTTTTTACACTTGAAGTGGGTTTTCTTTATGATAATTTTTTTTCCTAGATTTGTGCATGTTGTCATGTTAGTTTTGTATTATGTTAGTATTTAGATCTCTATTATGTAATGTTTTTAATTTTTAATGCCTTTCAATAGTGGTAAACCATTTGAAGATGAATAAAAGAGTAAAAGACACAAATAGATAAAATAAATGAAACACACAAGTTACCTTGCCTTTTACCTTCTCTTTTCATGGATTGAGATGAAGTAGAGGCACTCTTCTCCACTTGATGTGCTCCTTTGGATGAGTGATATGCAGTAGAATGCGGTTGCTTATTGAACTAGCAACATGATGTTGAGATTAGGATAAAAAATAGGACAACATGTATGTAATGTCGCTTTTCTTGAAATTTCTAAAAATAGAAAATTACTATTTATAGTAAGTCAGGTTTCCAAAAATAGAAAGTCAGGTCATGTAGCGAAATCGGGAAAGTTGTTTTCTCAAGGTGAATTAATTGAGATAATTTGGGAGGTTTATTATCAAAGGTTTATGAAATATTTAATTGAGCCAATTTGGGTGTGGCTTTTTGGAAAAAGGCAAAATGGATTTTTAATGGCTTATGAAGTCGTGCAAAAAATGAAAATATTTTATTATTTCCCTCGGGTGCACTTGATTTTTTCTTTTACACTTGGTATTAGAGGTTACATGCATTAAATGTAAAAGGGAATCTCTCATTGGTCATCATTTTTGGGTCCCTAAATTGGAAATTAAATATTTTTCAATAAAACATGAATTTGGGCTTCATTTGGAGGATTTTTGTTGCAGATTTTGGTTGGGTGTTTGCTCTACCTACAAAGGATGATAAACCATTATGGGAATAATCTCTAAGGTTGGAAAACCAAGGAGATTTAAACTCAAGAACAGTGGCTCTGAGGGTCTACAGGCATGACTTCACACAAGAGTTGCATTGGTGCTAAAAGATGATTTTTATGTGGATTTTTGGTTGAGTTGTTTGGCAGGGTTTGTATTTTGAATTGCTCAAATTTTGGCATAGTTTTATATTTCTATTGTTATTAGTTTGGTAGTTTTTTTTATTAGAGTTTAAATTCATGTATTTATGCTGCCTAGACTCTATTTAGAGTGTTGTTGATTTTGTAATAGAAGATACAGTGTTTTGGTTGCAATTTGTGGGTTTGTTTTCCCTTTTTCATTGTGAGAATTGCAATAGGGTTTTGGGTTGTTTTTTGTTGCTGTCATGAACAAAAAATAATGTATTAAACTTGTAATATCAGCAACAAGTCATGCTTTTTCCATTGGCACAATGATTTATGATGAATTTTAAGATTATAGCTAAAGTTTCATTGTACTTGATTTCAATATTTGGTGTAGTTTGGAAATATGAGGGTTTGCTTGCATTTGGGTTATCAATTGGTGTTGTTGTTATTAACAAAAAATATATTTAATTTTCAAAGAATTCCTTAATGCATTTTTCTATCTAGAACAACATCTTGAAGTTTGGAGTTGGATGTGTGATTTGGGTTAAATTCAACAATAGCTTCTAGTTTGCAATTCCTCTTGAGTTTTGCACAATAGTTGTGCATTGTTGTTGGATGATGTTATCAGCAGAAAATTGATGTATTTTCATGCTTATGTTAGTGAATAAAATTTCCTCATTAGTTTTTATCATTTATTTAACATAGTCTGGTGTTGTTTGGTGAAATTTAAAAGATACCTAATTTGATAATTATTTAGTATTTGCAAAATAATTTAATCAAGATATTATAGCGGTATTAGAGCTGTGATCTTTCAAACCTATAGGGTAAATTATCTCATTGGATGATTGATGTAAATCATGGGTTTCTTCAAATCAATGTTTAAGAGTGAGAGATTGTTACAGTCGGACAATGCAAAAGAGGTTTCCAAATGGTATAAAGAGTATACATTTCTAATAGAAGATGAAAAGAAGTCTCTAATATTTTTTGAGTATTTAGAAGTCAAAGGAAGAACTATGCCTCGAGATAAGATGGTCATCAAATTCTTTGAGAAGTTCTAGAGTTTTTCTAAAGATTTCAGGACTAAAGAATCATTTTATGAGTTTTTTTATATGGGCTAGAGAGGAGGAAAAATTCATAGCAAGAGAGTCTAATGTGATGACTATTTTAAAGAATGATCTGAATGTTCAAAAAAAATTTAGGATGACCTCTTGCACATGCATGCAATATTGGAGGATAACGTGGTGCATGAAGAACAAGAAAAGATGATAGCCTTGAATCCTAGTTTAGGTTCATTTGTTGAAGGTTCTAAGACTAATATCTACCTTGATGTCTCTAGTGCAACATATACTTATGATGGAATCTCTAAGGTGCTTTTAGAAGATGGGCATGGAAGAGGCAAAGTTGATGATATCTCCAGGTTAGCTTTTAATGTTCACTCATATCATTTCATTGATGAGATTTTAGGTGGCTTTGTGGTTGGCTTCCAAACCAATCCTATGAAGAAAGATGTTGATGAAAATTTCAGTCCTAGGAAGATGGAGCATGACTCTCTCAAAAAGGAAATCACACATGAGAAGCACAATGAATACTTACACCTTGATCATAGAAATCATTCCTCATTTACTTGGGATCTAGGTGTGCCAACATATAAGTGTGATGAGGATCTATCTTGGGGTGAATTTTCCTTTCATTCCAATGCTGTTTTTAAATCATCATGCATGGAGGATGACATTGATGGAGCTAATTCTACATGGTATGTTAATGATATTGCTCACAAATATGATTTATTGTTGCCTGATATTGATTTTGAGAAAAGACAAATCGAATATTTTATTTTGAAAAAAGATATAGTAGCTTTGTTGATATGGATCCTCAACCTAATGCTACACATTTTCATCAATTTGGTCAAGGGGATGTCTATGCGGTTTGGGATAGCCATGGTGTTGTTGGTGACATGTATGAAGAAGATTTTAAATTTGGAATGCATTGTAATTTGCAAAAACTTGACAATGTGCATGAGGGAAGTTATGGAAGAGAATTCTTGGTGTCTATTGAAAATAAAATGCAAATTTTATCTAGATTGGATGATAAACATGTTACCTATTTTTTTCACTACGAGCTCAAACAGGTAGAGCTGAATTGAATTCATCATTGAAAGGTACATAAATTTTCAAATTTTGCTGCTAAAGTATTCATTATTCATCATAAAAATCAGATTACATTTGATTTTCAGTTTTATTATGCAAGTATTTGTAACAAAAAATTGGACATTTGCATAATAAATGTTGTTTTATTCATTTTGTGTTAAAAATGAAATCCCGCACAAGCCACGAGACTAGCTGAATTTGATTTTCTTAATCAAATAATGAATACAAAGATCAGATCTAATGCTACACTACTGAAGATAATGTAAATGTGAAGGAGGGGAGCAATTCATCATTGCCTGTGTTGATGAATTGTTTTTGCTCAATGTCTTCAATTGTTGTGTCTCCAAGCTGCAACAGTTTCGACTCCATGCTCCATGAATCTGCAAGATTGTGAAAAAATGGTGTTAGAGCAATGATAAATTACATCCTACTTCATGCCTACACTACCAACAGGAATGTAATATATATTCAGTTAGGCATTCACTAGATGATTAAAATACAAAGGCTGACAATCAAGGAAAACGAAGTTCAATGGAAGCTTCAACTTTGATTATTTTTACTAACTTGTTTGTTTAAATGTGCAGGAACAGGTTCATTATGTTTGTGATCATTTTTATTAGATATTTGGGGTAAAATGGGCTCCCACAAGGGTTGAGACTGGCATATCTGGAAAACATCCTCTCATTCAACATTCATACATGAGAGTCATCAAGTAGGACTACTGTAATAAAGAAATTCATAAAGCAGTCTCTAATTCATTATCAGAAAGAAACAAAATGAGCATCATGATGGTTGAGAACAACCAAGATAACATTGTTAAGATCCATATTCAAAGTTCAACACAGTCACAGTATAGTCGTGCATAAGAGAGCTCTCAAACAAGAAAGGTGCAGTCATGATATCATATCTTGTGCCAATGAAATATCAAAAGTTGCAGTTACGTAATGATAGGACAGTCATGCTAAGTGACAAATATTTCATCAATGATGTGGGTAGTCAAGGCTACCCACAGTCATATAGCTACAACAGTGAGTGAAGATGTAAAGTAGATGAAGAAGTTTCAGTTTATACAAACCACTGGTGAAGTTTCCATGATACCTGAAGAATTAAGATTGAAATGAAGTTTGTAGTCATCATGATCTTAGCATCAAAATAATGATGATTAATAGTGATATATGGGTTTCTCAAACAAACAGATTACACCACATGCTAAGGTTATGTTAATGCTTTTGTATAAATTCGATTGTTGAATTCTTCTTATCCTTATTACAACAGAATTAAGGATATATTAAATACAACAAAGTTCCAATAACCTACAACAATGATCATTCTGAGTAGCAACAAATGATCATCTACAATTGAACAATCTATTATAAAGTACAGTGGCATAGATAACATTTTGACACTCTGAATCACAATCCATTGAAAGAAAAATGTATAGTTTAAGATAAGGACTCAGATATGTCACAACTGTAGCATAATCATGATTGTTGAAGGTGAATATATGCAAGAGGAGTGCCACATTCAAGCTTTTCCTCTGTGCCAATGGAAAAGCTTCATTTGCAAATGAAAATACCTAGAATCATTGACAACAATGGCAAGGAATATATGAAGTTTCATATTTTTAAAACCTAGATGAATCACGAAAGTCATGGCCAAGAAACTTCTAAATGAACTCAAATTAAAGGTTTTCAAAAATATTGAAACCCTCAACTTTTAAGAGGATCAATAACTTGCTACAAAAGAGAGATAAAGAAGGGATAACAACAAGTCCAATAGATAAAACGAAGACCCATATTCTATTCCATTTTGGTTTTTAAGTATTTTGCATAGAAATGAAAGCAATATTAAGATAGAGCAATAAAGTGAATAAGTATTTTTCTATGGAAATATCCAGAGTATGCATAAAATCCATCATGGCAGCCGTTCATTATAAAGATTCACCAGAATATCAAGCTCGAACCAGGCTCAATAATGGTGACATCATAATGAAGAGGCTTTTTTTTATAAACAAATGGAGGAAGGCCAGAAGATGCCAAGCAAGGGTTTCAAGAAGACAGATCCAAATTTCTTATACAAATGTAAAGAGACAAGCCGCGGCCATTTACAGACAAATATTTTTTACAAAAAGTTCTAAAAAAACTCGAGCCCAATACTCATCATGGCGGACATGAATTTGCAAAAAAAAAAAGAACAATAAAGCATGGATTGCAGGTTTTCATAAAGGAGTTCCATCTTCAGAAAATCAAAATACAAGATGCTCAAATGGTAAAAGGATCTTACCTCATCTTCTGTGGCTTGGCTATCTTGCAGTAGCAAACATAAGAAACATGAAATGCAGTTTACCACACAGTGATCCAGATTCCTCTAAAATTTTTGACAAAAACAATAGGTATTGAGCTCCAGTTCCAAATCTTTCTCCTCTCATGGCGGCACAAAAGTTTCCTCTCCAAAGAGTGCAAAATGAAGAATGATGATAATTTTTTAGGGTTTGATTGCTTTTTGTCTGCCCTAATTCGACCAAGGGTGAATTTTGACCAATAATTTTAATAAATCATTAGGTTTTTACATGCCACAAGATAAATGACTTTAAAATTAAAAAAACCTAATGATGCTGAGTGCCTGTGAGTCTTTGAAGCTGACTTCAAAGTTATTCTTTGAATTTAGAATATTTGCTTATGCATGGATTTGGGGAATAATAAATAACAATTAAATATTAAAGATAATTATATGATTACTTTAATATTTAACATGTAATAAAAGGCGGATTAATCAAATATTACATATTAAAATAATCATCAAATGGTTATCTTTAATATTTAATTAAAAGATTTCCTTCTCAAACAAATCCATGTAAAGAATACAAGTGAAAGCTAACTGGAGGACTTAATCATGCAAGTTTTAGAGTTTATTGGCACTTTGCTCTAGTTCTACATCAGTTTACGAAATACCTTGATCATGCACATGGAGAGTTGGAGTTTTCTAGAAATTGAAATCAGTTTGCTTCAGTTTTGGGCCATTTTTATGAGGATTTTCTCTTTTGCTCGTGAGAGAATATTGTGGAGATATTTTTTACTCCAGTTCATTTTCAGTGTTATTTTCATGCATTCTGGAGCCAGTTCGAGTTGTAGTTCAGTTGTATACATTGTGACATGGAGTTCTGAGCTGTTGAGGCTCAATTATGACATTTGTGGGCCCTATTTTCACACTATTTTTTCCTATGCTCGTGAGAGACATTTTCGAGGTGGTTTTCACTTTCAGTGAACTGCCTCTTTCACCTTCATGCACTTTGGTGTTGCCTCTCATTGTATATATTGGAAAAAGTTTATCTTTTTCCTCTAGTTCTTGTTTTCTACCTTTGTGTTATGCAAATAAGACTATCTTGTAACTCAACTTTTTAGATTTAATACAGTTTTACAAATTTACAGGTTATCATTTTTGTAGAGTTTTTTCCTTCATGATATTAATTGAAATAGAGTTCACCTTTCCAATTTCAGGTTTTTTGTATTGTTTAAATAATTTGATGCAATTTTGATGAGTTTCATTTTCGAAACCTTCAAATTTTTTTCTTGTTTACGCATGCATATATATAATTGCAATTCTTCACAGGTCATTAATTGTGCTCAAAAGTTGTTTTCTTTTTCCTTTAATTTGTGAAAACTCAGTTTTCCTTAGTAGGAAAAGAATAGATGCAGCCTTTTAATGAATTATTCATGTGTTCAAAGTGTTAAAATTAGATTGTGTTAATAGTTTGTCCTGAAGATTTAAGTTGTGGATCACTCATATTCTACAAGTTTACCATCATTTAGGTGCATCACCGAGGTTTTAATTTTAGTTCGTGCATTTAGTTCATTTCTTCTTACCCTTTTCTCAAAGAAAATCATTCAATTACCTACTTGATCATCATATAGGAACCAGCCTAGAATTTGGAGGTCTATCTTCGCCATAGGAATACCCACAGCTTGAAGATAGTTCCCATGTTTCAACAAATTGCTGAATTTAGTCATTCAAGCATTCGGGTGCAATTCGATTGATAACAAAACACATTCATGTAGAAAGAATCATTCAAAATGCATGAAGGGATCAAAATGAGCTTGGTGTTGCTTATGCTAATTTGCAAACAATGAAGGAAACCAATGGAGGAATTAATGTTGCTAAGGAGTTTCCTAATTTTATCATCTATATTGAAAGAAAGTATATATGGGTTATCTTGCACCCTAACCTTGTTGTGAAGGACCAATGTATACAGTTCATAGATCACTTTTTGGAGCTAAACCTCACAAATGAAGACAAGCTTATGAATGATTACCTTATGGAGATAATCACTTTTGGGTGTTTTATGCTACAAGTTCTTGGGGTAGCAAGTTTCTTGGTCTTGGATAACATGCATAACATTTTGGGGGTGTGGTAAGCAATACAATCTTCATTTTGACTTTCAGATGTTTTTAAATCAGCAAAGGAGATTTTTTAGATACGTGTTACTAGGATCATATAAGGAGTGGAAATTTCAGCATGTTATTGATGATGAACACATCAATGTTGCTTCATATATTGAGTTGGTATCAAGCTACTTGTTGGTATTGATTTTTAAAGAACGCATAAAGTTCATGTTTATGCCTCATAGCTTGACTTACCAATTAAAAGTGAATCAAGAGATGACAATACAAGAACTATGGAAGGGCGATGCAAAGGTAATAATCTCATATCATGTTCTAAAAACTCTATATATTTCATGTGCTTTTTATTTTGAGTATGGAGTTTCAAGAAAGAGAAAAATTTGGTTTTTAATGGAAAGAGTGGATTTCATTAAGTTTGATAAAATGAAGTTCAAAGTTTCAAAAGTGGGATTACAAAGGATGATGGAGGATGAATTTTTCAGAATAAATGCTTCTTGGTGTTTTGATTCCTTCCATAGAGGACATGGTATTTGTATCATGGTTTATTATTTTAATGATGTTTTGGATACCAACATTTTAAATGGAAATGTGAAGAATGTCAAGTTTGTGCCAAAGAATTTTTAGAGGTTTATTATCTTCCAATCAAAAATTTTGTTGTTTATCTCTTGGGAATTTAGAGCATCACATAATGAGTTTTTCTACTATATTATTACTCTTCTTCTACATTTTGGATCCTATAGTCCAATCCAAGAGGCTGAAAATGTCTACTCACAGGTTGAGGTAATGTTTGGGTCTTCGACTATGCATTTTCATGTTATATGTCCCAATAATGTTAAGGAGAATGAAAGATTTTTTTTTTGAAATATGTATTTGCTGTGATATTGATCGTAAAGGCTATTATAATCATCCCAATAATAGCAAGAATCAAACCCATAAAATGAGATTTTTTTTCAAAAGTCTAAAATTCAAGTTGCCAAATGACAATGCACTTCTAGCTAGAAATCCAAGGCAAGTTATAAATGCATTGCAGTGAGAGATTGTTTCAGAAGTGTCTTAAGGTGGAAGTTATCAAGAATGTTAATAAGTTCTCTAACATGGTTGAACATGTCATAAAATTATTTTCCACTTTCATGTTGAAAATTTTATATGAAGATCAGATTGTGTTTGTGGAAGGATTCAAAAAGTGCATAGTCTTTTGTAAGAAGGACCTTTGTGTTACAATATAAATATTCATAATTTTGTGGCGTTTGGAATGTTGTAATGTGATGAAATTTTCTGATCTTCATATGTTCCATTAATATTCCAAATCAGATACTAAATTTGTATCAAGCATCTTTCAAACAAAGGCAAGATTGGTAGCAGTTTGTGATATAATCTATAGGAAGTGTCTCCATGATTTCAAGGTAATGAAGGATTTTTTTTCCAAGATTGGTATCCACTATTATGGAGGATATATTTTTTGTTGTAACCATCCTCTAGGCTGTATAAAACAGATTTATTTCTTTGATAATGGTTGCAAGAGATTTTTGTATAGTTTTCTTGGTGATAGTGCACATACACAACTCTAGGAAGGAGTTGAAAGGAGGAGGTTATTTATTGCAAAAATTGGAAGGAGCAATATAAAAAATTAGGTAATATGGATTAAGAGGTTGCACAATAACATTAATATCCATGAAATTAAAAAGCATAGGTATATTCTTAAATAAATTATCAAGATGTTTGAGAGGAAAGTACAATGATTCACTGGTAAAGGATCACAATATGTTTTGTAGTATGCAATGTTTGGTTATTTTTTGTATCATGATTTTGGAGCACCATTGTTGAAATTACTTGAGGACAATAAATTTTTGGAATGGAGGACTTGTAATGTCCCTTTTCTTGAAATTTCTAAAAATAGAAAATTACTATTTTTAGTAAGTTAGGTTTCCAAAAATAACAAGTTAGGTCCTGCAACAGAATTGAAAAAGTTGTTTTTCTCAATGTGAATTAATTGAGATAATTTGGGAGGTTTATTATCAAATTTTTATGGAATATTTAACTGATCCAATTTGGGTCTGGCCTTTTGGAAAAAAGGAAAAATGGATTTTTAATGGCTTATGAAGTGGTGCAAGAAATGGAAATATTATATTATTTCCCTCAGGCGCACTTGATGTTTTCTTTTACACTTGGCATTGGAGGCTACATGCATTAAATTATAAATGGAATCTCTCCTTGGTTGTGATTTTTGGGTCCCTAACTTGGAAATTGAATATTTTTCAATAAAACATGAATTTGGGCTTCATTTTGGAGGATTCTTGTTGCAAATTTTGGTTGGGCATTTGCTCTACCTATGAAGGCTAATAAACCATTATGGGAATACTATCTAAGGCTAGAAAACCAAGGAGATTTGGACTCAAGGATAGTGGCTTTGAGGGTCTACAGGCATGACTTCACACAGGAGTTGCATCGGTTGTTGAAAGATGGATTTTATGTGGATTTTTGGTTGAGTTGTTTGGTAGGGTTTGTATTTTGGAGTGCTTAAATTTTGGAATAGTTTTAGATTGCTATTGTTGTCAGTATGGTAGTTTTTTTATTAGAGATTATTCATTTATTTATTCTTCCCAGACTCTATTTAGAGTGTTGATTTTGTAATAGAAGATACAGTGTTTTGGTTGCAATTTGTGGGTTTGTTTGCCCTTTCTCATTGTGCAAATTGTAGCAGGGTTTTGGGTTGTTGTTTGCTGCTATCATGAATAAAAAAATAATGTATTAAAATTTTAATATTGGTATCAAGTCATGATTTTTCCATTGGCACAATGATTTATGATGAATTTTAAGATTATAGCTAAAGTTTCATTGTACCCGATTTCACTATTTGGTGTAGTTTGGAAATCTAAGGGTTTGCTTGCATTTGGGTTATCAATTGGTGTTGTTATCAATAGAAAATATAATTTTTTTTAAAATAATTCATTAGTGCATTTTTATATCCATAACAACATCTTGAAGTTTAGAGTTGGATGTGTGATTTGGGTTTTTAGCAGTAGCTTCTTGTTTGCAATTCCTCTTGTGTTTTGCACAATAGTTGTTCATTGTTGTTGGATGATGTTATCAGCAAAAAAATGATATACTTTCATACTTATGTTAGTGAATAAAATTTTCTCATCAATTTTTCATCATTTAAACATAGTGTGGTATTGTTTGGTGCAATCTAAAAGTTACCCAATTTGATAATTTATTTAGTATTTGCAAAATAATTTAATCAAGATATTACAATATAGTTAGCATATAAATAGATGATTACAATGAGAGACAAGGCCTTCACTTATATATTTTCCATGAGGAAAATAAAGGGTAAAGATGTAATATCTAATGGATTACTAGGATTGAATGAGAGTGAGGGCATGAATTGAGGATTTAGCCTTGTGACAAGTGTCACAAGATGGAGGCATGAGAATGACATGTGCCATAGGTGTAAGAGCTAGTTGTTCTCATACATGTGTGAGCACACACATGGGAGTCTCATGAAAGAGACAAGTGAGAGAGGTAGGGTGTCTACCTTATGACATGTGTATGAGCTAGGGTGGCTTCACATATGTGAGAGATATCCTCACACATGTGTGATCAAATGGTGGGGTAGGTTACATGTTTGGACATTTGTCAAGTGATGGAACATTTAGATCTTGATCCATGTAGATGGATTCAATGGCTAAGATTATGTTGTACCCAAAATTAAAATTTTTGCTTCATTAAGGAATTTTGGTAAAAATAGTCAAAACATTGTAAAATTGTTGTCAAAAGTCAAAAAGGGTCAAAATTTCTAAAAATAGCAATTCTCTATTCTTAGAAATTTTTGAAAAATAAATGGACCATAGGGTTTTATGGGTTTATTGTCAAGAAGATGCTTGCAATTTATTTTTCAAAAAATAAAAATTAGGTTTTTAGACCCTTATTTTAGGAAAATCCCTAAAAAATAGAATCTTTGCAGAAATGGCTAAAATTAACTTTGATTGGTTGATTCTTTGTCATGATCACATTGGTCCAGTCAAAATCATCAAAAAGCCAATTTTTCTTTGGTGCATCTATTTCGCTTTTTCAGAAGAAAATTTAGGACCTCTGAGGTCATCAATGGAGGATAGCTAGATACCAGGTGTCAAAATTTAAGCCTCAAACATTGCACAGATCAATCCACAGTGAAAGATGCTCAAAAAATGGTGAACAGAGGACGGGGTTTTGAAAAGTTGAAAATTGCAAAAAAATAAACTAAGTCTGGAAAGGTTGGACAACTTATTTCAAGGGAGGCACTTGGTAGTCAATGTCTTAGCCAATTTTTCAGATTTTGTAGATCACGCATGCACAATTGTGAAAGTAGTCAACACATCAACACTGGTGACCAACACAGTTGAAAAACATGTGAATGACTGACCAGTGTTGGTGTTGCATGCAAATGACGAACACAGTTGGTAGATGACGAGCGTGGTTGGTGGATGACGAACACGATTGGTGAATGGTGAAGAAAAGGAAAATGAAAGTTGAAAATGTTGAAAAAATGGTCAAGTTTGGAAAAGAAAAGTGCCTTTGCAGGCCAAGGGCACACACAGATTTAGGTAGTCAAAAGTCAATTTTAGGGTTTTCCACCTCTAAGAGCTCCATCTCAAATTTAATCCATTAAGTTTTCCTTGGAGGAAATTAAATCTATTCTTTTTCACATCATTCGTGACAAAGACAAAGTGGCTAAAATTGCTGACAAGGCATTGGAGTGGAATGAGCTTACCGAAGAAAAGTTGCAAGAAGTGCACGAGACTCTAATTGAAGTAGAGAATCAAATTTTTGTTGTTCAGTATTCACAGGAAAAAGAAAATAAAAGAAGAGCAAAGGAGCTTCACGTAATTCTTGATGAGATCAATCTCATACAAGAAACATATGATTTGGAATGTTGCCCTAAGAGACCAAAGCATTCAAATTCTCAAGTTTTTCAGGCTTTTGACAATCTCTTGTATGAAGAAGGTGCCAGTAAGGTTTATGTAAATCCTCTTTTTGAAAATGATGAAGGAATTTCTTCAGAGATTACTGAAGGAGGAAATTTGAGTTTTTTTTCCAGCATTGGAGAGTTGATACATGAGTTACATGAAGTTGAATCTACTGCTACTCCTAGTGCAACCATTCAACAAGAAATGGTAACTCATGGATCACAAAGAAATGAAGGCATTCTTATTGTTCATCAAAAAAGAGATGATTGGAATGTTGATGAAGGTTTTATTCATTATTTGATGAGGATGCTTGTGAGGCTCTTGTCAGATTTTAGTACATCTTCATCTTTTCTTAGAGTGATTGATTTCATAATTGTATTTGATGAAGGATTCATGGAATCTTTCTGACAAATCATGTCACAAGATTCTGAATTCAATCTCTTCAACAAACATAGATTGGTCGATTACTTCTTGGAGTTTCAGGAAGCATCAATTTAGATGGAGCGAGAAAATCAGAGGATTCATGTGAGAGCAGTTCTTCGTCTGAGAAGTGGTTCTTTATTGTTGTTGGTTTGGGATCTTGACATTATTTGGAAAGAAGGTAATTCTAAAGTGGATAAACCAACACATTATTTTCAGAATGTATTTGTGAATATTTTCTCTTGTGTTGGGAAATGTCTCCAATTGAAAATTAGTATGTGGGATTCCAAGTATATTCATATGAATATTTTTATGCATAAAAATAAGATTGGTTGGAGAGATAAGTGTCTAAATTTCAGTTCTATGGTTGCTGCTATCTTCTTTCCCTATCATGGGTTCATTACTTTTGATCATAAATTGGTGTTCTAGGAAGGAAATATGATTAGAAGTTGGTTTGTGGTGGCATGGGGACCCTTGTTGAAGGTGCCACCAACTTTTTTCATGAGCAGTCATGTCAGTTTTGATGAAATATTATTAGGTTGTAGTTGCTGCTTGTTTTCATGGATGCTGATTTTCCAAAAATCAGATTCTAAGATGTTTATTTCAGACCTGTTAGAAAGTTGGTTTATTCATTTTTAGGTCTCTCCATTTCCTATATGGGCTGGATTTCTACCTCAAATGAGTAAGGGAATGATACAGGGTGAAGCCACAATAGTGGTTTACAATTGAAGTGGGGAAGGAAAACTCACAAAAAATGAATGCATGGAAAAAAACTTGATTTTAGGGGTTCTTACAAACCTATTGGTTCGACCGAACCAATTAGGGGTTTGGTAAAACCTAGGTTCGGTTGAACCCTGTTAATACTTTCCCACCAAAAAATCCATCAAAACCCCTTATAGAAGGGGGTTCGAATGAACCCTGGTTCGAACAAACCCCTAGGGGTTCACTCGAACCCCCTTTATTCCTCATCCCCCCCTGAGACAGAAAAAACTTGAATTTTGGCACTTCAGAGCTCAGTTTGAGGATGAAAATGGAGGAATATTCACAAACCCAAATGAAATCAGGTAGTCCTCAGAATGAGCTATCCAACGAATATAATTTTAATATGTTTTGGTTTTATTATGTATTTTTTTTAGTTTTATTAAACATAGGTTTTTCATTGTAAATGAAGGTCTTTGTTCTGCACATGTGGAAAAATAGCAGATTATCAAAACAAAAATTTGAAAAGTATGAGTGCACTAGATATTAAATTCCTTGATCCAATAGAAAAAAAAAATTGAATTTTGATATATACAAAAAAAGTTATGCATTATACGGTCGCGCTATGTTTGAATTGTAATTGGTTTGACTTTGAAACTTGATTAAAGAAAAAATATTCAATAAAAAACTATTTAACCAAGTGGAAGCACTAGATATCAGAGTTACAAATCTAAATTCGAAAGAATTATAATTTTATCCTTCATGGAAAAAAAGTTATGAGTTATACGGTGTGTGTCACTTTTTAAAAATGTTGTTTTTTGAAAAAAACCAGTTTTCGTGGGAGATGGAAAAAGAAGTGGAATTTGATTCCAAAATTTTTGAAAAAAATATGTTTAGAATCTACAGAAAAAATGTGATGAGACTCTAGTTTGTATCATCTTCAAATTCTTCATGGTTTAGCCGTTGTAGGTGCCCGAATGTGAAGATTTAGTTTAAAAAAATAATTTCAGTGTCCAGTTTGGCCAAAAATTGTAAACCACTATTGTAGTATGGTAGAAATTCAGGTATGGGTTGTTATTTCATGAGAAACAATGGAATTCATGATAACATCTCATACATTACTATTTGGAGTAGCGAGTTATTAGCTGATCTAATTTACCAAATTGAGGCTCTTGAAGTGAAATATGTGAAGATTTCTTGGAGTTTTTTCAGTCATTGTATATCCTTTTGGATTGAGATGGAGTGTGGAGCATGGTTCTTTGTTTGGCATTAGTCTAGTGACTTGTTTAAGAACAATTTTGTTGCTGATTAGAATTATGTCAACAAGGCTTGGAGGTCCTACAGCCTGATATGGGACCCGGGCACGGACATGTTTAATGCATTGTCTTTTGAGGATCATGACATGTTGCTCAATTTTGAGTATTCAAATGTTTTAATCAGAGTAGCACAACAAGTTAGAGGAACAATGTTCCTAAGGATGATTTGGAATCCTGGTATCACTTGGGTTCGGTATTCAACAACTGAAGAAGATGAAGCTAATGTTGGCCTTTTGGAGTTTTCTTCTATAGTGTTTCTGATTAGTTTTTATCAAGAGGCTTCTTGATTTGGTATCCAGCAGTGCAATGCTTACTTTAGTTGGTGCTATCTTTCAACTAGGTTGATTTGGGACCTAGGGATCATATTCAAGTTTCATTTTGGTTCAGCATGGTGATTTTGGGAAGGCATCAAAATTGCTTGAGGACAAAAAAAATTCGGAAGGGCAGACTGTAATGTCCCCATTTTAGCTATACGCCCTTCGGTGATTGATAGCCTATTTCCGGAAGCTCATAAGCTTGTCAAAAGTAAAATTAGGGTTTCTTATCTTGTTGGGGTTCTGAAGCATTTTTTATGGTTTGCATGTTTGAGTTTCTGACCCATGTCTAGTGAAGTTTTTTGGGTTTTTGGAGAGCTTCGGAATGGTGTGACATGCATCTCCATCGGACAACCTTTTCTAGAACTTTCTATTTTTAGCCAACACATTAAGTTCCAAGATTTGGATTGCAGATTCTTTCTGGGTTTTCAGAGAGCTTCGCAGTGGTATGACATGCAAAAGCATTGGGAAAATTTTCATAATTTACTATTTTTAGTAAGTTCTATTTCTGCCAGTGCCATCTTGGGTAGTAGCATCAACAGTCAGCTTAGTTTCCATTTCGGGGAGCGCAGTTTGGAGCATAATTGGCTTTCAGCATTTTGAGGCTCATTTTGGGTAAAATGATTTATTCAAAGTCATTAATGTTTTAATTTCTTATTGGCCCCCTTGGCCTAGTATTAATGACTTTAAGTTGTTTTAAAAGGTGGTCTCTGAGGGTGGATGCCTCATGTGAGATAATTCAATATTTCATAATGTTTATTAAATGTGTATGAGCCTTGGACACCTAGAAGAGGGAGAATTAATTATATTTTTAAAAGAAAAAAATTTCAACATATTTGGGTATCCCTTTTAGAGGGAAAAAATGGAAGTTGAAAAGCCAACAGTCACGTCAAAAGTTATAAAAGCAAGCCTTGCTCCAGCTTTTGATCATTTTTGGAAAATTATGACAAAATTTTGTTGGATTGAATTCAGAACCCAGCTGAGGGGAAGCTTAGAAATTTGACTCCATTCGTCGGGCTTGAAACTATGGTTCCCTAGATGGTGGATTGAGAGCGTGCTTCATCCAGAAGTGCACATTGAGCTTCATAGTTGGAGAATTTGATATTTTTTTTTAGATTTTGGTGTTGCTGGTTTACACTAGGCTGAAAGGAATTTTTGTATACAACTTTAAGGGTGATTTTTATTTGTTAATGGGTATTGACTCCTTCAATTAGTATGCTAGAGGCGCCCCTTTGGGTGCAATTTCATAATTTAATATGAAGTGGATGATTTTATAAGAGAGGTCGACCCTCTCCTAGGGATATACCATTCATCTTTGCCTTGGGAAATGTGTTAGTTGGATTTTCCGAGTTTGAAGGTTGAAAATTGCTTGTTTCAAGGTCATCTAGCTCTAAAGGTTATGCACTTTTAGTTTGGTTCAAGTTTTGAAGTGTGGTAAGAGTTTTATCAATTTTGGTGTGATGAAGTTTGTTGGTTTAGACTTCCAGTTTTGCAGATTTTATATCAGATTTATTTCAGTCTTTGGTTTTAGTTCATTACTTCAATAATTGAGAGATTCTTGAGGGGAAATTCATATATTTATTTGTGCATTGATTCTATTGTAATCACTTGTAATTTGCAGTAGTTCTTTACATTGTAAGACTAAAAACAATAGTACCATTTCAATAATTCTTACTGCTTTACTTGTGTTTAATTTTCACATTGTAACCCCTGGATGGTTTACCCCCATTGTGGAAAAAGGACTTGTTAATCTCTCATTTATACCCACTGAGAAGTGGTGAATCCCCACTCATGAGTGGATGCCCACCACAACAGATGAATTAGTTTGTTTTGTAATCTCTTTCCCCCCACTAATTTAGTGGAAGTGCGAAATTCTTTCATGGTTGGTTCATCGCCTAGCTCCATTCAATTGTAATTCCATTTCAGTTATTGCTTAGTTTTCTCCGCCATATGACAACACCTCTCCTTCATTGGGATTGAGTGTGCATTCTTGGCGTTGAGATATTTTAAATTTTGATTTTCAATTTGGAGCTAACGCTAATTCATTTGGTGTAATGTTGATTGTGTCGTGAAAAGTCCAAGAAAAAATTAAGGGGCATATTTCCACTTTGGCCAAAGTAGTGTGACTACCTTTGGCTCCACTGTCAGTTCATCGTGATCTAGTATTACATGCTAGTTCCAGATTGTGGGATTACAAGTTCTACTTATGTAGAACACAACACTATGCTCAGTTGGTTGTCATTATTAGTTACTCTACCAATCTCTTCATTGAAGGGAAGGGCTATCTATTGAATGATAGATGTGCGGGTGGACTGCATTAAGAGGTTGAGGTTGGTAGAAAAGTGCTTGAGTGATGCTTCTCCTCTACAATAGGTGACAAAAGAACCAAGATTTGAAAGGATCCTATACCATCTTATAGCTATTTGTTCCAAAGCTCATTGAGCTATGTATGTAAATGCATGCATTATTCTATTGTTGTAACTTATGAAATTATTGGAATGAAATGGAATCCTTATTGTATTATGTTATGCACCTTTGTTTGTAAATTCTTGATAAAGAAAATAATTTTTTTTATTGCAATGGCTTGTTACATTGTTTATTTACTTGAAAGGTGAAAAATTAGAAATTTTTACTTCATTGGAGGGTTAGTATGTTACATTCTTCTACACTCAATCCATCACCAGAGATTCTGGTGAGCTATTTCATAGATGTTCTTCCATCAGAGATAGCCTTCTTCCTCAAGATAACAAAAGAAATAGAAATGACGGATGCGTAAAACACACCATTGAGTTGGAGGATAATATGATCACATCCAGTAAGATGATGAAAGAATCAATCAAACCTCTAGTTCAGAGTTCTACACATCCACTGCTACAGAAGGTAGCCAATGAAATTCTTGCACTGCCACCACCATAATGCCAACCTTACAAACCATACCAGCTAAAAGGAAATAATTTTCAGCCTTTCAATAATTACAGGTCACAATTGTCGATACCTCCACCAAGACAAATACTTGAAGCTGCACAAAATAGATATAACCCTCCTTGGTAAATAATTGGCAATATTTTAATGTCTGTTCCAAACAATATACTACATCCCTACCGAGCAATAGATATAACCCAGAATTGCAATGATTATAAAATAAAGATGCAGTATTGCAATGAGTAGAAAATAAATATCTAGGATTGTTTCCTCCCACCCATCCCTATGGGACACGAGACGTTGAATCCACCGAGAAGTGTGCATTATGGATGAAATGGAGATTCTTCCTTTCAGTGCCCCGCTGATGACGAAGGAGATTGATCGACTCATTAATTATGGGTGGAGAAACTATAGTTTCCCACCCACCCGCCCCTACTATTCTAAGGGCATGAGGCCCTTTCTTTCATCCATTCCAGATGCGCGGGTGAGGCTTAGGCACGTTGAATAGAGTATGGTAGGGTGACCCGTTCATTACAGCTGGAACAACAGTGATGGAGGATAGGACACAAGCAGGTTCGGCTCCGGGCTTTCTCAGTTATTCCATCTTCTTGGTACCCACCACTTATCAATGTAGAGATTCCAGACCGCCTGATTGAAGGGAACTACCTCTTTTTGTATAGGAGCCTTAGCTACAGCAACATTGGTCGAAGGAACATTCACTTATTCATTAGTGGCCTTATCCCATCCCAGTCATTCCGCCCATCTATCTCCTCCCACCCCAAACAAATTCCATCCAATGCAAGCCCATCCCACCCGCCCTCACCCCCCTCTCTACTGATGCCCACCGTCGCGAATGATGAGTACTTCCTGCTACTAGCCGGATGAATAAAATGAATACTCTTTTGCGGTTGCCCTACTATTCTAATGGTCCTTGAAGCAAGTGATTAAAGAAACAAAAGGGTTGTGAGCTTGGCCCGTAGGGCAGAACGCTAGAGAGAGGAATGCGAACCAAGAATGTTGCGCTCCCTCGACTACTGTAGATGGAGGAATGCTCAAAATATGAGAATGTTGTTACAAGACTCCTTGCCCTATCTAGAGTAGGGGGTTTGACAATAGGCACTCGCCAATGATTGATAGGGGTTCATCCGTAGGGCGCCCGGAGCTTCACTCTCAAGCCCTCTCTCCAACGATGCTATGCTCCCGAAGCCTACGTACCTAAGAAACTTGAAAAATGAGGTGCAACTAGTCAGAATGAATTTCTTATCCCCGAGAATAGTAGGTTGAGCGCAATCAATGCTATCTCCCAGGTTGATTTCTCGCCCTCGACCAGCAATAGTTCCCCACCCAACTATAGGGGTGGGTGAGAGGCTAGCCGATTGGGAAGTAGGGTGGGCCCCCCGGGGGGGTGGGAGGATATAGAGTATGCCAGGCCCTACAATAATCTACCGACTACCATAGAATAGTAGGAGCCCTATGCACCACCCGACAAGGGGAATCTTAGTTCGATGCATCCATATCACGTATAGAAGAAATCCCAGTCAAGCCCCACCTTTATCGAGTAGGGCTATATATAGTAGAGAGTAGGGCCTCTACTATTGGTTGCGAGTGCATAAATGATTTCATAGAAACATTTGTAACTAGCCCTACTATTCTATGGGGTCAGCTTATTCCAAATTATATACGAGTATGGTCGATCCTGACCCCACCGACCCATTCACCTTAGGGCATGGTCGGCCCTACTATTCTATGGAGCGGGCGGGTGGGAGGCCCCTACAATTATATGTGGGTTTCGGGGGGGGTGGGAGGCCCTTTTTGGGATGGGTGGGAGGAAACAATCCTAGATATTTATTTTCTACTCATTGCAATACTGCATCCTTATTTTATAATCATTGCAATTCCGGGTTATATCTATTGCCAGGTAGGGATGTAGTATATTGTTTGGAACGGACATTAAAATATTGCCAATTATTTACTAGGGAGGGTTATATCTATTGTTGGGCATAGAGATGTGGCAATAACATGCCCACTTTGCAAAATTTGCAAGAACAAGAACAATGGATAATAAGTTGCATGTATAACATGGGTAGCAGGATTCATCTCAAGTGACTGAACGGAGAGAAAGGGATCCCTCCTCGGTACGGATAGTCTGTACAACGGATTAGCAATCCACCGCCCATAGAATTGTAGGGGCCCCTCTTCTCCATAGTCTTTCAATTGGAATGTCAGATCATGAATATGTAGTACAAATTTTGGGACGTGTAAGATATGGGGATGAGATATTTTGAAAGGTCATATTACAATTCTTGAACGTGGAAACTAAGGATGGAATGAAGGATGAAGGAAGCAACCAATACTCATCTTACCTACCCAACCTTACCTACCTTAACACCACCTACACTTACACCTACACTTGCACCTACACTTACACCTACACTTGCAATAGGGCCCCAGCCTCCCACCCTGTAGCCCCAGGGGGGTTAAGTCTCCATTGAGCCCTTCTATTCATTTATTGAGCCATAGAATTTTAGGGTGCCCATAGAATTTTAGGGCCTCTACTATTCTAAGGGCGTATGTGATATGATGCCAACCAAAAGCCCTCTCCGAGAAGAGCCGAAGGAAGATAGGAAATAAGGGGAATTAATCATGAACCGAGCCCACCACCTTCTCGGGGAAGAAGGCCTTCATGGCTGCTGTCTCTAGGGGCTGCCATCAGCAGGGAGTTCTAACTCCATTGGTTGGTGTAGATTCGGATGTATACATATTTGTAACACCCATGTATATCTGGATGTAGATGGGGATAGCCACCAAAGACATCATGGGATAGAGAAAGGGATGGGTCCGCTGTGAGCTCAACGCATCTATCTCATCCCTCCATAGATAGATAAAGGCCCCATCTCCCAGTGCTGTGGTATAATTGTGCCTGCCGCATAATCCCTAGGGCCTTTCTCAGGTGTTGATCGAAAGCGTGCTAGTTCCCACCCATCCCATTATGAATCGGATTCCTTACCTGCCCCTATGTATCTTGCTTGGGAAGCACATCTTTCCATCGTGTATCAAGATGCCATGAGTTATCCATAATTATGTATATGAGAATCAGACCCGCTCTATCTCCAACTATAGCCTCCCATCCAAGGCCTATCCCGGCTATCCTCCCACGAATATAATCTACCGGGCCCCTTAGAATATACGAGGGGTCGGTCCTGCATGCACGAAGGGCTTGACTACTAGCCGCCCTACTATTTGCCAGGGGGCAGGGCCCGGGCCCCTAAAAGTTTTCTATGGTAGGCTTATCCTAGCAGGCATGCCTTTAGCGCCGACCATATTGGCCTTACGGTGGGGTTTGTGGTGGGGATTATAGTTCCCATGCAGGGGCGACTGGTACTTCATAGTGAAAAAGGGAAAGAGCTTTCATGTGGCTCAATACATATATAGAGTAGTGGACCCAGCGGCCAGCACCTGGCCCTATTCGGGATGTCTCCAAATGCTAAGGAACTTGTTTGGACCAGGTTTCTTGGAAATTCTCTTTATTCAGTCACTCAACCAGTTCGATTGATTGGATTGAGATAGCCCAGGAGGTCGAAACTCACCTTAAAGAGCACGAGAGCCCGAGAGAGAATAAAACCAACTGGGTCAGGAGAGGTAGGCAGGAATAGAGGACTTAACTACCCCCAACATCGTCGACCTGCCCACCCC
Organism: Sequoia sempervirens; assembly: GCA_007258455.2. NCBI lineage: Eukaryota > Viridiplantae > Streptophyta > Pinopsida > Cupressales > Cupressaceae > Sequoia > Sequoia sempervirens. The sequence goes on from VDFB02256132.1 coordinate 189,569,529, forward strand.
AATCGATTATTGTCTACGTATTAACAACTAAGCCTAACCGAACTGTTCTCATCCATGTCTCTACCAATCATTGTTCTTGTCATCTCCCTTCCACCTCTCATGTCCACTTGTACCTATCTGATTGGGAATTCTAAGCACTGAAATGGCTAGTAAACCCTAGGTCCACCCTAGTGAAATCATCTCAATGAATGGAAAAAAGGCTATAGGGAACATCTGGAATCTTCTGTCTCAAATCGTATCGAATCATTATTATTATTTCTCCCCCTACGGCCTATGATTCGAGTGAGGGAACATGTATAGTTAGTTCGTCGATCCATTTATCTGGGTGGGAGGGACCCGCTAACACTTCCTCATTCCGGATCCCTGGGCCCTTGTTGGTTGCGAGAAAGGACTCCACCCAATAGATAGCTAGCTCCACCTACTTTTGATGTCCACTCATATGAATAAATAGCTCCGATTCCCCACACCTTCAGGTGGGTTGAGGAATTCCACTTGATTGGCAGACTGCGACTCCCTTATGGCGGATGAACCAGGGGGGAATGACCTAGAAATGCCTAACTTGATCCGACCTACTATCGATCAATCACTCTTGATGGAGAAAATGAGGGTTCGGTCGAAAGTTAATCACTTGGCTTGGAAAAGCCATATAGATCGGGCTTTCTCGGGGTTGCTTGGTTGAAGGCTTTATCAGTCGCCATAGAATTTTAGGGCTAGATAGGGGTGGCCTGTTGAGGGTGATAGCCAATGAAGCGGAACTCGGTCACCCGCCCTACTATTCTAAGCATGATCCTGATTCAGATCAACGGTCCTTCGAATAGTAGGGCAAGTGGGGGGGTTGCCAGGGTTGGGTGGGACTAGAAGGTTCCCAGGCTGAGGAACGAGATCATTAGATAGAGGAGACGAAGTTGGGTTAGCCATAGAATTTTAGGGCAAGGCAGATTTGGAGGGATGAAACCCGCTCGACCCGATTCCGTTACTAAGCCGAGGGAAGGAGGACTGGCAATAAGGGCCCCCACCCTATATCTCCCCCCCACCCAGAAAGTAAGCGCCCCCATGAACCCCAGGCTATAATTCTCTTGGGGGCGGGTGGGAGCCCATAGAATTGTAGGGGGGAAAGGGCCTAATTTGAGGCTAAGATTGACCTTAGAATAGTAGGGGCCCCATTAATTAGGTTGATGCACATACTAGTTTTACATGTCTTGAGAACTTAATAATGAACCAAATCATGGGACCGATGCTACACCCAGCTTAGGTTTTGTCCTATCAATAAGTTTGAATGTTGTCTTATCATACACTAACAACTTTGATGGTGAATATGTTGTGGGATACTTTGAGCCCATTATTGAAGAAAATGAAGACCCTTGCCACAACTCTCTTGTAGTCAATCACGAAAGACATTCAATGCCTGTGTTTACATGTGCTCTACACTTGAAAGCACAAAAGGAAGAAGAAAAGATGCATAGAGCTAAAGAACAAATTAAGGAATGGTTGCAACTTCCACTTTTAAAAATTCACAAGAAAATGCTAAAGCAGTTGCTCAAGACTTGTAATTAGAAAATTTTGAAATTGTAAACTCCATGATGAAGCCCAAGGTTAAGATTTCATAATTCGAGTATCTTCAGGACCATTTGGAATAGCTGGATCAAATTCTCAAGGTTGTAAAGAGGTAGGTTTTCATTTAGCCTACATTACTCAAATCATCTGTGCTAGTGGAAGAAAAGCCTAAACCCTTCTACATATCTTTGTACATAGGAGGATTCAAATTGAGCAATTTCATCATAGATTCAGGAGCCTTAGACAATGTCATGCCTCTACAAGTGATGAATGCATTAGGACTCTCATTCACTAAGATGTAAGACAAGTATTTTTCACTTGAATCTAAGTTGGTGTTGTTGGTCAGACAATTGAAGGATGCTCAAATAAATTTGAAAGCTTGTTTGGAGAAAAAATTTTGCGATGAATATCCTAGTGGCTGACATTCTAACTAGCTATAGGATGTTGTTGAGTCAGAGCTTCTACAAAGATCTTGGTGGTGTGATGCAGTTAGATTGGTCTTCTGTAACCATTCTTGTGAAGGAGGGAAAAATCAAGATAGAACCTTAGCCCAAATCTTGATTCATAGTGGTGAAATCCCTAGAACCCATAGCCCAAATTCTATATCAAGAAATAGGTCATGGTAAATATGTGACTCTATTAGAGATAGAAACTAAAAATCAAAACATTGCTTGTTTTGAAAAGAGACTGACAAAGGATACAAAGTTTTGGACAATGCAGTTTGATGGGGGTTGTTCAATAGCAGTTTTAGGAGTAGGGGAAATGATCATCTCCCCTAAAGAATAGTCATACCTAGTTGTATCTTGCCTACAATTGGAATTCACTAAAGCTAAGAAAGAGGTGCTTTTGTTAGGCCTCAAAAATACCAAAGACATGGGAATCAAGATCCTATGTGTTAAATTTGATGTAGAGTTGATCAATGAGCCAATCAAAGGATATTTCTAGGTCAGAAAGGATCACCTATGACATTATAGAAATCAAGTTTGGAACTCGATTGAATGGTTTGAAGCATTCAAAATCCCAAGGATGGATGATGGTAAAACCAATGCCTTAGTGGTATCAACTTTCCCATTTACGTCATATTCTGACTTTTTTCAGAGTACCTTTGCTTGAGTATATGAAAATCTGAGAATCTTTATCCTAGAGGGATTGTCTCCTACAATACCCATCAGAAGAGAAGTGAAGCATTTCAAGCAGAAGTGGCATCGATGGAAGGCTCTTCCCACTACCATACAGTAGGAAATATCTAAAACACTTCATCCTTTTGGGGTGGAGTAACCTTTTGTAAATAATTTCCTTTTTTTTTTGTAATGTGTTTCCCCTTTCTAAAATGTGAACGTTATGTCGTAATGTATCCACGTTTTGTAAATTTTTTGTCATGTTTGAGGTGACTAGGTAGTCTTGTTTTAGGTGATTTTAGGAAAGTTCCATCCAATAGGTGATTAGGAAATGATCCTAACTTTGATGCCCAATTGATAACACACTGGTCTACGCTTAAATATCCAAAGATTCTTGGTTCTCCTATGTTGTAAGTATTCGACATGGTCCCCAGACAAAGCCAAATGTTGTACCCAAAATTAAAATTTTTGCTTCATTAAGGCATTTTGGTAAAAATATTCAAAACCTTGTAAAATTGTTGTCAAAAGTAAAAAATGGTCAAAATTTCTAAAAATAGCAATTCTCTATTCTTAAAAATTTCTAAAAAATAAATGAACTATAGGGTTTTTTTGGGTTTATTGTCAAGAAGATGCTCACAAAATTTTTCAAAAAATAAAAATTAGGGTTTCAAGCCCCTATTTTTAGGAAAAACCCTAAAAATAATATCTTTATAAAAATGGCTAAAATTGACTTTGATTGGTTGATTCTTCATCATGATCACACTTGTTTGGTCAGAATAATCAAAAAGCCAATTTTTATATAGTGGGTCTATTTTTCTTTTTCAAAAGAAAAGTTAGGACCTTTGAGGTCATCAATGGAGGATGGCCAAATACCAAGTGTCAGAATCTAGGCCTTAAATGTTGCATAGATCAATCCATGACGGAAGATGCTCAAAAAATGGTGAATGGAGGAGTGGGTTTCAAAAAGTTGAAAATTGTAAAAAATAAACTAAGTCTAGAAGGTTGGACACCTTATTTCAAAGGAGGCGCCTAGTAGTTAATGCCTTAGCCAATTTTTTAGTTTTCGTAGATCATGCATGTGCAATGGTGAATGTAGCCAACACAACAACAGTGGCGATTGACGCAGTTGACAAACACACAAACGAATGGTGTTGGTGTTGCATGTAGATGGAAAGCACAATCCATGGACAATGAGCACAGTCGGTGAACAATGAACACAACTGACAAACTGTGAACAAAAGGAAAATGAAAGTTGAAAATCTTGAAAAGTGGTTAAGTTTGGAAAAGAAAAGTGCCTCTGCAGGCTAGGGGCGCCCAAAGATTTAGGCAATCAAAAGTCATTTTTAGGGTTTTTCACCTCTAAGAGCTCCATCTCAGATTTAATCTTGCTCCCAAAAATTCCATCAGCTAGTTCAAAAGACTTGTCAAACGTTGGCAATTGAAGGTCGAACAGACACCAAAGAGATGAAGGAGAATTTGAAAATCATCAAGTTTCTAAAGCAAAAGTGGCCCTACTAGCCAGGGGCGGCCAAGATTTCAAGGTCCCAAAATCACTTCTTAGAGTTTGCAAACTTGGGGGTTCACCTCAGATTTGATCTAGCTTTGCAACAAATCCATTAAAAAATTCTCAAGATCTATCAAATGGCCAAAATCTTGGATCGAACAGGAATGTTGCAATAAAGTGAAAATTGAAAATCATGAAAATGACACACATGGGCACCCCATCTAACTAGGGGTGCCTAGGGTTTTGAGCCCTTAGAAAAAACTCTTAGGGTTTTGAAAATGGGTCATCCTCTTTAGAATTTTGTAGGCTTTCCAATGAGTACAACATCTAGTTCACGAGATCTATAAAATGCTTGAAAACAAAGATTAGATGGGAAATGTTGAAAGTCAAAGAAAATCAAGAAACTCAAAAATAGTTGAGTCTATAGCAGAAAAATGCCCCTACTAGCCAGGGGCACCCAAATTTTTGAGCCATCAAATGCAGTTTTTAGCTTTCACAACTTCCAAGAGGTTTTCCTCATATTTGATTAGGCTTCACAATTAGTCCATCAGCAAGTTCACTGGATCTATTGAACATCTAAAAATGAAGATCAAACAAGGGTGTCTCGTCAAGAGTACAAACTAAAATTTTCTATCTCTGGAAAACAAAAGTTCCCCTACAAGCCAGGGGTGCCCAAACTTTTGATTTCTCTAAATTAGTTGTTAGGGTTTGCATAAGTGATCATTCTTTCCAAAATTCTTTAGGCATTCCATTGAATATCTCAGCCTAACCACAGGATTTATTAATCACCAACAATTTTAGATAGAATTGGAAGCGAAGCATAAGAGGAAAATTGAAAGAGTTAAAAATCAATAAAAAATGGTTAAGTCTAGAGCACAAAAGCACCCCTACTAGCCAGGGGCGCCCAGACTTTCAAGCCATCAAAACCACTTTTTAGGGTTTGCAACTTCCAAGATGATCTTCTCATATTTTATCATGCTCCATAATAATTCTTTAGCCAATCCATACAACCTATCAGACATCTAGAATTGAAGATCAAATAGAGGCATTTCATCAAGGAAAAGTTGAAAATTTTGAAAAATGTTCTAACACTGCAAAGTTGGACGCCTTATCTCAAGGAGGTGTCCAAGTCAACTTGAGTTAGAAATTTTTGAAAGACATCTTCATGCTTTGACTACCCTATTTTCTAGGGATTCTTTGAGTTGATAGATATTTTCACGTGATGACTCCTAAATTTAGGGTTTTCGCAAGTTAACTACTTCTTTCACCCCCAAACTTTACTTTAGAAGCATTTGGGCATCTATTCTTCATTATTTTGTAGGTTAGCTTCAATGAGAAAACACAAAATTTTCTTCTTAACAACATTTGGAGGATCAAACAAAGGGCATTTTTAGAGTTCTTTGTAGTTTTGAGTTTAGGTTGTACAAAAGAGCACTTGTCCATGATCCATTTTTCCAAGGCATCATTTTTCAGAGACAAAATGTCATGTTTTCAGCTTTCATCGATTTGGGTCAACTTCTTTTTCATTCTTCTTCAAAGATTGAAATTTTGTTCTACTACTTCTTTAGCATCCACTTTTCTAGGGTTTCCTGCATGTTCAAGAAAAATCAATTTTTTGAGAAATCTGACAATTTGGGTTTATTCAGCACAAAATTGGCCACAAAACCTAGACCTCAGATTTATTTCAAAAAAATTTCCTCTGCTACCTCCGTTGCTTCTACTTTTAGAAAATTCTACCTATTTTAGGAAAAACTTAGTTTTTCAAAAAATAGACTATCTAGCTCTCTTTAGCACGAGCACCTACAAAACCCATATCTCTGATTTTTCCTTAAAAAATTTGCTTCACAACTTTTATTTTTGAGGGGTTCTCACATGGTGAAAAATCAATTTTTTGGAAAACATACAATCTGGGTCCATTCAAAATGACATTCTCTACAAAACCCATATCTCAGATTTTTCTCCAAAAATTTTCCCTTTTCCTGAAGAAGATTCAGTGAAGTTAATTTGAGCTTTTGTGTAGAACTTGTCCAAACATATCCATGTTCATAGTCAAACTTCATGATTTCATCATGCAATACTCTTCCATTGAGATAAATCAAGAAAAGCGTCAAAAGCATAAAGCTGCAGAAGAAACAAAGGTCATCACTCTAGTTACCGAGCCACCAAAATTACCAATTAGTGAGCTGCTAGTTGAAGCATGCAAATATTTCTTGGAATAGAACTCAAGTGATGATAGCAGTTAACTCGATGTCTTTTCCAAGTTTAACTCAATGTACTCTTTTCATGCATGTCTATCTTTGCAAACATCTATTGTATAGTTGGAGTTTCTTTAGTTTTAGATCAATTAATTGATGTTGTCATTCCAGTTAACTGTTAGTTATCTTTGTTTAGACATAGGAATAAACCTTGCATGTTAGCAAGACTGGTTGTTAACACAAGGAGATTTTAGGGTTCCCTACTCCTGTGTTTGTGTATAAATAAGAGAAGCCTTGCTCATTATTTTCTTAGTCATTGTTGCTATACCAAAATTGTTGAGCCTTAGTTTCCTGCGAGTTTGCTATTCAATATTTGTTCACTTTCTTTTATGTATTTTGGTTTGATCGTAAATTGTATGCTTGTCTTCTTGCTACAATCTATTGTCCCAAATGTGTAATTGTTGTTGGAAAGCTTTGAGGAAATAAATCTTATGCCTACCTTGCTTTGATCGAAAGTCTTAAAATATTCCTATGTTATTTATTTTATGTTTTGCTTTCATGAACTTTATTTCAGCTTATATCTAAAAGTACAATGAGTCTTCAGATGTGTTTTGGAAACAAGTTTGTTTAAGCCTTTTGTTTACCAGCCATTCCCTATTTACTTCTAATTTCTCTGCTCTGAACTTACTTGAGAAGTTAGAAGCATCATTAGCTTAGGCTTAGTTGTAGTTGAAGTTATGGAACTAGAGAAAACCTCAGTTGCAACGCAAAGAGTTTTATAACCTTGTGCTCTCAGCTGAGATAAAAAGATAAGAAATTAGTTTAGTATTTTCTTTTTATGCATAATCAATAAAGGAGCTTCCCCTACCAATTCAAATAGCAATCTAATTGTGCATAGTTGTCCATTTCCAATACACACTCCATAGGTGTGAATTGAAACACCAATAGATTGAATGGATAAGGATTAAGGGTGGGGTGTAGTTAAATATTAGGGAAAACTATAATAAAGGTTAATTATTCTAAATAAATTAATTAACTAGGTATTATTTAATTGATTTGGCTAGAGGATTTGAGGGATAAGGTTTACACTTAATTAAATAAATATAAATGTATTTAATTAAAGGTAAAGGATAAAGGTGAAATGTTAAGCTTAATTAAATAATGATGATTAAATAATTAAATTTATTTAATTAAGGCTGGGAGATAAATGATGAATTAATTAAATAAATAATGATTATTTGTTTAATTAATGGATGGAATGGAGTAAAGTTAAGTGTGGTTGGATATGGAAAAATTTAGGTGTTTACACCATTGTAGATAGTAGAAGTTATTGTCAAGGTGTGTTAAGAGGCCATATGATTCAAAATTTGTTCATTGATGACTATATCTATGGCATAGCCACCCTAGTTTATGGATAAGGTGGTATTTTTACTTGTTTATTTGTTTAATTGTAGGTGTATGCCATCCACAAGATCAAGTGAAAGGGAAGTTTTAATGCTATGTGAGCCCAAAATAGAGTCAAGGGAGCAGTTTATAAGGGTGAGGACATCAAGTTTTTTTTTATAGTATAGACTTGGGGTCATTTGGAGAAAATTTGGAGTTATTATTTAATTAAGGTTTCCACTAAATTTATTTTCAAAGCTACAAATTAACATTTTTTTTGGAGATGTCCTATTTCCTACCATAACCATAACAAACACTTAATTTTACTGAATAGGATCATTTGGAATGGAACCAAAGAGCGATGGGTGGGAAAACATTGGTTCTAGTGTGGCCTCACATGGTGGTGCTATGGATGCTGGTAGAAAGAAAAAATTACATGGACTAACTTGTTGGTCCATCCCCACCATAAAAAAAGGGCTATCTTCCAAAGATGACATCCTAGTGGGTTTGTCTCAACTTTGAAAGCTAATTATGTTAGGGAAAGTGAAAGGCATGGTCACATTGGGGGCATGACTAATTTGTTGGATTTTTTCAAATGTCATTAGGGAAGGGTTTGTAATGATTGAGTTTTTATTATATATACAAATGAAAGGGTGAAATTTAAAATAGAAGATCAAAATATTGACAAAGCTATCTCTAAGATGGAGAATACATTTTGGTTGGCAAGTTATTTGGAGAAAGACCTAGCATTGAGTTGGTGTAAAAATGAATCTTTCCAAATGAGTAATAAAAGATAATATGGAGGTCTTAACTTTACCTAAAGGAATCTTCACCTTCTCTTTTTATTTGGTTGAGTACTATATTAATATCCTTATGAAAGACCCCATCTTTTTAGGAAAAATAACCTTGCCCTTTTCAAATGCGGGCTAGGATTTGATCTTGTAGATTCCCTTTCCTTGATGGCTCCCCACTTGGCTTAGAATCCCTAGTCTTATCTTTTATTTTTAGGATGAGGAAATTGTTGCAAGAATTGCTAATTCTTTTGGAAATTTTGTGTCTCTTAATGATGTCACAAACAATATAAACATTTTTTTTGCTAGATTTTTTGTGAATGTTGAGATTCACAAAATCCTTCCAATATCCATCACTCTCAAATCCAAGATAGGAAAATAGTGTTGCAAGTATGATGGTGTTATCATTGATTTCAATAGGAAGTCTACTGACTGGTGTTGTCATTGTTGTCAACTATGGGATGAAGATATTGATGATATTGAGAAAATTGTGGAAAAGAGGAAAATAGGTTGTGCATGTGTAGTTGAGACCTTGAGAAAATGTTGTGAGTACATGGATCTATTCTTCTATTGTAGTGTTTGAAGATGGGTAGGAATGAAGTAATGAGCTAAGATGATGTCTCAAATACTTGGTTTCCAAGTGTTTTTGAGAAAATTTAATAAACAGAGTAAATTGTGTTGTGCAAATGTTCATAATGTGCTCTGATATTATGCTCTGCATTCTTTCTGTGTTGATACTATGCCTTTGTGTATCTTGTAGGTTATTAAAGGTTGAAAAAGGTTTCTATATTTAGAATTTGGGTTTCAAGATCATTGTATAGTGTGAGATATTTTCACTACTATGTGAACTAGTTGTTCAGTGATGTTTTCTATGGTCTAGGAGAAATGTATTTTCTCCATGTTTCTCTACTATTTGGATTTAGGTTGTGCAGATTTGTGGAGTTTCTTATAATAATTTTATATTTCTATGTTCAAGTTTTTACTTGATTTGATGTAGTGCAGTGAGAGTTTCATTTATCAATATGCAAATAAGAGTTATTAGTTGTTTTGAGTTGAAGTATTTGTTGATGCGAGTTTGGATGGTGTTTGATGAATCTTAAGTAGTTCATGGATTGTTCTAAATTGAGTTCAAGTAAATTATGTTATTTGGAACTTTTGGCTTGATCTAAAGAAATGAGTACTTAATGACTATGGTGGTTTGCATAGGTGTTGGTCGACCTTGTGTTTAACACTACATGCGAGGATTTTGGAAGCATTTTGAAGTGTGTTGGGATCTATTTGGGTCCTAATTAAGGATTTGTGTAGGTTTCCTTTCATTCCTATCCACCGGGGGAATGTTTAGGTGCTAGCGTATTTTGAATTTAAATGTATAATGAATAGTGGCTGGCATTGGAGAAAGTTTTTGAGGTAAAGCTTGATATAAATATGTATGGTGTTGATGCAAGAGGGTGTGGAATGAGTAAGAAGCAAGATATATGCAAGATTGTTGCAAGTGATGTGTGTGATGCAAAATTGAGCATAGTAGTGCGAACTTCATGTTAGGGTTCCTAAAGGAAGTGAGCTAAAGGCATATGATACATTTCATGTGAGACTGTGAAAGTGTGTGAGCAATTGTGGTGGAATCCTATTGCATTGAGAAGTGTTTTCTATATGTAACATTCTTCTTCTATCTTTTTTGTTTTCTTTATGTGGTAGTGAGCCCTGGCTATGAGCCTTTTTGGATAGTGTTTCCTATTATATTATGAGCTAATCCTCATCATGGTGTTTCCCTCATTAGGTTTTCCATGTAAATCTTGTGTTCTCATGCATATGGTGTTGTGATTTCAGTTTTTGTTATTTGCATTTCATGTTTAATCAATTTAACAAAATAAGGGTTTAATGAATGCTTGTGGATCTATTTACTATTGAGGGTTTTGAAGGTTTAATTTGCTACAAATGATTTTCCCCCCTCTTAGTTGTCTTTTTCATTTTAAAAATTGGTGTCAGAGATTGGTTCCTTGAAGAAGAGCTTAACCGCTTGAGGTAGATCCTAGATGGCAAACAAGATTCCTTTGGAATATCCTAGATTTGATGGCTCAAATTATGCATTCTAGAAAACAAAGATGGACAAATATTTGTGTGCTCAAGGATATGAAATTGGGAAGGCTTATTAGAATATCTACACTCCACTGCTAAATGGTCCAAGTACAAGTGCAAAAATAAAGTCACACGAGATCAATGCTAGAGCAAGGTACATTATTGTGAATAGTCTTTCAAATACTAAATTACTTAAAGTTATGAGTTTGAAGAATGCTAAAGAAGTTTGGGATAAGTTAGAAAGAATTTATGAAGGAGACCTTGGTGCAATAGTTAAATAATCTAAAATGGTGGAGAAAGTTATTAGATCTCTTCAGAATTTCTAGAGTGAAAATGTATCTACTATTGAGGAAATAATTGATTTTTATAATTATTCTAGAAATTAGTTGACTAGTACTTTGATTGGATTTGAAATGAGAAAAATAAAGAAAAGTATAAAATTTGAGATTGATTTCAAGGCTAGTAAATCAGAGAAGGTTGAAGATTCTATTGAATAGGACAACTAAGAGGGGGGTGAATCAATTGTCACATATTTTAACCTTTAATTCAATCACCAGAACTAACACTTAAAACTGCTTAAATGATTAATCATCAAATGCCAATGCAAAAACTCAAATCCAATAGATAAACACAATAACACCAGATTTACGTGGAAAACCCAATGACGGAAAAACCACGGTGAGGATTAACTCACACTATAGAGAATATTAAAATTGATTACAAAAGGCTCACTTCCTGAAACAAGGCTCATTTCCTAAGATAAGGCTCACTTCCTAAAAAAAGGGCTCACTGTCCAACAGGGCTACAACCTAGAGGGCTCACTTCCATAGAGATACAAAGAAGAAAAATAAGACTTGTTACAAAGAGACTACAATCCCAATGCAACAAAGGATTCCACCACAGTCACTTGATCAACTTGCATGAATGATAGAGTTCTCCTTCTGCTCACTGCATCTGGAAACTCAGCATTAAGCTTCGTACTGATCTGCCACACACAACTCACACACATTTTTTGAATAGCATCAAAGTCATGTCCAATCTTTCACTTATCTTCCTTATTTTCTCTTGTATATTTTTCATTACTAGCTCATCCTATATTTATACTATCTCCAACCTTGAAAATGATCCAAAGTCGGCCATCCAACTTCAAATTCAAATTAGGTCAGTGCCAAAACATCTTAGGGTGGAATCAGAATGAGGGAAACCTAAACACACACTTCATCGGGACCCAAAATAGATCCAACAGGCTTCATCAACTTCGAAGATAGTGCTTAACACAAGGTCGTCCAAACTAGTGTAAAACAAATAGAACAATTAAGCTTTAAACTTCTATAAACCAAAAATATCTTCAATGCAATCAAGACAACACAACTATAGAACAAAGAGAAATCCAAACCAACAAATTTTCTCTCAAACCTCAACCAGAACACATAAAAACGTATTTCACAATTGGTGAACACAACTCAAACTTCACAACAAACCAACAACCAAAAATTTGGATATAGCAACCTTTAACAACCATGACCAACATAACTAAATTGTATGAAGATAGGGGAAAATATCAGATCATTACAATTTTGTTTACTAAAATTTTCTAAATATCCTCAACATATACAACCAACAACAACTAGTAGATAACCAATTGACATCAATGACAACACCTTCATTCCTTTCTTCATTCTTGCAATAGGTTCAGGTGATGAAGATATTGATGATTTGGAAGCTAACTTTGTGAGAAGGATGAAAAAGGGCACCGGTAAGTATCAAGGTAAATTACCTTTCAAATTTTTTAGCTATGGTGGTATAGGTCATTATGCTTCCAGATGCCCAAAGAGAGCTCTAAACAATAAGAACAAGAAAAATAAAGGAAAAATGATTAAGAAAGCTTACTATGTGAAGGAAGATGCTAGTATTTCTGATGATGGATCTGATTATGGAGATTTTGATGATAATGAATGTCTGTTTTTGGCTATAAAAAAAATATGGTTTTGCTAACCCTAAAATTTTTGTGAAGTAAAGTATTTCAGAGATGAAGGATAAGGTTGAAGGTACTTTGGTATCTACTTTTCATGTCAAATAAGATAAGAATTACTAGGTTGTTGATAGTGGTTGCTCTAGTCATATGATTGGAGACAAAAGTAAGTTTGTTAAACTTGAAAAGTATGATGGAGGACTAGTTAGATTCGGAGATGATTCATGAGCAAATATTTATGGAATAAATTCAATCAGATTTGATGGCAAGCACAATACTAAAAATGTTTACTATGTTAAGGGATTAAGAAATAATCACTTGAGTGTTGTAAAAATGTGTAGCAAAGGGTATATATAATCTTGTGTTTAAGGATGAAGCATGTGAGATCTGAAAAGGGTCTAGAATTGTGAAAGAGAACAAATTGAAACATCTATTAGATTAAGGGTGTTGATGGTCATTTATTTATGTCACAGATTAATGATAGTTGGTTATGGCACTAGAGGATTTGTCACATGAATTTTGATAACTTGAAAGAATTAGTTCGGTTCATGTTGTGAGAGATTTACCTGGAATCACAAAACCTATCAGTGTTGTTTGTGAGAGTTGTCAATTTGGAAAAAAAACAAGGAGTAGTTTTAAGGGAAAGTAACAATCTGTTATCGGACTACTGGAATTAGTGCTTACAGATCTTTGTGGGCCTACAAGGGTGAGAAGTCTACAAGGTGACAAGTACTTTATGCTTTTGATTGATGATTGCTCTAGAATAACATGGGTTACTTTTCTTAGAGAGAAATCTGATGCATTAGATAAATTCAAGGCATCTAAAAGATATGATTGAGAATGAAATGGATTTGAAAATAAAATGCTTGAGGTCTAACAAAGGTGGTGAATTCACCTCCAATGAGTTTAACATGTTTTGTGAAGTTCATGGAATAAAGAGGCATTTGTCTGCCCCTAGAACTCCTTAGTAGAATGGAGTTGTTGAAAGGAAAAACATAACTATTCAAGAAGCTACAAGGATTATGATGAAAGAGGCAAATCTATTGCAAGTCTACTGGAGAGAAGTTATTCATACTATAGTTTACATACTTAATAGAGTTCAAGCTAAAGTTAACAACACAAAGACTCCTTGTGAACTATGGTATGGGAGGATTCCTACCAGTGAAGTACTTTAGAGTGTTTGGAAGCAAATGTTACATCAAAAGAGAAGAAGAAAACTTAGGAAAGCTTGATGCAAGGTCTAATGAAGGTATCTTCCGTGGATATTCTATTAGAATAAAAGCTTATAGATGTTACAACAAAAGGTTGAGAAAGATAGTTGAAAGTGAAAATGTTAAAGTTGATGAAAACTTGTTGATTTCTATTACAGTAGATGGATATGTGTCAAATGAATCTGATTGTAGAGAAGCAGAAGAAAAATTTGATGAACAAGAAGTGCAGAATGAAGAGGAAGAAGCTCTGAAGAAGACCCGTAAAACCCCTAAGTATGTGCAAAAGAATCATTCCAAAGATCAGATCATTGGAGACAAAAGGAAAGGTGTACTGACAAGAAGCAAAGCTATTGAAATTGAGGTAAAAAATTTCTTACTTTCTGAAGTTGAACCTAAATTAGTAAGTGAAGCATGTAATGATGAGCATTGGATGAAGGAAATGGAAGAAATTATGTAGATAGAGAAAAAAAAAATTGGGATTTGGTCCCTAGACTGGAAAACAAAAACATAATTGGAACTAAATGGGTATTCAAGAACAAGTTGGATGAGAATGGAGAAGTAGTAAGAAACAAGGAAAGACTTGTGTGTAAGGGTTACTCACAAGTAGAAGGTACAGATTTTGAGGATACTTTTGTTGTTGTGGCTAGAATGGAAGCTATCAGAATGTTTTTGGCATTTGCAACACATAAAGATTAAGGTCTACCAGATGGATGTGAAGTCTTCTTTTTTGAATGGAGAATTAGAAGAAGAGGTTTACATGGAACAATTGGAAATTTTTTAGTTGTCAAATCAACTAGACATGGTATGTAAGTTGAAGGAACTATATGGTTTGAAGCAAGCTTCTAGAGCTTAGTATGCAGGATTGGACAGGTACTTGATACAACAAGGATTCAGTAAGGGCTCTGTAGATAGTAATATTACTTTAAAATCAAGGAAGACAAAATCTTGATAGTAGTTGTATATTTGGATGATATAATCTTTGGTGGAAATGAGGTTATGTGTAAGAAATTTGCTAAAGAAATGCAAAAATAATTTGAGATGTTAATGTTTGGAGAGATGAATTTATTTCTTGGGCTACAAATCAATCAAAGAGATAAAGGGATTTTCATTTCATAGTCTAAGTATGTCAAAGAGATGTTGAATAAGTTTGGAATGGATGACTCCAAACTGGTATGTACTCCTATGGTGACTAGTTGTAAATTAAGCAAAGATGATGATTCACCTAAGGCTGATCAGAGAAAGTATAGATCTATGATTGGTGGACTGCTATATTTGACTACTACTAGACTGGATAGCATGCATGCAGTTTTTCTTGTTGATAGATTTCAAGAAGACCCTAAAGAAACACATGTTGCAACATTAAAGAGAATATTTAGATACTTAAGAGGCACACCATATTATGGTTTGTGGTATCCTAAGGATATTGATTTCACATTAAATGTTTATTCAAATACAAATTGGGCTGGCAATGTTGATGACAAGAAAAGTATAAGTGGTGGTGCATTCTTTCTTGGATGTAGATTGGTGTCATGGCTTAGTAAGAAATAGTATTTAGTTTCTTTATCCACTATAGAGGCTGAGTATATTGTAGTAGAAACATGTTGTACACAAGTATTATGGATGAGACAAACATTGAAGGATATTAGAGTTGTATATGATGAACCTATATCTATATTATGTGATAATACATGTGCAATAAACATTTCAAAGAATCAAGTGATGCATTCAAGGACAAAGCATATATCTATTAGGTATCAATTTTGAGAGAGAATATTATGGAGAATGAAGTGAAGCTTGAGTATGTTCCTACAAAGGATCAGACTGCTAATATATTTACTAAGTCTCTTCCTAATGATACTTTTGAGTATCTTCAGGAGAAGTTGGGGCTTATTACCCCTCCTTTCTTAAACTAGATGTATGTGGAGGTGCATTAGTTCAGTGGATCTATGGATCTATCTCTTTTTTGGACTGATGTTGGTGGCTACCTCTCAAAGAGAGTAGGTAGTGTCATGTGTTGTCATTGTGTTGCTAATTTAGTTGGGTGTACTCCTAAGGGGGGATTATTTAGAGCAAGTAATTTGGTTTAGTGTCAAAGAGGGAGAACAATGCAATTTTTTTTATTCTTTTCCATTAATGTCAAAGGGGGAAAAAGAATCATGTGAAAAAGAGAGGTTTCAGGAATGTTGTGTTCAAAGCTATTGTGTGGTCTTTTGTGGCTTTTCACATCTTGTGTTGCCATCAATAACAAAGGGGGATATTGTTGCAAGTATGATGGTGTTGTTATTGGTCTCAACAAGAATTCTATAGACTAGTGTTGTCATTGTTGTCAACTATGGGATGAAGATGTTAAGGATATTGAGAAAATTGAGGAAAACAGGAAAACAGGTTGTGCATGTGTAGTTGAGACCTTGAAGAAATATTGCAAGTACATGGAGCTATTATTTTATTTTAGAGTCTAGATATGAGTAGGAATGAAGTAATGAGCTAAGATGATGTCTCGGGTACTTGGTTTCCAAGTGTTTTTGAGAAAAAATAATAAACAGAGTAAACTGTGTTGTGCAAATGTTCATAATGTGCTTCGATATTATGCTCCACATTCTTTTTGTGTTGATGATATTCCTATGAGGATCTTACAAGTTATTCAAGGTTGAAAAAAGTTGCTATATTCAGAATTTTTGTTTCTGGATCATAGTACAATGTGAGATATTTTCACCAATGTGTGAACCAATTGTTCAGTGATTTTTTTGTGGTCTAGGAGAAATGTATTTGCTCCACATTTCTTGACTATTTGGATTTAGGTTGTGCAGATTTTGGAAGTTTCTTATAAGGCTTTTATATTTATATGCTCAATTTTTTACTTGATTCGATGCAGTACATTGAGAGTTTCATTTATCAATATGCAATTAAGGGTTATCAGTTGTTCTGAGTTAAAGTATTTGTTGATGCAAGTTTAGATGAAGTGTTTGATGAATCTTAAGTAGTCCATGGATTGTTTTGGATTGAGTTCAAGTAAATTATGTTGTATGTAACTTTTGACTTGATCTAAAAAGCATGTACTTAATGACTGGTGTTTTGTAGGGTGTTGGCCGACCTTTTGTTTAACACTACATGCAAGCCTTGTGGAAGCATGTTGAAGTGTGTTGGGATATATTTGGATCATAATTAAGTAATTTTGTAGGCCACCTTTCATTCCTATCCGTTGTAGGAATGTTTAGGTGCTGACCTATTTTGAATTTGAATGTATAACAACTAGTGGCCGACATTGGGAAATTTTTTTGGCTAGAGCTTGATATAAATATGTATGGTGTTGATGCAAGAGGGTGTGGAATGAGTAAGAAGAAAGATAGACGTGAGATTTTTGAAAGTGATGTGTGTGATGCGAAATTGAGAAAAGTAGTGTGAACTTCATGTTAGGGTTCCTGAAGGTAGTGAGTTGAAGGCAATTGATATCTTTCATGTGATACTGTGAAAGTGTGCGAGCAATTGTGGTGGACTCTTTGTTGCATTGAGAAGTGTTTTCTCTTTGTAGCATTCTTCTTCTATCTTATTGTTTTCTTTCTGTGGAAATGAGCCTTGGCTATGAGCCTTTTTGGACAGTGTGTCCTATTCTGGTAGTGATCCCCTTTGTATTGATTTTGTTATTACTTATATTGTGAGCTAATCCTCACTGTGGTTTTTCCCTCATTGGTTTTTCTACATAAATCTGGTGTTCTCATGTGTATGGTGTTGTGATTTCATTTTTTGTTATCTACATATCATGTTTAATCAATTTAACAAAATAAGGTTTTAATGAATGCTTGTGGATCTATTTACTATTGATGATTTTGAAGGTTTAATTTGCTACAACTTATTCACCCCCCTCTCTGTTGTCTTGTTCATTTCAACAAATGGACATAGTAAATCCTTTATGAAAAACTAC
The DNA here is from genome assembly GCA_007258455.2 of Sequoia sempervirens. Lineage (NCBI taxonomy): Eukaryota > Viridiplantae > Streptophyta > Pinopsida > Cupressales > Cupressaceae > Sequoia > Sequoia sempervirens. Next base: position 189,587,252 of record VDFB02256132.1, read on the forward strand.
CATTTTGTGTAAAAACTACTCTCATATTGGAAATCTATTCAAATTTTTTCCTTACTAGTAGACTCTAAGAAGAAAAATAAAGAAATAGTGAATAAAAATAAAGAACCTATAGAGGAATCCATTTGGTCCTCTTCTTAAGTAAAAAAGCAACTTCAAGCCTTTTAGAAAAATAAATCCACTCTAGAGGAAGGCTTTGATTACTATCTTCAGGTCAAGGAGTAGCCTCAAGCCATTTGAATAGAGCGTATTTAGGAGGGTGGATTTTTGTTTCCTCTATAAATCTAAGGAAGTTTGGAAAACCTAAATTTGGTTCACTTGGGAGAAAAGAGAAACTCCCTCAATGCACTAGTTGAGAAAACCAACATGCATTGTGGGAATCCTCCAGTCAAGGAGACACCCAAAAAGGATCAAGGAGTCCTACTCCTCAACAACTCAAATGATGCAAACCTACCTCTACAAGACTCAATAATGGTAACAAGATTGCCTCCTCACTCGCCTCCACTCCCTTGTCTCTTGTTAGATCCAACTTAGTTGGTGCATAAGATTGTAGTGGACTTTCCCCTATACTTCTTTTTTAAAGAGAAAGGGAGCTTGGAAAATAGTGGATATAGGTAGGGATTCCAAACTAGGAAAATTTCATAGAGACAAGATAGAAGGAAATTTCAACAAGAAGTATCCAAAGGTAGGAAAAAATCCTTATAGTAGATTGGCTCCAAGATGGGTAAAAAATGATATTCATCACATGGAATATGTGAGGACTCAACATCCCCTATAAATAAAAAGTCCTTAATAATATCCTTAATGATATTAGGATAAAAATTCTACTAATTCAAGAAACTAAGATGAATAATGATACCTTCACATTTATCAATAAAAATATTTGGCCTTTCACTCATTTTCTAGTTGTTGATGTAGAGGGTGCATCAGGTAGCATTATTGTTATTTGGAGTAATCATTTTTTAGAAGGTACAATTTTGTCCAAAAAAATAATTTTTGAACATTTTGTTTAAATCCATAGTTAGCAAGGGGGTGGGTGCACATAGATGGGGGACCAAAAAGTGGCCACCCCTTTTTGGCCCCATTAAAGCCATAACAAGAGCATGTTATAATGCACTTGTGTTATTTCTCATTTAAGCAATAACGTGAGTGTGTTATAACATGATCACATTATTGCAAAGACAAGTAATAAAAATAAAAAAGTTCATTTCATTTGCCCATTTCTACTAAAATGAGTTTTCTCGTGGCCTGCAAACCTTCCATAACGTGCTTCCATTCTAAGAAACCCTATTTTTCACATAATCTTCATTGATTCTTCGCCAAAAATCTACCACGATGTTGAGGAGGTCAAAGGAGTAAGTTTTTTTAGTTTTTTTGTGTCAATTTTATATTAAATAGGTAGATTGAATACGTTTTTTGATGAAAATTCATTTAATTTTCAAGAAATATCAATTCACCCCAAAATCTTGAAAATCATAATTCACCCCATGATGAAATCCATCCTAAAGAAAAACCTCAATAAACACCTCCTATAATTCCTCATCATGCTCCAGGAACACAAGAAAATATATTGGGGAAAATTGAAAATAACAAAAAATAAATTGAGCTAATTGCAAGGTTGAGATATCCTACAAGAAAAACTCGCATAGGATTGCCCTTGCTCAATCATTGCAGTCCATAATATCTCATGTAGATTCAGTTAGCAAGAAAATAAATAGTTGGTTCAACAAGAGACAAGAGCTAAACTAATTTTATGCAAACAAATTATCATATAAACAAGTTAAAGATGAAAAAAAATTGAAATCTGACTTGTGTGCACTATTCATGGACCCAAGAATGAATCAACCCTTACACAGTGCATGCAAGATGTTCCCTATCCATTAGTGCAACCACCAAGGGATAAAGAAATTTTTTTGAGATAGATGGTGGATGGTTTTTTACCATCCTCCATGCAACAACAATGAGGTACCATAATATTTTTTGAGGAAAATCTATTATAAGATTATCCTAAATAAAATCACAAATTATTTTGACATGTGGGAGTTCCAGGGTAGAGGTGGGGGCTCTGCATAGGAAAAAGTGGTGACATGTCTTAACCCACATCATCCTATGAGACCACTCGCTAGACCAAACTATGAGCACATTCCTATCCCTTCTGTTGTGAAGGAGAGTGTTGAGGTGGATTTCTTATAGTCGATTATCTTGCTCACTTAGAGCCTTATACAACATACTAGGCCTCTAGCATAGGGTGAGGTGGGAAAAACCTCTAGGCATCTAGTTCCACCTCATTTATGTTGATCTTGTGGTTCACTCTATGTTTATGATCCTAAGGATAGTCAAGACGCATGTGCCTAGGCTACATCTACAACAGATTAGATGGTGATGACAAATGTTCTCTTGAGTGATACATTCAGCTTTGATAATTAGGTAAATGTTAGCAAGTTCATTTAATTCAATTTATTAAATCTCATTTTTGAAATGCAAGATTAACCAAATTAGTTGAATGATTATAATGAAATTTCAGGGTCATAGTATTCACCCTACTTCAAGCGGTCCTCCACCTCCCTATTACACAATGATGTCTAGTGTAGAGGTATGTAAAATGAAAAGAATTATAAATATTATATGTGAATAGTTTAATGTTATATGAATGGTATTATTATATCTCACTTTGGATGTTGAATAGGTTAATGTTGGGCCTTCAACATCAACACCTGGTAGTGGAGGTGGTCATCGAGCTTTCACTCAGGTAATATAGAGAATTTTTAATTTTAAAATAAAAAATTGGATTTCATAACTAAATATGTTTAATGACTTGAAGGTTTCCACATAGTTTGTAAGTATGCTTTTTTCTTTTTAATCAATTTGATTTCAGGTTGCTATGTACTTTATAATCTATGAATTTTATTTTATCATGTTGTTGACCTCTTTATTGGATTAACTCTTGGGACCTCCACCGACCAAACCTAACTATTCTATATGATTATGTTATTTGCAACTCTTCATCAAAACTCATAATCAATTGTCTAGGAAAAAATGAATACCTAAGGCTAATTATGGTTAATTTAAGGTCCAAAAATCTCACTTACTAAAAATAACCTTCGATAAGCAAATCAATTCCCAAAATAATTAAATAGTATAAGATAATTATTAAATGGTGCTAAAAGGAAATAATTAAATAACTTCACCATTACTTTCAATATGTTTATCAACACAAGGCCATGCCTTTACAAAATTTAGCCATGTAGTCTTACACAAAGTTAACACAATAGCAATACATAACATCTTTCTGCATGTACACCATGGAGCCTGAGAGAAAGTATCATTGTGGTGATATCCACCCTGCCACGAAGCACAAATCTTCCCCATGCTTCCTACCGGAAAGTTTGACCCATCAAGAGGGGTCAAGCAACTGGAACTGACATAGGTGAAATAATTTGGAGCTCTACTTAACTCGTTATACATAAATGCAAGATTGGAAAAACTACATCCACATCTCGTACATACTTTTCAAGTAAGGTAAAAACACATATGCAATGAAATGTTATCCTTCTCAAAGAATAGTCATTTGTTCTTGATACCCTAATCACATACCATGGACATAATTGAATTCATGTATCTATCAAAGTCAAATTAAATCTTTTTACCCATGCATAAAAATGATTGCATACATAACCCCCAAATCATAGAACATCATTTTTTAAACATAAAACACATTGATACCATGATTGACTCACAAGGATGACTCAAGCATGTACAATTGATTAATTACCTTAGTCTTGAAAGTCTATGTCTTAGGCATACTTATCACTTTGATTGCAATACCAAGTTTTTCGGAAATAATTGATGCTTATGCATTTTACCAAATACAAGGTTATATGGAACCAACCATCAATCTTTTCAATTGTAAGGCCTTTTTTAGATGAATCTATCTCCTAGATTATATTTTATAAAAAAAATTAGGGAGAACATCCTTGTTTTGTAAATATATTAACATTTTCTCATAATTCAAAGAATAGTCTATTTAAAGTTCAAGCATTCACTAAAATGTGTCTTTTCTAGAAAGATAGAATTTACTCAAAAGATTCATTATTCTGGTTTGCATGTTCTTGTCAAGAAACTAAGTTTTTATAATTTCAATGATATAATATAATCTATCAAAAGTGTAGTTGTTTTCCGGTTTTGATATAAAATAATGGTTTGAAAACAAAAATGAATCTACCAATCTTCCTTCATTGTTGGTTTATTTTTATGGCATGCCTTAGATAATCTGATTTAGCTACTTTATGACATTTGACTATGAAGCCTAACTATTTCCAATGTCTAAATAGGATAGTCACATGAGCCTCGGTGATAAAGTCCAATTTTATGTATAATTAGAATACTAATTACAGTTCTATTGTGATTGATTTGTGATCGAAGAATTTTAGATTCTATTGCAATGGTTGACACAAAGAGAGAGAGAGACCAAGTAATATGATATTTTAGACAATACTCAGATCAATTATTAGAAAGGCCACTTGAATTACATCAATCAAAATGAAATCCTAATGTTGATTGATTAAACTCTAAGAGGCCACTAGATTCGAGCAGTTGGTTAAGTAAAAGATAAGGCCAATTGAATAATATCAAGGCCACTAGGTTAGAAGCACAGGCCAAAGAGATAGGAGGTACATGTTATTTAAGAAGAGAAGAATAGGAAATGGAGGGTTATTACAATCAAACTAAACTATCATGTAAATTTACATACAGTCGTGTCTATCCAAAAGAAATAATCAATCTAAACTATCATGTAAATTGTCACTATTTGAAATATTTTAAGACTATATATATTTATGACCAATTTTCCTTTCACTCCTACAAAATGCATGCAAACATCAAGTGGCTATCCCTTAAGGAATCATTGATAAGGAAACTGAGTTGGGAAGCATTTGCTCTTAAATCTAGAAAAATAGTCTAAATGAAGAAGTCATGCTTTATATTCAACCTTTTTAGTCAAATATCTTAAGATTGAATGAAGATAGTAGAATATATATTTGCAGACATCTATATAAGAGAATTGCAAATAGCGAATATTCATGCAAGTTTAAAAGCTTTTCCAACAAAAACTAAGTGGCTATGAGGGGGGCCGACGGCCTCCTTGTGGAGTGCCGCTTGTGGATGGGCAGTGCCCTTTCCACAGGCTGTAAGGCATGTGGAAAGGTTGTTGCCTTTCCACAACCATAGGTTGATACAAACGTTTTAAATATATTTTCTTTTAACTACTTTCCCAATCTAAAACATCGATTCTGATTATTATCTAAAATGAAATTATTTTCTGTACAGTATAATATATATATTGTTAGTGTAATTAATTATTTATTACACTAGCATAAGTTAACTTAGTCTTTTATTTATTTAATTTAGTCCTAGGTTGCATCATTAGAATATCATTAATAATGGGGTAATTCCCCTTTCCATGTTTGTAGGAGATAAGATTCCTTCTAGAAGATGAGTCATCCTTTCTAGAACTTATCTCAATCATTTTATCATTTCCTAGGTAGGGTTTTCATGTTGTCACATGTTGTGTGATTAAGACACTTGGAAACATCTTATGCATTCTAGGTTTCACTCTTGCTTATTTAATCAGGCATATGTACTCTTGTAACATATCTCATATCACATTATAGAATCTCTTTTTGCATGCCATTGTTGCAACACTTTTTTTGTGGGTGAATATTTTTCTTGGAAAAGGTCCTCCATTGAAGACTGCAACTTTATTAGGGACATTGTGACTCCATCATCTCAACATGGTATTAGAGATTTTCCATTGAAACTTCATCCCAGGATCAAGGAAGTTGGCTTGTGAGATTATTTGCAAGCTTGAGGGTTTTATTTTGCAGGCTAGTTGGTTCTACCCGGGGACCAAGCTATTTTCTAGTGTAGATTAGGCTATTTCCGACCTCTCCATTATGCTCAGAAGGCCTCAAAACCTATAGATTGCCTACCCATTCGCCAAAATCGGAGATATTTCCACCGGGAGCCATCTAAGGTATTATCTAGGGTTTGCATTTTTTGTACTATCCATACAAGTTTACAAACAAAAAACAAAAATCCCCCCTCTTAGTCCTCCTACATGGAATTTTTTTTTAAGGCATTAGGCATTTTTTATTTCTAAAATTGGGAAATTTTTTCTAAAGTTCTAGAAAAAATAAAAAATTTGTGGCTTCAACTTGCAATTTAATCCGTAGTTGGCATCCAAGGGTTTTAACTTTTTACCCGCGAACTATTGTCATGAGGCATAATATTTCAACGTTGGCTATAACTATATTTCTACAGATTAAATATTTTATATTGGCATTTTTAATTAAATTTTAAATTCCAAATACCTTGTAATATTCAAAATTATTTTGTTGTTAGCTTTTTCCTTTTTCAGTCTGCAACAAAGTCTTTGTTGATTGCATTCATTCCACTATACCAGGGGGTCTACTATCACCATCATCGTACTGTCACCATCCTTGTTCTCTGTCACCAATGTAATTTCCCAACTTCCATTCTAACATTGGTTTTTCCTCTTGGCCTCCTATCATGCTCCTCGAGGACCCTGCTAAGCCCTGGCTGACGGTCACCTAAAGAATCAAGGGATCTGCTTCTTCCAGCGATGCCACCAATTAAGACCAGTTGTACCACATTAGGACCGCTCACCCCTTAAGGAAAGCTAGATGCGGAAGCAACTCTCCTAACGTCAAAAACCTCAGGGAAGAGTGTAGAGACACTTTTAAATTTTTTAATTATAGTCCAATTAAGATGCACATGAAAGAGATTACTGAAATAGAGAAATAGACAAACACATATGAACACCAGATATACATGGGAAAACCCTTACGGGAGAAAAACCCACCACACCAAGAGAGGTCACTTTGTATTACAGTAATAAAGATTACATATAGAGTTCTGACTTATATTTCTGATGTTAGTTTATAGCAGCATTCACCATGAACAACCTTGATACAAAACATTCACGCTATAGTCTTCATAGAATAGAATTCATCCACTGATCATACAATCACATAGAAATTCGTTAATCCATCAAACCAGTCACAATCTACTATTCCAGACTATATTCATGTCATTCCTGTCTGTCGAGCTTCCTCTCAGTAACGACTGCAACAGTCCAACTGCTAGCGGTTCCCATTCGGCTTCTCTGATTGGCAAATGACTCACCACGTAGGATGGTCTTCTCTCAGTCAAAGCGATCAACCTGTGTTGGTATGGCGGTGAGACACAAGAAGTGTCTCCCTGATGCCCACAAACTTCACCATCAATGTTGCCAAGAGTCATCCTTATCACCAAGATGTTACATTGAGTCCAAATAGCTATCACTTAGACTTTTCCATGTCGCCAAGACCTCATACCGATGATCGTCACATGTATCGCTATCGCCAAGACTTATACCTATCGGTAAAACATCATACTGAAGCTTCAAAGTCACACAGACATGAATTTTCCATTCAGTGAGACAATTGTCTTTCACTGAGAGATCATACCGAGTCATTAAGGGTTATACCGAAACGTTCAACATTTGGCAAGACATACTGCTATCGCTGAGACGTTACTCTAAGATCTTAAGTCATATCGAGCACCAAGCAACAGTCAACAAGACTTCTTTCCATTATTAAGACTTTATACCGAAGTCTTTGTGTCACTGCGAAGACTCCAAGTGTATCCCTGTCGATGAGACTTTCATCAGTCGTTGAGACTTCTCCTTGAGACCTTTGAGTTACCCCAAGTAAATCTTTTCGGTGAGACATTCCTATCGGTAAGAATTCTTACTGAACACCCAAGAATCTCCCCAAAGGATTCAACAGAAATGTAGTCGGCGAGACTTCGTTCGTCGCTGGGACCTCACATCGAGGTAAGCCTTTCGGCCAAGGATCTCCCCGATATTCAATATAAATGGCCTGTTGGCCATAGATCTCCACTCGATAGGAGATCATACCGAACACAACATGTCATAGCAATAGGAACATTTGGTGAGACTGAAGCAAGGTCACAATAACTTGAACTATTCAACAAGATTCAAGCTACTAGTCGGCCAGACACAAAAGATGTCACACCGACTTGTCCCTTTCAGAGGTTTCAGCCTGTGGGATTGAGGCACATATTTCCAACAATCTCCCACTTGACGAATATCACACAGGCACCTCTAGGGCACAATGAACCTACTGAAAATCATGGGCACTAGGGCCCATAGAACTGGCACGCCACCTGAATTTTTCTATGCTCACTGTCTTCATCCTGGCATGGAAAGTAGGATTCTTTGCCAGAAAAATTGCACTCTGACTATCACAAAAAATAGTTATTTTCCCTACATCAAAACCAATGTTAGAACACAAACGTTTTAACTAAACTACTTCTTTACAAGCATGTGTAGCTACCATGTATTCAGCCTCTGTAGTGGACAAAGCAACTATAGCCTGCCGCTTACTCATCTAACTCATTGCACCACCATTCAACATGAAATTATATCCACTGGTGGACCTCCTGCTGTCAATGTCCCCTGCCCAATTAGAATCCACATAGCCTCGAATACTAAGAGTCCTCTGTGATTCAACCAGGTTCCCATGGTAAGACAAAGCAAAATCTGAAGTGCCCTTCAAATATCTGAAAACTCTCTTTACAGCATCCCAATGTGTCCTTCTAGGATTAGCCATAAACTGACTAAGAACTCCCACTTCTTGGGAAATGTCTGGCCTTGTACATACCATTGCATACATAAGACTTCCAACCGCACTAGCATAGGGTACACTAGTCATGTCCTCCATCTCAATAGGAGATTTTGGACAGTCTTCAACAGATAGCTTTGTTCCCTACAAGACTGGAACAACTAGCTGCTTGCAATCATTCATGCAAAATCTCTCTAGAACAGTCTTGATATACTTACTCTAACTGAGCCAAATTTTTCTACTATTCATGTCCCTGGTTATCTCCATCCCCAGAATGTACCTTGCTGCACCAAGATCTTTCATTTCAAACTTAGCAAACAACTGAGACTTAAGATCAAAAATCATCAACTTACTATTGCCTATGAACAACATATCATCAACATAGAGAGAAATAATAAGAACTTGATCACTTTTAGCTTTGTAATAGACACAATGATCAAGTTTGATCTTATAAATCCCAAAGACAATACAAAAGTATCAAATTTCTGGTACCACATTCTAGGTGACTGCTTTAACCCATACAGAGACTTCTTTAACTTGCTAACCAGATTCTCTTTACCTTTCTCCACAAAGTGCTCAGGTTGGGAAATGTAAATCTCTTCTTCAAGATCACCATGAAGAAATGTTGTCTTCACATCCATCTGTTCGACCTCTAAGTCATACGCTGCTGCAAGTGACAAAAGAAATCTGATAGATGTCAACTTAGCTACAGGAGAAATTTTTTTTCCCATAATCAATTCCCTCTACCTGGGAATAACCCTTCGCAACCAACCTCACCTTATATTTTTCCACACTGCCATCCAGACCAATCTTCTTTTTAAATACCCATTTGCAGCCAACAACTTTTCTGCCTTTAGGCAAGGGCACCAAACTCCAAGTGTCATTCCTTTCTAATGATGCCATTTCTTCATTCATGGCTTCCAACCAAGAGTCTGAATCAGACATTCTAAATGCCTCTTTCATAGTCCTAGGCTCATTAGTGCTAGAAATTAAAGCATAGGCACAAGTAGAATCTATCAAAGAAAACCCATACCTATTAGGTTGCTTTCTTTCACGAGTTGACCTCCTCAATTGTTGAGGCTGAGGTTCTTCTTCTTCAGAACTTTCAAAACTGCTTGAGCTCTCCTTAGTTTCAGGTACATTTTGAATTTTCAATTCCTCTTTCTCTGGTGTAGGAGGAAATCCAACTACATCCTTTTTTTTTTGACTTTGTCTCTAACTGCAGATCCAAGGTAGAAGGCTTCAGCTCACGAGAGATTATACTTCTACTGTATACAACCTTCTCCGTATCAGGATTCCAAAGCTTGTATCCTTTTATGCCAACACTATAGCCAATAAAGATATATTTGACAACCTTGTTCTCCAACTTAGATCTTTTCTCATATAGCACATGTGCATATGCCTCAGCCAAAAACACGAATATGTTTTAAAGAGGGCTTCTAACCAGACCACGCTTCCAAAGGTGTCTTCTCAACAAGAGCAAAATTTGGAGAATGATTAATCAAGTAACATGCAGTAGCAATAGCCTTAGCCCAGAAATTCTCCTCCAAGCCAGCACTACTTAGCATACTTCGTGCTCTCTCCATCACTGTCCTATTGAACCTTTCTGCAACTCCATTTTGCTGTGGAGTATAAGGTGGTCTTATGTATTTTAATCCCATGGTCTTTACAATACCTCTCAAAATCACCAAAACAAAATATACCGCCATTATCAATCCTTAAACATTTTATTTTTCTTCCAATTTGATTTTCTACAAGGTTCTTAAATTCCTTAAAATGACTGAACACTTCTGACTTACTTTTCAAAAAATAAACAAATGTTCTCAAATAATCATCAATGAACGATACATAGTACCTTGACTTAGACAAAGAAGGAACATTCACTGGACCAAATACATCAGAATGAATATAATCTAGCAAACCAAAAGATTTATGAGGACTGGAATAAAACGAAACATAGTGCTATTTTCCATACATACAATGTTCACAGAATTCAAATTCAAGGTTACAATCTTCAAGCCCTCAACCAGTTTTTTGTTCTTCAAGGTTTTTAAACCTTTCTCTCCAATGTGGCCTAGCCTATGATGCCAGAGCATAGTCTTTTCTGCTAGAAGTTTAACTTCCATAGAGTTTATACAATTAGGAACATTTCCCTCTTTTTCTCCATGAGTAGCTTTTTGTGACTTTATAAAGACATTGTTGCATTGAACAACATGTGCATCCAGCTTGTACAAGGTACCAATACGAGCACCCCTTGCTAGCACCATTGAGCCTCTAGTCATCTTGCAATGATTTCCAGAGAACATGACTTGCACTCCAATATCATTTAGCATACTTACAGAAAGTAAGTTTCAAGCCAAACCTAGTATATGCATTACATTATTGATTCCCTTCACTCTTCCATCAGGGAATTGGATTCTAACTCTTCCACAACCAACAATTTCCAAAGTTGAATCACTTGCCAAGTACACCTTTCCACCATCGTATTCTTCATACTTCATAAACCAGTCTCTATGAGATGTCATGTGGAAAGATGCTCCAGAATCAATCATCTAGACATCATCTGATGCCTGCATAGCCAAGGCTACAATGAAGGCGTCTGCATCACTATAAGAAGAATCATTGTTGGAAGAATACTTCTTCTTCTTCTTCTTCTCCTCTTTACAATCCTTTTAGACATGACCAGGTTGCCCATAGTTCCAGCACTTCACCTTGGACTTTTTGCTAGGAGACTTTGATCTCCCCTCTGATTTCGATTTAGATTTCTTGTCTTTCTTCTTTCCTTTATCTTTAGACCTTCCTGTAACAACAAGGGCCTCCTTCGCCATCTTAGAAGATTTCCTTCTCATCTCTTCTGATAACAAAGAAGCAACAACATCTTCCATCTTGAAACTGGATGTTGTACTCCCAATAGCCATCACAAGGTGATCCCATGAATCTGGAAAAGAACACAATATCAGCATACAACGATCCTCTTCATCAATCTTCACACCAATAGATGTTAACTGTGCAATTAGTATATTGAATGCGTTCAAATGATCAACTATAGACCCTCCTTCTTGCATTCTCAAAGTATACAACTTCTTCCTCAGGAACAGTTTATTCACCAAGGACTTCCCCTAATAAATAGATGCTAGTCTCTTCCACAAGGAAGATGCAGTCTTCTCTTCATGCACATTGAAAAGAATAGAGTCTGCCAAATAGAACCTTATCAACTCCTTAGAATTTCTATCTGCAAGGTCCCAATCTTCTTGCTTCGTGCCTGTAGGCTTCACTCTAGACATAGCAATCCAAAAATCATGATCAACCAATAGATCTTCCATCTTAAGTTTCCACAACTCAAAATTGTTGGCATTGAACTTCTCTATTTCAATCTGTAATTAGAACTTGACAAAATTCTACAAGACTCCCACTGAACATAAATTGACACAAAAAACCCAACGTACCCACAAGGATAACACAACTGGCCAAGATCTGATACCACTTGTAAGGAAAGCTAGATGCGGAAGCAACTCTCCTAACGTCAAAAACCTCAGGGAAGAGTGCAGAGACACTTTTAAATTTTTCAATTACAGTTCAATTAAGATGCACATGAAAGAGATTACTAAAATAGAGAAATAGAAAAATACATATGAACAATAGATATACGTGGAAAAACCCTTACAGGAGACAAACCCACCACACTAAGAGAAGTCACTTTGTATTACAGTAATAAAGATTACATATAGAGTTCTAACTTATCTTTCTAATGTTAGTTTACAACAACATTCACCATGAACAACCTTGATACAAAAAATTCACACTACAGTCTTCACAAAATAGAATTCATCCACTGATCATATAATCACATAGCAATCCGTCAATCCATCGAAACATTCACAATCTGCTATTCCAGACTATATTCATGTCATTCCTGTCTGTTGAGCTTCCTCTCAGTAACGGCCACAACAGTCCAATTGCTAGCGATTCCCATTCAACTTCTCTGATTGGCTAATGACTCACCACGTAGGATGGTCTTCTCTTGGTCAAAGCGATCAACCTATGTTGGCATGTCGGTGAGACACAAGAAGTGTCTCCCCAATGCCCACAGACTTCACCATCGATGTCACCAAGAGTCATCCTTATTGCCAAGATGTTACATCGAGTCCAGAGAGCTATCACTCAGACTTCGTCCTGTCGCCAAGACCTCATACTGACGATCATCACATGTATCGCTATCACCAAGACTTATCGCTATTGGTGAAACATCATACCAAAGCTTCAAAGTCACACAGACATGAGTTTTCCATTCGGTGAGACAATCGTCTTTCGTTGAGAGATCATACCGAGTCATTAAAGGTTATACTAAAATGTTCAACATTTGGCAAGATATACTGCTATCGCTGAGACATTACTCTGAGATCTTAAGTCATATCGAGCACCAAGCAACAGTCGGCAAGACTTCTGTCCATTGCTAAGACTTCATGTTATCACTTGGATTTTTCACCCCTATTGAATGTGAAATTCAACAATCCAGTGTAACATGGGATGACTTCTAAAGCTGTAGGTTTCTTGTAAATAGAGGTCAACCTCTGGAAAAGGCCGACTTCCTTTGTGTTATCACCTAACTACTGATATTTGTAAAAGGAAATGGAGAAAGAGTGCATAAAATAAAAACTAAATCCTATGGTGATACACCGAACTAACAGGAATCGTGAAGTAAAAATATAACATACACTGGAAAAAGGATGATAGTTACTTCATCTACCCAACATAAATCTTGTGAAAGTTAATGCAAAAATTTATAAAAAGGTTTTAATCTACATATAGATTTTAAGAGGGAAAATGAATTTCACAACTTTAAAATTTTAACGTGGACTTAGGAAAACATAGTTTACTTGCATAATTTGAAAGAAGGAAGAAGGTAGTATGAAAAGACTAACACTGATCTTCCAGGTAATCTCTGTATTCCAAATTCTAGAAGAGAGTTACAAAACATACATCAGCTGAGAATGGATTGCTAAAATCACTTGCTCTCTCGAATGCATAATCCGAACTGCTTTACAAAGAGGCAAAAATGCACTATATACCAAAAAAGTGTCAGCCCCTGCCTTAGGGTTACAAAATGAGTCGGTACCTGGACACGTCGGCCCTAGAAGCATTTTTGGAATGAAGCTTAATGGCATTAAATGTGCATACCCTCTGTCTATGTCGGCGAAGGTTATCCTGTAGGCATGGATCCTAGATCTTTTACAACCATTGTCCTTAACTCGCAGCCTCCGAATCTGCCATTAAGACACCACGTGTTCAATCCTCGACCTTGAAAACCGCTCCCACTGAGCCGCTTTGAATGTTCCAGGGGGATCATCGTTCACATCCATCTACCTTTTCCAGTAGGCATCCCATCAGTCATTAAGACTCGCGACTTTTCATCCTTTACGCTTTCCTCTCATTACAGATATTTCTACAAGTTGATCTTTTTGTAAAGCGGCCTCAAGTGTTCTCGACATGCTTTAACCCTTAAAAAAAGGTGAGGGTGGAGCCAAGATGAAACCAGAACCGGGACCGAAGTCAAAATGGGAATGGAAGCAAAACAGACGAATCCCGGCGGAACCGGGATCGGAACCAAATCTGACCCTGAAACTTTCTTCAAGTTTTAGGTTCGGATTCCGACTCGGTCCTGCTCCCAACAAAACTCAAAAGAAGATGAAGAAAAGAACGAGAAGGAAGAAAGACGAATGAGAGAAAGAACCCCCCGAAAAAATACAAGGAACAAAGGAAAAAGAACAAGACTGGCAGAACCGGGACCGAGACGAAACCAAAACCTGAAACTTTGGAAAAGTTTTAGAGTCCGGTTCCAGTTCCGGTTCTGGGTCTGCCAGAACAAAACCAAAGACGTGCAAGGAAAAAAAAGAGGTGGAACTGGGACCGGGAATGGAATGGAACACAGAGACTAGAACTTTGGAAAAGTTCCATCGCTCTATTTCGGTCTGCGTCCCAGGTCCCAAAAAATAAAGAAAACGCCCAAACAAAAAAGAAAACAAGGTTGGATTAGAACCAAAACCGATCTCGGGTAAAACATAGCAGGGGCGGGGGTGAAACAAATCCGACACTGAAACTTTCTTCAAGTTTCAAGTTCGATTCCGTCCTGACCCTGCCTCTGACACCATACAAAGATGACGAAAAAGGGACAAAAAGAAGGGGAGGAAACACCTCCAGAAAAAAGATAAGACAAAATGAAAAGCCCGGAACCAGAATCAGACCAGAAAAAAAAGGAACTGGAACTTTGAAAAAGTTCCAGGTTCGTTTTGGTCCCCGTCCCGGGTTCGACAAAACAAAGGAAAAAAAGAAAACAAGGCAAGGACACAAGATGAAAAGGAAACCACCCCACGGTCAAACGCAAGGTCAAAAGAAAACAAACACACAAAAGCGCGGAACCAGAACCGAAACCGAACAAAAATGAAAATTGGAACTTTTGGAAAAGTTCTAGGTTCGGTTTCGGTCTGACTCCGGCTTCGCCAAAACAAAAAAAAAAGGGCCAGACAAACAAAAAAGCCTGACGGAACCGGAACTAGGATGGGACCAGAACCTGGAACTTTAGAAAAGTTCCAGAGTTTAGTCTCGGTCCCGGTTCCGCCCCCGACAGAACAAAAAGAAAAAAGGGGCACAAAGAAAACAAAACAGAAAAGGGGAAAACAAGGTAAAGACATAAGATGAAGACCCACCCAAAAATTGAACACCTGCACGCTGGGCTCAACCCTTGTGGGAGCCACATTTAATCCACGTGCTGAATTAGAAACATGATTTTCCCTGTTGAGCCCATGGGTGAAAATTAGGTAACATTTATGGCGACCTCCGCTAGATGTTTGCCTGTTAAACATGCAAAACAGTAGCCTAGGCCTATCCATTGGGTATGGAGTCATTGTAAAAGACCACAAAACTGACCAAGAGTAGTTTGCACATG
Organism: Sequoia sempervirens; assembly: GCA_007258455.2. Classification (NCBI taxonomy): domain Eukaryota; kingdom Viridiplantae; phylum Streptophyta; class Pinopsida; order Cupressales; family Cupressaceae; genus Sequoia; species Sequoia sempervirens. Next base: position 189,602,897 of record VDFB02256132.1, read on the forward strand.
GTTGTAACTCACTTGAGACTCATGAAGGAGAACAGGTCACTAGAACTTGCTGAAACCGGAGAAAACTAGGGTGAAACTATCAAACTATGTTGGAACAACACTCAGGGAACGAAACAACATTTAAACTAAAGTGTCGAAGCACTTAATGAAAGCATAAGGCCTAACCTAATATGTACATTGTACAATGATAAATCATACCTCAAAACAATGTTTGAGGTGGATCCCATTAACTGGGATTGGTAACTTTTCTCCAGCCATGTTTGATAACTGGAATGCATTATGCTCCTTGCATTCAGTAACAACAAAAGGGCCTGCCCATAAATGGTCAAATTTTGTATGCTTACTTGGACCACTCTTTAGTACATCCCACTTGAGAAGAATATCACCTTCCTTGAAAACTTTGGCCGTAGCTTTCTTATCACATGTTTTCTTCGTTTGGAGCTAATGATACTCCAAAGTTTTTATTGCTTTATCCCTTGATTCTTCGAGCTCCATGAGCTCTGCATACCTTACGGCCATTGGGTCCTGCTCCTCATACATCTGTAACTAGTGAACAATGTCTAGAGCTAGAAGCTCTACAGATAGAGGCAATCTGGCCTCTTTACCATAAATGAGTACATACGGAGAATTACCAACTGATCTCTTGGGGGTTATTCTATCTGCCCAAAGTGCAGATTTCAAGGTGGTGGCATGCCAAACTCTTTAATTCTCCTCCATAGTCTTCTTAATTATTCTGATCAAATTTTTATTTGTACTTTCAGCTAAACCATTACCCCATGGGTAATAATTAGAGGAAGTATTCAAATGAATTCCGTGCTTAATAGCCCAATCTGTGACTCTTAATCCAACAAATGCAAGAGCATTATCCGAAATAATGGAGTCAGGAACTCCAAACCTGGTGATTATGTCTTCATAAAATCTCAGAACTGAAGATTCATTTGCTTCCTTCAAAGCTACTGCCTATGTCCACCATGTGAAATAGTCTGTAGCAGTAAGCACCCATTTGTGACCAACACTAGATGGCAGATTAATTGGCCCAATAAAGTCAATGCCCCATCTCATGAAGGGTTGTTCTACTTGAACTAGATGTAAAGGCATAGCAGGTAACTTTTCCTTTCCTGCAAATAAAGCACATTTAATACACTTCCTTGACCATGCATATGCCTCTTTAAACAAGTTGGGCCAATAGTAACCAGCTCTCATAATTTTCCAAGCAGTTGTCCTTGGAGCAAAGTGACCTCCTGAAACTCCATCATGAAACTCATGAAGTACCTTTTCTGTTTGATCAGCATCAATGCACCTCAATAAAACACCATTTAGATCCTTCCTGAAAAGAATATTATCAATGAGAACATAAGGAATTGATTGCAATATGAAGTATCTTCATTTTGCTCTATCCAGACCTGGTGGACATTCACCAGTACAAAGAAAGTGGGTCATTTCTTGAACCCAACTTGTTGTTAATGCAGGTGCGATGTCTTGAACATTTTGAGGCTGATCAGTATTAGTTAAAACAACATCAGTTTTCGATTTATGTGCATCTTCAGAAGTGGAGGCAAGTTTCTCACAAAGTCCTCTACCTCTAACAAGTTTTGTGATGCAGATGCTAACATCAAATTCCATTACTTTTGTGATCCACCCTGCTCTTTTCTCACTCAGATCTTTATTTAACAAAAATTCCTTCACACTCGGGTGTGCAACTAGAATATGAATTTTGTTGTTTGAAACTAGAGGCTTAAACCTCTTTAGGCTTCTGATCACAGCGAGAACATGCTTCTCAACACATGTATATTTTTCTTCATAATCAACAAGTACTTGACTAAAGAAAGCTATTGGCTGCTCTAAATTATCACTATCTTTTTGAACAAGCATAGCAGAAAGTGAACTAATGCTGCCAAAAGCATACAAAAAGAAGTCTTTAGAGAAATCAAGATTTACCAGTGTTGGGCCTGATGCTAAAGCCTCCTTGATTTCTTCAAAACTACATCTTGCTTCTCTAGTCCAACTGAAAACTACATTCTTTTTTAGCATGGCAGTCAAAGGTTGTAATAAATTTGCAACATCAGGAATGAACCTTCTTAAAAAGTTGATTCTCTCTAAAAATCTCTACAATCCTTTCTTGTGATTGGGTAATGGCAGCTCCAGTATAGATTTAACTCTTTCAGGATCAATGGTAACTCCATCTTTTGATACTATATGGCCTAACAGTTTACCTTCATGAACTGCAAAAATACTCTTTTTCGGATTGAGAGATATTCCATATTCTCTACATTTTTTGAAAACTTGCTTGAGATGTGACAAGTGTTCATCTGCATTCTTTGAATATACAGTTATGTCATCTAAGTAAACTAGCAAAAACTTCTGAATTAAATTATGGAATGCCATATCCATGGCACACTGAAAGGTGGCACCAACATTTGATAAACCAAAAGACATTCTTTTGTAGGCCATAGTGCCCCATTTTGTTGTAAATGTTGTTTTATATTGATCCTCCTCTTTGACTAGAATATGGTTATAACCAGAATATCCATCAAGAAGAGAAAACCTTTCTGATCCAGCAACATCTTGAAGAATTTGTTCCATAGATGGTAAGGGGTAATGATCCTTCAGGGATGCTCTATTAAGGTCTCTTAAATCTACACATAATCTTATCTCATCGTTCTTTTTTCTAACAGGAACAAGATTAGAAACCTCAGATGTGTGTTTAATTGGAAACACAATACCCCCCTCTACCAACTTGGTCAGCTCTTTGATCATCAAAGGTTCAAGCTTGGGGTTCAATGGTCTTTGCTTTTGTCTAACAGGCTTGACACCAAGTTCTAACTCAATTGTATGTTGTGCAACATGAGGATCAAACCCTCTTAAATCAAAATATTGTCAAGCAAAAACATCATGATACTCTTGGAACAAAACAATGAAAGCTCTCTTATCCATAGCTGAATTTTTTTTTCCTAATTTGAGAAGCTTACCTTTAAAGATTTCAACTTCCTCATAATGATCGTCTTTCACTTGGATGCTAACTTTGTTCTTCTTAAGCTGATCATCAGAATTAAATATGGTTTCCAAGGTATCCAGCCCTTTGGGAAGTTTATTGGTCTTCAGCTGTATCACTTGATCATCATACTGATGTTTAATCTTTTCCTAGTTTACCACAAAAAATTGGTCTTCTTGGAGCAAGAAGGTTAAAATTTGTTCATCATTTTCAAATACCTGCAGTTAATGTTGTCAGGAATTGACAGCCTGATAACTACCTTAACATATTGCTGTACTTTTTCCTTTTTAATATCGCCTAGGATGTCAAACTGTGCTCCAATTGCTGCAAGTTTGTCAGCATGCTTATTCTGATTTTGTGGAATATAAATCAGATTGAAGGCATTAAACTCTTCAATTATGTTCCATACTTTGTTTCTGTAAGACTTCAAAGCATCATTTTTGGCAACATTCAACCCCCTGATCTGATTAACTATCAGTTCACTGTCTCCATAGACCTTCAAACAATCAATCCCTCTTTTCCTTGCCCACTTAAGGCCTTGAATGAGTCCCTCATACTCAACACTATTGTTAGAACATGCAAAAGCAAAACTAAAGGCTGAAAAATACTTATCACCCTGTGGAGAAATCAACATTGCACCTCCACCTACTCCATTCTTGCTTTTGGAACCATCAAAAAACATTTCCGAAAGTCCACTTTTCTATTGCAATAGCTGATTTGTACCTTTTTCAAGGTTTGGGATCTCTGCATCAGGTTCAAGCATCATATAATTACCCTTACCAACATCTTGAATAAAATCTTCAGGACTGTCCAACACATTTTCAGCTGCCCATTCATGTAACAAAACATTAGGAACAACTTCTACTTGAAGTTCTTGAGCGGCGGCCAACTCATTGTCAGTCAAAACGACCCAATTTGTGTCTGCAGAAGTATGAAGATTTATGGGACTTGGGTTATATGGATCGATGTGGTCTTTAGCCAACTTTTTGGATTTAATGGTAACTTTGGTCCCATATCTAGTTCTAAACAACATATGTGACCAATCAGATAACACATAACCACCTATTTTAGTTGTAAAGTCTCTTGAGAGGCACAAAGAAAAGAAAGGTGGGAGATCTATGACACATATGTCCTGAGGAACTAAAAAATTAGGACAAGCATGAAGGGTAAGACTCAAATATTTAATATCACCCAATGTACTGACAAAAGTACCATCCAATTGAATTACTCCTTTCTCCAAAGGATGATACTTCAATCTAAGTTTGTCAACAATTGCCTTTGGCATTACTGAGCTACTAGCTCCACTATCTACCATACAGTTATGAACTAACTTATCACCTATGATTACTGACACGTAAAATGGAGCTGGTTTAACTTCTTTTCCTATCTCTCTGTTGGGATGATTATCATTTCCTTGAGTATTATTTGTCAACACAGTTCTAACTTGACCTATTGGAGACTCAGATTCATCTGACACTTTAAATTTTGACAAAGCTGAGTGTAACATATCTTTTTGACCTACGATAGCTAATGAATCCTACATAGACATTGTTACATTTGTCTTTTTCATACTATTAAGAATGTTATAGGTACAACTAGGTTTAATTTATGATGTACCTTTATGACAACGTGGTCGGTTTGCAAACGTGGATGCTCCTTCACTGGGAGTTGTTGATTTCTCTGCAATTGATGAGCCACTTGGGATGTAGATGGTTCTACAGCCGATGCTCTTCCTTTATCATCTATTTGATCAAGCTCAAAAGCTCTTTTCTTCACCCTTGTGTTAGTTGCAACTAAAGAATCATCTACATTCAATCCACATAATTCATCACCTTACCAGTTAAGTAGAGTAGTGTCATTGGTAGGCTGATCTTGGTGTTGTGGGGATGCATCATTGAATTCATTTAGTTGTGAACTTGAGGCATTTTGTACCATAAGTGCCTGATTAATGAGTCCATTTGAGCAAGTGGCTTGATTGTGAGATTGGTTGCAAGGGTAACACCACTCATAATTTGCTACTAAATTTTTATGAATAGGGACAAGATCCTTAACTATACTAACAGGTGCTGGAGCATAAGCCTGAAAAGGTCTAGTATTTACACCCTATCTTGGGCCCTGGTAATTGCCTTGATAAGCCTGTCTATTACCTTGATATTGCTGTTGTTGACCTGAATTCTACTGTTGATAAGGCCTATTATATGATTGTTGCTTTTCCAAGCTTACAAGTTTATTACCAAAAGTTTGTAATAAACTTTTGATCTCTTATAACTCATTTGAAGATCTTGAAACATCAACTTCTTATGTTGAAGCAGCTGATACCACTGGAACAAGTGGAAAAGGTGCAAAAGGTGGTATTTACAAAGGGATATTCGAATGAATATCTAGAAATATACGCATTGGTGGCCTAGGAGCAAGTTTACCAGCCTGTATTAGGTTGTTTTCAGCTCTGATTGCTACTTCAAATGCATCTGGTAGAGACACACCCCCATTGATTGTATCATAACAACTATATCGTTGTTAAGGGCCTTCAAAAATATAAAAAAGCATATTCTGGAGGTGGTCTCACCGTTGTAGGAATTCTATTCCAGGTTCTTTGAAATCTGAAATTGAAATCATTCATTTGCTCCTGAGGAGCCCTCTTAAGTGTAGTTAATTGCTCCAACAAAGATAAATTATGAAATATGTCTTGGAACTACCTATGTAATTTGTCACCCAACTCATCCCAGTTGGCAACTGAACCCACTGCAAGACTCTTGAACCACTATAATGCTCTTCCTTTGAATGATGCTGTAAGTAGTCTTACAACTACATCTTCTTGTGTGATATAGTGCACACCACATAAGGAAGCCACATCTCGTATATGTTCAATAGGGGTAGTCTGATCTTCCCCCATAAAAATTGGCAAGCTCTTCAAAGCTGCCATTGGAATGTCATTGTGTTGTGCCAAATTTAATGGACTACCTCCATTAAATGGCACAAAAGGCTAATTTCTGGGAACATCCATTATGAGTGGATTTACCTGCACTCCAGGTGTAACAAAAGACGGGACAACAATATGGGATCTCATTGATGGAGGAGTAGATTTGGTTCCTCTAGAATAAACAAATGTTGTCCTGGCCTTTTTTTTCCCTACCTTTTCTCCTTGGTGGGAAAAGTGCAATTTTTGGTCTAACACCAGGTGGTGTAGACCGTACTCTCTTAGAAGGAGGTGTTCTTTTTTCTGGTCTACCTTGTCTTCTGAGTGGTGACAACTGCAACTATTCCAAAGGAACTGAGCTGCTCCTTGTCTGAACCCTTCTCATAAAATGTAAAAGCACTGATTCTGAAGTTCGTCCTCATTGTGGAGTCAGCAAGTATGGAAGAATGACCTCTGTAAAGTCTGAACTTGCTGGTTGCATAACAAACCAACAATATAAGGTGGAACTCGTCTGACCAGGCATGCCAAAACTATTATCACTTGGATTTTGCACCCCTGTTGAATGTGAAATTCAACAATCCAGTGTAACATGGGATGACCTATAAAGCTGTAGGTTTCTTGTAAATAGAGGTCAACCTCCGAAAAAGGTTGGATTCCTTTGTGTTATCACCTAACTACTAATCTTTGTAAAAGGAAAGGGAGAAAGAGTGCATAAAATGAAAACTAAATCCTATGGTGATACACCGAACTAACAAGAATCATTGAGGAAAAAGATAACATACATTGGAAAAAGGATGATAGTTACTTCATCTACCCAACATAAATCTTGTGAAATTTTATGCAAAAATTTATAAAAAGTTTTTAATCTACATATAGATTTTAAGAGGGAAAATGAATTTCACAACTTTAAAATTTTAATGCGTACTTAGGAAAACACAGTTCAAAACTTGCATAATTTGAAAGAAAGAAGAAGGTAGTATGAAAAGACTAACACTAATCTTCTAGGTAATCTCTATATTCCAAATTCCAGAAGAGTTTTTACATAACATACATCAGCTGAGAAAGGATTGCTAAAATCACTTGCTCTCTTGAATGCATAATCTGAACTGCTTTACAAAGAGGCAAAAATGCCCTATTTACCAAAAAAGTGTCGGCCCCTGCCTTAGGGTTACAAAATGAGTTGGTGCCTGGACACATTGGCCCTAGAAGCATTTTTGGAATGAAGCTTAATGGCATTAAATGTGCATTCCCTCTGTCTATGTTGGCGAAGGATATCTTGCAGGCATGGATCCTAGATCTTTTACAACCATCATCCTTAACTCGCAGCCTCTGAATCTGCCATTAAGACACCACGTGTTTAGTCCTCGACCTTGAAAACCACTCCCGCTAAGCCACTTTGAATGTTCCAGGGGGGTCATCATTCGCATCCATCTACCTTTGCCAGTAGACATCCCATCAGTCATTAAGACTCGCGACTTTTCATCCTTTATGCTTTCCTCTCGTTACAGATATTTCTGCAAGTTGATCTTTTTGTAAAGTGGCCTCAGGTGTTCTTGACATGATTTAACCCTTAAAAAATGGTACGGGTAGAGCCAAGATGAAATTGGAACCGGGACTGGAGTCGGAATGGGAACGAAAGCAAAATAGACGAATCCCGGTGGAACTGGGATCGGGACCAAATCCGACCCGGTCCTGCCCCGGACAAAACTCAAAAGAAGATGAAGAAAAGGACGAGAAGGAAGAAAGACGAATGGGAGAAAGAACCCCCTGACAAAATACAAGGAACAAAAGAAAAAGAACAAGACCGGCGGAACTGGGACCGGGACAGAACTAGAACCTAAAACTTTGGAAAAGTTTCAGAGTCCAGTTCTAGTTCTGGTTCCAGGTCCGCCAGAACAAAACCAAAGACGCACAACGCAAAACAAAAGAGGTGGAACGGGACTGGGAATGAAATGAAACACAAAGACTGGAACTTTGGAAAAGTTCCATCGCTTGGTTTCGGTCCACGTCCCAAGTCCAACAAAACAAAGAAAACACCAAAAAAAAAAAGAAAACAAGGCGAGATCAGAACCAAAACCAATCTCGGGTAAAACACAGCGGGGGCAAGGGTGGAAACAAATCCGACACTGAAACTTTCTTCAAGTTTCAAGTTCAGATTCTGTCCCAACCCTGCCTCTGACACCATACAAAGATGATGAAAAAGGGACGAAAAAGAAGGGGAGGAAACACCCCCCGACCACAGAAAAGAGAACAAAGGTAAGACAAACGAATAAGCCCAACGGAACCGGAACCGAGACTGGAACAAAAATAGGAATTGGAACTTTGAAAAAGTTCCAAGTTTGGTTCTGACCCTCGTCCCAGGTCCAAAAAAACAAAGGAAAATGGGAAAACAAGGTAAGGACACAAGATGAAAAGGAAACCACCCCACGGTCAAATGCAAGGTCAAAAAAAAACAAACACACAAAAGCGAACCGGAACCGAAATCGGAACTGGAAACTGGAACTTTTAGAAAAGTTCCAGGTTCAATTCCGGTCTGACTCCGGCTCCGACAGAAACAAAAGAAAAAGGGTCGAACAAACAAAAAAGCTCGGCGGAACCGGAATCGGGATGGGACCAGAACCTGGAACTTCAGAAAAGTTTCAGAGTTCAGTCTCAGTCCCGGTTCCGCCCCCGACAAAACAAAAAGAAAAAAGGGGCACAAAGAAAACAAAATGGAAAAGGGGAAAACAATGTAAAGACATAAGATGAAGACCCACCCAAAAAATGAACACTTGCATCACAGGCTCAACCCTTGTGGGAGCCACATTTAATCCACGTGCTGAATTAGAAACATGATTTTCCCCGTTGAGCCCGTGGGTGAAAATTAGGTAACACTTCATACCGAAGTCTTTGTGTCACCATGAAAATGAGACTTTCATCAGTCGCTGAGACTTCTCCCCAAGACCTTTGAGTTACCCCAAGTGTATCCTATTGGTGAGACATTCCTATCGGTAAGACTTCTTACCGAACACCCAAGACTCTCCCTGAAGGCTTCAACAGAAACATTGTCGGTGAGACTTTGTTTGTCACTGGGACCTCACACCGAGGTAAGCCTTTCAGCCAAGGGTCTCCCTAATATTTGATATGAATGGCTTGTCGGCCAGAGATCTCCACTCGGTAGGAGATAATACCAAACACAACATGTCATAGCGATAGGAACATTCGGTGAGATTGAAGCAAGGTCACAGCGACTTGAACTGTTCAACAAAATTCAAGCTGCTAGTCAGCCAGCCACAAACTATGTCACACTGACTTGTCCCTTTCATAGGTTTCAGCCTGTGGGATTGAGGCACATATTTCCAACATTTTTTTCTACCAACTAGCCCTGGGGTCATATCAACGACTGGGAGCCTAAATGTTTTTCCCTAGGGTGCTTTAATTTTGCACCTGGTTAGCTTGTCATCACTCATTCTAGCAGTAATCTTTCGGAGGCCATATATTTTGCATACGATATCAAAATCTAGAAAATGAGATATCATTGGAAAGGTGGTGATGTCTAATTTCTAGTGGTGTACTCTAATTTTCAATAGTCTTCTTTTATCAAAAGTTCCAATCAATTTAAGTGAAAACCCTAGTTTGGGCTTGGAAGGTGATATCTCTTTTTCAGTTTGTCAAAAATCTACCATTCCAACAACATCAAATAGGTATTACAGTATATTTTCCATCAATCCTTTCATTTCTTTTAGAATCAGTACCAGGTGAATTGATTTAGTAGTTTGTCACTTTGAGCAATTTTTTCCTTCACTTAGATATCCTGCCTTTTTAGCCTGAAGTTGTTTGCATCAAGGGGCTTCATTTCAGTTACAAATTGGCATATCATTATATTTCTAGCATTTACTTTCAGATATCTTTTGTCTTGTACCTTGGTTCTTTCTCTAATGGTCGATACAGGTTTTAAGATCCTAACACCCCATAACTATCACACATGGAAAGTCAACATGCAACGTCTCCTTTGGTTAAAAGGCCTATGGTCAACATTGAATTAGAATCAACCACATTTGACTAGAGAGCATGATAAGTTTCAGCATCACAACAAGTGTGAGGAGGCCATGGGACTGATTTCCCTTCATGTCTCCAATTCCTTAGTTTTCCACATTGAGGGGTGCTCCACTCCAAAGGAGGTTTGGGATAAGCTCAAAGACTTGTTTGGTTCTATTAGTGATGTTCATGCATTATAGTTAGAGTTAGAACTAGCTTCACTCTCAGTTGATACATTCCCCTCCATAGAGGACTATTTGGTGAAATTCAAGTCTTTGAGGACATAGCTGTCCAGGTGTGGTAAAGATAAAACTGACAAGGAATGAATTTTCATGATCTTGTCCAAGTTAAAAGGATCTTTTTCCTATTTTTCTACTTCCTTTTACTCTACAATGGATGGCCTTGGAGACAGTTTTGTGATGCCTTCATTTGAGACTTTTTGTGAGCAGTTGACAAGGGAGCAATCCAAACTCAACCAAGTTGATTCATCTTCAAAGTCTCATGCTCTTGTTACAGCACTACCCAAATGGAAAGAAAATAATAAGGGAAAGTCTAAGAGAGGATCCACTGAATCATCACATCACAAGAAAGAAAAACCTAAGAAGGAGAGGCCCAAATGCAATTTCTGTAATAGGATTGGACATCATGAGGAGACATGTTTTAAGAAGGAGATTCATGAGCTAAGATAGATTCTATAGAATCACAACATCACTCTTCCTTCTTCTTCTATCAAGTCACATCACTCTTCTTCTCATGAAGAGTCCTCTTCAAGCATTGTAGGGATTGCCACAGCTGAGATTCATGGCAAGGGACAAGCTTTGATCACTACCCTAGTTGATAGACGAGAAGGATGGGTCATTGACTTAGATGCTTCTCAACATGTCATCTATTCTTAGGATCATATCCTTTGGGATACTATGAGACATTCAGAGTTTGATAGGATGTTCACAACAAATGCAAACATTGTTCATGTTGTTGCTATTTGTGATGTCACTTTCGAGGGGGGGCATTTGCATGATGTTGCTTATATTCCTCAAATGGCTCACAATTTTCTTTCAATTTATCAACATGTTTAGGAGGGTCTAAAGATTGAGTTTACATCTGATTTAGCTATCATCAGGGATCATTTTGATATACGCATTGCCTATGGTGAAGCTAATCATCACTCCAGGGTGTACAAGTTCTCCAATTTTTTGGATCGTGCTCAACTAGTTCCTGATTCTTCAAATTCCAGGGTAGGAAGCAATTATACTCCTCCTTGCCAAGGTTGTGGTGGTTGGATTGAATTGGCTCTTCTCTCGACACCATCTTCTTCCTCATCTACCTCTCAGTTGAGATTTGATTCAACAAGGCAAGATTCATTCATCTCTTCAAACTTGTGGCATCCAGATGGGTTCATGACAGGTCTTGCTAACTTGGCTTCTCATTTCTCTACAAGCTTTGAAGACATTCTTGAGGGGACCACTCTCCTTTATGGGGGGGATATCTAGTCTCCTATTTTTGTTCTTTTTTTATTTTTGTGATGGTTGTAGTCCTTGGGGGCATGATGTTGAGTCCTCCAATCATCACTCTTCCATCACTCTTCTGCTTTTTCATCTCCTTTTTAGAGAGGGGTTTTCTTCCCACTAGGTTTTCCCTTTTTCTTCGTTTGTGGGAGATTAGTTGCATTTTCATTTTCATATCATTTTGTAAATGGGTACCTAATATGGCCATCATGTTGTTGGGACCCATCTTCCATTGCATCATCATTGCATAATCATTGCATTTTTCCTCTCCTCCCTAAGTTGCACTTATGGGGGGTGTTAGTGTAATTAATTATTTATTATACTAGCATAAGTTAACTTAGGTCTTTTATTTATTTAATTTATTCCTAGGTTGCATCATTAGAATATCATTAATAATGGGGTAATTCCCCTTTCCATGTTTGTAGGAGATAAGATTCCTTCTAGAAGATGAGTTGTCCCTTCTAGAACTTATCTCAATCAGTTTATCATTTCCTAGGTAGGGTTTTCATGTTGCCACATGTTGTGTGATTAATACACTTGACAACATCTTATGCATTCTAGGTTTCACTCTTGCCTATTTGATCAGGCATATGTACTCTTGTAACATATCTCATATCACATAATAGAATCTCTATTTGCATGCCATTGTTGCAACACTTTTTGTGTGGGTGAATATTTTTCCTATCAAAGGTCCTCCATTGAAGACTACAACTTCATTAGGGACATTGTGACTCCATCATTTCAATATATATATAATATTACTATATTCATGACTAATATATACAGTAGTATAACGTATATATACATAAAAAATTTAGTATTACCTACAATATGGTTCACTACATGTATATATTATAATAGAAATAAAAATATACAGTTTTATTAGAGCCACAATACTTCATTTACCATACAAATAATGAATGATTTTAATTGAAAAATGCATAACTACAATTTGGTACTGATGTAATCAATTTAGTATCAAAAACATGATTTATTCTTTCACATAAAAATGGAATAACATTTATTCACACAAACTAAGATTTTGACATAATGAAAATTGCATAAAAACTTGGTAAAATGCTACCCTATTGACTCTCTTCTTGTTCTTCTCTCCTTTTCATTGTTCTTCTTTCTACTTTTCCCAATCCCCAACTCTTTTGTCTTCGTTTATGTTTCTGTTTTGCAAACTAAAAATTGTGAATCAATCTTGTGTGTGGAGAGAATGAGAGATCATTCTATTTTTATTATTTTCTTTTTTTTTTCTATTTTAATTTTGCTTTGCTTTTTTGTTTTATTTTCTAAATTTAAGTCCTCTTTCTATTTTTCGATTGTTTTCTTTCTCATTGTTTTGTTTTCTAAATCTTACTTTCTTTTCTATTATTTATTTCTTATTTATCAAATAAAACTAATATATAATTGTTAGTGATTCAAATTTGCACCCCCATTGCCAATTTGTGAAAGAACTCAACAAATTTGGAGTAACATGGGACTGCTTTTAGGTTGTGGGTATCCTATTGTGAAAGCAGACCTCCAGATTATGGGTTGGCTCCCCTTTTGATAGTGTCACCAAAACTATTACTTGCTGGGAAAAGGGGAGAAATAAACATGAAAGAAGAAACTAAACCCCTATGGTGATGCACCTAATATGTTTTCCTCAAACTTACACAACTAATTTTACACACAAGAATGATCAACAACTTAACAGTGGTTTACACAACTCAAAAATTCATGTCTTTGCATTAGTGCTTCATAACTATTCTAAAAATGTCAAGGACAACATCTAGAAGGAAGTAAAACACATCTTCACAACTTAGACTCTTTCTTGAACTAACTCAACACATGTTATGACCTGTAAGTTCATATTAACTACATAAAGGAAAAGAAAAACATGACAAAATCAAACGGAAGATAGTTCCACCATAAGATTTCATCAACCATTTCTAAAGCTTTCACAATAAAACAACACAATGAGAAGGTAAAATAGATTAACTCATTAATAAAAAGGTGTTACACTGCTGCATAAGTCTACAAATATGAGTTGCAATGTTGTCCTCTGCCTGAAAAAAGCTCCAAAGTGAGTTGCAATACCTGTAGAAAGAAAGAAAAGAACTCCCTAAAACTTCAGTTTGAAGATACTTAAGCAATTTTGAAACAACTTCCCACACAATTCCTTCTAGAAACCCTAGTCGGATGCAACATAAAGGCCAAAAAAGAACCTTCCAAAACTCCTCCAAAATGCAGAAAAGTCAAGGTCTAACCCAAATATACCAAAAGCATGAAAAAAAATGCCTCCAAAATGGTCACAATCCCTCCAAAATACAGTCAAAGCAACCCTCATGCTTTCCACATGTTGGTCAAGCATCTCTAAATTGCTTTGACTCATACTTGGCATCAATTCATTAACCTTCACACCGCCTCCAAACTGTTAGCATTGACATAAAAAATCTTCAACCATCTCCCTTGACCATAGTTTGAAGACACATGCTATTATCTTTCATTTTAAAACAATTAAACTCAGTGACTTATAATTACATCACTTATACTAATGTTTTACAATTATGAATTAATGCAAAATAAAAAGGTCAAGATGACTCACAAGGGAAACTAAGTCTTGAAAGACTTAAATACTTAACATAAATGAAGGAGTATACTAAGTTCATTTGGAATGAACTCAACATGGGTATTACTTCATATTGCAAACATTTAAAATAAAAGGTAAAATACCTCTTACTTGGTTGGCATATAGATTAGGGGAAAAACCCTAATACTCAAAACAATGCAAAACTCGATTCATTTTGCTTTTGACATTCCTTTGGAGACTTCACTATGCCTGTTCAAGTTGCGCTGCCATGATTATCTAGGGTTTTGTTTGAGCTTTTGGAGTCATTTTGTGGGGAATAACCCACGGGTTTTTCATGTGTAATTCGTTCCTTGTAGAAACAATGTCATCCCTTTGTTTTTTTGTGAATAAAAAGCTAATTTCAAGCTCTATTATACATAAAATAGTAGAAAACATTTTTATTTTCTGTATATTTTGTTCAAGCTCAAAATTTGCACTCATTTTACATGTTGTGGCCAGGCCTTCATCATGTATGTAGATAAATCGAGGGCTTTTCTCCCTTCTTTTTGTTGATTTTCCCAAAAATATGAGGATCTTTGTTTTTCAGGATGCCATGTAATGGCAACTAGTCAAAGACATAATCACCTTTGTGATAAGATTGTGCAAGATTATAGCATAAATGAGATTTTGTTCCACAAGAAAAATGTGGCCTTGTGAATAAAATAAGATTTGGAAAATGATTCAAGACCATTGAACAATTCGGTATGAACACTACCCTTGAAGAGGGCTTCTATAAAAATCATAATGTCGTGGCTCTACCCATGTTCAATATTTCTTGTAGAAGAAACTTAAAAACTCAATCTTTGTTTCATTGCACTGATTTAATGAAATGCACACTTCTCTATTGCTCTATTTCTAGAATTTACACGATTTCCTAATCCCAACTTTCCTCTAGCTTCATCTTCAAATCTCATGATAGCATGGTTGCAATTTTAGAATGATGGGAAGATCTCTCAAGGGCATCCTTTAATGTAGAACTTTCAAACATTGATTGTTGCTTGAGAAATAAATTTTCTACACCATATATTTTTACTACAACATATCATATATCCAGGGCATTTGATATTTGCACCAAAGTGTTCTAGAACACATTCTCTGAGCCTAATCTCTGAAAGAGAAAAAATTTATACACTGTCCACTTCATAGTCCCTATCACTGTGCTGACCCCTGTTCATTGCATTTTTCCAATGAGAACATCCACTTCACTTTTAGAATGTTGTCTTTTCCAATAGGTGCCATGATACTGGTACTAGCATTTATAAATACTGCATCTTAAGTCATAAAATGAAGAACAAAACCTTGTTGTCTTGATTACCTAAGAGCTTGACATTTCATACAATAAAACCCTATATCTTGACATGACTTACAACCTGTTTCATGGTGAGTGAGGACTATAACTATGCTCAAATCCCTGCACTAAAGATTTGTACTGCACATAACTGACATTATGACCTACTCACTACATGATGTTTGATGATTATCAAACCCAGAGGCCCTACCATGGGTCTAATTAAGCATGATAACATTGTCACTACATCTAGAATAGTAAGCTTGATACCTCTTTGTAAACTTTTATGCTAGTCAAAAACTTCATTATCCTACATAACCCTCATTTGACATTGAACTTTCATTGCCACAAGTGATTTAGGTGTTGATTGTAAGCCTATCTAGGTCATGGTCCAGTTGTGTGTTGCATGCAAAATGCAACATCCTCATTACCCTTTCCCCACATTTGATTGCCTCATCATAGTCTTCACATGAGATCTATGCATGATAACACTCTTTACCATTATGTGACTGTCTAAAGGCTTTGTGTCTTTGTGGCCTTCTAGTTGATGCCAAGTCTAAGACTCCCTTCTACAAGTTAAAAAGTTCTAACTTAAAAGTTTCTTTGCATTTTATTATTGCAGTCACCTTTAGAGTTGTGAAAGTCAAGAGGACTGAATGGCTAACTTCAACATGAGATTTATTTTTACATACATGGACTCCTCTTATTAGAGGTCTTCCATATGTTTGGGGTGAATAATATTATCCCTATCAGTACAAACTATCATAAGACTGGCCCTAAATCTTCTCTATCATAATCCCATGTTACTGCTTTTATCTTCGTGAGACTTGATCTCATGTTATGAATACTTGATATAATCTCCCCATTGTATTGCTATACTTCACCAGAGCTTTCTCATACTATCATGAAGGGAAATTTTCATTGTGAAACCCTTGATCTTATGACTTTACCATCACAACACCTTGTCAATCATTAACAAAGAGATTCCTTCATTGTTCTGTCACCATCTTTGAAGGACTTTAATCTTTAAAATACTATCATGGCATTTCAATATTGTGTCTTTTCTAGGCCTGTTGCATTTGTTCTTCTATCTTTAATTAGCCTCAATTTTTGCCAACTCCTTTATAGGATTGATCACATGATACCTTTTATGTCCATCAAACACTTTCACTGTAGTCTTCTAACCTCACCACCATGGCATGAGAACTACTAACAAACTGTCTTGTCTTCTGTTCTTCCATAGGATTGTCACCCTTTATTGTATGACTTCTTGCCTTCACAATAGGCCTGAACATTGTTGGTCTTTTAGTATCATAGGCTTCTTCTTTTGTTAACTTTAATACCCCTTGTCTAATTTGCTCTTGCATAGAGTTTTTTAGATCTCTTTTGGTTGTCATTATTGAATTTCACATTGTCTATCTGTGTGACACCCCTTTAAGGGTATTTTATCACTATCCTTCAATGACTACATGTTTGAGTCATAATGCATCTCTTTATTTCCAATGCATAAAACTTGAGGGCTTTCATCTACATCATTGTGCTTCCTTCTCATGCACTACTCTTCAGGACAACATACTATCATGGTGGCTTTGGCCTTGCATATTCATTTCATGATGAAGAACTTATGATACTGGCAATATCCTTCATTCCCAATGCACTCCACTACTTAGAGGACTAAATGCTTAGTGATATTCCCATAGTTATAACTCATGGTTTGAAGGATACTTCACACCATTCACAGTCCTTATGTTGCTTTTCCTGAACTTCCTTCTCATTTGTGCACTGCTCTCATAGCATATGATAGCTCTTGATAGCATCTGGTAGCTCCTCCATTATTTATTGATGAATGCATAAGATGAATGCATAATTGAACTTGATGCATCCTTATAATTGAATATGATGCATCACAAAAATAATTTAATTCTTTAATAAAATGGATCTTGGATCCACTTAAGAAGATTGAAAGACATATCCAACAAAAGACACCTTCCTTTTGACATGATGGCAGCCTATTGATTGATTAATTGTGAAAATATGAAGGGCAACTCTCTTGACAGTTCACATTATTTGTTGCATCTTTTGAATCAGATAATGAAAGTTGATCAACTGGTGTGATTCCATATTGATTTAATGCATCAAGAATATGTTTATCTTTGATTTGATCAATTTTCTCAATTTCCTATCCCTCTTAAAACATCAGAGGGCAGCATGTTGGGCTCTACCCTCGTGGGGGCCACATTTTACCCCATATGCTATAATTAGTTGAATCAGAATAGTAACAATGACTTGTCCTAAATTTGTACAAGGAACAAACCACTTAGATAAACAAAGCATATCAAGGTGTGTTTTATTACTCCTTTCTTGTTTTCATGGACACTTATGGTATGCTACTATTTTAATGCTTATGGACATCAGATTACACGTTTATGGATGTTTTGCATATATTTTGATTAGGGACCTTTAATTTCTCTAACAACACTATTTTTTAGATGTAGGAAACCTAGGAGCAGGTAGGAGAGCGTCAAATGGAAGCAGGGTAGCAAGAAGGGATGAGATGATGTGAGACCAAGCCAATAGGATTCGTCATTCCACCAAGCATGATGGGTCCCTTTTCATTTTATGTGCAATTTCTTTTTTGTTATCAATAGGTGTATAGTATTTTCTTTATAAGCATTAGAATAGCTAGTCCCTTAGCTTGTGAGGGATATTATATGCTTATGATCATTAATAAAGATTACATTTGCAATACATGTTGGTTCTCTTTCTCATTTTTATGTACTTGCAAAACTGGAATAATGCAACCTGTGTTTTTTGACAATCTCCTTTATGCACATTAATGAAACTTAGCAGAAAATGAAGTATCTTTTAATGTTTAAATGCAAACAAAAAAAACAATAAGTTACCTGATTTAGCTAGAAGCAAAATCAGGTAACAATAATAACAAACATGTTTTATTAGCTTGCATCACAATTATCTTAAAACTATAAATAATAATAATTTTATTCTTCAAATAAAATCAAGAAATAAAATAAATTAAAACCATTTCTTCTATTTTCTATGAGCGTTTAATTTTAGCCACCAATTAACTAAATAACCAACTATAAAATAAAAAGCAATATAATATGATTAATTAATGCAATTCTAATGCAACTATATGTTTTCTATGTGTTTGTGTGTGCAAATGCCTTTTACCACGGTCGCTTACAGTAGCTAGACACCCCCTCCTTGATGATACTCTCTCTCTGCCGAGAGTATTGTCCTGTCACGTACATGAAACAAAGTTTGGTCTATGAACTTTTAAATAGTAATATTAAATTATAAATTAATTATGGAAAATAGGGGCCGTGACCTCTTTCCCCCCTTAAAGAATCATCGTCTCAATGATCAACTTAACTAAAGATAAAAATTTCATACCTCTTTAATTCTATTTTACCTCAATGTCAAGATCAGCCCACCTGACAATTGTGTCACTACTCCACACACTTGTTTGTTCGTAACCACAAAAATTCCTTCGTCTAACATGCATTCACCTGCAGTCATTGTTAGTAGAGCATTGTTCATCAAATCAACTTAGTTTAACACTTTATGGTGAATAAAAACATGCAAGCTAATTCCTTTGCTTCATAGAATTTTATTCATATTCTAAATATTCACATAAAATAATACACTCATGTTCATTTTTGTCATAATGCCTACTCACACGAGACATCAAAACAACTAGCCTTATGATGAAAAATAAGAATCTCATACTACCTGCTATCACCACTGGCAATCAAGAATTACATCAACATAAACATCTCAATTTTACAATAAGGTCTTCATAAAAGATCATTTCATGATTAAAAGATCAAAATAAGAAGTTCATCAAATTTTAATATTGATACATCCATTTACCAACAAAGTAAATCTTAATCTATATTAGAAAGAAAATATACAAAATGTACAATTTATACTTTTGATCAAATATAATCATAGTTTTCATAGAAATAAGTACAAATTCATGCTACATCCATTTTCTGAAAGATTCAAATGTACATTCTATTTGCGGCTACTATAACCAACTGGTTATCTAAAATCAAAAAACATGGTTAAGGTGCTTTTTCCACCCAACCACGAACACAACACTTCCCTGGGGTTCTCCCTAACTCAAAGAATACCCGATCCTTCATGAGGTGCCTAGAACCTATATTAAAAGGGTAGGAGGGAAAATCTCAATGCATGCTTGATGCCTTATATGCATTCAACACTAGAATGGACATATTTCCTGCATATAGGATGTGGTAGAGAAACATATAACATAGAAGCTAGCCATTCATTATCCATCTATTTCAATGGTACAATATAGCTTTGGCCAAAGCATAAATACAAAAAGTGGTTGATCTCAAAAAAGAAGATCACCTTCTCTATTAACCCACATTCGACATCCTATCCTAGAAGGTAAGCTTAAAGCTTATCACATGTAACACATTCAACAAGAATAATCTATTTCAATTACATAAAATACAAATCAGATATCATGATAGTGCTTACACACACAAGTGCACATAGAATGAATCCTTGGTGCATAACTTACATAGGGTATAAATACATAACTTACATGTAGTGCCTCTCTCGTACAAAATAAGGTAAATGCTTCACATATAATGAGCATTACTCACTCAAGTTTATATTTTATAAACATGGTAAGTGCATCTCTTGCATTGCTCGCACAAAATATGAAATATGCATGAATTTACAGTAGTATAATTATAATGATCTTTACTTGATCCAATAAACACAATGAGTATAAAAAGTGTATCTCACACAAAAATTAGGAATGTAATCATTACTCGAGACTCTATTCACACAAAGGATTCAATGACTTGCTCTAGTGCATTACTCGCACAAGGACAACAATGATAGGAATATGCATTTTGCATGTTAGTATAAATATTTTCTACTAATTTCCTAATGTGGTAAATATTTATCTATTTGAACTGTGTGTTGATCCTACTCAACCTTTAATAGCACATGCTCTGGGGTAATTAAATACCTTACTAATATTCCATATTCGAGCAGCTTCCCTACACCTCATTTTTGAGTTCAAATAAATATATTAATCAATATAAGGTGCACACATGGTCTATTGGCCAATATAAAGCATACAACTACCACATAATGCATCTACCCTTTGATTACGTCGAAACACACCAATCACATACAATATTCCTTGTCAGAGTGTAGCCAATTTTATTCCATTTAAAGAAAAAAATTCACCGTCCAAGCACACCAATGGGTTTAATCTAGTTCATCTTAGACATAAGTAACATGAGTCAATTATCATAATGCTCTCCTATCATCCTCAAGTTAGGAGCTTCCAAATATGAATGACAACTCTAAAGCAACCCAATTTCAAGGTTGGCAATACTATGTTACCATTTTTACTGACACTATGTGTTTTCATCAATTACAAATCTACCACCTCTTTCACCTAGCATCGCCCGAAAATTTCATTCTACCCTATCTCTAGTACAAAATTATACACCTTGACCCTAGTGTATTCTTTGCATTCTACTTCCTTATACATTCCATTAGAGCCTTCATGGCATAATGGAGAACATAACATAATACAAGACCAGTAGTCAAAACATTAAGCATAGCCATCAACAGTGAAGAAATGAAGAGATATCAAGTGAAAAGAAAATCATTAGTACAAAATGAACTTAGCAGTCAATATATTCATAAGAATTGCAAAGCAAAGCATCTCGATGGATATACTTAGGAATTATAAATAAAATAGGAAAACCTCATGTTGGCCCACACACCTTGAAATTCCATGCAATAAAATAAAATAAAATATTAACATCCACAGTTTCACATTATACAAAGGGAGCACAACGCTACACTTCACCTTAATCAAAGGTGAGTAGGAGAATATGCATGGTCACTTGACAATCCAATTTCTAAGACTCTAATTACATTCATACTAAAATATTATTTCCCAACAACTATTTGCATTGTACTTCACATGTTGAATCACAAATACCATTGAATTCCCAAAACCTCCACATATTCTAAAACCAAGGTCTCATTTTATTTATTTGTGGATTCTTACATCCTTATTGTATATAAAATTTTCTATTTTTCTGAACATATCATAAAAATTCACATTTCATTCTCAGATAAGGGGAACTCTTCTGGTTCCTCTTCTCCCTTTGAATTGAACAGTACAAATTTGGAGGTTGGGTTTAGTTGTGAACACTCCTTAATCTCTTCTTCATTCAACATGGTTGCACTTCGACCACATCTAATAGGGAAATCTCGATGGGCCGAGGGTTTACTTTTGGACCTCTTGTTCATCTTTGCTTCCTTATTCCTTTTCTTCTTCCCGAGGCAAATAAGCTTAAGCACTTCTGCCAATGTCTCTGAGTCCTCTCTTTTATCATCCTTCACCCCGTTTTCCTTGGGTTCCTTAGGTTGTTATTTTTCACCTGATGACCTAGGCCTCTCATTATGTTTGGTTTTGTTGACTCGTCCTCATGTTCTTGATATTCCCTCCATTCTGTCCTAAGAAGAAATATATATATATATATATATATATATATTATTACCAACATATCCTATATAAGACCTTGTACTGAGCCCTAGGGTCCAAGAGTTGATCCCTAGGGTCCAAGAATTGATCTCGAATGCTTTGATACCAAATGTAAGGTCCAAAAATCTCACTAAAAATAACCTTCGACAAGCAAATCAATTCCAAAAATAATTAAATAGAGATAATTATTAAATGGTGAAAAAGGAAATAATTAAATAACTTCCTCATTACTTTCATATGGAATTACATACTCTAATGAGTCAATATGTTTATCAACACAAGGTCGTACCTTTACAAAATTTAGCCATGTAGGCTTACACAAAGTTAACACAATAGCAATACATAACATCTTTCCGCATGTGCACCATGGAGCTCGAGAGAAAGTATCATCGTGGCGATATCCACCCTACCACGAAGCACAAAGCTTCCCCATCCATCCTGTTGGAAAGCCCGACCCATCACGAGGGGTCTAACAACTAGAACCGACATAGGTGAAAAAATTTGGAGCTCTACTAAACTCATTATACATAAATGAAATATTGGAAAAACTACATTCACATCTCATACATACTTTTCAAGTAAGGTGAAAACACATATGCAATGAAATGTTATCCTTCTCAAAGAATAGTCATTTGTTCTTGATACTCTAATCACATACCATGGACATAATTGAATTCATGTATCTACCAAAGTCAAATTAAATATTTTTCCCCACAATGTATAAAAATGATTACATACATAACCCCCAAATCATAGAACATAATTTCTTAAACATAACACACATTGATAACATGATTGACTCACAAGGATGACTCAAGTGTGTACAATTGATTAATTACCTTAGTCTTGAAACTCTATATCTTAGGCATACTTATCACTTTGATTGCAATACCAAGTTTTTTGGAAATAATTGATGCTTATGCATTTTACCAAACACAAGGTTATATGGAACCAAACATCAATCTTTTCAATTGTAAGGCCATTTTTAGATGAATCTATCTCCTAGATTACAGTTTATAAAAAAAATTAGGGAGAAAATCCTTGTTTTGTATATATATTAACATTTTCTCATAATTCAAAGAATAGTTTGTTTAAAGTTCAAGCGTTCACTAAAATGTGTCTTTTCCGAAAAGATAGAATTTACTCAAAAGATTCATTATTCTAGTTTGCATGTTCTTGTCAAGAAACTAAGTTTTTACAATTTCAATGATATAATACAATCTATCAAAAGTGTAGTTGTTTGCCGGTTTTGATATAAAAGAATGGTTTGAAAACAAAAATGAATCTACTAGTCTTCCTTCATTTCCTGTTTATTTTTATCTCAAGCTTCAGATAATCTGATTTCGTTACTTTATGACATTTGACTATGAAGCCTGACTGTTTCCAATGTCTAAATAGGATAGTCATACGAGCCTTGGTGATAAGGTCCAATTTTATTTATAATTAGAATACTAATGTTGATCAATTAAACTCTAAGAGGCCACCAGATTTGAGCAGTTAGTTGAGTAAAAGATAAGGCTGATTGAATAATATCAAGGCCGCTAGGTTAGAAGCACATGTCAAAGAGATAGAAGGTGCATGTTATTTAAGAAGAGAAGAACAACAAACAGAGCACTATTACAACCAGACTAAACTATCATGTAAATTTACATACAATCGTGACTGTCCAAAAGAAACAGTCAGTCTAAACTATCATGTAAATTGTCACTATTTGAAAGATTTTAAGACTAGAGATATTTATGACCGAGTTTCCTTTCACTCCTATAGAATGCATGGGCAACGCCCTTTCCACAGGTTGTAAGGCTTGTGGAAAGATCGTTTCCTTTCCATAGCCATAGGCCCATACAAGCATTTTAAATATATTTTTCTTTAACTACTTTCCCAGTCTAAAACATTGATTTTGAGTATTATCTAAAATGAAATTGTTTTATGTAGAGTATAGTATATATATAATATTATTATATTCATGACTAATATATACAGTACTATAACGTATATATACATAAAAAAATTAGTATTACTTACATTATGGTTCGCTACATGTATATATTATAGCAGAAATAAAAATATATAGTTTTATTACAGTCACAATACTCCATTTACCATATAGAAAATGAACGATTTTAATAGCAAAATGCATAACTACAATTTGGTACGGATATAATCAATTTATTATCAAAAACGTGATTTATTCTTTCACATAAAAACAAAATAACATATATTCACACAAACTGATATTTTGACATAATAAAAATTGCATAAAAACCTGGTAAAACGCTACCCTATTGACTCTCTTCTTGTTCTTCTCTCCTTTTCACCGTTCTTTCTACTTTGCCCAATCCCCAACTCTTTTGTCTCTGTTTATGTTTTTGTTTTGCAGACTGAAAAATGTGAATGAATCTTGTGTGTGGAGAGAATGAGAGATCATTCTCTTTTTATTATTTTCTTTCTTTTTTTCTATTTTTATTTTGCTTTGTTTTTGTGTTTTATTTTCTAAATTTAAGTCCTCTTTATATTTTTCTATTGTTTTTTTTCTCATTGTTTTGTTTTCTAAATCTTGCTTTCTTTTCTATGATTTATTTCTAATTTATCAAATAAAACTAATATTTTATAACAAACATGTTTCTTAGCTCGCATCACAATTATCTTTAAAATTATAAATAATAATAATTTTATTCTTCAAATAAAATCAAGAAATAAAATAAATTAAAACCATTTCTTCTATTTTCTATGAACATTTAATTTTAGCCACCAATTAATTAAATAACCAACTTTAAAATAAGAAGCAATATAATATGATTAATTAATGCAATTCTAATGCAACTATATGTTTGCTAAGCATTTTTGTGTGCAAATTATTTTCACCACAGTCGCTTACAACAAGTAGACACCCCCTCCTTGATGATACTCTCTCTCTACCGAGAGTATTTTCCTGTCACACACATGAAACAATGTTTGGTCAATGAACTTTTAAATAGTAATATTAAATTATAAATTAATTATGAAAAATAGGGGTCGTGACATATTTACCTTTGTTGAGATATGTAAAAAAGATAGGTGCCAAGAGGATTGTATCTATATGACTATGGATGTAAGATAATTGAGTCACTAGTGTTGTGTTTTTGTTGTCCCTAATTGTGTTGAATTCCTTATATTTTGATCATGTGTTTCCTCCTTGTGTGCATTATTCCTATACTTATTTTCCATTTAAAATCCTATTTTATAAGTAGATTGAAATTTTTTACCATTGGAGGTGAATTAGGACTTTAGGAGTGAAGGAGAGAGAAGAGTGAATAATAAAAGTGAAATTCAAGTTTTGAAATCCTGAAACACATGGTCTTGTTTAGAGGATAGAAGCATGATACATTGGCATCTTGGATGGAAGAAAGGATGAGAATGAGTGTGAGGATGGTGTTAATGTTTGATATGGGTCATGATGTGTGGTTTTTAAGATTATTTGTGTTACAAGGGGAAAAAATAGCTATGGTTCATTCTTAAAAATAGTCTTGAGTATCAAAGAATGTATAAAATGAGATGAAAATGTGCTAATTATGTACTTTTCAATGTTATTTTTCTCACCCTAGAATACTTATCATATAAAATGATGAAATTATGCTCAATAAAACATAAATTATGTTTAAGCTAAACCTCTTGATAAAAATGATACTAAAGAGTCCTTTCTTGATAATTTTTTCCTATCTTCGGTCATATATTATTTGGAAATATAAATATACACATGAGAAGAAAAATCAATGTACATAATAAAGATATAACAAAAATAAGTTTCACAGATTTAAAGTTGTTCCACTTCATTATGTTAAATATATTTAGAGATTCATGGATTTGGAAACATGTGACATTTATGAAACTTAGAATGAGATTAAATAGAGAGAGGTTGAGATGATAATGTTGTATGCAATAATAATGGAGTTTTTATCAAGTTATCATTCATGAAGGATATAATCCATGATTATCATAAGAGATATAAGGTCCATGAAGGATTAATTTAACTAGAATAGTGTGGTTCTCAACAATAACCGTTGTAACTTGGAAAATATGTAGTGTAGGACCTCCATCGACCAAAACTAACTTCTTACATTCATCTCCTCCCTTTGAACGAATTATTTTGAGAAACTATTTGGTCTAAAGATCCCAATTTTAAGAGTTTTTTTATTGGTTAAAGAAACATTATCTACTAAACATCCTTGGAGGAAGTCATATCTCCTTTATCTATTCAATTCTTGAGGAAATTATATTTGTTTAACTTAGTTTCTCCTCAACTCATTCTAGCTTTAGAATCAAAATATCTAGTAAGGTGAATAAGGCAAGTAAATGGTCTCTTCAACCACTAGATTTTTTGAAAAAGTAATATTGATGGTCCTTCTAAAGGAAATAAAAGTGTTTCTAAGATTTATTTTTTATCTTATTTTGGTGAGCATTTTTGCCTAATATTATCATCAAAATAGAGACCCCCTTTTAGCTTGAGATTTTGAGAGAGTTTCTACCATCTTTCAATTTTTCATCTTGTTTGGATGGCATAGATCTTATTTGGTGATTTTATTTGATCTTCATTGGTCCTAGTTGACTTACATGTTCTAGATGCCTTCCTATGCTATGAAATGTGTTATTTGGTACCAATTTTATGTTTTATCATTCACTTGATAGGTTTTGGCATGATGTGAGTTTGAGGAGTCTTATATCTAGATCTAATTCATTGCTTCATTTAACTTCTTGGCTTACATGGATATGATCACAATACTCTAGTCATTTTAACAAGAATATTTGATTCTACATTATGAAAATTTGATGATTGGAGGTATTTAGTCTTGAAAACCATGATTTTAGGTCACTTGATATACTTGACATGGTAATTCTTGAATATATAATATATATTGTAACATAGAAAAAGGGAACCTTATATTTAATGTATAAACCTAGGGTTGCTTAGGATCCTTTTTCCAAGTTACATTAGAAGGAAGATCAACAAGGTGAGTAGATTAACTATCAACTCAAAAAGGTGATCCAATCAGACTTGGATCTGCTTTCTTAGGGCCTTGATGATGGATGAGAAATTATTTAGAATGATTAACCTAATTGAGCTATATGACCTAATATGAAAAATGTAATAATTTTGAAGATACACAGATGGAAATAAAAATATACAAGTGGATCTCAGAAGTGTCAGATGATGTGTACCTGTCACCAAAATCTGAATCTGGCATATGCAAAAGGACACAGTCGCCCAAGGGTGTATGGATATTTGTAGGCCTTTCCAAAACTTCAAAATCTAATCCTGTAGCCCCATGTCTGCTCTTTGTTCTTGTACTTGTAAATCTTTCATCTTCATATCTATACCTACAATAAATCTAAAAAAGAAATTGTTTGGGTGGTTATATGGGGATTTTCCTTAGTCAAATCCCTATATGGTATTTAAACCTCACAAATAGCCAAATATCTGATAAAATATTATGTGTGTGAGCCCTAACCTTATGTGTGTTTAAGATTGATATGAGCTAAATGCAAAGAAACTCTACCCAAGTGCATTAAAGAGAGATTCCTATATGGAAATGATAAGATCCAATTAGGGACAAGTCGAACACCCTAAGTAAATTTGAAATACAATGATACCTTGCTTTAGGCTACAAGAGGAATGAAGCTTGAAGATGAGAATATTAGGAAACAAGTCATTAGGTTGAAGGAAGTGGGAAAATACATCTCCCAAACCTAGAATCCATCATGTCCTTCTAGGCATCAACCTTCAATCATGTGATGAATGCTTGATCAATTCTGCAATTATGTTTGAAAACCTGCAAATGCAAATGTGTATGATGAAATATTTTGCTCAAATTTGATTTCTTTAATGTTATCTCTTATGTTCTCCTTCTCTCTCTAGCTTTGAAATGGTGAAAATACCTGGTATTTATAGGCATTTCTCTTATTTCTTGAAAAATTAGATCCTAAAAGTTGACATTTGAAATTTAAACTTTGAATGTTAAAATTCCACTAACAACAACTCACCAAAATTTGGGTCTTGGCTAAGATGGGGGACCCATATTCCCATGGGTTTGTGGGTCCTAGCCAAAATTTCTAGGACACACTTGATCAAGGTCAAAGCAATAATTGGTTGCATTTTTTCAATGCTTGCAACTTTGTTGGAAAATGATAAAAATAGGCCTTGGAATGAATAATTTAGGGAATTAGGGCCTATTAAGAGGTTGAAAATTCATAAATGTGAGGGTCACTAAAATAGGTCCAAACTAAGCATGAAATTGTACTATCACCTATGAGGAAGTATAATTTTCTATGCTACATTTATCCCCCACTTTATTAGCCATATGACACTACATACATATGCAAGCTAAAGTATTAAAAGTTAATTATTTTAGATAAAAGGATACTCATATGGATATCATGATTCGTATGTGAACGAGATAATGAATCCCCCAGTGTATTCATCTACAAAACCACAACGTTAGGAACCACATCCTAAAAAAATAATTTGTAAGTTGTTCAAACATCAACACATCAATTTCTACGAAGAACCAAATTTGAGGGTAGATGTATGCCCCTTGATTCCACTTTCTTTATGGAGGTGGAATCAGGGTAGCAATCTAACCACATTGAATTTCTAGGTTTGTTGAAAGAAATGCTTACAATAAGGTTGTGACACCACAACACCATCTATTAATAAGCATTTAATATGATCAAGGACGAAACAATGAATCCAACACAATAAATGACATCAAAATCAAAGTTCACTAGCCCCCATTATGGCAATTTAAATGAAATGTGCTATGAAGAAATTTTACTATATGTTAGTGAAAATTCATATGTTTGACTATCATTTTTACACTTACTAAATTTGGATATTCTGAGGGAGATACCTTCTTGTAGAGGAGTGGAGATGTCGAGCCAACAGCCATACAAGCCCCCGAGACTGGATGTCCTATGAGCAAAGGTTGTGGAGGGTATCATCACACCTATGGTGAGTTTCTTGTACCTTCTCCCTATGATTTACATTAATATTCTACACTATTTTAAAGTGTTTTTCAAAATTTATGGTGTCTATGTCCAAACTAGATGACTATGTCCACTTTGGGTGGCCCTATCCCAAAATGGCGACCGTCCCATAATGGTGACAATGTCCTAAGTCAAGCCTTTTTTTATTTTAAATATTTGGTTATCTATTTTTTCCATGTTACTAATGATTTCCTTTTCCTTTCGTAGATCCTACCATGCTCTTGACAACATTTAGGAGGGTGATTATTTTCCCTTCTCCAAGAGCAGTTCACACGACTTACTTAGGAGGAGTAGACTCTTTGTGCTACTAGATTATACTAGATATACCTCATGCCACCCCTGAGGTTCCATGATGCTATGATTATGGCCCTGGTCAAGTGGTGGGATGTGGATACATCTACATTTCATCTCCTAATAAGGGAGGTGACAGTTACATTTGAGGATGTCTCCTGCATACTTAGATTACCTATCTGAGGAAAAACCATTCATTATGATGAGTTTCATATGCCTCAAAATATGAGACATGATATTAAGTATTGTACTAACCATCACACATCACCCACTAATTCTAGATCTCACATCAAGCTCAAGTGGCTTCTTCATGCTAATGTTCCATTAGTTCACTGGATCATGTGTGTCACCGTCACCTTAGCTCTAGCACTCAGAAGAGGCGCACACCTTGAGGGGGCCTTGCACATACTATATGAGAGATGGAGGAGCATCAAACAGTATATTCCTAGGGATGAAGTATTCTCATACATTTATACTATGATCTTGGACACTTTGTATATTGGGATGCTGAGTGTATTCTTCAATTCAACATACATTTCTTAAGGTATGTGCATTTGAGCATATTACATGTACTAGACCAACTGGATTTCCTATGGGTATAGTATTCAGTTGTCCACATTCTTTTCACTATACATCTAGGTGGATCTAGCAATGCGGAGACCTACTACATTGGAGAGTCATATTTGATCATCTAGAGGATGGCAACATAGTATGGATCCATACCAGACTCTACAACAATGTCCAAGTCTTACTCAACAGTTATCCAGGATGCAAAGGTATAGGCTACTAGTTGGATGAAATGATTATATTATTATGCCATTTTATTATGATCGTGTGATACAGTAATTTGGTCAAATATAGATAGAACCTAGGCTGCATCTTACATGTCATAAATCTAGACATAGTAGTGTTAGACTAGGAGAGGTTCATCGTCCGACACTCACAAACGTCACTCATAGTGACTCAAAGGATGAGGAGCAAGACACACCCCCAACATATGATCTAGATGATATAGGAACCTCAATTTCCTTTTATAGGTGGTGGAGGGAAACGTGACCTTAGCATGTCTTCCCTATTGATCATCTTGTAGGGGATCCTAAACCTTTTCCATTACAATAGGATGTGAGAGAGGATAGAGATGTGGATGAAGATATGAATGATGAGGAGGATATAAGAAAGGATACATAGGAGGAGGATGAGGATCAAAAACCAATGAGGGAGGAGCGGGCGAGGAGTCAGTAGAGGCCAAAGATGCCCCTGAGGAGAGACCTACTTCTTGTCCCTGTGTCACCCAAGTGCATCCATCAACCACAGTAGGAATCTAGTCCCATGAGCATGGAGAGAGTAGCCATGTAGCTCCCACCACACTTCCTACCCATTAGAGGAGTTCGAATATGACACCTATAGTGTCCTATCAAAATCCCAATTGGTGAGTTGGTGATCTAGGTGATGTGATTCATTTTCTCTATATAATTAGATTTTATTATATTTATAGATTATACCTTTTTCTGATTTATGTCATGCTTTCTTTATTATAGATGGTACATGGGACTGGCTCGACTTCTTCAATCAAATCACTGCAAAGATTATTCCATTGATGCCCCCACACTAGTCGATAGGGGCTAAGCATAGGCCAATACCTAGTGCAAGGTGCCATGCTGACTTGTTTGAGCCTCTATCTAGGTGGAGGATGTCTTATGATGATACCATGAGGACTATTGATATATTTAGGGTTGAGGTTGAGGAGGTCTAAGATAGAGAGGAGAAAATGAGAGGTACACTAGAGGATCTGAAGGCTGCATACGAGGAGCTTCAAGCCACCGGGTTCCTTTCAAGTGTGGTACATAGGATTTCTTATAGTCGACACTCAACAGGGTACATGCGGAGCTCACCAAGGTGCAAATGGGTAGGGATCAAATAGAGCAGGAGAACATCACAACTCTCATATATGAGGGCATAGCCATAGGCTAAGTACAAGGCCTACAAGAGCGAATGAGCTCGATGAGCCGCTCTCACACCATTGTCTCCTGATTAGCATTACCACCAAGCCCTAAGGAGTCTGGTAGCCATAGGCCTTCCTAGATGTATTATATTATGACATACCACATGTTTTTCTATCATGGTGACTTATGTATGTAAACTTTATGATCTATATATGATTATGATTTTGTTTCTATGGGTTTATGCACTTTTATATCTTGTTTAAATTAGATGTCAATGTGATCAATTAAACAGTCTTGATAAGATTATTTAATAAATGTCTCCATTGTATAATTGTGATTAATGTGATTAAATGTTTATGTCTACTTATATGTTTCATTTTTTATCATGTTAAACTAGATACCCTTATGATTTAATTTATAAAAATTAAATGCATGTAATGATCTAATTTAACACAACACACATATGATTGAATAGTATGCAACAAATTAAAGTAATAATTCAAGTCAATGAACCATTACTCAAAATAATTCAAGACACAAATACAATTTTTTTGTCAAGAATGAATCAATGCAAGATAAAATAGAAAATCATCTACTTAATATAACAACATGCTCTATCACACATACTATTCAAAAGATTTATTAAGTGTAATACCTACATAGATGTGCAACATTGATAGGTTCTTTTAGATGTGTGCCATCCATTTCTTTAAGTTTATATGCTCCAAACTTATAATCTTCATCATTGACATAAGGTCCTAACCACTTTGGAATAAACTTTCCTTTTTCATCTAGAGCAACATTAACATTCTTTTGATTCTCATATAATACTAAATCCCCTTTGTTAAAGGATTGAGGATAACACAATCATTATAATTTTGTTGAATTTTTTTTAATAAGCCTAGAGATGTATGAGAGTATTTTTGCATTGTTCATTGAGAATTTCAAGTTGTTGCAATAGTTTTCTTTATAAGTATTATCATCAATAAGAACTTTAAGAGAGACCCTCAAGGAAGGAATTTCTAACTCTAAAGGCATTATTGCATCAACACCATAAACTAGATTGTATGATGTGTTTCATGTGGATATCCTAATACTTATCTAATAATCCCACAATACATAAGTTGAGTGTGCCAATCCTTGTTATGTTTATTAAGTGTTTTACACAAGATTTGGTCAAGTGTTGTGTTTGTTGCTTTAGCTTGACCATCAGATTGTGGGTAATAAGGTGTAGAAAAGTGATGTTGAATATGAGATGTTTCCAAAAAATTCTTCACTTATTCTTAAATGGTGTCCCAGTATCCATAACTAAGACTGAAGGAATACTGAATCAATGATAATATTTTCTAAAATGAAGCGACATATTACTTCAGTAGTCATGGAATAAAGAGGAATTGCCTCTACCCACTTTGTGAAATAATTTGTGGCAATTATTATGAATGTATGTCTCGACAAAGAAGAAGGAGAAATATTTCCAATAAGATCCAAACCCAATACCAAAAATGGCCAAATAGGAATTTGGGCACAAAGTTCAGAAGTAGGAGCATGAATCAAGTTATGCTATTGACACTTATGACATTTCTTAATGTGATCAAAACAATCTTGTTCCATGTTTTACCAGTAATATCCCATGGGCATTAAATTTTAAACTAATGATCATCCTCCAAAATTCCCCCCGCAAGGAATTCCATGAGCTTCCTCAAGGGCTATAAGGATTTCAAATTGTTTAAGGCATCTAAGAAGACGACCATTGAATGACCATCTATATAACACATTCGCTAGGATTATGTATCGAGTTGAAAGTTTTCGAATAAGAGCTCTAGTTTTTTTGGTAGTTGGTTCAAGAAAGGTGCATTCTTTTAGATAATTAAATATTGGTGTATACCTTTCACTAGAAGCTTCGTTATTGGAAACTAAGACTTATTTTATATTCTCATCTATCGATGGATTTTTTAGAATATGGATAACAAATGTAAAGTTTGTGGAAGAATCCTCGAGATAAACAAGGGAAGTTGCACTTGTCATTGCATCCACATGTTGATTATCCTTTCGTGGAACATTGTCAATGGTGTATGATTTAAAATGATCTAGTAATGTTATTGTACTTGGTCTTTATATTTTGATAACTTATCATGTATTTCTTGATAAGACCCATTATTTTGTTTAATAATTAATTGAGAATCACCAAATATACAAATGCATTAAACACCTAAGGATAAGGCCACATGTATCCCAACAATAAGGGCCCCATATTCTATAGTGTTGTTTGTACATAGGAAGTTTAAATAATAGGATAAGGGAATTGGTTTTCCCAAAGGATATATTAATATAACTCTTGCTCTAGAACTAGTTCTACACTTAGATTCAAAAATACAATTCCAATATTCCATTATCATCATTTTTCAATACATTCTCATCATGAAATGAGTCAAAATTTGGTAACACTAAAGGTGAGGGATCAGCCTCAGCTAAATGGTCAGTCAATGCTTGACCCTTGATTTCTTTTTGGGGAACAAACTTAAGGTCAAATTTAGTTAACAACATAACCCACGTAGCCAAGCATCCTGGAAAATATGTTTTAGTAAAGAGATATTTTAAAGGATCAAATTTCATCATGACATTCGCCTCTGTGTTTAACAAATAATGTCTCAATTTTTTTGTAGAGAAGACAAGAGCCAAATATTACCATTTTATTATTGTATAGAGAGTTTCATAATCAATCAATGTTTGAATAATGTAGTAAATAGTATGCACCTTGTCATTCTCATCTTGTTGAGCCAATAATGCAACAAGAGCATGAGTTGATGTTGATATGTAAAGGATATTTTTTTTTCCTTGAGTAGTTGTTTACAAAACAAGAGGATTAGCTAGGTATTGTTTCAATCTCTCAAAGGCCTTTTGAAAATACTCATCCCATTTAAAATTTGATTCTTTCTTAAGGAGTAGGGTAAAGGGAAGAGTATAATCCACCAATGATGCAACAAAGCAGCAAATAGCTTGAATCTTTCCTTGCAAGCTACATAATTGTAAAATTTTCTTAGGAGGTGGCATGTTTATGATGACATCAATCTTCTTTGTTTCCACCTTAATTCCTTTGTGATCCTATAAAACCCAAAAATTTTCCACTATCTACACCAAAGACACATTTCGTTAGGTTTAGCTCCTCATGTTCTACTTATGAATTCTTTCAAAAAAATCAAAGGATTTTTACATGGTCTTGATGTGTTATAGACAACCAAAATATCATAAAAACAATCTTCCAAGATGTTGTGTATAAAATAATGAAATATTAATGTCATTTCTCTTTGATACGTGGCTCCAACATTCTTTAATCCATAAGGCATAACAACCCAACAAAATGTTCCCCAAGGCGTAGTGAAATCCATCTTATATTGATCTTGAGGGTTGATGAAAATTTGGTTGTATCTTAAAAATCCATCCATGAATGATAATAAGGCATGTCTCCTAGTTAAATCCACTATCATGTCAATATTAGGAAGGGGAAAATCATATTTTAGAGATGCTTTGTTAAGATCTCAAAAAATCGTACACATCCTAATACAATTATCAGGTTTCACTACTGCCACAATGTTAGAGATCTAAAGTGAATAATCAATGGGGCGAATGAATCTAGCTTGTAAAAGCTTTTCAATCCAGCTTGTATTTATGTTAACCATTCTAGAACAATGTTATCTTTAGGAACCAAATTATGACATGCAAGGAAAAATATGAAAACCAAATCTATATCACCACATGGTACTCAAAGAGAGATTTCTAATTATAAGTCAAAAAATTGATATTGTGGGAAAAAGTTATGCCCTCTAAAAAGAATATACTCCATGTGGACTTTATATTGAACATTGTTGGTTGATGGGTGGTCCTCAAGTGACACTATTGGTGGAAATAGTGGATGGGTGGTGGTGGTATTGCTAGGGTGGCATTTGGGCAATAGCAATGTATTGAGTGACATGTTGATGGGAAATGGTGGTAGACTCCAAATAAGTTTTAAAATAGTTTTTTTTTTTAATTTGAAAAATATTTGAAACGTATGCAGGGGCTATCCACCCTACCTAACTGAGGGTTAGGACTAAGGTCCTAAGGCACATTGGCTATGGTACCACTAATGAGCACAATCGGTTGTAAACAAGGGTTGACACCCTCATGTGATCCAATCATGTTGTTGGTTAGTACACTTGTTTTCAATGAGGTACTAAGGGTATAAGGGTATGTGGACCTCGTATGCCTCCTAATTTTTTTATTTAATTTTTAAACTATACACATTTTTTAAATGTAATTTTTATTTATTCATTTATTTATTAATCTTTTATAGACATGCAGTTGAATCGATGAACAATGTTTTTCTCCTTCAAGCCCTAGTGACTAAAATAGGTCAAATTTTATGTCAATCTTCATCTCTCAGGTATCTTACATTCAATTGTGATGTTCTTTTTGTTCTAGGAGGTCGATTCTAAAACAAAATCCTCTTGTTGAACACAAAAAAAACCTTTTTACCAAATATTTTTAAACCTTTGAGTCTACAAAAATAATCCCAAATATGTAAACCACAAACCATAATCCTAAAGCTCTCATAACTTGCACAACGCATCTCATACCTAGAAATATTTGAAATTTCTCAAATGTTTCCATGGCTTCAACTCTGAATCAAATTTTCTCAAAGAAGGGTTAAACAAAAATAAGGATCTCTTGCCTCCCTCAACCACAACCATGGCTCTAATATAACTTATTAGATAATTACCATGTTGATGAAGTCATTTCCTACATAACCCTATAAAATAAAATCATGCATACATGCATACAAAATAGTCATAAAGATAAGATCAAAGAAATATCACAAGTTCACACAAGATACACCCTAGGAAAACCATCAATACAAAAAAACCTAGCCTCCAAAAACATCCACACTCAATTTATTATTTAGCAATGAAAACAATATACTTACAAAATCTCCATGAATACTTATGAAGCATCAAGATCCTCCAATGCATCCTCCATGTGTCCAAGCATAATTAGTAACCATGCAACCACACATCTCATGTCATGCTTCACATATGCACTCTACACGAGAGCTAAACACAAATGACAACCAACTTCAAAGGTTATGATAGCCAGGCAACCAACTAACCCATCCCAACCACTAAACATTTTTTTTTGTAGATTCAAATTCACACAAAACAACCAAGTGGTATTGACAAAACCACATGTCTTAAAATAATGAGTGTGCAAGACCATTGACCCCAACATTTAATTTTTGGTACAATTTTTTCCTAATATTAAATACTTTTTCAATGTGCAACCCACACATTAAATGTCTTACCAATTTTACATACAACTTTAAAAGTGGACCCAAAGAAATATTTAATGTGGTTAAAATCATCTCTAAAGATGCACCAAAAATAAATATGTATTTGACATTATTAAAATAATTAATTTATGTGCAAGTTGTACAACACACTTTTTACTAACATTCTCCCACTTGTTGTATACATTGCATAGGAGTCAATTGATAAAATGCATCATTGTATCCATCCATGAAACCACATGATCTCCAACATCTCTCATGCTCCATCAAGATGCCTACAATAACATCCAAGATCACCACCATATCAAGAAAGAACTCCTCTCATCCTCCAAAATCACACCTATGGAAGAAAAGGAATGTAACACCCCTCCATTTTGGATGTTTGGATCAACAGTGTTTTCTTTGTAATGCTTTGCTCTATTTATGCTGTGACTTTGGAACTTGGTTACTTTTGATCGCAATTGTTAAATGATGTGAATGTTATATTTTAATGTGATGTTATCTTTATGGCATGTTTTGGATTAACTTAGAAGATATTTGATTTAACGATGTTTTATGTTGTTGATCATATCATTGATGTTAGAATCATCAGTTAGTAATTGTGTATTGGTGAAGGGGATGATATTGTATCACTCGCTTGCGAGCACCCTACGATTCTAAGATTTCCCCCTTCATGGTGTGTGTTATTATATCATATATATATGCATGTTTGATATACTCTTTGTTCGCAGGTTGACAGGTACATGACATCGACTCCACCTGGTTCACAAGTTTGAGTGTGTCCATTGACCAACGGAAATCGATTGGGAGATAGTAGCTAGGTTTTTCATGTCAAGTCGTCACCCTAGTCATAGTTTGTCATCGGGTTTAGCGGTTTTGATTGGTTCATTCCTCCCTGGCTATCTTTTTCAATTCGTATTTTAAAGGCTATTAAATGGTGGGTGTGGTTAAAGTGATGATTTAACATATCTAGTTTCAATGTTGAATATTATTTTATTTCATTGGTTATTTTGGTTTAATTAATAAAATCATTTTTAGATTATTGATTAACTTGGTTAAGGGTGATAAATTAAATAAAATGGTTGTTTCAACATTATTGTATATTAGGATTCAAATTTAAATGGAAATGGGAATCATGTTATATATTTAAGTTAAATTTAAAATAAAAATAGAAATGTGGATTATATTTCACTTTTTGAATTTTTGAATAAAACATATTCTTGCAACTTTGAGATTTTTGGTTTTTAAATGAAATTGTGAAATGCATGAAATATGATTTTGAAAGTAAATTGTTTTTATTTATTTTTTAAATTTAAAAATGGAAATATCCTCTAAAATGTGCAATAAATTTAGTGGGTGGGATATTTTAAGTTTTTGACCAAATTTGGGGAAGCTCTTTGTAAAGAAATGAAATTTCATTTGTTATTAAAATTTTGATTTTGGTGGAGAGTTTTGTTGTGGCTGAATTTGGAGTTGAAGAGGAGATTGGAATCACCATTGTTGAAGCCTTCAAGCTTGGGGAGAAAACACCAGGTTTCTCTTTGCTTTCTTCGGTTTTCTTGTTTCATTTTGGATGAGCTTTAAATCTGGACATATTGTCTTTTATTCCTTAAATCCATTTGAAATGATTTCAAAACTTGCAAAATTGTTGTTGGAATTATGGAAGAAAATCAAAACAGAGGTTACACAATGAAAATAGGAAGAAAATCAAAAGAAAGAAATGTGTTTTTCAAACTAAAATTTAAACCAGTCGTGGTGTTGCCAAATTTTTTTGGGTATTGCTAAAATTTGTTGTTCATTTGCACAATTTAGGCTGGGAATTAAAATCTGGGTATATATATTTGTAAATATACATGTGCATATGCACACACAAATATATTTACAAATATATAATATTTTCTTCTTTAATTTTGTTTCTTTGGGAAAAATTTCTATTTTCAACATATACAGGGGACTGCCCTATTTTCGCCTGTGTTTATAAAACATTTTCATTTATTAAAAAAAATAAAAATTTATATTTTAGGGCATGGAGGGGGGGCCATAGCCTGCCCTGCACCCAGTGGGAAGCGGCTGCCCACACAACACCCCCATATGGGGGATCCGCGTGGCGCCTTTCCCATGTGGGAGGGGCCCGCGCCCTGGTAAGGGTTGCTTTTGTTTATTAAAAATTTAAATTCGTTTTTTTTTTTTCAAATTTTAAAATTTATTTATTTTATTATATATATATTTTATATTATATATATGTATATATTATACATATATATATAATATAATATAATTTAAATAATAAAGTATTAATTTTAATTAATTGGATTATAATAGTAATATTTTTATTTGTGGCATATTTAAATGATGTTTAAATATTTTAAATAGGATTCCTTTTTCTAAAATGATTATTGCATTATTATAGTTGAAATGGAATTGTCATTATAATAAATAGTTTTATTTAAAAAAATTTGATTTTAATTATTATGTAGCATTGTTCAAATGAAATTAAATTGTAGCTTTTTAAATTCTTAAATTTTTCCAAGGTGATTTGATTTACCTTGAGTATGTGCAAATAATGTTAATTATTTACTTGTTTTCATGTACTATGTCAGTGTTTGGCGTGGGTTTAGGAAACCCTAACATTAGTTAACTGAGTTGACTGGATTTAGTAAATTATTTAAATTGTCTAAAGTGTTTTCTAGCTAAGTTTGATCATTCTCGACGTTGTGCAAAATGAGTAAATGCCCTAAAGTCTTCCAGATAGGGTTTCATTCCTTTGTATGGGTTGTCGTTATGATAGTCAACCTTTGGATTTTCTTAGGTTTTGTGCCTCCTTTGGATTAGGAGTGGGTTTTGAGTTTTGTGTCTCCTTTGGATTAGAAGTGGTTTATGTGGTTTGTTGCCTCCAATGTTTGGAGAGGGTTTTGACTTTTTTTGTCTTCAGTGTTTGGAGTGAGTTTTCTTTTTGTGTGCCTCCTAGAGTTGGAGTGGTTTTATTGTGTTGGTATGCACTTGATATTCCCTTGGTGATTGGTTTTATTTGGTACGTCGTCAGGTAGAAGAGTGGCTTCTGTTAGGGGCAAGAACCCAAAGAGGTAAACTGGGAAACCTTCAGAAGTGGTTTAATCAAGTGATAACTAAATCAATGTACTTAGAAGTTAGGTAGTATTTCACACTAATTAAGATAATTGAGCCTCACTCATGAACACAAGGGCTTGTATAGACTTGGGATCAGACGGGAAGGCCTGGAATGGCAAGGTCATCTATGTTGTCTTTACGAAAGGTATTTGATTCCGCATGAGTGAGCATGGGTGTCGGGATTCGGTAGAGGCCACCAGGACAACTCATAGTGGGGGTCGGAGCCTATGAAGATTCCCAGAGGAGATCCCATGACGAGCTATGTGATGACACTCTTTCTACGACAACAGTTGGTATTTGGTTTTATGTGTATGGTCTTCTTATCATACTCGATTTATTTTATTTCTAGAAGCAATGTGACTTATGTCAGTGATGTTAGAGTTGTACTTGTGTTATTCTTATGGTTGTATGGTTCATGTGTTTGGTTGTGTCAGTGTGAGTTAGCCTGTGTCTAGGGGTGGATGGTCTTGTCTAGAATTCCTTGTTACTATCTCCTAGCACGGGGAGTGAGCCTTCGGGTATCACATGGTTGGGTGGAACGTGCACCTTAATCTGTTGGGTCAACTTTTTGTTCGTGTGGATGAGATTTCTAGTTGGAGAGCTTGTGGGATCCAGTTCTTCATGCTTTATTTTTTCAGTTTTAATTTAATTTAATACCCCTCTTTGTATCGAGGTGGAAGTTGTAAATTGTAACCTTGTATTTTGGAATTACCTCATTCAAGGAATGAGTGTTGTAATCTTATTGTAAAGTATATTATTGGGATCATGTGGAATTCTTATGTCTCAGATTTAATTTTATCATGGATGGAATGTATGCGCATTAATTTGTTAAACAATTAAATGTTATGGTTTTAACTCATGTTTCTTGATTGGGTTTTAAGTAATCTCAGTCTCGTAACCTTAGGGGTTGTTGGCAATGTGTAGTGAACTTTCATGCTTTTGTACTTAATCAAAAAAAAAATTATTGCGTTTGTGTTGTTAATTGCAACTTCCCCTAGGGTTGTGTGGCAGGGCGTTACAAGGAACAAGACAAGATGAATATGCACCAATTCTAAGAACAAAAGCATCAAATCCAAGTACTAACTGTAGTGCCAAAAAATGCACTCCTTTACATTTTCACGCTATGTTTGGGTCCCTTAATTAATTGGACTTAATTAAGCCTATAATTGGCCCAATTATGCATTTAAAAGTCTAATTAATCCTATTTTATGAAAGGGAAACTTGTATTAAACAATTACAAGCATTAATTAAATTTCCTTGAAATTGGTGTGTCCTAGGTTTGAGGCCTAGGACCCATTCGCCCAAGGGAAAATGGGTCCCCCTTAAGTTTAGGACCTCAATTTTTAATATGTTTTTGGCAGAATTTTTATCATTCAAATTCAATTTGCAATTGTCATACTTTGATGTTTATTTTTTGGGAAATTAGAAAATTACCTATAAATACAAGGTATTTTTATCAATTCAAATCCTAGAATCTTCAAAAGATCAATTCTTGGAGAAAATATTATCGTTAGAGGTGTTCAAGAGCATATTTCTCAGTCATTTGTTGCAGCATTCAAGATCTCAAGCATCATGTCAAAGTTATATTCATTCATGCATGTTTTTGGAGCTAACATTGTGATGTAGGTTTCAAGCATTCAAGTCAAGATTCAAGCATCAAGATCAACATCCAATCAAGCAATTTCATGCAAGATCAAGAGGGAGAGATTTGTTAGTTTTTAGTCCTTCAAGGATCATCATTCAAGAGTTTGGTGAGTTGCAACAAGCTAGTGTTCATTCATCATTCCTTCCATTCATGTTTCATTTCATTTCAAGGTTTAATTACCAAAACGGGGTTTGACCAAGGCAAACCCCCATTTACAAAAAACAAAAAAAAAATCCCTCTCTTTGTATGTACAGATTTGCATGTGAAGAAGGATTGAAGATTGATCAAAAATGCAATTTTACAAAGTTGTCAAAGTTGTCAACATTATTGCAAAGCCATGGAAACTCAAATCCCAAATTTATTTTTGAATTTTTTATAGTGAAATTTGGGGTAAATAGAAGCTTAGATCCACCTCTAGAGGACCCTGAAATTTGAGCAAAAAATCCCTACAAAGACTCATTCTCCCTAGGGTGAATATGTCCCAAGAGGACACTCAACAAGAGCTTTTGGTGGCAGGTGCATAAATTCATATTCATCTCAGATCTGCTGGAACTTTGTGGTTTCTGATAGATTAAGGTTTTAAATTGTTGATTCATGTTTTAAATTACATAATTGCATTCATTTGGTATTTTTCATTTATCTCCCAAAAGTGCATTTCAGGATAATTTATCTGGTCCTCAGTCATAAGGAAAACATCAAGATCTCCATTACAATAGACTTACCTAAGGGTTGAAAATCAATATTTCCCTAGGGGATCTCTTTTTCCTAATGAAATAAGGAAGATAGGTGCATACCCCCATTCAAAATCTAGCTCACCACATATTCCTTCATTTCATTTTGGTGAACCCTACATTGTAAATCTAAAATGTTGAATTTGGTGTCCATTCAAACCCTAGATCTAGGATTTACATTAGTTTGCATCTTATTTAGGGTTGTTAAAATTGCATTAGTTTCCATCTCATTTAGGGTTTTAAGTTTGCATTTTGCATCATGTAAAATTTGAAAAATTTAAAAAATTGCATGCATATTACATTGATTTTGCATAGTACTTTCATATTAGTGTATTTCCAATCATTCACATTCACAAATTGAGTCAAAATTGCATTTCAAAAAGTATCATATTGTTCATCATTTTTCATTTATTTCACTTGCATTTAGACACCAAAATCTGAAAAAAATTGTCATAGAAACCACAGTTTACAACCTAGAA
The DNA here is from genome assembly GCA_007258455.2 of Sequoia sempervirens. NCBI lineage: Eukaryota > Viridiplantae > Streptophyta > Pinopsida > Cupressales > Cupressaceae > Sequoia > Sequoia sempervirens. Next base: position 189,645,365 of record VDFB02256132.1, read on the forward strand.
CAAAAAGCGCAAATAATAACTTAGAGTTTTCATTGTTCATTTTAGAAAACCCTATACAAGGACCCATTCACCCTTGGGTGAATGATTCCTTGAGGACCCATCAAAACCATCTTTTTTGGGAATTTTTGTGGTCCTCTAAACTTCCCAGATCTACTAGTAAACCACTTTTTTAGTCTATCAATTTTCAAGAATTTATGTTTTATGCATTAGGTCTAATCATCCATTTAGTCTAGGCATTGCAAATTGGAAAAATATGTATTTTGTTGGAAAATGTGCCTCAATCTTACTAGCATATAAACTCCTAAAAGAGCAAAGTCGGTGAGACTCTCTGAATGTCTTACTGACTAGCAGTTGTGTTCTAAACGTCTGAAGTACTCAGATCACTGAGACTTTGTTTCTGTCTTGCCAACGGGAGTCATCGACAAGACATTTTGATCCCTATGAAAGTTCTAACTCTTTCCGCCCAGGCAGATCTCTTGCCGACAGGTTGGTTCCTTTTGGACATTGGGGACAGGAATGAACTTTCAGAATGACTCATTCCGATAGAGTATGTCTCACCGAGGTTTTAAACATAGGCGACAGATGACATTGAGGAGACTCTTGGCTAATAGGTTTGCATTTGGCAAGTACTCTTGCTGATGGATGTGGTCTCGCCGACATGCTAGTGCTTTTGATATGACCTCTTAGTGATAGTGTTTCTCTCTCTAACTGTTATGTGCTCGGTATGATGTCTCGCCGATAACAATGGTCTCGCTGATAGAGCTACATGAGTTGAACATCGGTGTGAAGTCTTAGCGATATTGTTTTTCTTGTTGACAGGTATGTTTTTGGTATGAACTCTTGCTGATAGCACTTGTCTCGCCGACAGCTCTGCACGTTGAACATCAGTATGACCTCTCACCAATAGAGATGGTTTGGCCGATGGTTCTGCAGTGGATATCGATGTGATCTCTTAGTGATAGAGTGAGTCTAGGTGACAGGTTTGAACTCGATATGACTCTTGTTGATGGTGGTGACTCTGGCCGATAATGAAAGTCGAGCATTGTGGCATCAAGGAGCCACGGCCTAGTTTCTCACCGACATGTGATACAGTTTGAATGGCTTGATCGAATGTCTATCCTATGTGGTCTATTCTGAGCCAATCAGAGAAGCAAAATGTGAATCATTAGCAGTTGGACTATTATGACTGTTCCTGTGAGGGAGATGGACAGACTGTGAAGAAAAATGATTATGCTCTAGTAATGGTGGATGAGTATGTACAGTGTGATAGATCACCAAGTGTTCCTTGATTGAATACTAATTATTCTGAGTGAATTCATTGGATGCTTCTGAGAGCTATTTTGTATTATGATTGATCACTGAATGTTGTTGTAAATTGACATCAGAAGAGAAGTATGTACTCTGTATGTAATTTTGTTTATTGTAATACAAAGAGGTTTTTCTTGGTGTGGTGGGTTTTTCTTGGTGTGGTGGGTTTTTCTCCTGTAAGGGTTTTCCCACATAAATCTAGTGTTCAATTGTGTATGTTCATTTCTCTATTTTCTTATCTCTTTCTTGAGTATCTTAATTGTACTATAATTGCAAAATTTAAAGTCACCTCTGCATTCTTCCTTGATTTTTTGACATTAGGAGAGATTTTTTCGCACCTAATCTTTCCTTACAAGTGGTATCAGAGCCTGGCTAGTTGTGTTATCCTTGTGGGTACATTGAGTTTTTTGAGTCAATTCTATTCAGTGGGAGTCTTGTAGAAGTCTAGTAATTTGAATTACAGATTAAGATGGCAAGCACGTTAGGAAATATTGAAATTGAGAAATTCAATGGTAGCAATTTTGAGTTGTGGAAACTTAAAATGGAAGATTTGTTGGTTGATCATGATCTTTGGCTTGTTGTGTCTGGAATGAAGCAAGAATATTGGGACCTTACAGATCGAAAATCAAAGGGGATGATAAGGCTCTGTTTAGAAAACTCTATTCTTTTGAATGTTCATGAATTAAATACTGCATCTTCTTTGTGGAAAAGACTAGGAGCTATTTATTAGGGCAAGTCCTTGGTGAATAAGTTGTTCTTGAGGAAGAAGTTGTACTCTTTGAAAATGCAGGAAGGGGCGTCTATTGCTAATCATTTGAATGTTTTCAATGTGTTGATTTCTTAGTTAGCATATGTGGGTGTGAAGATTGATGAAGAAGATCATTGTATATTGTTGTTATGTTCTTTGCCAAATTCTTGTGATCACTTGGTGATGGCTATTGGGAGTACAACATCCACTTTTAAGATGGAAGATGTTGTTGCTTCTTTGTTATCAGAAGAGATGAGAATAAAATCTTCTAAGCTGGTGAAGGAGGCTCTTGCTGTTAGAGGAAAATTGAAAGAAAATGGCAAGAAGAAATACAAGAAGTCCAAATCCAAATCAGAGGGGAGATCAAAGTCTCCTTGCAAGAAGTCCAAGGTGAAGTGTTGGAATTGTGGGAAACCTGGTCATGTCTAAAATGATTGTAAAGAGGAGAAAAAGAAGAAGAAGAAGAAGTATTCTTCTGACAATGATTCTTCTCAGAGTGATGCAGACACTTTCATTGTAGCCTTGGATACTCAGGCATCAGATGATGTCTGGTTGATTGATTCCAGAGCATCTTTCCACATGACATCTCATAGAGACTGGTTCACTAAGTATGAAAAATGCGATGGTGGAAGGGTGTATTTAGCAAGCGATTCATCTCTAGAAATAATTGGTCGTGGAAGAGTCAGAATTCAATTCCCTGATGGAAGAGTGAAGGGAATCAATGATGTACTGCATATACCAAGTCTGGCTCGAAATCTACTTTCTATTAGTAAGCTGAAGGATATTGGAGTGCAAGTCACGTTCTCTAGAAATGGCTGCAAGATGACTAGAGGCTCAATGGTGCTATCAAGGGGTGCTCGTATTGGTACCTTGTATAAGTTGGATGCACATGTTGTGCAATGCAATAGTGTCTCTGTAAAGTCACAGAAAGCTACTCATGGAGAAAAAGAGGAAAAAGTTCCTGATAGTGCAAACTCTATGGAAGTTAAACTTCCAGTAGAAAAGACTATGCTCTGGCATCATAGCCTTGGCCACATTGGAGAAAAAGGTTTTAAAATTTTGAAAAATAAAAACCTGGTTGAAGGGCTTGATGATTGTAACCTCGAATTCGAGTTTTGTGAACATTGTATATATGGTAAACAACATCGTGTTTCATTTTACTCCAGTCCTCACAAATCTTTTGATTTACTTGATTACATACATTCTGATGTTTTTGGTCTAGTAAATGTTCCTTCTTTGTCTAAATCAAGATATTATGTCATTCATTGATGATTATTCAAGAAGGGCATTTTTTTCTTTCTTAAAAGGTAAATGAGAAGTGTTCAGTCATTTTAAGGAATTTAAAAACCTTGTAGAAAATTAGACTAGAAGAAAAATAAAATGTTTAAGGACTAACAATGGCGGTGAGTTTTGTTCTGATGAGTTTGAAAGGTACTGTAAAGATCATGGGATTAAAAGACATAAAACTACACCCTACACTCCCCAACAAAATGAAGTTGTTGAAAGGTTCAATAGGATAGTGATGGAAAGAGCATGAAGTATGCTAAGCAGTGCTGGCTTGGAGGAGAATTTTTGGGCTGAGGCAGTTGCAACAACATGTTACTTAATAAACCATTCTCCTAATTCCACTCTTGTCGAGAAAATGCCTTTGGAAGCATGGTCTAGAAAGAATCCCTCTCTAAGACACATTTGTGTCTTTGGCTGTGAGGCATATGCATATGCGTCGAATGAAAAAAGATCTAAATTGGAAAACAAGGTTGTTAAATGTATTTTTATTGGTTATAGTGCTAGCATAAAAGGATACAAGCTTTGGAATTTTGATACGGAAAAGGTTTTGTACAATAGAAGTGTTGTTTTTCATGATTTGAAGCCTTCTACTTTGGATCTACAGTCAAAGACAAAATTAGAAGATAAAAAGGATATAGTTGAAATTCCTTCGACACTAGATAAAAAGGAATTGAAAATTAAAAATGTACCTAAAACTGAGGAGAGCTCAAGTAGTTCTGAGAGTTCTGAAGAAGAAGATCTACCTCAACCTTAGCCTATGAGGAGGTCAACACGTGAAAGAAAGCAACCTGATAGGTATGGGTTTCTTTGATAGATTCTACTTGTGCCTATGCTTTTAATTTCTAACGCATGAACTAGGACTATGAAAAGAGGCATTTAAATGTCTAATTCAAACTCTTGGTTGGAAGCCATGAATGAAGAAATGGCATCATTAGAAAGAATGATACTTGGAGTTTGGTGCCTTTCTTTGAAAGCTGAGAAAAAGTTGTTGGCTACAAATGGGTATTTAAAGAAAATAGGTTTAGATGTGAGTGTGGAAAGAAATTATAAAGGGAAGGTTGGTTGCTTGAAGGTGTATTCAGTGGGGAGTGATTATGGAGAAATATTTTCTCCACAGCAGCTAAGGATGGCGATCTATCAGATTTCTTTGTCACTTGCAGCAGCGTATGACTTAGAGATTGAACAGATGGATGTGAAGACAAAATTTCTTCATGGTGACCTTGAAGAAGAAATTTATATGTCCCAACCTAAGCACTTTGTGAAAAAAGGTAAAGAAAAACTGGTTTGCAAGTTGAAAAATCTCTATATGGATTAATAACCTCCTAGAATGTGGTACGTTTGACACTTTTGGTTTGTCATTGGGATTTCTAAGATTGAAATCTGATCATTGTGTTTACTACAAAGCTGAAAATGATTGTGTTCTTATTATTGCTCTCTATGTTGATGATATGTTGTTCATAGGCAATAGTAAGTTAATGATTTCTGATCTAAAATCTTAGTTGTCTGCAAAGTTCAAAATGAAAGATCTTGGTGCAGCCAGGTATATTCTGGGAATGGAAATAACCAAAGATAGGAAGAGTAGAAAACTTTGGCTCAGTTAGAGTAAGTATATTAATACTGTTCTGGAGAGATTTTGTATGACTGATTGCAAGTAGCTAGTTGTTCCAGTCTTACAGGGAACAAAGTTATCTGTTGAAGACTGTCCAAAATCTCCTACTGAGATAGAGGACATGACCAGAGTGCCTTATGCTAGTGCAGTTGGAAATTTAATGTATGCAATGGTCTGTACAAGGCAGTGGGAGTACTTAGTCGTTATATGGAAAATCCTAGAAGGACACATTGGGATGTTGTGAAAAGGGTGTTTAGATATCTGAAGGGCACTTCAAAATATGCTTTGTGTTACCATGGCAATTTGGTTGAATCACACAAGACTCTTAGCATTCGAGGCTATGTGGATTCTGATTGGGCAGGGGACATTGACAGCAGAAGATCCACCAGTGGATATATTTTCATGTTGAATGGTGGTGAGTTAGTTGGATGAGTAAGTGGTAGGATGTAGTCGCTCTGTCCACTATGAAGGAAGAATACATGGAAGCAACAAATGCCTGTAAAGAAGCAATTTGGTTAAAACATTTGTGTTCTAACATTGGGTTTGATGCAAGAATAATTACAATATACTGTGACAGTCAGAGTGCTATTTGTTTGGCAAAAAATCCTACTTTCCATGCGAGGACGAAACATATTGATGTGCAGTATCATTTTGTACGAGATATGGTGGAGGATGGAAAGGTCTCTTTAGAGAAAGTGGATACTTTGGAAAACGTTGCAGATGCATTGACGAATCCAGTGAGCACAGACAAGTTTAGGTGGTGTGCCAATACGATGGGCCTTAGTGCCCATGAATTTCAGTAGTTTTGTTTTGCTCTAGAGGTGTCAATAAGATCTTTGTCAAGTGGGAGATTGTTGGAAAATGTGCCTCAATCTTACTATCATGTAAACTCTTGAAAGAGAAAATTCGGTGAGACTCTCTGAATGTCTTACCAACTAGCAACTGTGTTCTAAACGTCTGAAGTGCTCAGATCACCGAGACTTTGTTTTTGTCTTGCCGACAGGAGTCATTGGCAAGACATTTCGATCACTGTGAAAGTTCTAACTCTTTCTGCCTGAGCAGATCTCTTGCCGACAGGTTTGTTCCTATTGGACATCGGGGAGAGGAATGAACTTTCAGAATGACTCATTTCGACAGAGTATGTCTCGCCGAGGTTTTACACATAGGCGACGGATGACATCGAGGAGACTCTTGGCTGATAGGTTTGCATTCGGTAAGAACTCTTGCCGATGGATGTGGTCTCGCCGACAGGCTAGTGCTTTCGATATGACCCCTTGGAGATAGTGTTTCTCTCTCCAACTATTCTGTGCTCGGTATGATGTCTCGTCGATAGCAATGGTCTCGCCGATAGAGCTACATGAGTTGAACATTGGTGTGAAGTCTTAGTGATATTGTTTGTCTCACCGACGGGTATTTTTTCAGTATGAACTCTTGCTGATAGCACTTGTCTTGCTGAAAGCTCTACATGATGAACAACAACATGACCTCTCGCCAATAGCGATGGTCTGGCCGATGGTTTTGCAGTGGATATCGATGTGATGTCTTAGCGATAGAGTGAGTCTGGGTGACATGTTTGAACTTGGTATGACTCTTGCCGATGGTGGTGACTCTGGCCGATAACAAAATTCAAGCATTGTGGCATCGGGGAGACACAGCCTAGTGTCTCACCGACATGCGATACAATTTGAATGCCTTGACCGAACGTCTATCCTATGTGGTCTATTCTGAGCCAATCAAAGAAGCGAAATGTGAACCGTTAGGAGTTGGACTGTTGTGACCGTTCCTGTGAGGGAGATGGGAAAATTGTGAGGAAAAATGATTATGCTCTGGTAATGGCATATGAGTATGTACAGAGTGATAGATCACAAAGTGTTGCTTGATTGAATACTAATTGTTCTGAGTGAATTCATTGGATGTTTCTGAGAGCTATTTTGTATTACGATTGATCAGTGAATGTTGTTATAAATTGACATCAGAAGAGAAGTCTGTACTCTATATGTAATTTTGTTTACTATAATACAAAGAGGTTTTTCTTAGTGTGGTGGGTTTTTCTCCCGTAAGGGTTTTCCCATGTAATCTGGTGTTCAATTGTGTATGTTCATTTCTCTATTCTGTTATCTCTTTCTTGAGTATCTTAATTGAACTATAATTGCAAAATTTAAAGTCACCTCTGCATTATTCCCTGAGTTTTTGATGTTAAGAGAGTTTGTTCCGCACCTAAGCTTTCCTTACATATTTAAGATCTGTAGAACAATTATTACATCATGTTTTCATTACAAAAGTATCTTGTTATCATACTTCATGTTCTATTTTCAGATCTTGTTGAATACTCTAAGAAATTGTTGTTACAAGCATATGAATATGAAATACTTTCCCCTTTTTTCTTGTTTTTTATTGACCCCTCTCCCGTGTGTGAAACTTAGTGAAAGAGAGTACAATGTTGGACAATCATGACAATCAATTTTCTTCTTCTCCTAATATCTCTCCTCTTTGTGAAGATATTTTGGTGTTAGAGGAACCCATCATTGAGACCCATGAGAATCATATTTGTTTTTCTTCCCCTACTTGGGAAGAAATTATTAAACAAAAGGATTTCATCATTGATAAGCAAGAAAATCATAGTTGTTATTCTCTAGATACCTCCCCTACTTGTGATGAAGATATCTTAGAAGACCCAACCATGGAATGTGATGAACATGAAATTTTCTCATCTCCTAAAAACTCTCCTACTAGGGAAGATATCATAATGCAAGAGGATGAAAATTGATACATGTCTTTCAAACAATAGTAATGTGGCTTCCTTAGATTAATATGATAAGGGCACATTAGAATTTCCCTACTATAAGATCATCAAAATAAGGATAGGTCTATTAAGGTTCTGAATGTTAGATCTCCCTTGATTAGTAGGCCTCCTAGGAGTCTTCTAATCATTGGATCTCCTGAGAGTCCTCTAATCATTGGACCTCCTAAGAGTTCTTTAATTATTGGACCTCCAATTCATATCCTAAGCCATTTCTTATCTTAAACTTTGCAAGGAAACTCACTAGTAACATTGTTTCAGAGCAACTGAGTTATAATATTGTTGCTCATACATATAACACAGTGAACAATAGGAAACCACAAACCATACCTACTTCATTACCACTTCTTCAACCTATCTTTTTTAGTGCTCCTCATTTTCCTTTGTATAATGGAAAGGAGTATGATCTTGTAGAACAACTTCACAACACTCTTGCTAAGATATCCTTGTGGGATTTGATTCAAGCTTTACCTAATTACCATAGCATGCTTAAAAATTATTTGCAACAAGTAGTTATCCCTCATAGTGCATAACCAAATGACGTAGCAACCTTAATTCAAGGTATGAATTTGGTTAACATTGAAATTGTCTTTCATCAAAATGAGTTACCTCCAACTAAAATACAAAATCAAAATGAAGCCTTCTCGGTAATGGTTTCCATTAAAAAATGTGGAATAAAATTTTTTGGAACATAAAAATCTACTGAGAGGGGGGGTGAATCATTAGATGTTAAAAATTAGGCCTTAAAACCTTTTTGTAGATTACTTCCTTAAACTCTTAATGTCTCTTGTGCAGATTAACTTCTTAAGCTCTCAATGTGCAGATTAAAATAGTGATACATAAATATAACCAAGCACACAACACATCACATAACACCAAATATACGTGGAAAACCCAAGATGGGAAAAACCATGGTGACAAAGGCTACTTGAGTCTATTGCTCAAATCCAGCGTCACAAAGAAATCTTTTGATTACAATGTTTAAGGTCACCAACCCTAAGGAGACACCAATCCCCTGATTTAGGAGCGTCAACTCCCTAATTTAGGAGCACCAACTCCATACACTGAGCACCAACTCAGTTATCTGATGGCACCAACCAATCAGATTTACAATAACAGAATTACATTTTTTTCTATTGAACACAATTCTATGTTGCAACTAAATTTGTAACTGCACAAATATATGTTGCAATCTATACAACTCACTCTCTGATCTACACCTTACTCAGTCTTCTCTGTACTCTTTCTATCTGCTTCTACTACATCCTCAACAACACATAACTTTGCTTTGCACTTAGAACATTCCTTGTTCTACCTTGTTTCACCTTGAATGTAAACCCTTGATGATATTCTGCTATTTGTTTGGGTTTCACTCATTCACTGATTGTGCATACTCTTTATGTTGCACTTAGAACATTCTCTGTTATATCTTGTTGCACTACACCTCTACACCTTGAATGTAAACCCTTGATAATATTCTTCTTTTTGTTTTGGTTTCACTCATTCACTGATTTTGCATACTCTATCTATTGTACTCAAAACTTTCTCTATTCTATCTTGTTGCACTACACCTCTACACCTTGAATACAAACCCTTGATGATGTTCTACTCATTTAGAATTAGTGCATTCTCTATTTGTTACACTAGACTCATGCAGACACAACACTTAGACAATTATCTAATCATTATATTTTTTCTTTACTTCATTGATCTATAATTACTACCTCAAGATGTGCACCAACTGTACAGATCATCTATAACACACTGTTAGGGTTTCCTTCACTAGCAAGATTCATGTTCATCTCGAGCATTACACCACTGTCTTGCTCATCTAGAATCCTCTATTTGAGTTTCCTTCACCTATTAACATCTCCAGCAAACTACTAGTGCATCAAGCCACACACACACTATGTACAAATCCATTGAATCTTCTAAACTAGACAACCTATAAAACCCTAAACCTAGAATACATTAAATGCATTCTCTTGACTATGTGATCCAATTATGATCTTGATCACCTCTACAACCTGTACCATTGTCTTGAAGTTCAAATCTTCAATCAGGTGGTTTTTGGCGCAGTTGAACAAATTAAATTCATTCATTGTGTCGATTACCAATCGAAATCCCTATTTACATGGACTTAGTTGTTTGATATCTTCACATTTGGATCTAGGTCATTGATCTGTAGTCTTCGCACCATGATCTGGTGATCCTCCATTAGCCTCAACAACTTTAAAACATCATTGTTAGATCAATCTTCTTTAAACGTGCATTGTTGATCTTAGGGATCTATTAAAAGCCATCGCAATGACCTTAAATCCTAACCGTCGGATAAATGGTCCTTTAAAACACTGTAATTGATCTTCACTAACTGGTGATCACCATTAGATATTTTCCTCTTGATCTCCACCTCAGATCTCCTTCATACACCACTTGCTATATGTGGAGTCCACCAAGACACGTGTCCAAATCTTGTTAAGCTCTAACAAAAGGCCCACTGATTCTTAGTAGGTTGGTGGGCTATTGCCATTTGTCGTCCACATCATTTCTGTGCAATTCACAACAATGATGTGAATTGTGCAATCATTCTTCCCCATCTGGACATGTTGACATCTTACACTATTGGCACCTAATGGCCACATGTCATCTTTGTTAGCATCGTGTAGCATTCGATTATCATAGTTGAATCAACACCATTAATCTTTCATTGTCATGTCCAAGGGACTCTAAAGCCACTCACCTTGATATCTAGAAGTTTCTTCAATGAAGCTCTATTAGAATGTCAAAGGGACTCTAAAGCCACTCACCTCGATATCTAGAAGTCTCTTCGATGAAGTTCTATCAGAATGTCAAAGGGACCAATTATTTTTCTTTTCAATATTCATATGTCTCCTCGATGAAGTTCCTTCGTTCGATCATCACTAGTTCAATCACAATCATTGATCAAGTTCATCACTAATGCAATCATTTGTTGTCACTTGTCAACGTGACATCACCTTCCATTAACTTTGTATGTAGCCTTTGTAGGGTTGAATGGACTTAAAAGAAATCTTCCCAATATATTGAAGTCTCTTCGATATATCTTACAACTTCAATCATCATTTGATCAAAGTCATTCAATCTTCACCATTCCCTAATATCCCGTGGCACTTAGCCAGGACCCACCATAAGCTCAGTAGGCTAGCATGCACCATCCTATCTTGAAGGCTTGATCTCCACCATTGATCAAGCATCATCATTGTGTTGAAGGGACTTAAAATAACTCCTACTGAAATGGTGAAGTCTCCCTGATAGAGGGCTAAATATTTGTTGCTCAACTAAGGAAATATTAAGATCGGCAAACATTAGCTTGACTGGTAAACATAAGATGAAGGGGTCAGTCATACCCATGACTTCAAAGATGCAAGTTGCAACTTATGTGGCCTATAACCATCGATACACAGTTAATGAAAAAATAGAATTTATGTTCAAACACCATGATTGCAACCCTAAGGTTTACCTGATAAACCCTAATTCTAACTGAGATTGGACATAAATCAATTTCGAGCAATCAACACATCAACTGAACCTGCAAATTATACATCTGGAATGTACTCAGAAGACCCACATCAAATCTGCACTTTGTTTTCACCTCTATTATTTGGAAGAAGCCTCTGCAACAATATTTCAACATTGTATGATAATATTGTAACCATCTGAGCAACTTTGTAACATTTTCAAAACATGCTCCTTTCATTAGAATTATGCGTCAACTCTTCTAGACATTGATCCTATGGTTTTCACGGCATCCAAGCACACCATTGAACTGCCTTTTTGCATCAATGACACCTTTTTTCATCATGCCAACAATCTCCCCTATAGGATCAATTCCATCTTCCCTCTAATCTCTCCTATGACATCAATGATACCATTTGCATTAATGCTAACATCCTCACTTATAGGATCAGTTCCATCTCATCTCTAATTCCTCTTTTGACATCAACTCCATTTCACCAACGATCTCTCCTTTGACATCAATGACAACCATATGCCAACAATCTCCCCCTTTTTCATTGATGAAAAAACTAAATGCTCAAGCTGCCAATGGTCTAATACCAATTGTGGATAAATTTTGAGCTCAACTCTCCAATTCTCTACCTTTGACATACCTCTCTCCTTTGCTAACTCTTATGAGCATTTGACACATTCTATCATGCTCCTACTTTGAGAATTTTCTAGCCCTTTGACATCAATGGAAAAGGGTCACACTCCTGAACATCTTTTCTTAGGTCACCATGATCTTGCAACCTCTACTTCTCCTTAGCAATGGAAAAAGGGATATTTTCTCCCCCTTTCACTGATACCAATTTTTTTCTCTTCTCCTTTGACTACAATGGAAAAACCAAATGCTCCAACTACTTTGTACCAATTAACCCTATCTAATACTAGTTGAAGTTCCATTTCATGCTCTGAACCAATCAAGTCTGATACCAATTGAAAATGTTTGCACTTTATGCTCTATACCAATTGATATTCTATACTACACTACATCAATTATAACACTCATTTGATACCAATAGCAACTCCCCCTTAGACCTTGCTCCATTCTCTACTTCATGTATACTTGAGCACTTGCTCCAATTAAGGCTTTGTATCAACTAAATTGCTTTGTACCAATTCACAATGGTTTGACACCAGTTGGAACCACTCTATACCAATTATAACAAAAGAAATTTTGAGTGTATTTATAGAATAGCTCCCCCTCATACATATCTCCTCTTCTTGAAGAGAAGGAGCATCTTTCTTAACAGAGCACTTACACAACTTCTTTCTCTCTTAACTATAGATATTCTTCCACTTTGAAAATCATTTCAAAGAGAGAGTGTAACCATAAATCTGCAACCATCAATTCGTTAGAAATTTGTAAAACTTATTTTACCATACTTGATCTATCCTTTCATTTCTAGGGATGACTAAGATGTCAATTAAGCTCCCCCTAAACTCATTCCCTTTCACTACAAATTAGAGATGTAAGGCAGGAGCAACCACATTAAGTGTTGCCTACTGATCTTTCACTCTCTACACTCTCTTGGGCTTATTTTCTATCTTGTCAGCCTTCTTCTCAACAACATGTGAACTTTTGTTCACTCTAGGGGATTTATTTTTTCTTTCATAATGTGCTATTTCTATTACATGATTTAATCTACAACTCTTAGCTATGTGACCAATATTATTACAATTGTAGCACATTATATTCATATTCATTACAAGAGCAAATGAATTTCTAGTCACATATTTTGCACTCCTTCTAGGTTTGGCTCTACATTCACAAGCCCTATGACAAAATAGATTACATGTATAAAAATAACCATAGAAAAAAAAAGAATATCTGGCCATATCTTTTCTATGTGTAGGATGAGGTGGTCTTCTTTGCTTTGACTTCTTCATGTATCTCATCCTTGAGAATCTTTTTGCATCAGCTCCCTTTGTATGTTGCTTTCTCTTTAGTTTATTAGGGACTAATTTCTCCACCTTCTTATCTATTGTAGGCTTCTTCCCCTCTTTTTCTATATTCACCTTAGCAATTCTCTTATCTAATTTTCCATCTCCAGAGGTCTTTTCTTTGGAACAACTCGTGTAGGCTTTCTCTTTCTTTGTGCAACATCTTTCTTTTTCTCTAAATCTGTCATATAATTTTGCAAAAGTACAGGTAGATAAACTCTTTCCTTTCTCAAACCAAAGGCCAACCTTTTCTTTTGGTTTTGATGAATTTTATGATTTTACCAACTCATAATATCTCAGAGCCACCTTTCAACTTTAGGCCCTTGTCAATCTTCTCTTTATCCTTTTCTAAATCTTTTCTCAAGGCCACTATTTTTGCTTCCAGCTTTATGCACACATCTGATTTAGACTATAGTTTAGATTTAACTACATCTTTTGTTCTCTTTGCTTCTACCACTTGTGTCTTCAAGCTGATCATGATTTGATCAGATTCTTCAAGGCTTTTGGTTAGCCTTTCTATCTCTTTTTTTGCATGGTTTTGCATCCTTTTATTCTTCTTCCTCAAACTTTTAATCTCATCCAGAGCAAAGATGAGTTCACTTTCAAAGTCAACCTCTCCTTCTTCACCAGAGGTTTTAGCTTCATCTTCCTTTTTATCAGATATGTTAACTTCTTCATCAGAGGTCATTCCAAATTCCATGAAAGGGTCATTCTTGCAGGAACTTTCATGTTCATCATCTGATCTTCCACTTACGTTAGATAACCGATTTTCTCTTCTTGTGCATAGATTCTTCTTATCCATCCTTTTACTAATATTTTCTTGCTTAGAGTTATGCTTTTCATTATAAATGTATTCAGAAGCAAGATAACTAGTTTTACCTCTACATTTTTTGGAGCCTCTCCTTAGTCTTCTAATGAAATCAGCTTCCTCTTTGTTAGACTCCTTAGATCTAGAAGTAGATGCTTCTACTATCTCTCTTCTAGCTACAACTTCTCTCATGGGTGTATCAACAATCTTCTCATCTTCACTTGGCTTCATAATTTTAGACTCTCTTTCACATTTCTAAATCAAGGCTTGCATCTTATCTTCATCCTCTTCAACTTGTTCCAAACTTCATGTGCAGTTTGATAGTGCATGACTTTGACAAATACAGAACTTGAAAATCCATTAAGAATTTTGTCCATTTCCTTAGCATTGTCCTTATATGCCTTCTTTTTAGCCTCAGTAGTTGGAGGTGTACTAGGAATTGTATATACATTTAGCTAGCATTCTAGGTCAACCAAACATGAACTAACACTACAAGCAACCAAATGCATGCTTCTTTAGATCATGTGGACCACACAACAACACTTTACAACATCCACACAACATCTCAGAATATTCCAGCATCATTAGAATATTCTACAACTCTACCACAACCGCCTAAAACTAAGAACACCATTATTCTATACAACCAAACACACTAGCATAGAACACAACTTACTAACCAACCTTGTGGAACACCTCAATACCTGAAACCTTAAGGGAAGGAAGTTATAGACAATATAAGTATGTTTCCAAATCCATGAGACAAGAAACCTTACTATGGAGAAATGCAAAGCAATCTCATTTCTTCCAGAAAACCTTCTATACAAATAGACAAACTGTCAAACACAATTTTCATTGTCGTACGATCCAGAACCTAAAAATCTAGATATAGAACCTCTAAACACCTCTGATCATCATATCAAAACTACACAAGCATATCTTCAACCATGAAGAAATATGGATTACAACATTGAATACACCTTTGTCACATTACACATTCTTTTATTCAATTTTTCTCAAAAGAACTTGGAGACCAAGTGAACTTATTGCAACTAAAACTCTTATCCATCAAGACATCAATGAAAAAATTGATGACAACACCACAACACCTTCTTATCAAACCAAAACACATCCATACTAGCACAAGCACTTGAAAACACCAACCATTTGTATATTGTTGGCATCAATGACCAACACCTACAACTATTGACATCAATGATGACACCCGCAACATACACATATATCTAGTGTACATTGTGTGAATGTGTGCATCTGTATTAATAGATTAATTCTTGTTGTTTTGAATATTTAAGATTCATTTATGAAGAAGTTTTTAATGATGACTCATGCTGAATTAAAGAGTTTTAAATAGATTTGATATGTTAATTCACCCCCCCCCCTCTTAGTATATTATGTGCCCTTCAAAAAGAACACACTTGTATGAGATGCAATGCAACATGATAAACATGAAACATACACAATGAAGACACACAACATAAACATAATGCAAAGAGAAACATGATATAAATGAAATGCAAACAAGATGTAAACACAATGCAAATAATAAGACATAATCAAAACACAAACACACGTGTTAGTACTAAAAAGGATTCGAGTCAGTAAGGTAAAGAGACATCAGTCTTTAATTTGTCTCAAATACCAAACACCATCCATTGAATGTGTTGCTTAAATAAAATGGTGCTCTCATAAGGATGTAAGATCACTCATGGAACATGGATCCACTGGCAAGAAAAGTGTGTTATGCTAGATGGCCATGTAAAAATTCACAAGTTCATGAATTAGCAAGCTCCGTTATACAAAATCCATGGGCTATTTTTCCAATCACGCTTCAGGGAGCACAAAAAAGTTTAAGGTCATGAGGATGAATCAATACTCAATGGCATAGGGGACAAAACAATAACCATATCTTAGGGGGTGTTATAAAAAAACCTCCACCAAAGGGGTATGTAAATAAGTCAAACTCACAAGATATTTATGGAATGGATAGGGTGATATGCCCCCCTTAAATTGTCAACATACTTGATATGTTGGTATTTTAAGGAAAAAGGGGGGAAGAGGGGATCCTTAAAAAGAATACACCTCCCAAAACTAGTTATCCTTGCCCCCCAAGTGTAAAAGGAAAAGAAAACCATGCTAGAGAATATCGTGTTGCTACCATGGAAAAATATGGTTGCATTTAAGATTGTACCACCATGAATGGTCTTGGCCAACCATATGAAGCTACAAATGCCACATAGTGAGGAGAAAAACCATAGAATAAAGATCATTATTGTCTAGAGTGGTTAGGTGCATCAACACATAGAAGAGCACTACAATCAATAAGTTGTTATATTTTATTATTCAAGGCCTTGCATTCGTTGGTGGAATGACCACACACTTGATGATATGCACAAAAAGAGTTAATTGTTATAAAATTTCTTACATGTTGGAGGAAGATTAAACTGTTGGAAGAATGAAGAAGAATGGCTAACTATATAATTTTTGTGTTTTCATTGATGTCACCATGTTACATGGGTTGTGACTACAAGACTAATTCATTGTTTGATCCAGTATTCTGGACCGGTATCTGAATTGGTATACAATTTACATCCTCTAGTATTTTGGTCCGCAATCCTCCACAGTTGATAGTTACTGCTTGCAGTTTTGGGAAATATTTTATGAACATTGGAAGCATGCATGTTTAGAATCTCTCATGCATAGGTGCTCGTATGGTGTATCAGTATTATTCTATTGATTGCATTTTTCTATTAAGCCTATCTCTAGCCGACCTCATGGATAATTGATGTTATGATGAATTAATTTTGTTATGTGGATGTATGTGTGACCTATCTTAGGTCTATGTCGACATGATGAAGCATACTACATGTTTTGATTTATTGTTTGGAAAGATTTTGTGAATGGTTGAAGCCGACAGCCAATCTTTTTGGTTGCATCTAATTAGGCCAACCTAATTGATGTTTGTGAATGAGCTAGATATATATGTCAGACAATTTTGAAGATTGTGTGTGAGATGTATTGCAAGGTTGTGGATGTGAAAAAGTGTAAAGATGATGAAGTGTGTTAAGTCAGTTTGTTGAGCATTACAAAAATTGAATCAACACTTGTTAGGTGCACTCTTACCAGTTAATTCTGGTTGTAAAGCCATTTTGTTTTTGTAATCTTTTTGTAGGCAGTGAGCCTCCTTGTGTAAGTAATGAGCTTTTGTATTCGGACAATGGGTCCTATTCTAGGAAGTGAGCCCCTTGATAGTGAGCCTCTTATATTCAGTTTTAGAATTACTTTATATTATGAGTTAATCCTCACCGTGGTTTTTCCCTTATTGGGTTTTCCACGTAAAATCTGGTGTTCATTGTGTTGATTTTTCTTTTTGTTATCTGCATTTCATGTTCATACTTAATAACATAATTGTGTGGTTGTGAAATTGATAAGTGTTTGAAGTTTGAATTTGAATTTGTGACAATTGATTCACCTCCTCTCTCATTTTTCTTGCGCCTTTCAACATAAACAAGTGGGTTTTGAGAAGCCTCGATAAAATATGCTCTTACTACAATAAAGGTGTAGGAAACAAGTTTTTCTCTTGTGAAGAAAATTTTGCTCACTTACCACATGATGTTTTAAATATAGTAGATGATGGTGAATGAGGTGAAGATGGAAAAGGTTAAAAACCTAAACCCCTTTTTGATAGATACAACATAGACTTTACATGATCCTTAACTCTTTGTTTCATGTTTTCATTATATCCATTTTTAGAAAGTATTTTATATCCAAGCCAATAACATTCTTCCAACTCAGATGGAGAAGTCTTATTTAAATGCTCATGAGAAGAATTGATTATTTTGCAAGAATACAAATCCTTTTTAAGTTTTTTAAAGTTATACATTTCCAACACACAAGGGACAAAAGCTAAAGAGCATCCATCACCATCAAGAGGTGATGTTTTTGGATTTTTTGATGTAGATGAAGATTGAGAGAATGAAACACGAGTCTCCTTAGGTTTAGATTGTGAGTTTTTGTACCTCCAATAAAGGATGGTGTAAAATATAATGAACCCCAATCATCACCAAAACATGTGTTTGAAGATGAAGCAATATCATGATCATTATGTGTATTCAACTCTTTGGACTTTTGTGATGAGATTTTATACTCCCCATTGAAACAAGGTGTACAATATAACAACCCCCAATCATCATCTAAAAGTTTGTTATAGGTGAAATACAATTATCTTCAACATGTATGGACTCCACCTTTGAAGTTGAAGTCAAAGTATTAAGAGAGTTGGAAGTGTTATGTTCGGCTTCAACTTGTGAATTATGGCTTTGTTCATCCGCTTTAATTGCATATATATTGTTATTGTATTCATACTTCATCTTGCAAAGGAAAGTAGATGAGACTCCCTTCATAGCATGAATCCATGGTCTACCTAGGAGAAGATTATATGCAAGTGGTCTCGACATGATATTGATAGAGGTAGGAAAAACCACGAGCCCTACCTTAATGGATAGTGTTATTGTCCCTAATGGTTTCCTACTAACACTATCAAAGCCACGAATAGCAAGATCATTAGGTTCTATAAGATTCTTATCCACATAGTTTATCTAGAAGATCAATGCTACAAACATTAAGACCTTATCCATTATCAATAAGAGTACATCTAACCCCAGTTTTATTAATTCTAACCATTATCATTAGAAGCTCATGTTTACTTTGGATCTCAAGAGAGGGTAATTCATGTTGAGAGAAGGAAATATCCAATTTTTTTGTTTGCATACAATCAAACAAGGTTGCTACATCATTTAGTTTGACAGAAGGTGAGATATCAATCTTCTAAAAGGCCTCTTGGAGCATCTCGTGATATGTCAGTGATGTTTGAATCAAGTCCCAAAGGGAGATCTTGGCTGGAGTATTTCGAAGTTTCTCAACAAGATCATATTCTTTACCACTATGTTGAGAAAGGCTAGGTGGGGATGGAAGATATGGTTGAGGTAATAGAATGGATGTTGTTTCTTTTGGTTTCTTATTACTTCTAGTGTTATATGTGTGAGCAACTGCATGATAACTTGGTTATTTCAACACATCTTATTGCACATGATTACTACTAATTTTTTTTGCAAAGCTTATGATATGTCCATGAGGTTGAGGAGGTATTATAATGAGAGGTGGTTTAGATGGTCCAATAATTAAAGGAGTTTTAGGAGGTCCAATAATCAAATGTGGGTGCATAATTTCAGCTTGTTGGCAATCTTCTATCAATGGAGGACCTAAAGACAATTTTGAACCTTCATCCATGCAAGCCACCTTACTATCATTTAAAGATGTATCCATGATTTCATCCTCTTGTCCCACAATATCTTCCCAAGTAGGAGAGGTAGAGGGAAAGGAACAAACATGATTCTCAATGATTGAATCATCTTGCACAAAGATACTCTCACAAGTAGGAGAGATATTGAGAGAATAATAAACATGATTATCATGATTTTCAATAATTGCATCCTCTTGCACAAAAATACCCTCACAAATAGGAGAGATATTGGGAGAGGGATCAATGAAAAATAACAAAAGAGGATAGAGGAACTCATTTTCACATGCTTGTAACAAAAATTCTTTGAATTGGCTAACAAGATCTAAAATAGAATATGAATTATAACAAAACATGATTTTTGCAATGAAAACATTATGTTGTGTACTATTGATTGAATTAGTGATGCAACACAAAATTAGACACTTTGTAGAACATAATGACAAAATAGGGACAAAATCTAAATAGAGAATACTAATAGAGATTTTCACAATTTTTTTTAGCTCAAGCTAATTGGACAGGGGCATAATATGCCCTAGACCAGATAGTGTTTTTATAAAATTCAAAATCTAGGAATGATCCACAGTGTCTGAGGGTCCTATGTTTTAGAGGTTCAGGTTTGGAAGTAAATAGAGTTCTGAAAATGCACCCAAACCTAATTTCGCTATATGAATCATATACATACATGCAATTTTTGATGTATTTAGAGCAATTGAATATGTTCAAATGATAATTTTCAAAAATTGAATATTGTGATTGACTTATTTTTCCAAAAAATACAAAAAAGCAATACTTTTTGATCTTTTGAAATGAAAATAATATGAAAATATATGATTTTTCACTAAAATTTGCATGCAATTTTGAAAAAAAAAAAAATCAATGAAAATAACTCAGATTCAAACCCTAAACAAGGAAAAATCAAATCTGAAATAATGCAATTTAATTCAAAATATTTTGCAAATTTTTCCTTTTAATTTATGATGCACAAATAATGAAAATGTATAGTTTTTTTTAAATAAATGCAAATGAACACTAGATCTTCAAAGCATCTAGGTTTTAAAATTCAATTTTTAAATTTATGCAATGAAAAATAAAAAAAATCAAGTGTAGGGTATGTCAGGTTCACCAAAATGTTGAGTAGGAAAAGTGATTCTAGATCCAATCAGGAAAACTAAGATTATCTCCTTTTCACTTGACTTAACATTCAAACATACATTACCTAGGGTTTTATGATTGACTTGATGTCAGAAGGAAGAGCCAATCTCCTAGGGTTTATGTTTTTTTAGTTGTGTTGTGATAATTTTGATTTATTGTTTTGACAAGCTTTTATATAACCCTAGATTTGAAAATGCAATTTAACAGAAAAACAAAAATAGAAAGTAACAAAATGACTTCAGATCAGAGTCTGAGGCACAGAGAAGAACCTATATTGTAAATTTGAGCCTAATTTGCAAGGACAAGGGTGAAATGCACCCCAAACTTGCTTGGTTCTTTTTTAGATCTATAAATTCTAGATTGAAGGTTGTAGTTTGTGCTTTGTTTTCCCAGGATGTCTTTTGTTGGAAGTTCCAGATCTTGACCCGCACACATGAAAATGGGGGAGAAGGTTGTGTTGTATAGGGGCTTTCCTAATTTGAATCCCATGTTGGTATTTTTACCTCCATGTACAACAATCGATGATGATCAAGAGAGCATACCCTAGGTTAGGCAAAGACTAAAACAACAATAATTGATTGAAATTGGTAAATGACAAATGATAGTGTTACCTTAATGTGAAAACCCTTGAAGAAGAGATACCTCACACAAGTTGATTGATGGATGCCTTGAATGCTTGATAGACCTACAAAAGGTGAGCTCATAACACATTGGATTGTTGTAACTAGCATGTAGAGGATAACTCAATACATCTTCATGATTTGGCATGATTGATCATGATAGATCCTTGCACATAATTGCTTCCTTCATCTTGATATCTTGCAAGCTTGAACTTGATTAATGAAAGTTTTGTAATAATGCTATTAAATTTTCCCTTGACTTCCCTTGACTAATTTTAGGATCTTCAATTTTCTCAATAGATTTTTTAGGATTTAAAATGGTGAAAATACTATGTATTTATATGCAATTCTTCTAATTTCCCAAATATCAAATGTCGATAGCCAACATTTGAAATTGGAAATTAAAATAATAAATTACCAACACCGACATAGTCTAGGGTGCACTATGCCCTAGACTAGATCCCTATTTTTTAGGAACCAAAAGTGATGGGGGGAAAATATTAAATGCCTAGTTGGAATTCCCATGTTTGATTTTCCAATAATGTTTATAAAAATGGGTCATTAATGCAAAATAGGTCCAAGCACATAGGAGAGAGCAAAACCTAGTGGGATTCAATATTGTGATCCTTAGCTTTTTAAGAAATGCTTAAATTTTCAGCCATCTAAACATTTGGATGATGTGACAATGAACCCCTTCCACTATTAACTTGGATTCCTATTTTATTTTTTATTAAATTTGGGGTCTTTTTGCATTTAATTCTAGTGTCAACCTACAATCTTTATGGATCAAATGTCTTCTTCAATTTCTCTTAGTTAGTCCTACACTTGTTATATTAGAAACCTAATTCCTATTATGCATAAAGAGACTTCTAACTCAAGAAGAAATTCATCCTCAACATTAAGCTCCATCTTGCTCATTTCCCTTAAAGAGGTTGCCTTAATCATTCCCTCCTCACAAACCTATAGAATAGAATAGAATAGAATACTTTTAACATCCACGAGGCCAAAGAAAGCCTATGGGATAGTAGAGCCTACTATTTTAGCATTGTGAAGTGTTGATCTCCTACAGTTTAGTTTGATAATGAGCTCTCCCATTCTCTCCACCCATTCCACACTAAATAAATATTAAAGTAGTTGATGCTAAATCACTTATGCAGTTGTCTCTAATGTCACTGTATGCTTTGCAATCTAAGATAAAATGCTTTTTAGTTTCCACCTTCCCTATTGTACACAAAATATAAACCCTCTCTTCCCAAACTTCTTTTGGCCTTTTCCACCTCCCTATTTCACATCGAAGACAATGTGAGTTAGTCCTCAACTAAGCAATGAGAATCTTTGACTTCCAAGGGATATTAGCCTCTATATATGTCTTTTGTTGATGGTCCATGTTGGGGTTAAATTCTTCAAGATAATACTTTTTCTTTCTCCTAGCCACCTTTTCCCACATAACCTTGTGAAATTTCACATACATCTTTATTTCTTTACTATTATTAGGACATATATTCAAGTGAATGTGCAACTTGTTCATCCACTTACAATTTTGCTTCATCCATGTCTTCTTTCTTTCACCTAAGACATATTTGAAAACAACACTGGGCCATCGATGAGTTTCCATCTGCTCAACTTTTTTCAAATATCTCAAAAGACTCACCATAGCGATGGCCTCAATAGGAATAACCCTTGTTTCAGCTCGAATTATTTCATAAGGAACCAACACTTTTAGTTTGGATTTGCTTGTGATCAAGTGCTTTTGAATTCTCTCTATATGTGTCCACTTGATGTTAGAGGTACTACTGGCCCAAATTTCACAACCACAAAGAACCACCAAAATAACTAATAGCCCAAATAGTATTTGAATCCCATAACTCTGCCTCTCTACATTTGTTATGAAGAGAAAAAAGTGCTCTCCATCCTCCCAAAGTTTGTTTCCTTCTGCAAGTTTCCCAACTAAGCTTGTTGAAATCAATTCCCAAGTATTTATACTCTGTTACTTCCTCTTGGATACTACCTTCAAAAAAGAAGTTGAACTGATTCTTTTTCCTTTTCTTGGAGAAGATCATGATCTTGTTCTAACTAATATTAACTTGCAAACCCACATCTTTGCAAAAATGCTCAAGTGCAACCAAATGTGCTTGCAACCCTTGGGAAAATCTAACAATCAAAATAAGATCATCTGTGTACAAAAGAAGCCTAACAACATACTTTCCCAAAGGAGCCCCTTCCCCACCCTTCAAATTCAACCACTCAAGTTTGTTGATATAAAGGCCAAAGAGAGTAGGAGATAAAGGGCAGCCTTGTTTAACTCCAATGTCGCTCCTAAAGCTTTTTGAAGTACCCGCCTGAATTCTTATTTTTACTCGAACCTCTTTATAAGCCTATGAATAGATGTCTAAAATGCTCAAGAATACCAAGATCTTTCATTATGCCCCATAACTTGTGCCTAGGAACTGTGTCAAAAGCCTTCCTAAAATTTACAAAACAACAAAAAGTTTCATCTTTCTCATCCCAATTTTTTCAATGATATGTCTCAAAGTGATGCCATGATCAATTGTTGAGTGTTTTCATCTAAAACCCGCTTGCCCTTTTGCTCTCCTATTGTTAACTTATGCTCATTTGTTGATTTTGTGCCCAACCATGCTGCCAAACAACTTTGCAAACAAAGGGTTGATCATGATGGTTTGATAATTGGATGTACTGTTAACATCTCCACTCTTAAATAGGGGTGTGGCTAAGCTAGTGATCTAATCTTTTGGAAACCCGCATTGGATGATGTTGAAAATATTCATAATGTGAGGAGCTATGATTTCCATTCCCTATTTTAGATATTTAGCCTAAAGCTCAACCTAGCCTTTCCTACCCTCAGCTTCTTGATACCTTCTTTAACCTCTTGCAAAGTGAAAATCTTCATTGTCGTGTTTTCCCTTGGAGGCTCTTCAATCCCTGAATCTTGCTCATACAAGTGTTTTGCATACTCAAACCATTGAGTGGAGGTGATGTTATTCTTCGTTTCCTCTTTCTTTGATTGAAGCTCCCTCCAAAAAAGCTTTGGGTTGTTCTTTCCAAGGTATAGCAATTCTTCTCGCCTAGCATTCATGAACCCTTTTTTTTTCACTTTTACCATTTGCTTGTATAACCTTATGTTCTCCTTTTCTTTACCTAGTTGCTTGTTGGCTTTCCTTGAAACTTTACACTCCTCATCAAACCAGGCATTTGTTGGGAATTGACTTACTTGTTTCCTCTTATTCTTTTCTCTTTTGCAGCCCTCTAGAGCTTCTTGAATTTTTTGTGTTAGCTAATGACTTTTTAGACCTTGTGGTTGTTTCCTTTCCTATTGCATTATCTACCTCAAAGTTTCCTTAAATATATTGCAATTTTCTTGGGTTAAGAGAATTTTACCCTTTTTGTGAGTTTGATGAGCAAATTGTTTGTGTTTTATAAACTAGTATCTTTTGGGCCAAGATAGCAAAAGAAAAACTAGATTTTGATCAGATTTTAAGTCCTCCAAGAATTCCTCAATCACAACCTTTGTTATTTTGCAAACCAGGTTTTGCGAGAAAATAACATAATCAACAACACTAGCTCCATTATAGGTTTTGCATGTGAAATTCCTAGAGTTCATCCAATTGCCCATACCATTACAAATAACTAGACCAAAAATGCCACAAAAGGCAAGTAACTCTTCGCCAAAGTGGTTGATATCCCCTCTATCCACTAAACACTTTTCCCAAAGCTGATTTTCTTCTTATGTTAGCCAAAGTGGGTTGTTATCTTTGTTGTTGCACAAGCTACACACTTGCTCATTAGTTTTCCTTGCATTGAAGTCACCAACTAGAACTTCACCCTACTGTGAGAAAGACGAAATGTCTTTTTTTAGAGGTCCATAAGGGTCCTTACCATCTAGACCATTTTTTTGTAAAATTTTTATCCTTGTGGGGCAAAATAACATGCTGCAATTATGATGAATTTATTATTCTCCAAGATTTTAAACCATATGTATTGCTTATTTGGGTCCATCTTTTCTAACTGAATGTTTCTTCCCCATGCTTATTTTATTAAGACCAATATGCCACCATACCCCTTGACATTAACAACTGTCTCATTCCAAACTACAAATTTTGTATAGCCTTCAAAAGTAGGTTCTTGCAGCCATCTTATTCATGTGTTTCTACAAGACATATTATGTCTCTCTCAACAGGGATAGGCCCTGACCCAGGGCCTCTTATCCACAGATACCCTCTACTATTCCAACACACTAGCTTTAGTTTTTCCTGGGGGAGGGCCTTACTTGCTATTTACCTTGGGACCAAAGGCTCAACTCCAAAATATTAGTTTTTTTCAACCATTTCTGTTGTGCCCCATCTATTGTTGTCATTGTTGTTTTTACTTTCTCTTTGTTATACTCCTATTGTGTTGTGTTATTTTGTGAAAAAAAAAGTCGATAATGATTTATTTTCCTTGTGCAGCCACGCCCTTTTACCTTCTCCTCTAGTTGTTCTTATTTTGGCCAACTCCTCTCTTCTCGCTACCTCTTGCAAGACAGTTAGATCTTCATCTAAGTAGGAGCCCTTTAAAAGCCTCTTTTGGCTTAGCAGCTAGTATTTGTCTTCTTAACTCCTCAAGGTATCTTTGATAGGCCTAAAACTCTCCTCTCTTCATTTTCCAACTCTTTTTGCTTGAAATATTTGGCCCCTCCACTAAAACTTGTCTTTCAACAAATCGCTTGAAAGATTGAATGTATCCTCATCCATGCCATAATCCCTTACCTCTTTAATGATTATGTTTTTTTCCCTTTCTTGTCTTTCTCTATTCTCTCTTGCTTGCTCTTTGCTAACTTTGTCCATTACCCTTGCTAACCCACCAATTGGGCTTTTAACTACTTGAGTCCATGAATTGAAGCCTTTTGAGTTGTTTTCCCTATCACTTTCTTTTTTCTCAAGAACTTGAGCGCTTGCTTGCTTCAAAGACTAAGCCCCATCATTTGCCATTTTTTAGCCTGCCACGTTTGAAATTGCTTTTGTTGTTTGCTATAAGAATTGTCATGCTTGCTTCATGTCCTGACATTCAAGCTGTCCTATTTTCAAAACCCTTTGCAATGCTGCCACCTGTTCTTTTAGCACCCTTTTTTTCTCCACTAAAGCTTGGTTAACCACCATATACCCATTGACCTTGTGTTATGTTTCTTGATCCTTTATTTCCAAAAGTTCTACCTGACTTTTAACATTTAACAACTCACACACATATAAATGTCCAACCAAGTAAGAGGAGTTGAGATGGAGCTATAATCGTCATCTTCTTCTCCAAGGTCTTCACCAATTTGCCCCTCTATTTTTTTTGTCATATTCTTGACTTTATGAGCTTTTGCTCTGTGTGCTAGCTATAGTTTTCTCTTTTTGCACCTATTTCCTTTTTGAATGTTCCATTTTCATTTGAGATATTCTTTGTTTTAGAATACCCTTATTCTGCTTTGCATTTACCCACACCCATTTACCAATTTTGTTTGAAAGAGCAATTTTCATTTGTCCAAAATAATTTGCTTTCTCAACTCCAACAATTGTTGCATACTATCCATTGAGGGGACCAATAAAAAAAAGTGCAGATCTTTTGCAGAACAAAAAGAAAAAACCCTAAATTTAAATAAGACTAATAAATCCTGACTTGTGACCCACGAGCCTTTGTTTATTGCAGGAGCCACCTGTATGCATGAAAGGAGCTCAACCTTTGCCTAAATCCACAGAATCTGATTCCCAAGAAGTTTCGTGGAGGAGTTCCCCATTGGATGGAACGTGTGGAAAGTCGAACGAGAAAATTCCTAACATTCTATTTTTTTTAAGATATCTCTTCCACTGAACCATCTTGACTATCTCAAACAATGACTTGAGCGAGATTCCTTCCGTTCCCTGCTATTTAATAACATTATCAAGATTATAGACTTTATCATCACCGCCCATCTTGCATCAAAGGCAACTATTCGCATCTTTAGAAACCAGCTTACTAATTAATCCTCTGTGGGAATGTTCTGGTTTCTTAAAACCCCTGCAGTTGCTGAAGCTTGAGATACCACATTGCAAACCACAGATTCTCTTGGTAGTTTCCTTCCATGAAGTATAATTTATGACAATGAAAGCGTCAAAAAGGGCTGTTATAGTCCCCCTTCCACATCCATTGGTTATCTTGGACTTCAAAACCACTACCTAACGAAGTGGCTTATCTAGGTTCATCTAGAAACAAATACTAATGTAGGCACCCAAATTTTCCTTTGGAGTGGCCCTGATAATGCAACTTAAAACTTCCTAGGGACTTTAAATGGCTTGTGTAGAAAATCATTAATTCTGTGTTGTAAAGTCTTTACAAGGACTATTTAACAAATTAAAATCTTCCCAGTATTCATATGACAAGGAATTATTAGAAAATCATGAACTGCGTGTGGTAAGGTCTTTACAAGGACTGTTTAACAAATTAATATCCTCCCAGTATTCATATGACAAGGAATTATTAGAAAATCATGAACTGTGTGTGGTAAGGTCTTTACAAGGACTGTTTAACAAATTAAAATCCTCCCAGTATTCATATGACAAGGAATTATTAGAAAATCATTAACCGTGTGTGGTAAAGTCTTTACAAGGACTGTTTAACAAATTAAAATCCTCCCAGTATTCATATGACAAGGAATTATTAGAAAATCATTAACTGTGTGTGGTAAAGTCTTTACAAGGACTGTTTAACAAATTAAAATCCTCCCAATATTCATATGACAAGGAATTATTAGATACAAAGAGAACTTCTGCAGAACAACTTATAAGCTAAAAACATTTATGGTCGAGGCATAGTCACCCTTGGGTTAGTCGAGACTTGTCAAAAAGTGAAAGACCTTACTGTGCAAGTGTTAAAAGTTTGTATCTTACCAAGACAGTATGTGAGGAACCTTGTCAGTAGGGCAAACACCAGTCTTTGCATAAATAAAAAATATTGCACCACTGGCAAGTCACTGGTAGGAATGAGATGATTTTAAGATGTCAAAGTTTATTTCAACCTACGAGGAACACTTGAATTCCCCTCTGACCCTGTTTCGGTCTCTGTTTAGTACTTTACTATGGTTATGACTGTAAAGTTGTCCCATGTTAATATATGTCACATTATGCCCGGGTATGGGCGACAAGTGATATTGAAGGTGAATGAATATCATCAATGTGATCATCTGAAATTTGATTAGATTTAGAAACTGTGAAAGACGCGGATGACGAGAAGGATCATTTCATTTCTGAGTTTCTGTCATGAAAGGTCCTGGGTAAATAATAAGTATATCTCTTATTCTCTCAAACCCATCTTAATATCAGTTTTGTTCTAAAAGGAATTAAGAAGATAGCTGTAGACTGATCAGTGATTTATATGTTCTTTCTATACTAGAAACTGGTATATGCAGTTATAGAAGGAAGAAACCATCATTGACCATCAGAAGCTTGGAAAGACCAACAAATGCTATCATATTGTTGCTATTATTAATACAAATATCATTTTTCCCTTTATAAAATCACCATCCAACAGATACACATGTCTGGAGACCTTCAACACTTTTTCTTCTTGTCAATAACAGAATGTTAAACTAGCATTTAAATATGTTAGATCAAATTCTTCTTCTAGAAACATCTTAGGGGCAATCTGGCTATGCTTTATATTTGCACAGAAGAACTATCATTCAAATCTTATCATTTCTTGCCAATGTGCAAATTAAGACACTGCGTTGTTGAAGGGGGCACTCTATTTTGCATCGTTCTTTCAACCTATTTTGAGGGATCCAACATGTCCTTGTTAATAATCTCTTTAGAAAGTTCTTTCTGCAAATCTTTGTCAAATGTAGTGTCTTTTTCCTTTTTCTCTACCATATCAATTCTTGTATAGCCTCCGTGATCTTATAAAGAGGATGCAGTTTAACATCAAAGCTACAACGCAGATACAGCCCCATATCATAAATGTGAGCTTATAACATTTTACTCCCATGCAAGTTACCATTATACCTAGTTTATCTTCTAAATCGTTTTCTTGAGCATTGTAATCATAAATCAGTGCAGCCATGTAACCAAATAGTAGGGATCCTAATGGAATATTGGCCACCAAAATATTGTGATTCACTCCAAAACTATTTGTCCCAAATAGTTCAGGAGTTGTAGATACTGCAGTTGCAATGATAAATCCGGTGCACAGTCCTATTATTGCAGTGCTCAAATAAAGAGAGGCAGCAGAATCTGTTGTCGCCAAGTAAAAGAATGAAGGAGGCATTGGAATCAGTGCTAAGCACATCCAACCAGGCCTTCCCACATTCACGCCCCTGCATTATCATATAATGCTTTATCAGTTTGAAGTATTTGTAAGCTGTTCTTTTGCAGTGTATTCAGATGCAACTTTGAAACATATAATTTTCCAGATAATTTTTTATCATATATGTATACAGCTTAGAAAAAAATTGCAATAGGAGCATACCTTGGAAAATAATCAGGGGCTGCTGACAAAAGACGACCAAAGAAACCGGATGAAGAGTATAGAGATACAAAAAAGGTAGAACTAGAAAAGCCCCGAGACTCTGTTATTTGTCCCAAATTATTGCTGTAGGTCAGTCCCAGGCTGGCACCACACAGATACATAAAGAAGTATAACCAGAAGTCTAAACTGCGCAAAAGTTGAATTATATTATGCTCTTCCCCTAAGCCAGGTACAGGCTGTGCCCAGTTTAATCTAATACTACTCTGTCCACTGCAATCTTCAGAAGCTTCACTTACAAGTGCCCTTTCATTTTCTTGCAAATCTATATCTTCATCTCTGCTGTGAAACTCTTTGTCTAAGCCACCATTGTCATTATCATCAGGAATCCTTGTATAGTAACCTTGAATCCTGGTATTATTATCATTCTTTTCTCTTGAAGTGCATACATGTACAATGGCTGGTATGCATAGAGGAGCCAACAGAAGTAACACCATGCCTATTGCATACAATTTATATGATAATGTACTCTTGAAACTAAAGAAATCAATGGGGAGAAGATAAACACCCAAAGCTATGGCAATTATATTTAGTATAATAAATATAGCCCTTTCATCTATAGAATTCTCTCTAGAGGGAATCTCTTGAACAAAAGTTAATACAATGGAGCAAATTACCAATGGAAACAAAGCATTTAATAATAGATATATGGTCTCGTTGTTGAGAACAATAGCCTTAACAATCAAAGCGAATATTGCTGCGGTCAATGCATTGTAGCTTGTGGATATTCCCAGGGCCAATGCTTTTCTTGTTGGGAAATTGTGAATGCAGATAACAAAACCAACCGTATTGAACCAGCAAATGCTATGTCCCGCCAACATACAGAGAAGATACACCTGTTCATTAGAAAGAAAACACTTTCCCTTTTTAAATCAGATGCACTTAGTGAGATAAACAATAAAACTATTTAACTGAGACAATCAATAAAACTATTTTAAACAGCTCTGTGTCTCAATGTCATGGTAATTTAGGGAAACTTCCATTGCAAAAATGTTTGAGGCAGATGAAGCACATCTGGCTACCGTAAATCAATAAGAATTACCATTCAAGAAGTTGGAGGAAAACATAGAGAGTATATAATTAATAGCATGCTAAAGCTTCCATATTATCCAGGTAATTCGACGGTACATTAAGACTGATTGTTAGTCAGACTCTGCCACCACTGTTTATGTAGAAATATTTAAAACTTTGTTATTTGGTGAATTTATATAAGGGAACAAAACTAAACTAAATCCTACTCTGCTTAAGGGATTGTTATGTGTCCTGGACAAAATCAAATCCTACTTGCAAGAGCTTCATCTGGTATGAATCAATTTTATGGCATTAAGGTAGTCCATAATTCCAAGGGAGACCAATTTTAAGAATGGCAGATATAAAAATATAATTTCTCGGACCAAAAGACAGTACACAATTTCCAATGACATGAATGTTAAAAGAATGACAATATGACAGCTCATAGTTTCAGAGGGAATGATTTTTTAAGTTTTTGACTGTTTCCCAGATTCCACCAAAGAAAAATGTGACAACACACTTTATGAAGAACACAACAAATTTAAGAAAAAAAAAACTAAAAAACATCCTTCCACGACATCATATACAGCTCGTGGGTTCAATCTTGGAAGAGAGATATTATAGAAACAACTAAAAAAAAATAACTAGCTTAGAATCTATGCTTATTGGAACACTGAAAATTGAGCAAAAATACCATGCTAAAAAACATAAAAAGACAACCCATAACCGCATACAAGATTTACCCAAGAAATTACAAAAGAGGAAAAAACTGTCACCATACCTGCCAGTAGGTAGATGATAATCTTTCTGTAATAACGAACCATTGGAGCCCATAACCCACTAGCCCCATTGATGCAGCTGTGAGCAGAACGCTCCAGAGTGGCATGCGCCGCATTGCGTAGCCAGAAATCCATCCAAAAAGCTTCCCCAAATCAGATGCCACGGCCAAGTTGTTAAGTTGAACCTGGCTGATCTGCAACACCTGCTTCAGAGTTGTCGAATAAGCAGAGAAATCGAAATTGGTACCAGTAAATACCTGAATCCACAACAATCCAGCAAGATTCATCCATTTCTTGGCCTCCAAATTCATACGATTCATAATTCCTGGCCACTATATGACGCTCACTAGTTTTTATTTCTCTTCATCTCGCAGGAAGCAATGAACAGTGAAATGAAAGGGGAGTGTTACTTCGAAGCGAAGTCATTTAAGCGGTTGAAGTTGATGTTTAACTTCCCTTCTGTGGTCTTTAGGGGTAATTGACGGTATCGAGCTAAGAGTTTCCTGGTGGAAGATGTTCCACGCCTGCACATTGAAAGCCTGACTCATAAATAGGCTAAAGCTTATTAAAACAATCCACAGGGCTAGAAATAAGAATTCCCTAGATAAACTCAATAACTGATGTACAAGATGGTGTGCTTGCACCCCAAGCACTTGGAAATGATCTATATAGCTTATTTGAGCCCCTTTGCTGACACCGTAGCAGTTTGGGCGTTGACAATCTTAAATGGTGACCAACACCATCTGAGCTAAGCCAGAGTGGCGAATTTGATAGAATGATTCGTGGTAAGAGATGTTTATGCAGCTGAAATGTGTTGGGATGTCAATTTTACCAATAGAATAGTCTTAATTGACAGTATGCAACCTATGGACATAAGTATTTTTTGATCTCTTCCGAACTTCTTGGTTTATATATGGTTTTTTTTTAGGGTTTCTTGTTGGGCTTTTCTTTATTGGTGTGAACATATGGTTTTTTTTGGGTTTCTTGGGGGCTTTTCTTTATTGGTGTGAATATATGGGTTTTTTAAGGTTTTTTGTTGGGCTTTTCTTTATTTTTTTCATATTAGTTGTATGAGATAATTTTAAGGTCTTTTGTATTAAAGATATATTTTTTTAACAATTTGTAATATTAGTTTAAAGTTTATGGATTTGATCATATGAACATATTTGCATTAACGTTTTACATTATATTCTATGATCTATTATCAAATAATGCTTATGATTCTCTAATTGTTTCTTTGTCACTAGATGTAGATTTTGTTTGTAAATGGTATAAAAATCACAATATCATAAGTTACTATGTAAGTTATATTCCTTCAAAGCAATTCCTAACCACTTGAGTTAAGCACTTTTAGAAGTCAAGACATTAAGTTTGTTGAGGTTTGAAATCCCACCAAGGTTTTTCTGTTTAATTTCATTTAACAACCACCAACAAGACCACATATTGTTGAACTAGTCCAACTACTACTTCATGGGGAAAACCATCTTTGTGTTATTTCACTAGACTAAGATTTCAAAGTCTCTAAGCAAGCTTCACTCAAAGTCCCTATTTCAGTTGAGCTTCTAGGCCTCCCAATTCCTCTTTGGACTTTCCTACAATAGATTATACAATTGATGGGAATTTTATTTTTCACAAGCCTAAAAGTGTTTTCTAGTTTGGTTACACATATAGGTTTGTGTCAAGGTGGACCTAACCTCTAACCTCAAACAGTCCACAAAGGTTCCTGCAAGTATTTAGTTTTTCACATATAAATCTACCTATATAAATCCACTAAACAATTATTTAGATGTTAATCCTTTGACCAAAAAATCAAGGTCTATCCCCTTATATCTTTGTAAAACTTCTAAGATTGCAGTTGACATGCCAACCACACAAGCTAAATAGGTGGAAAGGAAAATCATAGGAGATAAAAATGATATATCAAGTCAACCCATTTAAATCCATGAACTAAGCCCAACACTATGTGTGCATGACTAACCTAATTCCTCTTGCTAAGGGCCCAACCTCTACCAAGACTACTCAAGTTGTCTCAACTTTGAGTCATCATTTGCTGAATAGGATCTTTGCCATTGGATGTCAACCCTCTAGGTGTTCATAAAAATGGTTGCTTAGTGATAATGACTCACCAAGGACAGATTATGGAGACAAATATCACTTAATTTCG
The DNA here is from genome assembly GCA_007258455.2 of Sequoia sempervirens. Classification (NCBI taxonomy): domain Eukaryota; kingdom Viridiplantae; phylum Streptophyta; class Pinopsida; order Cupressales; family Cupressaceae; genus Sequoia; species Sequoia sempervirens. The sequence goes on from VDFB02256132.1 coordinate 189,678,984, forward strand.
CTTAGTGACTATCTTTGTATAAATTAGCACCCACATTTTGATAGAATTTGGCTACCTAGTTGAAACATAAGCTCCATATTAATGAATTTCATGAAGCCAAAGGTGCTCAAGTTAGAGCTTGCCTTCATTGGATCAAATTCAAAGATAGAGCCTCCAAAGATTTTTTCAAGTCTTTATGCATAAAGTAAGACAAAACTCAAATGAAGCCCATTCAATCTACTCATGACAAGCATATTTCCCTTCAAATGATATCTAAGACATTATTGATCACTATTGTTTAGTGTAAGAGGATACCATTAATCCTACAATAATGCCTAGATGATATTCCTTTCAAGTTGAGTAACTTTTCTCAAATCACTTATGACTCACTCCTCACTTTGTATGAACTCCATTATTTATTTATGTAAATGGATAATGATAAAGCACCTAGCTTGGACGTGTTTCCTTGAGATTCCTTCAAGATTGTATGTCACTTCATTAGTCCCAACATTCTCCATGTTTATCAAATTTCACTTCATTTTAAGTCCTTTGAAAAATTATTCAATTCTAGAAACATCAAATTCATCCCAAAAGCTAGGGATCTTGATATCATAACCAAATGACAATTTATCACTTTTCTCAATATTTATTACAAGACTTTGGTGGAGGCCTTGACATTTCACATTCACCACTCTTTTTTTGACTATTATGCCTCCTAAAAAAATATGTTTCATCATAATACAATAGCTTCTAGATAACATCATTGTTGTTTCAAAATGCATGGGATGGATTAGGGTTTCCAAGGAACATATCATTTTCCTCAAGTTTTACTTTGATAAATCATACAACTACTTTCAATGGCCTTTTATTCTTGGCATTATTAAATAGCTTAGGTTTAGAAATGTCTTTCTATTTCTCTTCAAACCTTTTAAAACTTTGACATTGTTAGTATATGAAATCTCACTTGTTGGTCTCAATTTAAGTGATAAGTCATACTTGACTCATTTGGATAAGAAATTCCCTTTTTCTAAATTAAAAAATTATTTGGATGGGTTGTCCCTATGAGAAGTGGGTGTTTTTTTCTCATTTACAAGGCCTATTTAAGCAAGCATCTTTTCCTTCTTTTGTCATTCATTTGATTGAATTTTTTTATTCTAGTGTTCATTGGTGTCATTAGAAATTTCCAATATACCTAATTTTTTTATCTCTAGATGCTATTTTCTCTCTCTTTCTTTAAGTGGATTCTTGTAGATCTAATGAAGAATGTTTAGTGATTCTAAAATGGTATCAAATCAAATGATTTGACCCTTGATTCAAAACCCACCACCCATTATGAGAGCTATCACAAATTCATGGAGTGAAGTGCAACATACTAACCTTTCCATGAAATAAAAACTTTTAATTTTTTACCTTATGAGTAAATAAACTATGTAGAAAGCCATTGCAATAAAAAAAAAATCTTTTCTTTATTGAAAAATTTCAAACAAGATGGATAACTTAATACAACATGGATTCCATTTTATTCAACAATTCCATAAGTTACAACAATACATGAAAACATACATTTACATACATAGCTCAATGAGCTTTGGAACAAATAGCTGCACGACAATTCAAGATCCTTCTTTTCAAATCTTGGTTATTTTATCACCTACTGTGGAGGAGAAGCATCACTCAAGTACTTTTCTGCCAACCACAAAATCTTAATGTGGTCCCCTGCACATATATCATTCGATAGATGGCCCTTCCCTTCGATGAAGAGATTGGTAGAGTAACCAATAATGACAATCAACTGAGCATAGTGTTGTGTCCTACATAAGTAGAACTTGTAATCCCACACTATGGAACTAGTAAGTAGTAATGGATCACGATGAACTAGCAGTAGAGCCAAAGGTCATCACACTAATTTGGACAAAGTATTTTATTCAATATTTCTACCGAGGGTCATCTATCACATACACTACTCAGGGTCGATCTAACTTAAGGCCATCTTAAACTATGCACAAGTATTTCCTTCAATGGATAATCTATCATCCCAGAGATAAACTATTGATCACCATTTTAACCTACTTGGAATAACCTACTTAACAAGTAAGTACGCAAGCTCCCTCCCATACTGTACAAACCATCCTAGGGGTAAACACAAGCTACTCTAGTTAAATCAATAACTTAGCTAAGTGCAACACATGTGCCACTTATGTTCAATTATAAATAGTATCCAATAACTATGATAAACACCCATCTCCTATTCTGGAGTATTTAAAAGCACAACATAAAAATAGCATAAAAGCTTCAATTCTCTTTTCAAAGGCAATCTAATTTCTCTAAATGTAAATACTTGGGAAAAGACAAATCAAGCATACATGGATAACACATCATTCATAAATAAAATAAAGAAGAAGAATATCCTCATGCCTATTATCACTTATCCAATCTATTGGTAGCAATGCAACTTCTACAAACAACAACAAGCTTGATTATAACTTCTCAAGAAACATCACAAAGGAACTCTATCTCTCAAGTTGATATTTTACTTCTCTCAAACAATAAACTTTCTCACAAAAAATAGAACTATCTCCCTTTCTCACTCAAAATAAAATAGAGTATAACTGGAAATAATTCAGAATAATGATTTGCAAGAGAATAAGGAATTGCAAAGATGTGTTCCTTTTAACGAAATGGCTCTGCTATTTATAGAGCAACTTGGTAACTTCACAACCTAAAGTTTAGGCATGATAATGGACAACAAACACCATGCAAGGCAACACATGAAACACAACAAAAGGTGGTAATAAAACAAGCTCATACACAACAAAAAATCCAACAGATCAACTTACAATACTGACAACAATCAAAGACTTATTGAAATCTGCATATGCTCAATTGGAATTATCTCATGCAATAGACATCTACAATAATTGGGTTTCCAGAGGCAGCACCAAATCCTTCCACACTCCTCACTATTGGCATGGTCTTCCTTGCCATCAGAAACAGTCAATCACCAATTCATAATACCAAGCACTATCGACTTGGTTTGGAGACAAGTCGACTAAGGTATTCAATACATTGACGTATTAAACATCACATATATGTTTACCAAGTCAAAGTTGATCTTAATCATAGGAGTTGACTAAGTCCATGCTTGCATTGACATAAGGCAGCCATTCTAAATGCAATACAAATGTTTCATATCGTGTGACAATAAGAGTGAGACTCAACTTCACAAAATAGTCATAAACAGTTTCTATCAACCTCTATTAACATAGCCATAAATGACTATAGTTGACCTTTATATATCAACCTCTATGATGGTAAATGATAGTCTATTTCAATTAATATATAATATGCTATATATATTATGTATATATATATATATATATAATATCATGTACATATATATATTTAAATACCATCATATATATATATAAACATTAATATATATTTACATATATATATATATATATATATATATCATAAGCCAACAATGTAAGTATACATTCGATATATATGTATATATATAAATGAGTACAAGAAAGATAGTATTTGCATATAATAAACACAATATATTGAATGTATGCATATATGTATATGTGTAAAAGTATATACCTCTATGTACACGTACCTGTGTATCAATACACATATACATATGAATATGTGTATATACCATACATACATATATATATATATATATAATTCACATATAGCCATTCACAATTACCATTATATTGATAAGTATTTACATGTGGTACATCTATACATGAATCAATTTTGCCTCTGGTTTTGATTGTGTTTGAGTTTTTTGTCATCAACGTTTTGGATCACACTCCATGATCCATCATCAGGATGAGAGAGACCATAAGGAAGAGAAATGAATTGTTGCAAACCCAAACCATCTAAAAAGGGAGAGAAGTTACACACAAATCAAGGAAAAGAAATAATTAAGCAAAATGAAAATTGATAATAAGAAAAACATGAAAAATAAAATAGAGTTAAAAACATTAAGATGAAGCTTATGAAAAACTAAGAGAAAAGAACTAAGCCCAAAGAACCAACAACATCGAGAGAAATAATTAAACCAACAAGAGACGAGCAAACAAAATATAAACTATAAAAAATCACAAAAAACCTCAAAGATCAAATGAATAAATGGGGAAAAGAGGCGAAACAATAAAATAAGCAAAAATACATTAAAAAGAAGAGGGGGGAAACAAAAAAGAGGAACAATAAACAAAAGAGAATAAACTAAAATGTAGAAAAATATAAGAATAGAAAGGACAAAAAAGAAAATAACAACAAAATATATAAAAGCACCCAATCAAAAGAAATAAACTAGAACAAAAAAGTTCAAAGACAAAAGACACAAAACAAAAATAAATTATATAAATATAAAAGAATAAAGCCACAAGAAAATAAATTATATATATGAAAAACTAAATAGTATCTTCATATATTATTATATATAATACTAAACATATAAATTATATATATATATATAACTAAATACCATCATATATTCTTATATATGATACTAAATAAATTATTTAGTATCATATATAAGAATATATGATGGTATTTAGTTTTATATATATATATAAAACTAAATACCATCATATATTCTTATATATGATACTAAATAATTTATTCAGTATCATATATAAGAATATATGATGGTATTTAGTTATATATATATATATAGTATTATATATAAGAATATATGAAGATATTATTTAGTTTTTCATTTATATATATATATAATTTACTTGTGGCTTTATTCTTTTATATTTATTTAATTTATTTTTGTTTTGTGTCTTTTGTCTTTGAACTTTTTTGTTCTAGTTTATTTCTTTTGATTGGGTGTTTTCATATATTTTGTTGTTATTTTCTTTTTTGTCCTTTTTATTCTTATATTTTTGTATGTTTTAGTTTATTCTCTTTTTTTTATTGTTCCTCTTTTTTGTTTCCCCCCTCTTCTTTTTAATGTATTTTTGCTTATTTTATTGTCTCGCCTCTTTTCCCCATTTATTCATTTGATCTTCGAGGTTTTTTGTGATTTCTTATAGTTTATATTTTGTTTGCTTGTCTCTTTTTGGTTTAATTGTTTCTCTCGATGTTGTTGGTTCTTTGGGCTTAGTTCTTTTCTCTTAGTTTTTCATAAGCTTCATCTTAATGTTTTTAACTCTATTTTATTTTTCATGTTTTTCTTATTATCAATTTTCATTTTGCTTAATTATTTCTTTTCCTTGATTTGTGTGTAACTTATCTCCCTTTTTAGATGGTTTGGGTTTGCAACAATTCATTTCTCTTCCTTATGCTCTCTCTCATCCTGATGATGGATCATGGAGTGTGATCCGAAACGTTGATGACAAAAAACTCAAACACAATCAAAACCAGAAGCAAAATTGATTCATAATTATGGATTGTGGAAACTTGATATCTCTTACATCTATACATGTCGTTAGATCCCATTGACATGTATGTGCCTATATACACATACTCTACGTACATCCCACTTATCCATATAACCATAACAGTACAAGAAAGATATCAAAAACTTAAACATATAAACATCACCCAATAATGCATGCAATAGTAAACAAGACTCTTCTATTGCAGACATATCAACTAAGGATGAATTACCAACTTCCCACAAATTGACTCAACTCAATCATTCTAATACATGGTGTGTGTATGCTCAAATAGTTTACTTTTATCGGTTACCTGGCCAAGACCTTCTCCTAAGTGATAATTCCCCTCTACTTGGAAGAATGGAACATATACCTACATCCTCTAAACCTGCACATGACAATCAATTGTTCACAACATATGCAACATACGCTAAACATCTCCAAAGTTAGAATAATAATTCAATAACCATCCATTCACATATATGCAATATTTTTCCATGAAATAACATCAATTGAGATAACATCAAATGAGATAGAAATCACATTGATAACAAGGTACAAGCATAATTTATTCATTTCCAAAATTCACATTACATTCATATTTACCCTATGTAGTAATAGTAAATAGTAGTTACACAATTGAGGTGTAACATGAAGACTACATGAAAAAGGAGAATCCTATAATATTAAAGGTGTGGTGAGGGTGAGTTCTAAAAATTTCAAAATGAGGAAGACTTAAAATAATATTGGGGTAGGTTTTTTATATAGAGTTGGGGTTTCTATAGAATAAGGAAATGAGCTTAACAAAGAAATTATAGTTTGGGAAATTGTTAATATTAATCCTTCTACACCTTGTGAATTTGAGTAACACTATATTCATTAATATTTATAATATGTTATAAATATTGGGCCATATGGAAAAAGGTGCCCCACTTGGGAGGAATCTCAATATTCTTTGGATAACACATTATTCATATTTTCATTTATACTTGTAATCAAGGGAAAACCAGATTTTTTAAAGGGTTAGCACAATAACATTAAAATCCATTGAAGTAACAAAGCACAAAGGAAATCAATATGAAAATAAAAGGAACAATGTTACCATAAATCTTCATCTTCCATGCTTCGCCCTTGTTACACCTTCTAGTTTGCAGCAAATCGAATGAGGCCCTCAGATTTCCAATAAGCACCTAGACTAATGTCAAAGCCCTATGCAAAGGTTGAAGGATTTATATAAAAGAAATGACCTCACAATAGACTAAAATGACAATGACTGCAAATGACAATAATAATAACCTAAGCTGACAGAATGAGCATGAGATCCCAAAATAAGAACAAAATTGTCATTTTATAAAAACTGCAATTTTGAATGTGTGGCTAGGATGAGAAGATGGAAAATACCCCTAGAATCAATGGTCAAGATTGAATGTTGCAGTATGAATTAGGGTTAGGTCAAAATTAGGGCAATGACAAGAAATGAATGGCCAAGATTGAATTATAAGATAATTCAATCAAGGGCTGAATTTAAATGAGATGTCAAGAGATAAGATTTGATGTGGAAGATAAGATTGGCACGGACAAAGAGGTTGCTGGAGAAATTAAATAATAAAAATTATTTAATTTAGGTGACCAATGAATAATTAAATAATAAAGATATTATTTAATTATAGAGGAATGTGACAAAGGGAATCATTTTAAATTAAATAATGATTTAATTCAAAATTCAAGAGAGTGGACCAAATTAAATAAATAAAATTTATTTATTTAATGAGAGAAGAGGCTAATGAATAATTAAATAATTAAAATAAATATTTAATTATAGTGGATAGTGGACAAAAATTAAATAAATAAGAATTTATTTAATTTTAGAAAGAAGGGGACCTAATTAGTGTAATTAAATAAATAAAATTTATTTAATTAATCAAGGAGGAATAAAGATAAAAATGAATTAATTAAATAATTAAAATTATTTAATTAATAGAAGAATTATGACTTTAGAAAATAATTAAATAATTAAAAATTATTTAATTATTAAGAATGAAAGGGGCAATGTTGAATAATCAAGAGTTGCAAGCCTAGGACCATTTTATGTGTCTACAATACTATAACATGTGTATGCTGTGTACTTGATTATTAATGACATTGTAAGATATATAAGATAATCTATGATATGTGTAAGAGCATGTAAGAACATATAAGGGAGAGTTATATAGTGGATTAGGGGGATCATCTTTGATCAACTAAAATAACATGTGTAAGAAAGTTTTGTAAGAGGTTTGAATGGATCAAATTGGAGAACTCAAGTTTGGTGGGTGGATTGGACTTGACTTGGGAGTGATATACTAGATTCTAGAGGTCTATTCAATAAGGCATTGAAATTTTGACCATGAATTTAGGTGCTCAAATTAGGTCCCTATTTTTGGTCCATGGTAATAGAAACCATTGGTGGTTTTCTATTTTACCCTTTTCCTATATATTAGATGCTTCCACGAAGTTTATACATGGTGATTTAAGAGCAAGGTTATGCTATTGGATTGACTCCAAACATAGAGTTAAGATCTCTTGTTTCGTACTAAGAATATCAAAGTCTAACACATGGTTTTGGAAACTATCCCCCGTTTCTAATTTTATACTTGCTTATATATTAAATACATGGATTGGTGGTGTAAGATGTACTTTTACTTTATCTTTTGTTGCTTGTAGTTGTGACATTGCAACATGGATATGCATGTATGGCTAAGATGATACTAGATCATTCATGGGTTATAGAGGATATGTTAGAGATAGTGGATATGTTCTCATATTAGTTATAGAAGATATTGATTTTCTTGTAACTCTAGAAAAGGCACTAATATTCTATGAATGTATTGCAATTTTTGTTACTAAAAAATACCTGGTTGTTCTTTACAATCTCAAATTTTCCCAAAAGGGTTTTCCTAGTTTATATCTTATGTTATATTCTTTCTGTTCTACCATTTTGTGTGGGTCTAAAATTATTTGCATTTCTTCTCTCATAGGGTTAATGTAGGAATTATGGATATGCCTAGTTTTGGATTTATAGGTATAATTTATTTTCACTTATTATTAGAGATTTTCTTAAAAAGTGTTTTGATATATTGATGTTGTGAGATTAATTCATTACACTTTGAACACAATCATAGAAGATACATCACAAGAATCTAATATATAGGCAAAGGTAATCCAAGAAACTACCAATGGTTTCAATACCATGGCACAAACCAAAGGACCCAATTTGGATGCCTAAATTGGTACCCTTAATTTCAATGCCCCCTCATGATGACTCCACCTTTTGTGGATAATATGTAGCTCCCAAGGTCAAAGATTCCACTGGGCACTCCATTTTTTTCCATTCAAGCCTCTTACAAGATGCTCTTACATATGTCTTAATTAGGTAGTCAAAGAACTTTGTTCTATCTAGTCCACCATTTAGCCGTCATACATTTTATTGCATGCTCTTAAAAGTGTCATATTTTTCTTACACGTGTTACAATATCATAGATGCTATTTCACATCTTACAATGACATAGATGTTCTCACACATCTTACACATGTCATAATACAAATGCTAAGTGGAGTAGTATGCCATCTAGGAATCGTAAGATTTGTCCCAAGTGTGATGGCCATTTCCATGAGCACCCAAATATTAAAATACACTATATACATTTATTTATAATGTTACATGGATATGCAAGGTGTAAAATTCTCAATCCTAACATTCTTCTTCTTGGTGCATACTTTGCAAAATAACATAAGCATATCCAATAAAATTAACTTTCACAATCTACAATACTCATAACCAGAGACATGATTCACCAAATTATTCATGAAATTATAAAAACCAATACCATCCTTCTATAACATATCTCACCACTTTATCATCCGACTCATAATACCACCAATAAGATTAAAATCATAACCATTGATATACCTTTTAACTATTCACCCATTGAATCCCTACATATCTATTGTCTAGCTGACATCAAATCCTTCATGAAGGACACCAACAATTCTTCCAAGGAACTTTTATAAGACTACGACAAGATTGAAAGTCCACTAGGCACTGCATTTCCACTCCAAGTCCATTCAGTGCTGCAAGTCCAATACAGATCCGTTGTAAGTTAGCTAAGTGTTGTAAGAGCATTGTAAGACCACTACAAGCCCACTATAGGAACATTACAAGTCAACTACAAGACCAAGGACACACATATCTCAAAAGGCTAGAGAAATATAAATTTAGGGGGCAAGAAGTTGTAGACGCTGACACACACAACAATCCAACCAGATTCATACAATCCATAATTCCTGGCCACTATATGACAGCTCACTATTTTTTATATCTCTTCTTCTTGCAGGAAACAATGAACAGTTGAAGTTGATGTTTAACTTCCCTTCTGTGGTTCTTGGGGGTAATGGACGGTATCGAGCTAAGAGTTCCCTGGTGGAAGATGTTCCACGCCTGCACATTGAAAGCCTGACACATAAATAGGCTAAAGCTCATTAAAACAATCCACAGGATGGTGTGCATGCACCCCAAGCACTTGGAAATGAATCTAAGCATCTTATTTGAGCCCCTTTACTGGACACCATAGCAGTTTGGGCGTTGATAATCTTAAATGGTGACCAACACCATCTGAGCTCAGCCAGAGTGGCGAAATTTGTAGAATGATTCGTGTAAGGGATGCTTATGCAGCTAAAATGTTTGGGGATGTCAATTTTACCAATAAAATAGTCTTAAATGATAGAATGCAACCTTGGAAATAAGTATTTTTTAATCTCTTCCAAATTTTTGGTTTGACGTGCATGAATTTTGTTTTATTAAGGTTTCTTGTTGGGCTTTTCTTTATTTTTCAGTATGAGATAATTTTTAAGGTGTCTTTGTATTAAATATATATTTTTTGCAATCAATAATATTAGTTTGAAGTTTGTGGATTTGATAATATGAGTAGGTATTCATTAGCGTTTTAGATTATATTCTATGATATATTTGAGGAAGTAGATATCAAGAGAAGAGAATAGGAAAGTCAACTCATAAATTATTTTAAAAGTTTATGACAAAATAATGCTTGTGATTTCCTGATTGATGTTTCCTTTTCACTAGATTTTGTAGATTTTGTTTGTAAATGGTATAAAAATCACAATATCATTTTTAGGAATTAGTGTTCACATGGGTGTTTGAGTTAGCTTTATTAATGTGTTATAAAAAAAGTTATGTAAGTTAATATTAAGTTGTCGAGAAACAACTTAATATTATATTATGATAAGTATGTAACTGTGTGTGAGAATAATAATGTGATTTTTTAATGTAGAGATTTAGGAGTGAAAATAGGAAGGAGAGAATAAAGGTGGTTGAAACACCTAGTGCGAGAAATAAGTGGAGTTGTTATAGGAGTTAGATATCTCATATTGTATATTTGTAATATACATGAATAGTGATAGAAGCTTAATATTATATGTGTGTAAATTTTTTATTTTAGCTTTTATAATTTATGCTCAAATTTTTGTTATATGGCATTAGAGCAATAATGATCTTTGTGCATGTGAAAATCCATGGAGCTTCCTTCAACGAAGATTGAATGCCAATGGAATAATAAAAAAATATTATTTGTGCCAAATTGATGCATAGGCGAGTTGGTAAGAGCACTGGTATATGCTTTTGATTTTAAAATCACGTTTTTTTATATTAGTATACTGCAGTCTTAGTAAAATGGTCACATCTCATTCATTTTTGGACGTATTTCCTTATGAATCCTTCAAGATTGTATGTCACTTCACTAGTCCTAATATTCTCCATGTTTATCAAAATTCACTTCATTATTTAAGTCCTTTAAAAAATTATTCAATTCTAGTTCAACATTAAATTCATCCCAAAAGCTAGGGATCTTGATATCATAGCAAATGATAGGCTATCACTTTTCTCAATATCTATTACAAGATTTCGGTGGAGGCCTTGACATTTCACATTCACCACCTTTTTCCTTCTATCATCCCCCCTAAGAAATGTGTTTCATCACAATACAATACATTCAAAATAACATCATTGTTGTTTCAAAATGCATGGAATGGATTAGGGATTCCAAGAAACATATCATTTTCCTCAAGTTGTACTTTGGTAAATCATACAACCACATTCAATGAAATTTTATTCTTGGCATGATTAAATACTTTAGGTTTGGAAATTTCTTTCTATTTCTCTTCAAACCCTTTTAAAACTTTGGTGTTGTTAGAATATGAATTCTCACTTGTTGGTCCCAATTTAAGTGATAAGTCATAGTTGACTCATTTGGATAAGCAATATCCTTTTTCTAAATTAAAAATTTATTTGGATGTGTTATCCCTATGAGAAGTGGGTGTTTTTTCTCATTTACAAGGCCTATTTAAGCAAGCATCTTTTCCTTCTTCTTTCCTCATTCATTCGATTGAAAATTTTTATTCTAGTGTTCATTAGTGTCATTAGAAATTTCCAATATACCTATTTGTTTCTCTTTGGATGGTATTTTTCTCTCTTTCTTTGAGTGGATTCTTGTAGATCTAATGGAGAATATTTAGTGATTCTAAAATGGTATCAAATCTAATGGTTTGACCCTTGATTCAAAAGCCACTAGCCATTATGAGAGCTATCACAAATTCATCGAGTGAAGATTGCATGAAAAAGGAGCATCCTATAATATTAAAGATGTGGTGAGGGTGAGTTCTAAAAATTTCAAAATGAGGAAGACTTAAAATAATATTGTGGTAGGTTTTTAATATAGAGTTGGGGTTTCTATAGAATAAGGAAAGGAGCTTAACAAATAAATTATAGTCTAGGTGTTTGTTAATATTAATCCTTTTACACCTTGCGAATTTGAGCAACATTATATTCATTAATATTTATAATGTGTTATAAATATTGGGCCACATGGAAAAAGGTGCCCAGGCTCTTGGGAGGAATCTCAATATTCTTTGGATAACACATTATGCATATTTGCATTTATACTATAACACGTGTATGATGTGTACTTTATTATTAATGGCATTGTAAGATATATAAGATAATCTATGACATGTGTAAGAGCATGTAAGAACATATAAGGGAGGGTTATATAGTGGATTAGGGGGATCATCTTTGATCAACTAAAATAGCATGTGTAAGAGCATTTTATAAGAGGTTTGAATGGACCAAATTGGAGCACTCAAGTTTGGTCAGTGGACAGGACTTTACTTGGGAGTGACATACTATTCTAGAGGTCTATTGATTAAGAGGGCATTCGAATTTTGATCGTGGATTTAGGTGCTCAAATTAGGTCCCTATTTTTTCATCCATGGTATTAGAAACCATTGGTTATTTTTTAGTTTATCCTTGACCTATATATTAGATGCTTCCATGAAGTTTATACATGGTGATTTAAGAGCAAGGTTATGCTATTGGATTGAATCCAAACATAGAGTTTAAGATCTCTTGTTTCTCATACTAAGAGTATCGAAGTCTAACACATGGTTAAATTGGAAACTATCCCTTGTTTCTAATTTTATACTTGCTTATATATTAAATGCATAGATTGGTGGTATAAGGTGTACTTGTACTTTATCTCTTGTTGCTTGTGGTTATGACATTGCAACATGGATATGCATGTATCGCTAAGATGATACTAGATCATTCATAGGTTGTAGAGCATATATTAGAGATAGATATGTTCTCATATTAGTTATAGAAGATATTGATTTTCTTGTAACTCCTGACAAAGCACTAATACTTTATGAATGTATTGTATTTTTTGTTACTAAATAATACCTAGTTGTTCTTTACAAGCACAATTTTTCCCAAAAGGGTTTTCCTAGTGTATATCTTATGTTATATTCTTCCTCTTCTACTATTTTGTGTGGGTCTAAACTTACATGTATTTCTTCTCTCATAGGATTAATGTAGGAATTATGGATATGCCTAGTTTTGGCTTTATAGGTATAATTTTCTTTCACTTATTATTATAGATTTTCCTAAAAAGTGTTTTGATAGATTAATGTTGTGAGATTAATTCCTTACACTTTGAACACAATCATAGAAGATACATCACAATAATCTAATATATAGGAAAAGGTAATCCAAGAAACTACCAATGGTTTCAATACCATGGGACAAACCAAAGGACCCAATTTGGATGCCTAAATTGGTACCCTTAATTCCAACGCTCCCTTATGACGAGTCCACCTTTTGTGGATAATATGTAGCTCCCAAGGTCAAAGATTCCACTAACCAATTTTGGACACTCCAATTTTTTTCATTCAAGACTCTTACAAGATGCTCTTACACATGTTATAATTAGGTAGCCAAAGATGTTCCATCTAGTCTATTATGTAACCCTCATACATTTTATTGCATGCTCTTAAAAGTCTCATATTTTTCTTACACATATTACAATATCATAGATCCTATTACACATCTTGCAATGACATAGATGCTCTTACACATATTACACATGTCATAATACAGATGCCAAGTGAAGTAGTATGCCATCTAGGAATCTTAAGATTTCTCCCAAGTGTGATGTCCATTTCCATGAGCACCCAAAAATTAAAGTACACTATAAACATTTATTTATAATGTTACATGGATATGCAAGGTGTAGAATTCTCAATCCTAACATTCTTCCTCTTGATGTATTACTTTGTGAAATAACATAAACATGTCCAATAAAATTAACTAACATTCACAAGCTACAATACCCATAGCCAACCTAAATTGAGAACACATGATTCACCAAATTATTCATAAAATTATAAAAAACCAATACCATCCATCTATAACATATCTCATCACTTTATCATCCAACTCATAATACCACCAATGAAGTTAAAATCATAACCACTATTCACCCATTGAATCCCTACATATCTATTGTCTAGCTGACATCAAATCCTTCATGATAATTGACTGATAAAGGACACCTAACAATTCTTCCAAGGAACTCGTATAAGACTACTACAAGATTGAAGGGCCACTAACCACTACTTCCCACTCCAAGTCCATTAATTGTTGCAAGTCCTATATAGATCCATTGTAAGCTAGCTAAGTGTTGTAAGACTATTGCAAGACCATTGTAAGACCACTACAAGCCCACTATAGGAACATTGCAAGCCAACTACAAGACATGTGGTTGCCTCAAAATGACACACCTATCTGAAAAGGCTAGAGAAATATTAATTTAGGGGGCAAGAAGTTGTAGATGCTGATACACACAACAAACCATAATTCCTATCCACTATATGACAGCTCACTATTTTTTACATCTCTTCATCTTGCAGGAAACGATGAACAGTGAAATGAAAGGAGAGTTTTACTTCGAAGTCATTTAAGCAGTTGAAGTAGATGTTTAACTTCCCTTTTGTGGTCTTTGGGGGTAATGGACGGTATCGAGCTAAGAGTTTCCTGGTGGAAGATGATCCACGCCTGGACATTGAAAACCTGACACATAAATAGGCTAAAGCTCATTAAAACAATCCACAGGGCTAGAAACAAGATTTCCCTAGATAGACTCAATAACTGATGTACAGGATGGTGTACATGCACCCCAAGCACTTGGGAATGAATCTAAGCATCTTATTTGAGCCCCTTTACTGGACACCGTAGCAGTTTGGAAGTTGACAATCTTAAATGGTGCCCATCACCATCTGAGCTAAGCCAGAGTGGCGAATTTGGTAGAATGATTCGTGTAAGGGATGCTTATGCAGCTAAAATGTTTTGGGATGTCAACTTTAGCAATAAAGTAGTCTTAAATGACAGTATGCAACCTATGGATACAAGTATTTTTTAATCTCTTCCAAACTTTTGGTTTGACTTGCATGAATTTTGTTTTATTAAGGTTTCTTGATGGGCTTTTCTTTATTTTTCATATTATATGTATGAGATGATTTTAAGGTATCTTTGTATTAAATATAATTTTTTTTAGAATCTATAATATTAGTTTGAGGTTGATGGATTTGATCATATGAGTAGGTATTCATTAATGTTTTAGATTGTTCTCCATGATATGTTATGATGAAGTATATATCAAGAGAAGAGAATAGGAAAGTCAAGTCATAAATTATTTTAAAAATTTATGACAAAATAATACTTGTGATTACCTAATTGATGTTTCTTTGTCACTAGATGTAGATTTTGTTTGTAAATGGTATAAAAATCACAATATCATTGTTAGGAATTAGTGTTCACATGAATGTTTGAGTTAGCTTTATTAATGTGTTATAAAATAAAGTTATGTAAGTTAATATTAAGTTGTTGAGAAACAACTTAATATTATATTATATGTGTGTAATTGTGTGTTAGAATAATAATGTGAGTTGTTAATACAATTCACATAGAGATTTAGGAGTGAAAATAGGAGGGAGAGAATAAAGGTGGTTGAACAACCCACCTAGATTTAGTGTGATAAATAAGTGGAGCTGTTATAGGAGTTAGATATCTCATATTATATATTTGTAATATCTTATTCAATGTGAATAGTGATAGAAGCATAATATTATATGTGTAACTTTTTTATTTTAGCTTTTATAATCTATGCTTAAATTTTAGTATATGGTATTAGAGCAATAATGATCTTTGTGCATGTGAAAATTCATGGAGCTTCCTTCAACAAAGATTGAATGCCAATGGAATAATCAAAAATATTATTTTAGCCAAATTGATGCATAGGCCAGTTGGTAAGAGCACCCGTATATGATTTTGATTTTAAAATCACATTTTTTTATATCAGTATAATGCAGTCTCAATAAAATGGTCATATCTCATTCATTTCTTGACGAAATTTAAAAATTCGAAGTGTTTTGGAAAGCTGGTGAAGAGGGGAACAAAACCCAGAAATTATTTGAAGATATTCAAAGCATTTAGTGAGTTTTTTGAGGTAGAAATTCGACTGATATTTGTTGGACGTGAAAAGAAACGAGCAATTTTAGCAGGTGATTTTTTTTTAGAGAAAATATAATATTATTTGTGTGCTTAATCAACTCTTATTCAAGGGTTCCAGTTTCTTCCACTAGATTGTAATTTACACATGTTTGATTTCCTATGCTTAAATATTGTGGCCACTGCTATAACTGTTATAGTGTAAATAGAAATGTAAATCGAGAAATATAAAACCAATACCATCCATCTATAACATATCTCATCACTTTATTAGTACCACCAATGAGATTAAAATCATAACCACTGATATGCCTTTTAACTATTCACCCATTGAATCCCTACATATCTATTGTCTAGCTCACATCAAGTCCTTCATGATAATTGACTAATGGAGGACACCAACAATTCTTCCAAGGAACCCTTATAAGACTACTACAAGATTGAAAGTCCACTAAGCACTATATTTCCACTCCAAGTCCATTAAGTGTTGGAAGTCCAATTTAGATCCATTGTAAATTTGTTGAAGTGTTGTAAGATTATTGCAAGACCATTGTAAGACCACTACAAGCTCAGTATAGGAACATTACAAGTCAACTACAAGACATGTGGTTGCCTCAAAATGACACACCTATCTTAAAAGGCTAGAGAAATATAAATTTTGGGGGCAAGAAGTCGTAGATGCTGGCTCTAGGAAAATTCACCACCATGAGGTGAATTTGTCATGGCGGTGAATTTTCCCGTGATGAATTGTTGACAGTGAATTTTCCTGCGATGAATTACTAACAGTGTCTGATGCCGTAGATGCTGATATACACAACAATCAAACAAGATTCATACAATCCATAATTCCTGGCCACTATATGACAGCTCACTATTTTTTATTTCTCTTCATCTTGCAGGAAACAATAAGCAGTGAAATGAAAGGGGAATGTTACTTCGAAGCGAAGTCATTTGTTGAAGGTGATGTTTAACTTCCCTTCTGTGGTCCTTGGGGGTAATGGACGGTATCGAGCTAAGAGTTTCCTGGTGGAAGATGTTCCACGCCTGCACATTGAAAGCCTGACACATAAAAAGGCTAGAACTCATTAAAACAATCCACAGGGCTAGAAACAAGAATTCCCTTGATAGACTCAATAACTGGTGTACAGGATGGTGTGCATGCACCCCAAGCACTTGGGAATGAACCTATGCATCTTATTTGAGCCCCTTTGCTGTACACCGTAGCAGTTTGGGTGTTGACCATCTGAGCTAAGCCAGAGTGGCGAATTTGGTAGAATGATTCGTGTAAGGGATGCTTATGCAGCTAAGATGTTTTGGGATGTCAACTTTATCAATAAAATACTCTTAAATGACAGTATGCAAACATAAGTATTTTTTAATCTCTTCCAAACTTTTGGTTTGACTGGCATGAATTTTGTTTTATTAAGGTTTCTTTTGGGCTTTTCTTTATTTTTCATATTATTTGTATGAGATAATTTTAAGGTGTCTTTGTATTAACTATAATTTTTTTTCTAATCTATAATATTAGTTTGAAGTTTATGGATTTGATAATATGAATAAGTATTCATTAATGTTTTAGATTATACTCTATGATATATTATGAGGAAGTAGATATCAAAAGAAGAGAATAGGAAAGCCAACTCATAAATTATTTTAAAAGTTTATGACAAAATAATGCTTGTGATTTCCTCATTGATGTTTCCTTTTCTGTAGATGTTGTAGATTTTGTTTGTAAATGGTATAAAAATCACAATATCATTGTTAGGAATTAGTGTTCACATGGATGTTTGAGTTAGCTTTATTAATGTGTTATAAAATAGAAACAACTTAATATTATATTATAATAAATGTGTAATTATGTGTGAGAATAATAATGTGAGTTGTTAATGTAGAGATTTAGGAGTGAAAATAGGAGGGAGAGAATAAAGGTGGTTGAACAATCCACCTAGATTTAGTGTGATAAATAAGTGGAGCTGTTATAGGAGTTAGATATCTCATATTATATATTTGTAATATCTTATTCAATGTGAATAGTGATAGAAGCATAATATTATATGTTTAAATTTTTTATTTTAGCCTTTATAATTTATGCTTAAATTTTCGTATATGGTATCAAAGCAATAATGATTTTCGTGTGTGTGAAAATCCATGGAGCTTCCTTCAACGAAGATTGAATGCCAATGGAATAATAAAAAATATTATTTGAGCCAAATGGATGTATAGGCGAGTTGGTAAGAGCACTGGTATATATTTTTTATTTTAAAATCACATTTTTCTTATATCAGTATAATGCAGTCTCAGTAAAACGGTTATATCTCATTCATTTTTGGACGAAATTTAAAAATTCAAAGTGATTTGGAAAGCTGGTGAAGAGGGGACAAAACCCAAAAATTATTTGAAGATATTCATGGTATTTAGTGAGCTATTTGAGGTAGAAATTTGACTAATATTTGTTGGATGTGAAAAGAAGCAAGGATTTTTAACAAGTGAATCTTTTTAGAGAGAATATAACATTATTTGTGTGCTTAATCAACTCTTATTCAATGGTTCTAGTTTCTTCCACCAGATCGTGATTTACACATGTTTGATTTCCTATGCTTAAATATCATGGCCACTGCTATAACACTTTCTTGTTGTAAATCCAGTCGCCATGTGCCTGCATCTTCATCCATTGATTTTCTTAAAGGAAGGGGTAGTATTAATTATTTGTTTTATATAATCAATTATTCATTTAATGGTGTCAATACATTAAAAGTATTATTTAAAAGTGTTAAAAATTTTGTTAAATAAAATTGCCTCAATTGTAAATGGATACATTATCGCTTGTATGTGACATCCATCTTGTAGGCGCGGGGCATTCTGAAGTTGAGCTTCAAAGTTGAGTTTTCTAAGTAGCATATCTATTGGAGGATGGAGGCACATGAAGTTGGAGGACAATAGCACCTCTTGTTAGCCACTAATGATGAGGTTTCCTTTTGTATTAGTGGTATTTCCTTTCATTTATATTTTTGTGTGAGTTATTTCCTTATGTAACCTCCTGATGTAGAATATTGTAATGAACAAAAGCACCAGTGTAATGCAATTCATGGATCTTCAAAAGGTTAGTGGTGATCCTAAATACCATATGAGGTGAGCATATGAGTGTGCTCCTATTTATGGTCAGGTTTGTGGTAAGCCTATGTGAAAACCATGAAAATTTGATGAGAAGTGCCTTTCGTTTGAATCAAGATCATGAGCCAGAAGAGTTGGGCTTACTGTAATTGAAAGTGTTAAAGTTTGAAAGGAGAATGTGGGCATCATCAATATTGTAAATAGTTGTATATGAGAGCATCTAACTACAAAGATCCTTTGAATATCAAATTTCTTGGAAGTATGATCGGTTGGTGATGATTTCACTAGAAGTGAAAGCGAGATAAGTTCTCATATGCAGGTGATCATGTGCAACAAGATCCAGATAGCAGTATGTAGACCTACAGTATGCATAGGCATATGATTCTATTTCCAACTCGTGCATGACATTCTTTCGCCCCATTTTCACACTAAGGGGGGGTGTTAGGAATTAGTGTTCACATGGGTTTTTGAGTTAACTTTATTAATGTGTTATAAAATAAAGTTATGCAAGTTAATATAAGTTGTTGAGAAACAACTTAATATTATATTATAATAAGTGTGTAATTGTGTGTGAGAATAATAATATGAGTTGTTAATAGAACTCACGTAGATATTTAGGAGTGAAAATAGGAGGGAGACAATAAAGGTGGTTGAACAACACACCTAGATTTAGTGTGAGAAAGAAGTGGAGTTATTATAGGAGTTAAATATCTCATATTATATATTTATAATATCTTATTTAATGTGAATAGTGATAGAAGCATAATATTATTTGTGCATAAATTTTATATTTTAAGCTTTTATAATTTATGCTTAATTTTTTGTATAATCATAACTTACTATGTAATTTATATTCCTTCAAAGTAATTCCTAACCACTTGAGTTAAGCACTTTTAGAAGCCTTGTGACATTAACTTTGTTGAGGTTTGAAATCCCACCAAGGTATTTTTGTTTTTTTTCATTTAACAAGCCCCAACAAGACCATATGTTGCTAAACTAGTCCAACTACTACTTCATGGGGAAAACCATCTTGGTGTTATTTCACTAGACTAAGATTTCAAATTCTCTAAGCAATCTTCACTCAAATTCCCTATTCGGTTGAGCTTATAGGTCTCCCAATTCCTCTTTGGACTTTCCTAGCTAATAGATTATTCAATTAATGGGAATTTTATTTTCCACAAGCTTAAAATGTTTTTCTAGTTTGGTTACACATATAGGTTTGTGTCAAGGTGAACCTAACCTCTAACCTCTAACTTCAAACAATCCACAAAGGTTCATGCAAGTATTTAGTATTTTACATATAAATCTACCTATATAAACCCACTAAACACTTGTTTAGATGTCAATCCATTGACCACAAAGTCAAGATCTATCCCCTTATATCTTTGTAAAATTTCTACGATTACAGTTGACATGCCAACCACACAAGCTAAATAGGTGGAAAGGAAAATCATAGTAGGAAAAAGATCTACCACTCGACCCATTTTAATCAATGAACTAACCTCTATGATAAAAACCCAACACTATGTGTACATAACTAACCTAATTCATCTTGCTAAGGGCCCAAACTTTTCCAAGACTACTCAAATTGTCTCAACTTTGAGTCATCATTTATTGAATAGTATCTTTTTCATTGGCTCTCAACTCTCTAGGTGTTCATAAAGATGATTTCTTAGTGATAATGACTCACCAAGGGTAGATTATGGAGACAAATATCACTTAATTTCGCTCAGTGACTATCTTTGTATAAATTAGCACCCACTTTTTGATAATATGTTTATGGTGTTAATGGATGAAGATGACAAACCTTGAACTATCTTTATGGATTATCCCTCTCTATGAACACCATTTTGAGGAATGTGTGAAATTATAAAATTCTCTCACAAGTTTTGTGTTCAACCTAGACATGCTATAAACAACTAATATTATGATTTTTTTTTGGGAAAATTAATTATTCTTTATTTCAAATATCTCTATGGATAATTAGTCCTTATTCCACTCATTTCTCCATATTACATCAAGTGGTTCATGAAATTGCATGATTTTTTATTTTCACTACATTTAAGTTTCTCTATTATTTCCTTGAGGGAAGAAAGTAGTCATTGTGTCAAATGGGTTACACTTGACATTGAAGGTCAATCTATTGGTATTATCAATGTTTATGTGCCTAATTATGGCCTAAAATATCATGGCTTTTTGGAGATGGTTTCTAACAATTTCCCTTTATTTCTCCTAATGATTGGTATGTTAGCAAGCATGAGGCTTGGTATTATTTTAAAAACCACGAAGATTTTTTGATATAGAGTATCAAAAATAGTTTGTCATGTTATACCTTTGGTTTACATGTTCTAAAATTCAAATTAGTCTAGACATGATCATCAATTCCTAAATCATGTCATTATTTATGAGAAACATGTGTTCCACTTTTTCCATAAAGGTTGAGCAATTAAAGTGCATCCAAATATCATTCTCTCTAAGGAAACTCCCATCATTTTTCATCTTTCATGGGACAATAAAACTTTGAATATCCTTAGCACATTGTTCTTTCTAAACAAGTATCTCCTTCCTCAAATAAGATCCATCTAACTCATCACATAGGTTTAGAACCTTGAGCCATGTCCTCTAATGGCTACCAATATGATCAAGTTGTGGAATGTTACAATATCTCACATTGCCAATACTACTAGTAGTTCAATAGGCATGTGGCAAGGATATGCAAGAGAGCTAACAAAAACACCACCAAGGAGTTCATAAGGAACCCAAGTGGAAACAAACCCTTTTGACACTTAAATCTAGAATTTGGCTACCTAGTTGAAACACAAGCGCCATATTGTTGAATTTCATGAAACCAAAGGTGATAAAATTAGATATTTCCTTCACTGTATCAAAGTCAAAGATAGAGCCTCCAAAGCTTTCTTCAATTATTTATGCATAAAGCAAGAAAAAATTTAAATCGAGGTCATTCAATCTACTCATGTCAAGCATGTTTCCCTTCAAATGATATCTAAGACATTATTGGATTACTATTGGCTAATTTTCCAAGTGTAGGAGGAGAACATTAAACTCTACAATAATGTGTAGATGATATTACTTTCAAGTTGAGTAACTTTTCTCAAATCACTTATGACTCACCTCTCACTTTGTATGAACTCCATTATCTATTTATGCAAATGGTTGATGATAAAGCACCTAGCTTGGATGTATTTCCTTGTGATTCTTTCAGGTTTGTATGACACCTCACTAGTCCCAACCTTCTCCATGTTTATCAAAATTCACTTTATTTTAAGTCTTTAAAAAAAAAAAATTAATTCTAGAAACATCAAATTCATCCAAAAAGCTAGGAATCTTGGTATCATAACCAAATGATAGGATATCACTTTTCTCAATATTTATTACAATATTTTGGTGGAGGCCTTGACATTTCACATTCACCACATTTTTCCTTCTATTATCCCTCCTAAGAAAATATGTTTCATCACAAGACAATACATTCTAGATTTAACAACATTTTTGTTTCAAAAGGCATGGAATGGATTAGGGATTCCAAGCAACATATCATTTTCCTCAAGTTGTACTTTGATAAATTATACAACCACATTCAATAGCCTTTTATTCTTGGCAGATTAAAGACCTTAGGTTTGGAAATTTATTTATATTTCTCTTCAAACCCTTTTAAAACTTTGGCATTGATAGAATATGAAATCTCACTTGTTGGTCCCAATTTAAGTGATAAGTCATAGTTGACCCATTTGGATAAGTAATATCCTTTTTCTAAATAAAAAACTTATTTGGATGGGTTATCCCTATGAGAAGTAGGTTGTTTTTCTCATTTACATGGCCTATTTAAGCAATCATATTTTCCTTCTTCTTCAGTCATTCATTTGATTGAAAAAAAATATTTTAGTATTTATTAGTGTCATTATAAATTTCGAATATACCTATTTTTTTCTCTCTAGATGGTATTTTTCTATCTTTGTTTGATTGGATTCTTGTAGATATAATGGAGAATGTTTAGTGATTCTAAAATGGTATCAAATCTAATGCTTTGACCCTTGATTCAAAATCCACCACTCATTATGAGAGCTATCACAAATTCATGTAGTGAAGATTGCATGGAAAAGGAGCATCCTATAATATTAAATATGTGGTGAGAATGAGTTCTAAAAATTTCAAATTGAGGAAGAATTAAAAGAATATTGCGGTAGTATTTTCATATAGATTTGGGGTTTCTATAGAATAAGGAAAAGAGCTTAACAAAGAAAGTATAGTCTAGAATCTTGTTAATATTAGTCCTTTTACTCCTTGTGAATTTGAGTAGCATTATATTCATTTAATATTTATAATATGTTATAAATATGGGGCCACATGGAAAAAGGTGCCCCACTTGGGAGGAATCTCAATATTCCATGGATAACAATTTATGCATATTTGTATTTGTACTATAATATGGTATGATGAGTACTTTATTATTAATGAAATTGTAAGATATATAAGATAATTTATGGCATGTGTAAGAGCATTTTGTAAGAGGTTTGAATGGATCAAATTGTCCAACACTCAAGTTTGGTGGGTGGATTCCTTGACTTGGGAGGGACATACTATTCTAGAGGTCTATTTATTAAGAGGGTATTGGAATTTTTTCCATGGATTTAGGTGCTCAAATTAGGTCCCTCTTTTTGGTCCATGGTATTGGAAACCATTGGTGGTTTTCTAGTTTATCCTTGACCTATATATAGATGTGTGGGATGAAGTTTATACATAGTGATTTAAAAGAAAGGTTATGCTATTGGATTGACTCCAAACATAGAGTTTAAGATATCTTGTTTCTCCTACTAAGAGCATTGAAGTCTACATTATATTATAATCTTGTTATTGAGATTAATTCATTGAGTGTGTTTTGGAAGTTGGGTTTTTCCTGAAAGGATTATCCTAGGGGCGATCTGAAGTTTTGTGTGTTTTTTCTTTGTTGATTATTGAAGGGAAACTAGATAGTTCCTACATTATTCCTATGAGAGGAGAAATGTAATATGTTATAGATTTATATGATAACAATAGAGAAATAATTCTTAACATAAGACATACCTTAGGGAAAATCTGCTGGAAAAAATCTAAGCTCCATAGCATATTCAATGTATAATAAGGAATATAATATTACAATATAGTCATAAAGTATCCTTGATCTTAATAAGAAATATAAGATATCTTTAACCATTAAATTCTAGAGAATCTAGTAGTATAAACTCACTTTGTGTTGGGATTGAGTGTTGTATACCTTGCTCTCCTATTGTTCATATTTATTATTTAATTTGTATTATAGATTTTTCCACATGGAAAAGTGCAACACACTTTGTAATTTTTATTTGGAAATTTGTAAGTAGGACTTCATGTCATGGAAGTTGCTAAATGTAACTATGAAATTTTTAAGGTGTGAAAGACTTAATTTGGGAAAGAGAAAGAAAAGAGGGAGTTAGTATGGACTAGAAAATCAAGGAGGATTTTTAGCTAACACATGAGTAAATTTTTTAAAGGTGGATAAGTCTAAGATTTAGTGCCTTGATTTGGATGCCTAATTTTCTCATAGTTTAACACATGGTTTTGTAAACTAACCCTCGTTTCTAATTTTAGAATTTTTTATATATTAAATGCATGGATTGGTGGTATAAGATGTACTTTTACTTTATCTCTTGTTGCTTTTGGTTGTGACATTGCAACATGGATATATATGTATGGCTAAGATGACACTAGATTGAATTCATAGGTTGTAGAGCAAAAGCTAGAGATAGGGGATATGTTCTCATGTATTAGTTATAGAAGATATTGATTTTCTGTGAACTCTTGACAAAGTATTACTACTCTATGAATGTATTATAATTTTTGTTACAACATGGTTATTCTTTACAAGCTCAAATTTTACCAAAAGGTTTTTCCTAGTGTATATCTTATGTTATGTTCTTTCTCTTCTACTATTTTTTGTGGGTCTAAACTTACACGAATTTCTTCTCTCATAGGGTTAATGTAGGAATGATGGATATTCCTAGTTTTGGCTTTATAGGTATAATTTTCTTTTATTTATTATTAGATATTTTCCTAAAAAGTGTTTTAATATATTGATGTTGTGAGATTAATTCCTTACACTTTGAACACAATAATATAATATACATCACAAGAATCTAATATATAGTCAAAGGTAATCCAAAAAACTACTAATGGTTTCAATACCATGGGACAAACCAAAGGACCCAATTTGGATGCCTAAATTGGTACCCTTAATTTCAATGCCCCCTCATGATGAGTCCACTTTTTTGGATAATATTTAGCTCCCAAGGTCAAAGATTCCACTAACCAATTTTGTGCACTCCAAATTTTTCCATTAAAGCATCTTACAAGATTCTCTTACATATGTCATAATTAGGTAGTCAAAGATGTCCCATCTAGTCCACTATGTAACCCTCATACATTTTATTGCATTCTTTTAAAAGTTTCATATTTTTCTTACACATATTACAATATCATAGACTCTCTTATGCATCTTACAATGACATAGATGCTCTTACACACATTACACATGCCATAATACAAATTCCAAGTGGAGTAGTGTGTCATCTAGGAATCTTAATATTTCTACCAAGTGCGATTCCCATTGCCATGAGCACCCAAGTATTACAATACACTATAAACATTTATTTATAATGTTACATGGATATGCAAGGTGTGAAATTATCAATCCTAACATTCTTCCACTTGGTGTATACTTTATAAAATAACATAAGAATATCTAATAAAATTAACTAACATTCTACAAGCACAATATCCATAGCCAACCTACATTGAGAAACATGATTCAACAAATTATTCATGGAATTATAAAAACCAATACCGTCCATCTATAACATATCTCATCACTTCATTATCTAATTCATAGTACCACCAATGAGGTTAAAATCATAACCACTAATATGCCTTTAACTTTCACCCATTGAATCCCTACATATCTATTGTCTAGGTAACATCAAATCCTTCATGATAATTTACTAATGAAGGACACCAACAATTCTACCAAGGAACTCTTATAAGACTACTACAAGATTGAAATTCCACTAAGCAGAACATTTCCACTCCAATTTCATTAAGTGTTGCAAGTCCAATAAAGATCCATTGTAAGTTAGCTAAGTGTTGTAAGATTATTGCAAGACCATTGTAAGACCAGTACAAGCCCAATATAGGAACATTACAAGTCAACTATAAGACATGTGGTTGCCTCACAATGACACACCTATCTCAAAAGGCTAGAGGAATATAGATTTAGGGGAAAAGAAGTTCTAGATGCTGATACACACAACTTTTCATCCAATATAACATAGATAAGATATAATTATGCTAATTCTAAAAAAGGGATTAGAAGGAGATAAGGGTGTAAAAAAAGAAAATAAAAAATGAGATAATATGCCAAATCGAAAAATAAATTATCTCACCCTTCAACATTAATACAATCATTAAACATGAAAATTCCAAAGTCTATGGCTAGGTTTGGCTCAATTCACTTCCGTGAGAGGGCCATAAGAAAATAAATACAAAACATACATGAAATCAATCAAAAGGACATTCTTTGGGTTCAAATATGATAAACAAAGAAAAAATAACAATTGCATTCATCAAGAGCCAAAAGATTCTTATAAAAGAGGAAAATTTCATACTTGGGTAAGTGCAACAAGGTGGTGTACAAAAAGTGGGTCAAAAGTGGCCATTTTTATTCTGAAATTAGCTAAAACCTAAACTTGGAGGAGTAATTTGAGATTCATGCACTCAAAATTTGAAGATACCAAAAGAACAAGAATTGTAGTACTTTGAATCTAGTTTCTAAACAAATTTTTTTCAAAAATAGGTAAGATTAAGAGGATCAAATGCTTTGCACACACAAAATTGTTCCTATTTTTTCAAAAAAATATCAAATGCTTTGCACACACAAAATTGTTCCTATTTTTTCAAAAAAATATAACATAGTGTCTGTGTGCGCTCCTCAATTTTTTTAGTTGCATTTAGTATTTTCAAAAACCCATCGGTATAAATATAGTTAAGAGTGAGTAATATAATTTGTTTATTTTTTATCATTTTTTATTGAGTAATTTTTTATGATTTTTCAAAGTGGATGCATCTTGAAAATCACATCACTAAGCATGCATGTCAAATAACTTGCGCCAAAATAATTGAAAATGCAATTTTTTTCCAATGTCTAAAGAATGAAGTGTAGAATAATATTATATTTTTTTTTTCAAATTTGGACAAGTAGGTCAAAAGTTATTAAAAAAATTCAATAAATATATCTTTGATAACTATGGAAACATTAGTGAAAGAAATTAAAAATAAATGTATTAATGTAGCTCAAATCTATAAAAAATATATGGTTACAAAGCTTAGAAGATGTGTGAAATTATGGTGGTAATTTTACTAAGATTTGATTTATAATGTGTAAACTTGATGACAAGCAAGTTGAAAAATGAGAATGGAGGAGAAAATCATGTGAAAATGAGGCAAATGAACCATCCATGCCTATGGATTGTCATCCAAGCCTAGGTACAAGCGAAAACATGTATGTATTTTATGCAAGACAAAGTGCAAGCCAAAACATGTATGTATTTTATGCAAGCCAAAACATGTACGTGTTTTGTGCAAGCCAAAACGTGTGCATGTTTTATAAAATACAAAACATGTACATGTTTTGTGTAAGCCAAAACATGTACTATTTTGTAAAATTACAAGTAAACAAATAAAGAAATTAAATAAATATTTGTTAGTTCATGAATCATACAAAGAAAATGAAATTATTGAAGAGGGGATAAAACTAAAATCACTAAGTATCTTATTTTAGAGGAAATTAGTATAGTCGGCATTACAATATATATATTTAAAATTTAAAATTGGGAAACTATGTATTTATGTATGCAAAGGAAAATCAACACAATCTCAATTTCATGCTTAAGTACCAGTATTGTTATCTAAAATCTATTGTTACTTTCTCACTTTGATAATATATATGTCAAGCATTAAATCATAAATCAAACAAGGTAGTAATCAGTTATTATAAGCAATAGAAGCATGCATTCAATTAGCTTTCATTTTTGTAATAGGAGGATTTTAAGACTATTAGTTCTATTACAGAGTTAAGTTGTCCACTTACGTAAAAATAATAATAATATCCCTTTCATAGTAAGATCATTTGGAGTAAATTAGTCCTATTAAGTGGTTTCCCTTTAGTAAAGCATAAGGATGACCTTCATTAATAATCCATAGGTAGTTTTTTATAATGAATTGATAAACATGATATATATCTAGATTTTGATCTACTCACTATATTTTATGGTTAACCTTATAGAACTCATTGTATAATATATTGGCATTATTCCAAAGGCGAGCATGCTTTGTCCTATACTAAGAGCACCATGTTCTTGAATCTAACTATCCAACTCTCTCTCCCTTCACCTTAGTCAAAAACTCTCTCCACATCTTTTTAAGCATCATTTTCTTGATGGTTATGTAGATGGAGAGTTGAGAGTTGAGGGTTTAGGGATTAAATTTAATTATGTAGGTTTTATTGTTAAATCATTAATGTTGGGTTTTAGGGATTAACATATAGGGTATAAGGTTTATGTATTAGGGTTTATGTTGTAGGGTGTAGGGTTTATGATTGATGATATAGGATATAGGGTTGAGAGTATAATATTGAGTTATAAGGTTTAGGTTTGAGGGTATAGAACCTTGAGGATTGAAGGTATAAGGCTTAGGGTACAGAGTGTATAGGTTTTACAACCTAGGGCTAAGTGTAGGGTCTAAATTTGAGGGTATATGATATATAGTGTATAGGGTTGAGGGTATATCACTTAGGATTGAGTGTATAGGGTTGAGGCTTCATCCTCAAGGCTTTAGGGCTTAGGTTTAAGGGATATGGTTTAGGGTTGAGGGTATATGATATAGAGTTTATGGTTGAGTGTATATGGTTGAGTTTTTATTATATAGTCCTTAGGGTCAAATTTTAAGAGGGATGGGGTTTAGGGTCATAGGGGTATATGGTATAGGGTTGAGGATTGAGGGTTTAGCTTATAGACTTTAAGGGTTAGGGTTGAGAGATAGGGTTTAGGGTTGAGGTTATAGGGTATGGGGTTGAGTATATGATTAAGAGTTCAACCTATTGGATTTAGTTCTTAGGGTTGAGGGATAAGGATTAGGGAAATGATAGTATAAGGTATAGGGTATAGAATTTAGTTCCCTAGAACTACCTCTCTCCATGCTTTAGGGTTAAGGGATAGGGTTTAGGGTTGATTGTATAAGGTATCTAAGGTTCAGATTTATGGGTATAGAGCTTAGGGTTAAGTATATAGGTGTTATGGTTAAGTGAATAGGGTTTTGGTAAGTTAAATTCATTGTAATCCCAAAAATAAATAAAAAATGTACTTGTTTTATTAAGTTAAAATCACATACATGTTTTTTAAAGCTATATAGATCACTTGAGGGCTAGGACATCTAGATCAAATAGATCAAGGAGGTCGAGGAGATTAGCTAGATCAATGAGGTTGAGAACATCAGCTATATGATGATCAAGAATGGTTTATGTTAATGATGATTATTATATCAATGTACTAATAATGATGTTTGTACTGGTGTATGTGATTTATGATGTATATGTAGGTGAATGTTAATGTAGATATATGTATGGTTTAAAATAAATCTAGAATGTATCTATTGAATAATGTGCATGTTTGTTGTGGATATTAAATGCAATAAACACGTAAGATGATAAGATGCTTAGAATACCAAATCTAAACACTTAAGATGAAAATTAAATGATGATAAGATGCTTAAAATAACAAGTCTAAACACTTAAAATGAAAACATGAAATGATGATAAGATTCTTAGAATAACAAATCTAAACACTTTAGATAAAAATTCAATGATGATATATGCTTCAAATAAAAAATATAAGCACTTTAGGTGAAATGCAATGATGATAATATACTTAGAATCAAATCTAAACACTTAAGATGAAAATGAAATGATGAGAAGACTCTTACAATAATAAATCTAAAGACTTAAGATGAAAATTCAATGATGAGATGAGTTGGATGGAGATGAAGACCAAGTGACCATATTAATACATTGAGTGTAAGGACATATGAAAGAAATAGAGAATGAATGTGCACATACAATCCATGATTAGGAAAGAGAAAAATGATGGTGACTAGAAAGAATGGATAGGATGGGATTAGGTGTATTTAGAATGCAATAATTAAACATAATGTAGAGAACACTTAATTTGATAGTGCATGTGATACTATACACCAGGGTACAAGGAACCAAGGTGACTGCATATCACATGCATAGGACTAAAACAATGGTTTAGGGATGAGGGTATATGATATAGGGTTTAGGGTCAAGTGTATATGGTTGAGGGTTTATTATATAAGCCTTAGGGCCCAAGGTTGAGGGACAAGGTTTAGGTTCAAGAGGTATATGGTATAGGGTTTAGGTTTGATGGTATAGGATTTAGGGTTGAGGGTATAAGGTTGAGTATATGGTTAAGGGTTTAGCCTATTGGATTTAGTTCCTAAGGTTGAAGGATAAATTTTAGGTAATTGACGGTATAGCTCATATAGGGTTTCGAGTTATGGGTATATAGTTTAGGATTAAGTATCACATCTCCCCCTCTCTCCTCATCTCTATTGTTTTCTATCTCACTTCTCTCTCTAGATCTACCTCTCTTTATCTAACCTCTCTCTCTCCACTATCTACCTCCTCTTCCTATCTCTCCCCTCATCTATCCTTATCTACCTCTCCCTTCCTCCCTATGTAGATCTTTCTTCTATCTATCTCACATATCTTTCTCTACCCCTCTTCTCTATTAATCACCTCTCTCTATCTTTCTCACATGTCTCTCTATCTCCTCTCTCCCTTTAATATCTCTAAATTATTCATTATTTATGGTGTAGGACCTATGGTTTATGGTTTTAGGGTTGATGGTTAGGGTATAGGGTATAGGGTTGAGGGTATATGGTTGCGTATATGGTTAAGGGTTTAAACTATTAGCTTTAGTTCCTAAGGTTGAGGGAACTGACAATATAGGGTATAGGGTTTCAAGTTATGGGTATATATTTTATGGTTAAGTCTCACATCTCCCCCTCTCTAATCTCCTCCCCCTCTCTATTGTTCTCTATCTCACTTCTATCTCTCCTCTAGATCTACCTCTCTTTATCTGACACCTCTCTCTCCATTATCTACCTCCCCTTCGTATCTCTCCCCTCATTCATCCTTATCTACCTCTCCCTCCATACCTATGTAGATATCTCTTCTATCTATCTCACACATCTCATTATTTTCCTCTCTTCTCTATATATCACCTCTCTCTATCTCTCTCCCATGTGTCTCTCTCTTCTCTCCCTTTAATATCTCTAAAATATTCATTATTTAGGGTGTAAGGCCTATGGCTTATGGGTTTAGGCTTGATGGTTTAGGGTATAGGCTTTAGGATTGAGGGTATAGGGTTGAGTATATGGTTAAGGGTTCAACCTATTGGATTTAGTTCCTAAGGTTGAGGGATAGGGTTTAGGGAATTGATGGTATAGGATTAGGGTATAGACTTTAGTTCCATAGAAATACCTCTCTCTATCTAACTTCTCTCTCTCTCTACATTTTAGGGTTGAGGGATAGGGTTTAGGGTTGATTGTATAGGGTATCTAGGATTTAGGGTTATGGGTGTAGAGTTTAGGGTTAAGTGTACATGCGTTAGGGTTAAGTGTATAATGTTTTGTTAAGGTAAATCCATCATAATCCCAAAAATAAACAAAAAATGTATGTGTTTTGTTTAGTTAAAAGAACATGCGTGTTTTATAAAGGTAAATCCATTGCTCAAACCCAAAATTAAGAAAAAACACGTACGTGTTTTGTTAAGTTAAAAGCATGTACATGTTTTATAGAATTAAATCCATCCTCCAAACCAAAAACTAAGTAGAGAACATACATGTTTTGAAAAGTTAAAAGCACACACATGTTTTGTTAAGTTAAAAGCACGTACATGTTTTTGACACTATGGGCGCTTCTAAATGGAGGCCAAAGTGCAAACACTTAAGCTTATGGACCAATAACAGGCACGTGTTATGGAAACATAATGTGTATGTGTTATGTAAGCATAACACATATGCATTTTGTTTAGTTTAAATGCATTCATAACGGCCAAAAAATCACATGACAGTCATGTTGAAGGTTCCACTACAATAGGCTCCACTTTTTGTGCATTATTTTTGACAATGTAAGATATTTCTTCACTTTATTTGAGTTCAAATGATTGAAATGCATTGGAATGTGACAATTAACTAATTGTTAAATTTTTTTTTGTTTGTGTGAACCTTAGAATTTTACCCTACTCTAGTGTGCAAAATAACTAAAAATGCGAATGATAAAAGACTAAGGACACCTCAAGATTAGCCGAAAGAGTGATAAAACAATAAGGAAAATGGACAAAATAAGATGCAAACGATTTCACCTTCCTTGTTGTTGATGTCTCTTTGATTGGCCCTTGCTTGGAATGATTTGTGTGCTCCTTAGATGATTGCTTGAGTGACTAAATGGAAGATTAGATGTGAAAAATGATTAAAAGAGATGGCTAAATGATGGCAAAGGATTGAGAATACAAATTGGCAGCATGTAGTTATGAAAATCCAAAGTGTTGAAAATGCCCTTGAGGAGGGGGTATTTATAGGAGAATTTGAATTCTCTAGAGAATTCAACAGTCAAGATTGCTCCAACAAGGTCAAGATGAAGGGCTATGGTGGGTTGAGAACCCACAAGCCCTCACATCTTGACATGTGGAGGGTGAAGTGGCCAAGGAGATATGAGATGGAGGTGAGTTGTCAAAAAGGTACATGAGGTGGAGGAAGGACATGCACCTTGAGGAGTGAGGAGATTTCCTCAAAAAGGGATTCCTTGTCCCCAAGTGGGAATGAAAGGGACATTTGAGGAATTTTGGAATTCCTCAAAAATCTACATGGGAAAAGGAAAGATGGTTGGGGATATAAATGTGAATTAAATTCACATTCCTAGAATGATCTAGAGGATAAAAGGTGGGCTCCAAAAAGGTGGGACTTGGTCACATGTGGAGATTGTGACAAGTCCAAGGTTCTAGAAGCCTTGGAAAGACAAAATGTGAATTAAAAATTCACATGAGGAGGAGAGAGACATGGGATGAATAAATGAGAATTAAAAATTCTCATGGGAAGGAGGGTCAATGTCCAAAAAGGAAAAATGGAAGAATTGACCAAAAAGTGGTGCTAAAAAAGGTTAATGACTTTGATTAAAGTTGTGCAAACACTTGATTATGATAACTAATGGAAGATTAGAGGCAAGTGGCAAATGTAGGAGGATGTGACATTAATCTCTGATTAAGAGGATGCACATCATAATCATGAATTAATTAAATTAATTCAGATTAGGGCAAGGTTATAGAGGATGTGACAAGGAGAGAGAAAGTGAGGAATTTTAAATTGATTTTAAATCAAAAGAGTAAAAATGACTAAATTAAATAAATTAGTGTATTTATTTAATTTAGAGAGGAATATGGTGAAAGATAAAGTATTAATTATTAAGTTAAATACTTTACCGATATGAGACAAAAGGTGTAATATTAATTTAATAAATTAATATTAACACGATAGACAGAAAGACAGTAAATTTAATCATATGGAAGTGATTAAATTTAGATGTCTACATTTTTCCCCTCTTCAAAATATTGTTAGGATAACAGTGTTTCAAAGAAAATTAAAATGTGAATGAGGTAAGAGGTGACAGATGGTGATGCCCCTGGCGTGGAAAACGTTAATGATGCCCCAATGACAAGGCTGAATGAATGGAGGAATGGTAAGAGGGTATGCCCCCTCAAGAGGGTGATTGAGGAGGAAAAAAGGGGGTCCCGGGGTGACATTTTGATAGGAAGAAAAGAAGGAAACTATTGGATAGAGCTTAGAAAACTAAGCAATTTTGGTTTTTGAATGGAGGTGATCCGACACACGGTTTACAAATGGCAGCCTCTGGAAGTTTGGGATTAGTTAGAGGAATAAAAAGTTAAATAAAAGGTAAAAAATACCTTTCGAGAGGAAGGTTAAAAAGGTAATTTTAAAAATTACCTTGGTCATTTTCACTGTAACAAGTGAGGAAATAAGGAAGAAGAGGGAGAAAAGACGGAGCAATCATGCCACAAGACTACAACACCGAGATCGTGCACCGGGCAGATGAGCTGCGGAGACGATGGACCCACTTCGCGATGCCCCACAAGGTGAGTATGAAAACCTACGTTATGTATTTTGAAAATTTAAACATATGTGAGAAGATAGTTAAAAATGTGGTATATGGGTTTCGTAGGTGGGGGGAAATGAAAAAATGGGTAATGGGCTAAATTGGAAAAATTAAAATAAAATAAAATTTTGAGGGTGGACGAGGACGGAGAAAAAGCCGCCACAGTGGGGCGTGTGCGCCCTGGCCGGCGGGGTGCACACGCCCCACCGGGGCGGAGCCACCCCTAGCGGCGGGGCGTGTGACACGCCCCAGGTGACGGGGCGGACACGCCCCAGGCGGTGGGGTGGGCACGCCCCGCCAGAGCGGGGGCCACCCCAACCGCGGGGCGGATCCGCCCTCGCAGCTCAGGGTGGATACGCCTCGAGCTGGGCGGCAATCACCCCGGATGGGGAGGAACCGCCCCAAAGGGGTGGCCACGCCCCGCGGGAGTGGATACGCCCCGCCACGGGGTGGAGCTGCTCCAAGGGGGTGGATACGCCCCACGACGGGGCGGCCACCCCTCGAGGGCGGAGCCGCCCCATAAGGGCGGACACGCCCCGACGGGGTGGAGTCGCCCTGGGAGGCAGACACACTTTAGGAGGGCGAAGGGCGGAGCTACCCGAGGGAAGGGGGTGGAAAAAAGAAAAGAAGAAAGAGGGATAGGGCAAGAAAGAAAGAAACAGGCTTGATGGTAGGGAAAAAATGAGGACAAGGGGAGAAGAAAAGTAAGGACGATCTGGGTTCAAGAAGATTGTGTACTGATAAATGGTTGATATGGATGCAGAGTTTAGTGCAGATACGAACACACGAGCGACGGTCGGAGGTACTGACAGCGGTGCTAGGATTGATGATAGGTGTGGATCATGCGGCCTTAGATCATGCAGGATTATTGCATTTTCTACAGGTACCGGTGATGAGGGTGCATCGAGTGATGTTGACGGCCCTGATAGAGAGATGGAGCTCAGAGACATCAACATTTCAGCTGCCAATAGGGGAGGTTACGGTGACGCTGGAGGGTGTATGGCGCATCCTAAAGCTGCCGATATCAGGGATTTTGTTGAGTGATGTGGTGTCGAGTGGGGCTGAGTTGAGGCAGACGATGACAGTGTTGTTTGGGCACATTGCTCTGCCGGTGCAGGGTTAGTAGTTAGATGTAGATGGATGCCTGACAGTGGGAGTACCAGCGTTGCCTTTATTTTTAGCTGGGTTGATTAGTGGGATATTGCTGCCAGATCGTAGCAGGCGGTATTGCAGTTTGCGGTTCATAGAGCTGATTTGACACATTGTGGAGTGGCGAGAGGGACATATTGCATGGGGTGCGTGTGTACTAGCCCAGTTGTACAGAGATATGCATCTGATTTGTTATCAGGAGGCAGTGAGTTTGACACACATGACGTTACAGGTGTGGGCATGGGAGCATATTACGGTGACCATACCGATTGTTGTGCGGGAGGGAGGGGTAGATGACACAGAGCCACTGGCATGGAGATATGGAGAGGGGAGGGGCTGGGTTATTCATTATAGGTGGGTGGAAGATGTGGAGGTATGGAGGAGGACGATAGATGATTTGGAGGAGGGAGACATTGTTTGGTGACCATATATGCGGCGATGCTTCAGGGGATGGAGAGAGCAGATTGCGAGACAGAGCGGGTATTTTATGGCGCAGTGTGTCCTGATTGGGATTCTTCTGCGGATAGTGGAGATGCATCGACCGGATAGGGTGCTGAGATAGTTTGGGTAGACACAGGATATTCCTGGTGCACCAGTGATGTTTCGACGGCTCACCAGAGAGTGACCATAGGGGCGTGTGATTAGCCCTATAGCGGTCAGAGCATCATGGGCAACGACAGTGTAGGTAGCCTACCCTGGGAGATGTGTAGGAGTAGAGGATGTATGAATGACAGAGCGATATGACCGGTGGTTTTGCAACCACCTATGGGAGAGGATTACACCCTTGGTGCTGATTGTAGGAGCTATCAGATTTGGATCAGAGGATGAGCGGCGTGGGGCGAGAGAGGGAGGGCATCCCGAGCCAGAGATGGGAGGAGAGAGGATGGAGGTAGTGGGACGGGCAGGTAGGATGAGGAGGAGGAGGGGGACCAAGGGGCAGTGGAGGAGGGTGAGAGAGGCGATACGACAGGAGAGGAGGAGAGATCCGGAGCCAGATGCGGAAGGACAGGAGGGGAGGAGAGATCCAAAGCTAGATGCGGGAGGACATGAGGTGTCAGAGGTAGAGATGATACACGCAGTGGAGGGTAGAGGAGGCCGACAGACTGGTATAGGGGGTAGAGTACGTCAAAGGAGAGTGTTGGTACGGGCAGAGCAAGAAGAGGAGAGACAGTTGGATGGAGGCCAGGAGGCAGCCATATTTGATAGTAGGTAGGAGGCGACTGATGAGGGTACAGACCGTGACAGAGCATGAGAGTGCCTGAGAGAACACTGAGGCTAGGAGGCAACCAGAGAGGGTGAGGAGTGGGGGACGACAAAGGGGAGGGCAGGAGCCTCCCATTGTAGAGATAGGGGAGAGTGAGGATGAGGAGCAGCCAGAGATAGGAGAGCCGAGGAGATTGATGAGAGTGGGGAGGCATGGGCAATCACGGAGAGTGCGAGTCTGTCCTTCCATGGAGAACGTGGGGGATCAACAGGAGGAGGCTAGGGGGGATCAGCAGGAGGAGGAGGCTAGGGAGAGCGATGATGCTATGGAGATAGATGGTGATGTGCCGGAGATAGATATTTTGGATGTAGAGTCATTAGCTATGGTTCCGGTCATTTCATCAGGGGATTCGATTGTTCAGTCGAGAGACACTGTGGAGAGTCTTCAGAGTATAGATCAGAGGTTGAGGGTGGCAGAGGCAGAGGTGATCAGACTCAGAGTCGAGCTATCAAGAGCACCAGTAGCAGGTCAGAGGACTGATAGATATATGGTAGAGGTGATGTGGAGAGAGAGGGAGGTACTGTGGGCTGACATACAGGGGCTACGAGATGAGTTAGCTGCTGTCAGTTGGGGCTGGGATAAACTAGAGGCAGAGACTGTTATATTGCAGGTGAGAGGGGCAGCAGTGGGGATGACTGATCATGTATCAGCAGGTAGATGATCTCAGGTGGGAGCAAGATGAGTTACAGGACAGAGTGTTTTGCTTAGAACAAACGGTGGGAGAGATGGGGGTGGTGCAAGAGAGGGAGAGACAGGCGAGGGAGCAGGTTCGGATTATGCAGGTGGAGAGAGATGCAACACAGGTGCGAGTATAGGTAGTGGAGGCAGAGAGGGATACAGCGCAGGTGCGAGTTTAGGTGCTACAGGGTGAGCGAGATGTAGCATTGTCGAGAGTCTGGGAGTTGCAGGAGGAGAGGGATGGAGCAGTAGTTCAGGCGCAGGCTGCACAGAAAGAGAGAGAGAGATGCAGCAGAGAGACAGGTGCAGACATTGCAGGGGAAGCAGGATGCAGCAGTGGCACAGTGGCAATCTATGCAGAGCAGTGATGTGATAGGGGGAGATATGCATGGATTATAGAGGGAGAGGGATGTCGTAGTAGCCAGAGTGGTGGCTGCTGAGGAGATGAGAGATCAGATGCAGGCAGAGATGGCACAGTTACGCTTATCCCAGGAGGCCTGGGAGCAGGAGAGGAGGATGATTACGAGGGATCGGAACAAGTATCGGCAGGAGCGAAATTCTGCTCGAGTGCAGGTTGCGGAGCGAGAGGAAAATGCGAGAGAGGCAGGATTTTGGATGGCCACATACTATCATTTTGTTTCAGACCCATCTCGGCGGATATTTCAGTATACTCGTCAGGCACCCCAGATGCCAGC
The DNA here is from genome assembly GCA_007258455.2 of Sequoia sempervirens. NCBI lineage: Eukaryota > Viridiplantae > Streptophyta > Pinopsida > Cupressales > Cupressaceae > Sequoia > Sequoia sempervirens. The sequence goes on from VDFB02256132.1 coordinate 189,717,493, forward strand.
GCCATCCCAGTCACTAGGGACACAGACTCGAGGCTACAGTGAGTCACCAGGTGCTACACCAGATAGGAGATCAGTACCAGATTTTCCACAAAGATCAAATGTGGGGAGTTCATTTGCGAGGCGACAGGCTACTGAGTTTTTTGACAGATGTAGGGTGGGGAGTGTAGGATTTATGGACAGAGATCAGAGATGTTCTATATCTCTGGATTTTGTAGTTTATCATGTGATGGATATATGTATGATGGACATGTGACACATATTATATTATATTGATACGGGACAGTTCTTATTGACACCATGTAGTATGTTTTCTTTTATGATGGGTGATTATATGCATGTGTATATGGTATTACTTGTTTATGTGGATGAATGCGTTATTTATGCTCATGTGTTGATTTATTTATGCTTATGTTTATGATATGAGATGTTCATGTGGATGAGTGGATATATGTACTTGTGGAATATGAATAATTTTATTGATGCATGGTGATATGATATGCGCATGGTGATATGTTATGTGTATGTGTGGGTTCTATGATGATTTATATATATGGATGCCTAGTTGACTTATTTGACATGTATGTATATGTGTATATGATGGATTTTGTATGAACATTTTATATATATGCAGGATGTGGTGTATTATGAGTTTGATACTTTGTGATGCAGGTGGTGATGTATGTATGGACTTAACATGTGGTGATGCAGGTGACGATGGATATATGTAATAGTGATTTTGTAATTTTAGGGGAAATAACATACGACCATAAGTGCCAATAAGAACTGTCATAATAATGGAAGGTGGGGATGTGGTGATTGCGAGGATGGGTGTCATTTGGCATCTGTCAAAAAGTATTAGCATCTTGAGAAGAATGGAAAAGAATGGGGGAAAGTATTTGCACAATTAAAACCATATGGTGAATTTAATGCAATGATCATGAAAATGCAATCCTAATTCAACTTGCCATCTTTGGAGCACTGGTTTTTGCTATAGCATAAGACACGATACACCAAGGTATGGGGGACCGAGGTAGATTAGTGTCTAATGCATGAGACAAACACGCCAGACAAGAAGGTTATCCCAACACCCCAAAGTCATGAAGACCTTGTTCGGGTCCGGTATTGATATAACCACAAGCACAAAAGGATGCCCCAACATAACACAAGACCTCGAGGATCTTGGTGGTTACTATGTGGGACAACCAAGAAGACACAATTAAAGAAAAAATCAAGATATGCCCCTATGTGGACCAATCAAAACACGCCATAATATGATGGATTATGGCGGCCTTGATAAGTGATGATAGGGAGCCTAAATGAGAAACAAAACCAAAAGCATTAAAAGATCGCAATCAATTTCAAATGTCCATTGCCATAGGATCAAAGGGATAGATGGAATCGATGAGGTCTATTAGGAAGGATGTATCCTGATGAGACCTATGATGGATACTAGGTGAGAAGATCGATATGATATAGGATATTCAAAATTGATTAGATTCGTTGGTACAAGTGGGTCTTGTTTGTTAAGGACTGGCTAGATAAAGGCATAGCTTGATAGCACAACACAAGGGAGACAAGATACAACCTAAAGACCTAGGGGCTCGGGGGCCGATCAGAGATTAGCCTTGCCTATGTGAAAGCGCAGAGCCCTCGTAGTTCATGGAAAAAGACCATGGATAAAGTGGAAAGAAGATGATGGAGACCGAGGATGAAGGACACATGCGACAGACAAATGCCCCGAGGGAGGATCAAATGACCAACCTTGCCTACGTGAAAGTGCAGGGGCAACGTAGTTCGATAAAAAGACTATGGATAAAAGCAAAAAGGGACTAGTGAAGACAAATTGATGGAGGACCAAAACACGTTGATCCAAGAATGCTCCAGGGGTAGATTGAGTGATCAGCCTTGCCTATGTGACAACGCAGGGGCAACATAGTTCGAGGAGGGATGAAAGCGATGCGGGAGGATGAGATCTAGGTCGAGACCGACATGATGAATGATCTTCTATGACGACACAGACCGACTGATGAAGGGAGTGAAAGAGATATAAGCTCAAAGTGGGATATAAAAAAGCTCAGGATGAGGGATAGGTAAGGTGGGTTGTCCAGTGCTCAATCAACAAATACCAAGCGGCCTAGGCTGATGTGGGTGGGGATGATAGTGCGGATGAAAGCACAAAATAACTAGGATGTTAGGTAGATAATGATTAATCCCTCTATGGATGACACCTATTTCCAGGTTTTCACCATCCATACTTATCCAAGGCGCCACCAAGAGGTGGTTTTCACCATAGGACGGATTTATTTTTCTTGACTATTTTTTTTTTTCTTCTGACTTTTTAACTTTTTGACTTTTTTGTGATAGGGTAAATCAAGCGGACTTACGCGTAGAACCTTTTCAGGTGGAGAATATTGAAAGGTTCATCAAGGGGGTCTCCTTCCAGAGTAGTCAACCTGTAGGCTCCAGATCCATATTTGGCAGTTATGATATACGGCCCTAGCCAGTTTGCCTCAAATTTTCCTTTTTTATCACAATCCGATTGAGTGCGTTGGTTTTCTTTGAGGACAAGCTCACCAACTTGGAATTGTCTAGGACGGACCTTTTTATTTTAATACCCCTTGAGACGATTCTGGTATGCTTGTAGGTGGTCATAGGCTCTTATTCTCCGTTCATCCAATAACTCTAGTTGTGCCAGTCGTGCAACGCGAGCATCTTCTTCGTTGATAAGGTTCTTCAAAGAAATTCTTAATGAAGGGAGCTCAACTTCAATTGGAAAGATGACTTCAGCACCGTATACTAAAGAGTAGGGGGTGGCGCCTGTTGAGGTGCGGATGGATGTGCGGTATGCCCAGAGGGTAGGATGAATATGCAGGTGCCAATCTCTTCCAATGTTATTGACCACCTTTCTGAGGATGCGGATGAGGGTCTTGTTGGTTGCTTCTACCTGACCATTACCCTGAGGATAATAAGGCGTCGACCAACGATGTTGGATATGGAAGGTGTCGCAAAGGTGTTTCATGGCTTGGTTTTTAAATGGCTTTCCGTTATCAGAAATGATGGTGGATGGGATACTATATCTGCAGAGAATATGGTAGAGGATGAATTTAGAAATCTGAGTACGGTGATTTGTGAGAGTGGCATTGCTTCCACCCATTTGGTGAAGTACTCAGTCACGGTGATGATGAATGTATGGCTGTCAGATGATGGTGCGTGAATCTTGCCAATCAAGTCGAAACCCCATTGAGAAAATGGCCATGGTGCTAGGAGAGGCTGAAGATCTTGTGCTAGAGCGTGGATCAAATCCGCATGCTATTGGCATGGAAGGCATTTCCTCACAAATTTGCAAGCATCATGTTCCAATGTAGGCCAATAGTATCCAGCCCGTAAGATCCTTTTGGCCAGAGCCATACCATTTGAGTGAGCCCCACAAATACCACCATGTACTTTCGTTAGTATCGTTTGGACCTCGGTCTCATTCAAACATCTGAGGAGGATTCCATCATACCCGCGATGATAAAGCATATCACCAACGATGATGTATAGGGATGAACAATGGATAAAGGATTTACATTGGTTGCGTGTAAGTTTTGGGGGTATGATATTGTCACGGAGGTAAGTATATATGTCTTAGTACCACGGGGAGGCGGGACCTACAATATCGCACACCATGTCAGTCTCAGGAACATCATATGCAGGGATTAAAAGTTGTTCGACAAGAAACTCACACTTTGTTTGATCCTTGGGCATGTCAATCAAAGAACCAATAGTGGCCATGGCATCTGCTGCTTTATTCTGCACCTGAGGGATTTGGTCAAACTGTATGGAGGTGAAATGTTTTTTGAAATCATCCACCATGCGTTTATAGGGTAATAGTTTATCATCCTTTGTGAGGAATTCATCGTTAACTTGTCTGATAACCAACAAGGAATCCCCAAAGACTTTCAAATGTGTTATGTGCCACTGTTTTGCAATTCTAAGACCGGTGAGGAGAGCTTCGTATTCTGCCATATTGTTGGTACATGGAAACGCTATCCTAAATCATTTTTGGGATGTAGTCACCTTGAGGAGTGACTAACAAAATTCCTGCCCTCGATCCACTATGAGTGTATGAGCCATCAAAATATAACGTCCAAGTTGGTGCTTCTGTCATTGTGTAGATTTCTTCATCCGGGAATTCAGCATCTAAGGGGTAGGCATCTACCAATGGTGCTTCAGCCAATTGATCAGCAATAACTTGTCCTTTTATGGCTTTACGCTCTACATACTCTATATCAAATTCACTGAGGAGCATGACCCATTTGGCCATGTGGCCAATCAAAGTGGTTCTAGATAACAGATACTTCAAGGGATCAATTTTAGTGATTAACTTGACTGGGTGACTGAGCATGTAATGGCAGAGTTTCTGTGTACTAAAGACTAGTGCGAGGCACACTTTTTCCATAGGGGAATAATTTAACTCATGGCCAACTAATGTTCAACTGATGTAGTAGATTTCCCTCTCTTTGAGTGACTCATCATGTTGTGCCAATAACGCCCCCAGTGCGACTGAGGTAGCAGAGATATAAAGCAGGAGGGGTTTTCCTGGAATAGGCGGCATCAAAATCGGTGGATGAGCTAAATATTCCTTAATTTTATCAAAACCAATTTGACACTATGGGGTCCATCGGAAGGTGGAATCTTTCTTCAAAAGATGGGTAAATGGCTGACATTTATCTGCGAGCTGGGCGATGAACCGACGGATGGACTGCATCTTTCCTTGGAGGCTTCTTAACTACTTTAGATTACGTGGAGGTGGCATGTCCAGAATAGCCTTTACCTTGGCAGGATCAACTTCAATACCTCTGTGAGAGACTATGAAACCCAGCAACTTCCTTGACATGACTCCAAAGACACACTTTTTCAGATTCAACCGCAACTTATAATGCTCTAACTGCTCATATATCTTTTTCAGGATGGCGGGATGTTCTGCTTGTGTTTTGGATTTCCCTAATAGGTCATCAACATAGTCTTCCATGATGATATGGATGAGGTCATGGAAGATAACCGTCATGGCTCTCTGATACGTTTCCCCCACATTTTTGAGACCAAAGGGCATAACATTGTAACAAAAAGTGCCCCAAGGAGTTGTGAAGGCAGTTTTGTGTTGGTCTTTAGGTGCAATTCGAATCTGGTTATAACCGGAGAAGCCATCCATAAGGGATAACATTTCATCTCCTACTATTAGGTTGACCAACATGTCAATGTTAGGAAGAGGGAAATTGTCTTTTGGGCAGGCTTTGTTGAGATCCCTAAAATCCGTGCAGACCTGAATGTCTCTGTTGGGTTTGGCAACTGGATCTATATTGGAGATCCATTTAGAGTAGTCAATTGGTCTGATAAAACCCGCGTCTAGTAACTTCTCCAATTCCTTCTTAACTAACAATGCGACTTGCGAATGCATCTTACGGAGTTTTTTCTTAATAGGTTTGGCATTTGAGCGAATGTCTAAGTGATGAACCACTAAAGCAGGGTCTAAGCCTGGCATGTCTGAGTATGACCAGGCAAAGTTAGCGATTCCTTCTCAGAGTAGCTGCACAAAGACTGGATACTCTTGTTCGAAGAGTGACTTGGCTACATAGGCGATCTTCAGACTTTCAACAGTTCCCAAATTAACTTCTTGTGTCTCTTCAATCAGAATAGATGATCTGGTAGATAGCTGAGTTCCCATAAGGGGAAGATGAACATCTCCATCTTCTAGCACCTCTTCGAGGTTTTCGCCTTCAGATGCATCCTTTATTTTTACTTTTTCTAGGTCAGGAAGTGCCTCAAGAAGGTTTTCACTAGATGACCATTTTTTATTTTTCTTACTTTTATTTTTGCGACTGGAGTGTTCATCCTCCCCCAATCCCATAAGGTTGACATACGTGTCCGTAGACATACTGATAGGTGTGGTATTATGTAGGTCCCAATCAATGAGTTCAAGGTGACGAAGGGATAGGCTAATGGTGCAAATGAATAGGCATTCGAACATAGATGATAAGTTAGTGTGATCGACGTCATCATATGCATGTATGATGGATTCCTCCTCGGGTATGTCTGCCAATGAGCCCCCATCCATGGTGATACTATTAGAAGTATTAGATGATGTTGCGAGGCTTTTCTATTTTCTGTCATACCCAATGCCTACTTTCTTGGTAACTGTGGTGTATCAATGGGTTGTAACCACCCTTGTTCCTCTTTTCCTAGGCCTCTGCCTTGATAGTTATGTTTTTCCATGAACTTTGTTGGCCAAGGATATTTTTCCTAAAAATATTTCTTTAGAGGAGTTTCAGGTTCAAGCTCTTCCCGATAGACCCATTGGCTTATGTCCTCCTCTGGTGCATTAATCTTGACACTCGGAGATCTGAAAGTGGTAGTAGGAATATTTTTACCACTGAAGGTGATGATCTTGTCTTCCTTTTGTGTGGCACGTGAAGGTTGACCGTAATCGTGCGGTGACGGTGGCATGGTGGCTACATTGAGAGCCGTATGCATTTCATATTTGCCACACCCTTTGTCGATGATCTAGACTTTGGTGACTAAAGGATTAGTGGTGGAGGATGGAGAGGTTATCGTGGTGGATGGTGGATTGGAGGATGATGACTAAGATGCCCCCATTTCAACCCCAGGGCAATAATGCAAATGGGGAAAAGACGCTTCTAAAGCTCGGTAGTATTCGAATCATTGGGGGTCGGCATGGATGGTGATCTCTTGTCCGTTGACAAGGAATTTCAGGCATTGATGGTACATGGAGGGGACGGCTTGCATAGCATGGAGCCATGGGCGGCCAAGGAGGATATTATACGGTAAGTCCAGATCAAGGACATGACAGGTACTATATTGGAGCACAGGTCCCACTTGGATAGGAAGATTGATGATTCCTTCTGAATTTCTCTCTGCATTGTCATAAGCTTTGATTTAATTATCTGGTTGCTTAAGTCCGCTTGAGTATACCCTACCTGTTTTATGAATTTCAAAGTACATAATTTGAGGGTAGAGCCATTATCTACCAAGACCCTTTTTATTTTATGACGGGCAACTATGACTTCAATATGTAGGGGGTAGTTATGATTGGCATCGATGTTTGGCATATCATCTTGGCTAAAATGGAGGTGATGAGACAAAGCCAAGTGTCCCACCAAAGCTTGGAATTGTGTGGGGTCGATGTCATTTGGGACATGGGTCTCCTGCAAGGCTTTATTGAGGATTTCTTGATGTACCGGGGAAGACTTAAGCAAATCCAAAATGGATATATGAGCGGGGGTCTTCCTTAGATGATCAAGGATGTTGTACTGAGAGTTTACAGGAGTTGGTTGGGTAGGTGCAGAGGTTGTTGGGACGGTGATGCGGGCTCGTCGTGTAGTAACAACACATTAAGGTTCTTTGGCTTTAATGTGTATCATGGATACTCGGGGTTCCACCTGCTCAATGTAATGAATAACACCCTCATAATTGAAGGGCACATTCTTGTAACTCACATTATTTGTGTTGTTGTTTTGATGATTACTATGGGAGGTGCTAGGGCCTTGATTATGGTTTGGGAAAGCGTTTTGATAAATCTGCAGTTGAGCATTGGACGACGAAGGTTGACTGGGTTCAACCTTGATATCTCCTCGACCAATGAGATCTTGGACATAATTTTTCAAACCATGACACTTATTCAAGGAGTGTCCCTTGATTTTATGGAAGTCACAATACTCATTTTCTTTAAACCATGCTGGCTTGGGTTTGTACTCGTCGAATGGCTTGGTGACAGGGTATGTGATGGGGTAATTGATTTGTAGCAATTTATTAAAAACAATACTCAGGGGTTCACCCAATTGGGTGTATTGACGTTTGGTGTTCCCCTGATTATTTTGATTAGACTATTGGGGAGGACGGGGTGTCCCTTGCGGTACAGATATGGCATTAGGTATGGATTGCTATTGTCTCTAGGATGTGTTAGCCACATGGACATGTTTAGTATCTATGACACCATCATTTACTGCATTTTTGTTCTTGTTCCAAAAACGTGGCTTGTCATTGAATTCCCTTTCCTTATCTTGATTATATATTTTGATGTGCCCTTTGGCAACAAGAGCACGTTCAAGGATGGGTCCCTTCTCTACTACCTCCGCGAAAGTGGTGACACAATGTAATCTAAAGTTATGAGCCATGTTGGGATGAGAGTTCTCCACGAAGAGGGTGACCATGTCCTTTTCTTTCAAAGGGGTTTTCATTCGGCTTGCTAGGGCACGCCACCTTTGGAGGTAGTTAGTAAAGGTTTCCCCTTCTCGCTGTTTCTCTTTAAGGAGATCCAAGGTATCAGGATCTTTCTCCAAATTGAAGGAGAAGTAGGAGACAAACTTTTCTGATAGGTCAGCAAAAGATTTTATGGACCCCTTTTCGAGGGTCATGAACCACCCTAGGGCGTTGCTTGCTAGACTCCGGGGGAACAAGCGCAAGAGATAGTTGTCATTGTGGATAACTTCTTAACACTGGGAGTAAAATTCCTACAAATGGGCCTTAGGATCCTTGTTTCCCTTGTATTTGTCAAATTTTGGTATCTTGAAATGTTTAGGAAACGAGATTAATGAGATGGAGGGATCATATGGATATGGGCATATATCTTCAAATTTGAATGATTGTTTTGTAGCCCCAGCTTGAAGGTCCTTGAGTGCGGCTTTTATTTCTAGTATGTTCGCATTGGCCGATTAGTTGGACGAATATTGATGGTAGGACAATGAAGGATCCTACTGAAAAGGCGTCGGATTGTTGAAATACGAGTTTGGATGGTTGGATGACGATATGGCTTGTTGGTAAGAGGGGGGATTTTGCTGATACGGGGGCTGTTGTTGTGGGGTATAATATGGATTTGTTTGATAGAAGTGCGGGGTAGGTTGTTGAGGAACTTGGATGGGACGTTGCGTGTTGGTTTGTTGGTATTGAGGGTATTGTTGTGATTGTTGGGAGGTCGCATAAAGCGGTTGTTGGGGAAATTGTTGCTGATTGTGATAGTAGTAGTGTTGGGGTGGTTGTTGTTGTGACGTCAAATGTTGTATGGGCTGAGGTGGGATATTGTGTTGTGGTTGAGCTTTCAGACGCAAAATGGATGCGAGAAAGGGGGATATGGTTTGAGCCATAGGTCGAGATGGATTTCCTTATGATTGGTAGGGCGGTTGTTGTGAAGAGGCCAAGGTATTGTGTATAGGTTGTTGCAGATGAGATGGCAGAGGTAGCGTAGAAGTGTTTTGTAAAGGGGGTTGTTGGGCACCGCTCGGAATGTTCAGCTGGGGTGTGCCTTATGGAGGTAATTGAGGTGAAATGTTAGATTGATGAACCTATTGAGGTGGTAGATTTGTAGTCCCAAGAGGTGGAAGCGATGTGGAAAAGGAGGTGCCCCCAACGTTGACTGGAGGTTGGTTCGGAGGAGGGGGTGCGGTTATCGTTAATGGCGGAGGTTGTGGAACGTTTTGTGGCATACCATAAGCAAAAGGATTGTTGGCATCATGCACTTGAGGTCCTCCTATAGCTAAGGTCGGAGCGTGTGGGGGATAGTTAACCTGATAAAGAATAGCATTACCAAATTCAGGTTGATGCCAACCCTCAACTAGGGGAACATTGGAGAAGTATGAACCTTCAGGTGCATTTTGGGACCCTTGGAGTACGTTAGATGGGACACCCCTATATTTGGACCAGTCAACATTCGAGGGGGGTTTGACACCCTTCTCAATTAGGTGGGCCAAGATTTCTTCACCATGTTTCTCAAGCAAACGGTCAATCATTTGCACATTGGCAGGATTACTAAAATGTTCCTCAAGTGTGAGTTCAGGTTGATTAACCATACTCTCTTCTCCATGTGGTGAGTTATTCTAATTTTTAGTGTTAGAATGCAATGAAGTACCATTATGAGGATTGTGAGGGATGTTGGTATCCTTGTTAGGATCTGATGAGACATTGATTGTGTTTTTGGGATCTTGAGGATTGTTTGATTGGGCATTCTGAGCTTGGCGGTCGACCATTTTCTTTACCTGTGAACGAGTCTGAACGGGCATGCAAAGGTGAGATGAGTAGATTAATGCCTTTGTCAAATGATTTGATTGTGATTGGATAAGGTGCGATTTGGATGGGGTTTGGATTTGGATCAAATTTTGTTGGGATATATAGGATCGGATTGGATTTCGAGTGGATTGGATTTGGATTGGATTGGATTTGGATTTAATTTGGATTGGATTAGATTTGATTTGATTTGGGGTGGATTTGGATTGGATTAGATTAGATTTGATTTGGATTGGATTTGATTTGGAGTGGATTTGGATTGGATTAGATTGGATTGGATTTGATTTGGGGTGGATTTGGATAATTTGATCGGTTTGGATGGATTTAGACTATTGGATGGGTATGGTTGGATGATGAAAGATGTGAGAGAGACCTTAAGCTTGATCACAAGAGGTTACCCTTAGTGACCCTAGAGCTTTGATTGATTAAAAGGATGATTACGACACCAAATCCACCTTAAGATAGGAATGGATTGATTGGGCTGAGGATGATAACTTACAACACCGAATTCACCTCAAGATGGAAGTGAATTGATTGGGGTTGAAGTTAAAGACTAATAATCAACTTCAAGTGCTATAGTCAATTTGGGTAACTGCTTTGTAATACAAGGTTATGACCGTTTGGCTATGGGTGGTGTTTGGCGATGTGAATGGTAAAGTTGTGATGTTTGTTGGGTGAGGGTATGGACTTTTAAATGGATTAGGGAAAAATTAAAATGAATGGGTAGGTTAAAGATAATTGTGGAGAATGAGTGGGGATTTAGAATGGTTAAACAGAAGCTTGGAACGATGAGATGGAGGTTTAAACAGATCAAATGGAGGTTTTTGAAGGTTTAAAGTGACAAAACGAAGGCTTAGGATGATGAGATAATGGTTGGGAATGGTTAAATGATGGTTTAGAGGCTAAACGGATCCAAATGGGGCGATTTCGGGTGTTCAGAGGGGGCAAATTTGCCCCTCTGTAGCAAACCAGGGGTGTAATCGCCTCACTGCGGTAAAACAAGGGCATAATCACCTCACTACGGTAAAAATAGGGGCGTAATCACCTCACTGTAGTAAAACAAAGGCTTGGTTTGATGCAAATGACTATGGCAAGGACTTTAAAATGACAACGATAAGGCCAAATTGTCAAAAGTTCACTGGTTTCTCACAAGAAAACACTCTCAAGCAAATACAACCCTATGATTAGTGTTAAGGGTATGGCCAAAGTGGTCTTAATCTAGGATGCACAAGGTGTCTAGGGAGTCCTCGATATACTCTCGGTACGTGAGGCACAACCATGAACACCAGCTCATCACAAGTGTGAGTCGGGAACCCCAGCGAGATACTGAAGGGCTCGGACTAACTCTTCACGTCTACCTAGGTATCACCCTAGCTTCGACGCTCTGCCAATTACGACGTGATTGGATTGTGGTACAACTTTCGCTCTCCCCCCTTTGTATACCCCGCCGGTACGCATGGTTGGAATCATCCCTTGGGGTGATGAAATTCCCAAGCAGGTCCCACTATAAAGAAAGCACTAACCGTTTCCAACTACTCCCCAGGCTCACACGAAGTGCAAGGGGAAAGCGAAAACAAGCTAATGCTCCCTTTGGGTAACACAAAAAGACAAGCACAACAAGCAGTGAATATTAATCCCTCTAATTAAACTATTTTCTTAGATTAATGCAAACAACAAGGATAATTTAAAAAGTTTGAGCAAATGGATAGCCCTGCAAGCAAATGTTAGATGTTTTATCCTGCTTTCTCCATCAACTTCACAAGAATATGCTGCAAGAAGTTAGCAAAAAACACATGTATCCTTGCAAGAACAATGTTAATGAGAAAATAGCAAAGAAAACCAAAGCCCAGATAATAATTTTACCTTCCAGGGGGCGCAGTTTCCCTTCTGCAGCAAAAACAGGGGCGTAATCGCCTCACTGCGGTAAAAACAGGGGCGTAATCGCCCCACTGCAGTAAAAATAGGGGTGTAGTTGCCCCACTGCAAAAAAGTGAGCACAAATTTCAGCCCAGGGGGCGTAATCACCCTGCTGCATTAAAGTGTTAGCACAAAAACCACTTTCAGCCCAAAAGGGCGCAGATGCCCCACTGCAGTAAAGTGTTAGTGCAAAAACAACTTTCAGCCCAAGAGAGCGTAGATGCCTCACTGCAGAAAAGTATTAGCACAAAAACAACTTCTAGCCCAAGAGGGCATAGACGCCCCACTGTAGTAAAGTGTTAGTACAAAAACAAGTTTCAACCAAGGTGGGCGCAGTCGCCCTTCTGCAAAAAAGTGTTAGCACAAAAACAAGTTTCAGCCAAGGTGGGCACAGTCACCCTTCTGTAGAAAATTATTAGCACAAAAACAAGTTTCAGCCAAGGTTGGCGTTGTCACCCTTCTGCAGAAAAGTATTAGCACAAAAACAAGTTTGAGCCAAGATGGGCACATTCGCCCCACTGCAGTAAAAATAGGGGCGTAATCGCCTCACTGTGGTAAAAACAGGGGTGTAGTCGCCCCACTACGGTAAAATAAGGGCGTAGTCGCCCCACTGTAGTAAAAATAGGGGCGTAGTCGCCCCACTGCGACGTGTTCCTGCAAAAGTCTCAACAACAACAAACATAAAGTATAGGAACCCATTTGTGGGTCCCACCGGGCGTGCCAGAAATGTGAACCTTAGAATTTTACCCTACTCTAGTGTGCAAAATAACTAAAAATGTGAATGATAAAAGACTAAGGACACCTCAAGATTAGCCGAAAGAGTGATAAAACAATAAGGAAAATGGACAAAATAAGATGCAAACGATTTCACCTTCCTTGTTGTTGATGTCTCTTTGATTGGCCCTTGCTTCGAATGATTTATGTGCTCCTTAGATGATTGCTTGAGTGACTAAATGCAATATTAGATGTGCAAAATGATTAAAAGAGATGGCTAAATGATGGCAAAGGATTGAGAATGCAAATTGGCAGCATGTAGTTATGAAAATCCAAAGTGTTGAAAATGCCCTTAAGGAGGGGGTATTTATAGGAGAATTTGAATTCTCTAGAGAATTCAACGGTCAAGATTGCTCCAACAAGGTCAAGATGAAGGGCTATGGTGGGTTGAGAACCCACAAGCCCTCACATCTTGACATGTGGAGGGTGAAGTGGCCAAGGAGATATGAGATGGAGGTGAGTTGTCAAAAAGGTACATGAGGTGGAGGAAGGACATGCACCTTGAGGAGTGAGGAGATTTCCTCAAAAAGGGATTCCTTGTCCCCAAGTGGGAATAAAAGGGACATTTGAAGAATTTTGGAATTCCTCAAAAATCTACATGGGAAAAGGAAAGATGGTTGGGGATATAAATGTGAATTAAAAATTCACATGGAATTCCTAGGATGATCTAGAGGATAAAAGGTGGGCTCCAAAAAGGTGGGACTTGGTCACATGTGGAGATTGTGACAAGTCCAAGGTTCTAGAAGCCTTGGAAAGACAAAATTTGAATTAAAAATTCACATGAGGAGGAGAGAGACATGGGATGAATAAATGAGAATTAAAAATTCTCATGGGAAGGAGGGTCAATGTCCAAAAAGGAAAAATGGAAGAATTGACCAAAAAGTGGTGCTAAAAAAGGTTAATGACTTTGATTAAAGTTGTGCAAACACTTGATTATGATAACTAATGGAAGATTAGAGGCAAGTGGCAAATGTAGGAGGATGTGACATTAATCTCTGATTAAGAGGATGCACATCATAATCATGAATTAATTAAATTAATTCAGATTAGGGCAAGGTTATGGAGGATGTGACAAGGAGAGAGAAAGTGAGGAATTTTAAATTGATTTTAAATCAAAAGGGTAAAAATGACTAAATTAAATAAATTAGCATATTTATTTAATTTAGAGAGGAATAGGGTGAAAGATAAAGTATTAATTATTAAGTTAAATACTTTACCGATATGAGACAAAAGGTGTAATATTAATTTAATAAATTAGTATTAACACGATAGACAGAAAGACAGTAAATTTAATCATATGGAAGTGATTAAATTTAGATGTCTACAATTTGTATAACATTTTTTATTATCAATTTGATGAATTTAAAATTTTATTGATAATTTGTTAATTTGATTAAGTAATTTATCATTTAGATGTCAAAGAAAAGTAATTTCATATATGTTTAAGTATTTTCATATTTATTTAAGTAATTTCATATATGTTCAAGTAATTACATATGTGTTTAAGTAATCTGATCAATTAAATCATTTATGTTCAAATTGCAATATTTGTTTTTGGTAAAGTAAGCAACATTTACAAGGTGATGTATCTTTCACAAGAATCCACAAGGGTCAATAGAGTCCAAATAAAAAAGCAACAAAAAAAACACTAAACCAAAACAAACGTAGATAAACAAAATATGGTCCAACAACAAACCAACAATAGACTAGCAGGTGTTCTCCCAATTCTTCGATAGAAGCTGAACCAAATCATTGCCAATCCACTCCTAGTGGTCTTCAACCTTCTTCATCTCCATCTCTTCTTTCATGATGGTAGACAGGGTACTAGTAACATAGTGAACTAATTTGACCGTGAAATGGGTCAAACCATTGAAATTTTTGTCCATGTTTTCCATTCTTTTTTTAGCACTTCAAGCTTCTCACTTTTTCCCATAGTATAGTCAGGATCATTCTACTCAAACCCTAATAGTTCCAAAGAGTGAGAGGTAGACACTTCCTTTTGAGCTTTACCCTTGTTAATAATGGAAGGAGGACTACTAATTGTCAGCTCTTCATCATCTTCTGACACCTCTTCCACTCTGTTATCTCTGCTGTCTAAAAACTCCTCTTCAATGTCTAGATCTCTAACCAACATTTTCTTTATGTTCTTCGCCAACCTACCTAAATGTTGAATGATGGTATCACAACCCACAACCATGGTATCTTCCACCACCATGTCACCCAACGAATCCTTGCTCATGACATTTTTCTCTTTATTTGGAGGAACCTTCTCCTCCTTACTTTTCTTTTTCAGCCTAGCCTTACTGGGAGTCTTCGCAGGGTAGACTTGAGATCACATAGGCTCACCATTGCACAAGTTTGGGAAGCTCCCTCAATAGCCTTGAGTTTTTTGGTGGTAGTTTTGGGTTTTTGGGAATCCTCAGGGACAAGGTGGCTTTTCTTGGAGGGGCCTTTGGATTCAGCTAGAGATAAGTTCGTCTCTTTGGGAGGCTCAATTTCTTCAATGTGAACAACCAAAATGGGTTTCAGAGGGCATAAAGCTAGATGAAAGTGGTAGAGTCTTAGGATAAGACCCTGGTGAAGCGGTAGAGGAGTGGGTTCATTGGGATTTAAAGTAGTAGACTCCACACATTTTTTAACAAAACTTTCAACGTCCAAGAGAAGATAAAAGGGAAGGCTCATTAAAACTTTATGCCTAAGGTGATTTAATAGGGGAAAATGGTAATAGTAATAAGTCTTGTACCTTCCTTCCAATGTGACATATTTCATCAACACAAGACACACCTAGTTCCATGACTGAGGAAGAACCTCCCATTCGAACCCAAACTGGCTGCGTATAGGTTTCTTATCACTCACAAAGAATTTTTCCATACTAGTATTGTCCTAGGTCTTTGAATGTTTAGTATGCTTCATGCCAAAAATCTGGAGGCCTATCACTTGTGCAATCACTTCCTCATCAACCGTAAAGGAGATGCCTCCCACAATCACATGCAGATTCTTCCAAGAGTTGATGAATTGGGTCGACAGATTAGGGTCATGGCCCACAAGTCTCTCCATCAGAGGAGCAATCCCACCTTCAAAACAAATATGTCAAGCAAGCAGATCCTTGAAAAAATCATTGCAATTATCCAGCTTTGTTCACACTCTATCCCCCCCATGAATTTACACTGCTCATGGTAGAACCAAGAACCCTGAAAAACTAGAAAGTTAGAGAAAATAGAAAGGTGAAAAATCACCCTCACAATAAGGAATTTAAGCCACAAATGGAAATTTTTGGGAACCAATCCTAAGGATAGATCACACACATGAGCTAATAATTTTCTGCTAACAATCTTAGCATAGGATTTCATGAGTAAATTCTCGCATAAACGACTAAGCACCAAGTGCATGATCGATAGGGAAGGATTTCCTTCCATGTAGCAAAACTTCTAAAATCTAGGCAGGATAGTCACAGGGACAAAATTAGAAATCTCTAAAAGGATAGCAATTTGAGGTTGATCAAATTTAGTTATACCCTAGATAGAGGCTAAAAGGCGCCAAACCAAACTAGTGGGTAAGGAAAAACCAAAGAGGAGTTTAGTTTCATAGTTACAAGTCACATCAAATTCAAAAACATAGAAATTGTAAATATGTGATCTCAAAAGAATCCTCATAAGGAGATTACGACAAGTAGGGTCCAGCTTAGAGCTAATCAACCGGTACTTGCTACAGTGAAAAATGATTTCCTTATTCCAAACATGCTTTAATTTGTAATTTGAAAAAATCCACTTGGTATCCAGCCCATCGATACATCTAATCATCCATCTCATCAAATCAATAAGACCACAAATCCTGATGAGGAAGCTAGTGGGCCCCCCAATAATCCAACTAAGCACAAGTTGTGTTTCCATCATGAGTCGTGAAAGGGATTTGATCCTTAACTATCATACTCTGAATATTTGGTGGAAGAAGACTTAAATCATGCCAACATTTTGATGAGGGTGCAGCCCAAGACTTAGAAAATAACCCATAAACAAAAGAATAATTTTATTATTTAGAAAATGGAGCTTCTTACATGCAGAGGATTTCAAATCCCCAAGTTCTACAACACATGCAAGTTACAGAAAGCTATAGAATCACCCTTTCGCAATATGTGAGCTTGTCCCCAAAAAGTTACCCAAAAATTATAAACCCGCCCATAAATAGAGCTCCTCTTTAGTTTGGAGCCAAAACAACATTCAAATTTGAGTTTAGGTGGTTTGGCGCCGAAAAATTACAACTTGAAGTTCAAATTTCAAAAGAACATTTGCAATTGTATCTTCTAGAAAGTGCACCAACTTCCCGGGGCCATAACTTTTGATCTGGAACTCCAATTCGTGAACCGTTTGAACCATTGGAAAGGTCTCGAAGTCAATAACGCGCTCAAAATTACTACACCAATTTCATAAAGTTTTGGCGCTGATCCGGGAACTCTAAGTGCCTCAAATCTAACTCAGAAGATTTTCAGGTGTAAATATGGGAAACTAAAACTGCAATATCTTTCAACCCAGGAATAGAAAATAAAAACCATAAATTGGGAATTTCATTATGATGAAAAGGGTATCCAAAAATGTAAAAACATCTAAAAACCGAGAAACTTGAAATTTAACTATTTTTGGGTGATGCAAGATTGCCCTTACACCACTGGATGCTCCTGCATCACATTTGGATAAATTCCAATGAGAGCCAAAATTAGCTAAGGTGTCAGCCACCTAGTTCCCCTCTCTATAGATATGACTGGCCACCTTTAATTTTAATTTAGTCACAAGAAATATGATGTCAAGAAGAATATCCTTAGTGTTCCACCCCTAGATTCTATCAAAATTTATAGCATCAATTATGGACTTAGAGTCACCTTCAATGTGCAGGTTCTCTATTCCCAAGGAAACTGCAATTTGTAAGCCCTTTAACAGTGCTCTAGCTTTCACTGTCATAGATGAATGTTGACCAATCCCCCTAGCATAATCGACCATCGACTTACCTTTGTGATCTCTGATAACACCTCCTATGCTTGCTCTACCTAGGTTTCCCTTAGCAACCCCATCAAAGTTTAATTTAAATCAATCTCTGTCAAGGGGTTTTCAAATAGTGGCTCTCCTAGCTAGAATTTTGGATTTTTCATACGAGTTGGCATCCAAGTTTTGATGCCAAGCTTTAGCTATGCTTATTTCTAATGCAGTGGGCCCTTTATCTGGGGTTTTTCCTTTGAAAAGAGCAATATTTTCCCCAATGAGCTGAGCTCCAATCCCAAACACCTCTTTTGGATCCATCTCAGTGTTCTTGAATATCCTATTATTCCTCTCTTTCCATAAGTACCAACAAATAATGGGAGGAACTTGATTCCATATTTCCCTAGTTAGTAGATGGTCAAAGAATCTGAACCAACTCAAAATAAAGGATGTGATGTACTTGCATATAATCCATTGAATCCCTAATCTTCCAAAAGCCATCTCCCACACCTCAACAACAAAGGGGCAGTGTAATAACAAATGATCAACAAATTCTTCATTGTATTTACATAAAAGACATTTGTTGGGGATTTGGACTCCCCTTTTCCTTAGATTATCCTGAGTAAGAATTCTGTTATGACATATAGTCCACTAGAAAAAGTTCACTTTCAGTATCATGTATCTATTCCACACCTTTTTCCATAGATTATTGGTCACCCCCTAAATAGTCAGTTGTCTATAAGAAATTTTTATAGTAAGATCACCCTGAATATCATGAATCCAAAATAACTCATCCTCATAGATAACAGGGGGTATCCTAGTGAGAGAGAGTAACTCTTGTAGCTTTTTGGAAAGGAGACAAAAATTAGGAGATAAAGGAAAACAAAGACTAAGGTCATTCCATTTCCTATCTCTTACAGATCCAAGAAGATAATCTCTAATATATATACCAAACACATGTTGGGCCCGATCCTTAAGAGGCTTGAACTCCAAAGAATATAGGGGAGATTCAAGCAACCAAGAATCCTCCTAGAATTTGATTTTGTTACCATTACCAATCTTCCATTTAATCCCATTCCTCAAAAGGTCCTGAAGACTATAGATTCCCTTACAAACTAAGGAACCCGTAGGGTGAGCCTCCGAAAGGTAGTCAATTAATGACCGGTTCAAAAGGTATTTGGCATTCATTATTTCACACCAATCCTTCCTATCCCTTAGATGATCCCAACCCACTTTTTCCATAAGAGCTTTGTTATAATTAGAAATGATTCTTATCCTAAGACCACCATACCAATTCAGTTGGTAGACCTTATCCCATTTCAACCAAGTGAGTTTCTTTATCTCCTCAGTGCCAGACTAGAGAAAAGACCTCTGTATTTTCTCCAAATTATCAACAATATATCTGAGTATCTTAAATATGGATAAGAAATAGATTGGGATAAATTGAAGAATAGTAGAAAGAAGTTGAAGCTTACCAGCATGGCTGAGTAAATAACCTTTCCACCCAACAAGTTTTCTTTGAATCCTTTCAAGAATAGAATTCCAAAACTTAGGAGTGACCTCTTAGATAGTTAGGGGAAGCCCAAGATAAACCGAGGGGAGAGAACCACTCTGACAACCCAAAATAGTAGTCACCTGATTTTATAGGTTAGGAGTGTTTTTGAAGAAGTAAATCATGCTTTTATTATAGTTAATGCATTGTCCAGAGCAAGCAACATAATTGTTGAGGCAATTTTTCCATTTCCTAGCTTCCAAAACTGAGGCTTTCCCAAATAGAAAAGTATCATCCACAAATTGTTGGATCATAGTTGGCTTTGCAATATTTGTTAACATATATTAATAATTTTTATTTAGGAACAATTTATATTAACCATGGGAAGGAATAAGCAAGGACCACTCAAAAACATGATGCATAAAAGAAAAAACAAAGGGAGTTCATGAAAAGACTGTGAAATGAGAAATGTTGGAGGAGAAGGTACGCCATTTATACCTACTGACATTAATGTAGAATAAAATATCGAAACACCTATTGAAGATATAAATGATGGATCAAATTTACCAAATACAAAACAATAAAAAGCACCAAACATCACACCTAGTGAGACAAGGAATGATCAATTAAATGTACTAAATGCAAACCAAGAACACACACCAATCATAACACCTCGAATTATTCATAAAAACCTAAATGATCTAATTGACATAGATGAAAATGTTTTGAAACCAATGCTCGACAAAATTATTGATCACACTTGTAGAAGAATGGCTAATAAAATATGGAAAAACTATTTTAAGAGCTTAAGTGAAACTAGAAGGTGCTAATTGTTTGTTGAAATGATTAAAAATATTAATTTTAGAGACATTGTGAAGATCCTTGGATTAATATCATCAAATACTAATGGTGAAATAACTATTATATGAAATCTAATTAGTGTGTATCAATCAATAGGTTTAACATCACACACTAAAGATAACAATGTTACCCGACGTGTTCTTACATCAACTATAGTAAGCAACAAAACTAAAAAATCTTGTTTGATTACCAAAACAAGTAAGTCACTAAAAATAAGTAGAATAACACTATTAAATGCTATTGGGAGATGTAAATTTTTTGAGGATCCTAATAGTAATTCTCTATGGGCATTTTCAAGTAGACTTTCATGCAAATACAAGGTTGTTGTTGATGCATTAAGAGTGTTAATTGAATTTTTATAGTAAGATAACACAAGAGTTTCACCCAATCAAAGAGATGTTATTAGAAGGAGAATAGGATCTTGAAATCATGAATCACATCCTAAACACTTTTTGGATATGACTCAAACTCAATTTTATGAAAATTTTGTTCAAAGTTATCCTCAACTAATAGTTAGTCAAAGGTTTTTTTGAAATGGTCAAACCTTTTTATGTTAAGATAAATCATGCATGCAATATATGTTGTTGTAGGATGCATATTGAACTTTCCATGCATTATGATTTTTATCATCATATATGTGTTAATTTGCATACTAATGATGTTTTGCATGAATGTGTTATACAAGTCCCTTCTAAATCATCAAGAGATTTTAGAAGAGATGATGACCACATTTTTTATAAGAAGTCATGTTTGAAAGGATCTTGTGTTGTGGTGGTTTGCAACATTTGAAAAAATGTCTACATTTAGAGAGCACACATGAAATTGGAAAAAAACTAGTTACTTTTGGAAAATACAAGACGATGACATATGGGGTTAAAGATGGAAAAGAGTTGAAGAGATGTGAGTTAGTGAATATAGATATTTCTATAACTGAATTTATGAGTATTTTTCAAGAGAAAATAGTTTATGGGTATGCAATGCATACACATAGAGCTCAATGATTGGATGATCAATGCAAGTTATGTAAGGATACATTTCCTCTTGGTACCATTGTTTCTATTATAGATTTTGTTGATAATTATAAATTTCAACCATAAAATAAAGTGCAATCCCAGTATTACAACTCTATTTAAGTTACTATTTTTATAAACATAGCATTCATGCATGCACATGATAGCACATAGGAAGAAAAAAAGATATTGAGAGAGTATCACTTCTACAGCATTCGCGATCGTACTCATTCCACAGAGTTTATGCAAGGTTGATTTCAAAAAATTTATGATAATTTAAGGTAAATAAATATGAGATAAAATCAACACATCATATGGTTAGATAATTGCACATCATGATTCAAGAATTCAAGGATGTTCTATTGGTTGACTAGGATGCATGTGATAGCTGGTGTTCAACATTTTTGGAATTTTACTAAGGTTGGACATGGAAAGGGTCAAAATGATGGTGTCAAAGCATGTGTAAAAAGAGCCCTAGCTAGAGAGGAGTTTAAGTACCAAGGTGGTGCTAAGTTGACCGATGCAACAACAGTTGTGCAATAGTGTAACTCCACAATGGGGCCAAGTAATCAAGGTAAGTCTATGGTCTCTAGATATTTTTGGTTGGTAAATGAATCTAATATTACAAACTACCAAGATTGAGTGAGTTTCCCTCATTTAGAAGTTCAAATGCAAGTTCATTGCTTATTTATACGAGAGATTACATGTTTTTTCCCTTCATGTATGGATTTTGTATGGGAAGATTGTGATTCAAAAGAGCTATAGACCTTTATTTCCCATTGAAACATATCAAGTTCTACAAGCACTATAATTGAATGAAATGTAAGTATTTGTGAACTTTGATCATTTATCTAACCTAGTGCAACCAGATATTGCGATTTATTAATTAGTTGAAATCAAAATTTTAAGTCATTTTATTACATTTTACATGGTTTCTAAAATTAATTTATTCACTCAATGAAATGAAGGTCATGTGTATGCAGTTATTGCTGATGAGAATATGAAGAAGGAACAAATTATTTTTGGTGTCATCGTATAGAGGGGATAAAAAATTTAACTACCACAATCACTGATGGAGAGGTTATTGAGTATCTGATAGGGTCTTTTGTTGTCACATGAACATGGCTTAGAAGGTACCCTATTAAGAAATTAGATGTTTGGTTGTTCGAAGAATTTGACACACATGGGCATATTCTTCATTACTCTAACCTTGTTGTTGCAACAAACATTCAATTAATTATCATGGTAGAACACTTAATAAGAATTTAAGGAAAGTTCACAAAGCTAACCATGAGACAATAATTGACACTATAAGGGTTAGAGATGATATAAAGGTTCAATAGAATGAATTTGGGCCAATTTCAGGTATTCAGTGTGTTGGAGCTTGAGAAAAAAATGTTTCTATGAAAGGGTAGAATAATTTTGAAAATTTTGTATATCATTGGTTGATTGACATATCATCTATTCATTGTACCAATTGTATCAAATGAATTTTTTTGTAAATATTATCAGTTGATTTGTATCTATGTACAACTCAAATTTTGTATATATGACCAACATTCTATGAAATGTTGGATACATGATTTTTTTGTAAATATTGTCAACTAATTTGTATTTGTGTACAACTTAAATTTTGTATATATATATATATATATATATAAATGATCAATATTGTACCATGATTGTACCAATTGATTGTAAATGTGTGATTTTTGTATATTTTATTAGTTGGTTTGTATGTATGTATAATTGATATCTTCCATTGAACATTTTAAAAAAATTTATACATTTTGTTAATTACTCACACAATATGTAAAATAAAATGTTTCACTTATATAAATATGAACATTTTTTATAGATTGAAAGAAAAAACTAACTAAATCAAACCTTTAATAATGTCTAAAACTATTAAAAATTGGACAACTAAGGTCTTAAGAGAAAACACTTGCACAATGTAGCTCGAAACGTTCAGGAGAATTAGGTGCAAAATAGAACCATGCCCAAGATAGAATTTCCCACTTGGACATGTTGGAATTGATGATTTTTCCCCATGAAGAACAAAACAAAAATTAGGCTACCTTACAACTTAACATTGCATGTATTTGGCAATTTTTGGGGCAAAAAAAAATTTCACCATGGCCAAATGGATTGGAGATATGAAAAAATGAGAAATAGCTCATCAAATTTTTCCACTTTTTGGAATTTAGGGCTCTTAAGAGAAAACATTGATACAATATAGCCTGGAATGGTCTGACATGTTAGGGTACAAAATAGGACCTTTCCTAGCATAAACTCACCTACCCAAACATGTTGGCAATTTTAATTTGGTCGTACAATGAATGAAACAAAATTTAGGATACCTTGCAACTTTTCATTGAATGCATTTGATAGTTTTTGGGGCAGCAAAAAAAAATTCACCATGGCCAAATGGATTGGATATATAAAAAAACTGAGAGAGGGTATTGTAGAGGGACCCTATAGATCCCCATAGCTTCAAACAAAACATTTTTAAGTGCTACAATTTCCAAGAAATATCTCATCAATTTTTTCCACTAGTAGGCATTTAGGGCTCTTAAGAGAAAGTGTTGATACAATGTAGCTTGGAAGGATCCAAATGTTGGGGTGTGAAATAGGTGTTTTCCTAGCATAAACCTACCCACCCAAATGTGTTGGCATTATCATTTTGGCTACACAATAGACGAAACAAAAGTTATGCAACATTATAGCTTTTCATTGAATGCATTTGATAGCTTTTGGGGCGACAAAACAAATTTCACCATGGCCAAATGGATTAGATATATGAAAAAATGAGAGAGTTTATTGTAGAGGGACCCTACATCTCCTTGTGCCTTTAGACAAAACATTTTTAAGTGAGATGGTTTTTGAGAAATAGCTCGTCAAAGTTCGTCACTTTTTGGCATTTAGGGATCTTAAGAGAGAGTGTTGGTACATATAGCCTGGAATGATCTAGCATGTTGGGGTGTGAAATAGGGCCTTTCCTAGCACAAAACTACTCACTCGAATGTTTTAGAACTATCGATTTGGTCACATGATGGACAAAACAAAAGTTAGGCAACATTGCACCTTTTCATTGAATACATTTGACAATTTTTGGGATAGCGAAAAAATTTCACCACAACCAAATATATTGGAGATATGAAAAAATGAGAGAAATTATTGTAAAGGGACCCTATAGCTCCATGTACCTTCAGACATAATGTTTGTAAGTGTCACAATTTTTGAGAAATAGCTTGTTAGAGTTCATCACTTTTTGACATTTAGGAATCCTAAGAGAGAACACTGGTACAATATGGTTTGGAATGATATGGAATGTTGGGGTGTGAAATAGGACCTTTCCTAGCATAAACCTATCCACTTGGATGTGTTGGAATTGTCGGTTTGGTCACACGATGGACGGAACAAAAGTTAGGCAACATTGTAACTTTTCATTCAATGCATTTAATAGTTTTTGGGGTAGAAAAAAACTTTCACCATGGCCAAATGGATTGAAGATATGAAAAATGAGAGAGGGTATTGTAGAGGAACCCTATAGCTCCATTTACTTTCAAACATAACATTTGTAAGTGCCACAATTTTTGAGAAATAACTTGTCAAATTTTGTGACTTTTTGGAATTTAGGGCTCTTAAGAGAAAGCATCGATACAATGTAGCCTAGAACAATCTGAAAAGATGGGGTGCAAAATTGTACC
This sequence comes from Sequoia sempervirens, assembly GCA_007258455.2. Taxonomy (NCBI): domain Eukaryota; kingdom Viridiplantae; phylum Streptophyta; class Pinopsida; order Cupressales; family Cupressaceae; genus Sequoia; species Sequoia sempervirens. Next base: position 189,742,280 of record VDFB02256132.1, read on the forward strand.
TTTCCGAGCATAAAATTTCCCACTTAGACATGTTGGAGCTGACAGTTTGGGCCCATGATAAATGAAATGAAAGTTATGCAACATTACAACTTTTCATTGAATGTGTTTGATGGTTTTTGCAACATTTGAAAACTTATTGCCATGATCAAATGGATTGGAGGACCTTCAAAAAGTGAGAGAGGTTATTGTGGATTTATCCTATGTGACCCTATAGAATAGTAAAATGTAGTATATGCTCATTATCTAGTGGTTGGCAATTTCAATTTTGGTAAATACTTTTTAAAATTTTAATAAATTATTGTTAACTTATTCATTATTGTCTTTGTTCCAAATTGCACTATGAAAATATAAGTTTTAGATCAATGTTTGTTGGGAAATATTTGTCTTTATTAATTTATTCTAATAAGGCAATGAATTTGATTTTGTAGTTAACTTGTTGTGACATGATAGGCAATTAGATTCAAAAATTAAAATTTGTATATATAAAGTCATACATACACCGCTTGGGGACAAGTAAATTATGAGAAAATTTTAAATCATTTAAGCTACCAATTTATGCATAAAATATTTATATAAAGATCTCCATAAGGACATGAGGTCATACAAAATGCCATACAATGCCATCATGAGGGCACACAAAATGTGATCAAAATGTGATACAATACCATCATGACGGTGCACAAAATGTCATCAAAATTTCATATAATACCATGAGGCCGATGTATTGCCTTTCAGTCTACAAAATACCATCAATACATATAGCCACACATTTTTTTTTTATCTGTGTCATGTATAGGCATACAAAATGTGTTCATCTATGAATATTGAACACTATTTTTGAAACATTGAGCCTCTTTTAGCCTGACTAATTGAACTTTGGTCACTACTAACAATCAATGTCTTGTGTCGTTCTAATCTCTTGCACTCATTATTTTTTACCTCAACCTATACATACAAAATATAAAATTAGATACTACGCCAAACTCAAAAATTATAATTTTTTTTTAAAATGATACACATATTATAAACACACTTACAACATACTAGTAGTCTAATTCTTCTTACTTACAATGCTCAACATCATCAAGAGATGTTTTTCCTTGCACAGGGGTGTTTACATCCATTTATAACATAAAAAATAAATATTTATCAATTATTTTTGATAGGTCTACTAATATCAATTGACACAATATAAACATTATTAAACACATATATTCATACTCATACCTTAGTTAAGCTCAAAGAGGATGAAATTGTTGCACTAACACCAACTTCTAAATTTTATCTTATGCCAGGAGGTGTGTCTAATGCATTCATCAACTAAACAAACAATAATAGAATAAACTCTAAATTTCACAAATATATGTAAATGACAAATTTAAAATTTAGGAAAACAAACTTAAATGTGTTATAGTGTACTTGAGTAAATCCAATATCATAACCATCAATGGTAACATGTGTAGTAGATGGTGATGTGATGCCCACCTATTCAATAAAAAGTTATGTTTTAAATTATTAAACATTATTTTGAATAGAAAGTATTATTTTATTTTGATATATTATACAAATTTTACCTCTAATACAGATGCAACTGTATAAGTTGTTGTAGGAATTCTCAATGGTGTACCAAACTCTTGTGTTACACCCTAAAATTCATAATGTTTGCATCAATTTAATTAAATTCTATAATTAAAAATATATTTACATTTAAAATTTTAAGTATAAATAATAGATATAATGTTACAAATCCAAATCAACATATCTATATTTGACTAGCATACACCTCATTCAACAACTCATCTTTAATCACCTCATCATTTGATACACCACCCTGATGACCCTCGCTACTCCCATGTGTTACCCATGGGTATACTATGTATCATGTACTTTTAAATTCTTCCTTGGTCTTTAATTTCTTACTTTTTTCCTAAGTCTAAAGTCTTTTCCTTCATTTTAACCTTTTTCGTGAGATCCTTTAAGTTTCTAACCCCTTGTTGTGCGTTCTTTAAGTTTTCAGACCCAAGTCATTGGTGTGCGATGTCTTTAAACCTTGTCATCAGGTTTGTGTTTTTCCTAACCTATCGATGGAACTTATTCTCCTTTCGTAGCGTCAAGTGTGTTTTCTATTGTGTATTCGGAGAGTCAGATGTTTTCATAACTTCGTAACTCCCAACTTTGGGTGATAAAGTTTCAATTTTTTGTGACAAGGTGATATGTTTTCCATCCCACATGTTTCAAGGCATCGCCTATGCATTTAATGAGGTGTACGATACAACCTGAAGATATCTTATCAAGGATTTTTGTTGAGCACACAAATCTTAGGGTTTTCTTTACCGAAGATTAAAATACAATGCCATATTAATTCAACACCAAACACATGTATTGTCATTTTACATGACTTAATGTAGTGGGAATTTATTTGTTTGAATCTACAACTGCACCTCTTCCCTATACAATTATTTCTTCAAGAGTACAAGTGTTCCTCTATTTACTATGAGCTCATGTAGTCTAGAATTGAAAATTGTTGGCTTGGTGTAAGGGACACAGAGCTGGGATCTTTTAAGCTAGATGAATTTCGAGCGTGTTTGGAAAGTGACTGAAGATTTGTTGTCGATGCAAAATTGATAGAAAGTGGATTAGATCATGCCAAAGGTTTTCCAGAAGCCATGTTGAGCATGGACCTAATAGGCGCATGCGTGAGAAGATATATTCCATAAGCGTAGGAAATCAAAGCGTGGATGGGACTGTTGTTGCTAAAATTTCTCCTAAAGTTGTTTCCCATGTGCTAAAGATTCTTGAAAGAGCATCTGTAAAGGACATGTCTGTTGTGTTGACTAGTGAGTTTTTCAAAGCTAATGAAAACTGGCACAATAATTCTATGGCCAAGGGGTGGTTGAAGTTGGAGAAAAGAGGTAAGTCATAGTTACCTGCCAAACTTAAAAGAATGCATTTCAAAGGGGAAATCACAAATGCCATTGCTTTGTTACATCGTATTGTTGGAAATGAAAAAATTGAGTATTTTGAGGATTGGATGTGTCAGTTTATTTTGGTAAAATGTGATGAAAATGTGTTCATTGATTGGGCTAAGATAATTTGCTTCCATTTGAATGAACAATTAGTCAATTTCCAAAAAGCTGCTACCTTCCATCTTTGTTCCTGCTTAAAATACATTATAGCTAGTCAAAGATCCTTTTGGCCAAGATTAAAGCCATAGGTACCTCCATCTTATGGCATGCTTGGATATAAGTGCTATCCGCAGTTTACCAAACAAGTTGGAATGGGAGATTTTTTCCTTGTCAATGATACATTCTTGATGGAGGTTGTGAGGAAATTGGATGGAAACCCTAAAATGTGTCTTTCTCCTGAGTCAAATACTTTTGTGTCAAATTTTGGAAGTTTCTATATTAAATTTTTTAGGTTTTCCTACTTGAGGATAGGAGGTTTTGAGAAAGCCCCATTAAAATTGCCTAGATATCTTGAAGATTTGCTAGTGTTCCTGGAGGTCTGTAGACAAATGGCCATGGTGAATGTAAATTACATGAATATGGGGAAGCGAGGGTATGTTTTCCTATTGACCACTCCTTCATCTACATGTAAAAATAATTAGATGGCCAAATGTGCTAAAAGAATTCTTAAAGAGTATAACCTACAACATTTATTTCATGAGGGCTAATTTTGATAGCAAGGGTTTTGTGAGATAGAATTTATATGGGGAAAGTTTGTATTAGCATCAACCTTCTATTGAGGACTTTTGGGAAGATTGTGTTGATGAAAATGAAGTCTTGAAAAGAGATTATATGAGGTTAACTCTCAGGAAAATATAATTTTTTGGTCTTTCTTTCTAGATTCCTGAAAGTGCAACTAAAGATTCAGTGGTCATTGACCCCGAATATGAAAAACTATCTAATAAATCTCATCCCAAGGTTGACTAGAGTAAAAATGAAGTTTTGAATATGAATATACGAGCTGCTCTAGTTTTGAAAGGAACTCAAGAGTGGTTATATGGAAAATGGCAACATGTTGTAGGTTCTACTCAAGAACCAAAATCATCTCAGAGAAATGAAGAGGGGACCACTCAGACAATTGCAATGGGTACATCATCAGGGAGATTGGCTACTAGGTCTTCTAGTGCAAACATCTCAGAGAAATGAAGAGGGGTCCACTCAGACAGTTGCAGTGGGTACATCGTCAGGTAGATTGGCTACTAGGTCTTCTAGGCCAAGGGTGCTGGTGAGAAGCCTGAAGAGACAGTTAAATTGAAGTCAATGTGTGAACATGAAAACATGTCTAACCCTACTCCTAAGAAGAAGACTACTAAAAAAAACCTGTGTCTAAAGATTTTGATGCCATTTTAAAGAAAATTGTTGTAGACAATACTTTTCCTCCTTTGTCCGAAGTACCCTCTTCCCCAGTGGAAAATACACCCATCACTCCTAGGGAGTCTAAGGAAATTTGTCAAGGGAACAAGGATTCTATTTCAGTAGAAGTCTCCCCAGTATGGCTGAGAAAGGTAGAAGAGAAAAAGAGAAAATATACTCCTACAACAATAGTTGGAGTAGATATGGTTGCAAAGTTGCTCCAAACTTCCTCAAGGCCAAAGAAAGCTCAAAAAATGTCAAGAATGTTGACTAACCCTACTTTTGATAATCAAGTATTGGAAATTGCAGATCTTATAAAAGATCTAAATGAGGATGAGATAATAGTGTTTGACTATAAAACATGTTGATATGGGGCCCCAAACACTTGAAGGTGATGTGTATCATGTCGATTATTTAGTCATTGCATTGATTAAGTGGGTAAAGGAAGAAATAAGGGAAATGATGAAATTGCAATCTTAGGTTATTGATTTAAAGAAATTTATTTCTTCTATAGTCCCCCCTTCTATATCCAGTGGAGCCTCAAGTTCTCAGGCATGAGCTATTGATGAGTCTACAATGCAATTAATTAGAAAGAATCTGAGCTATTCCAAAAATGTCAATGAATGGATTGATGAAATGCTTCAAGAGACTATCCTCTTCATTAGTAAGTCTATGCTTTTCTACACTCAAGATATTGATAAAAGGAAGGAATTGATGACAGAGCTACGAAAGGTTAGGAAAGATCAAACCAGTCTCTACATGCTCTCACATGAAATAAAAGAGTTGATTTTCATGGATCAAATGAAATTAATCAATGAAAAAATTGTGAATGATCCAAAGGAGTTAGATCCTTCTTGGTCTAGCTCATTGGAATGGAAACTAAGCATTTATGATAACTTGGTAAAAGAGATTTCTAAGGAACTTGAAAGGCATCTAGAAATGTTGGTGGAGATTAAAGGAAATTTTCATGACCTGAAAGTCGAGATAACTTATGAATTTGATGACAAGATACTGGATTCGAAGGAAGTTTGTTTGAAATTCAAAGAAGTATTCAACAAGGAGATGGAAGATCTTACCACAATGACTAGTGAATCTTTCTCAAAGCTCAGTAGATTGCAAGTCTATCTCAATTCCTTTAAAATTGCAGCAAATAAGAGGTTTGACACTCTGAATGACTCTAAGGCTACTCTAACCAAAGCAAGAACCAGATTGTAGATCACTGTAACACCAGGGAGAAAAACAATATTTTCAATTATTACTAGGTACAAAGACTACCAATCTAGGATGAAGGCATGAGAGAAACTATTGCAACAAGAATCGGTCAAGGATCTAGAAGATGAAGAGGATGAGGAAAAAGGAAACGTGCATAGTTATTTTTAGTATTTCATGATACTTTCTTTTAATTTGGCTCCTTTAAGTTAAAAACTCTTTTTAATTATTCAGTGTGGTTACTTTCAAGAAACCGTTACCAAATACAATTAGCTTATGCTTTAAATATGGGTTTGGTTGATGTGATTCAGATCTTTTGGGAAAACTTTGATTTACTCATTAGAGCAAAACTTTGCTATCTTGATTTACTATTTTTCTATTATTCTGATATAGAAGACAATGGTAGAATTTATGTATTCATAATATTTGAATTATGGTGTATGAATTTGTTTTGCTTATGTTGAATGTTCTGCCAGTGTGTGATCTATTATTGGAATGATAGATACTTTGATTTGTTGCATCATTGTAGTATCATTTATCTATGAATAAGGATTATGTGGTGATATTTGATTCAACTTTAGTTGTGAAGTATTTTAGTTTTATTATATGAAGTCAATGAATGCCTTTGAAGCTTTTTGGTTAAAAGCCCCTTCCTTTATTTGCTTTTTGGTTAAAAGCAACGCTAGATAAAAATTATTCATTGAATATCAAATGAAGGTAGTTGCTACCTTTTAAAATAAGTAGAGAATCAATCTAAAAATTATATTATTACCAATTCAACTGTGGTTACATTTGTCACCTTAGTGGGTGTGAGAATATAGAGTTAGGTGATAAATCCATCAACGAACAGATTTTTGGCGACTCTACTAAGGATAACTCAGAAAAATAATTTTTCATGATGAGTTGCTCTATGGTTAATAGTAATGGTTCTCCAGAGGCATAATTCTCTTGTTCTTCAGCCTAATGTAGATTGGTTGGTTGGTGATCAAGAAGATATAGTTACTGGTCTAAGGTTGCTTGCTTGGTGACAAAGAAAAACTAACTATCAATATCACAAAGTTAATGAAGTATTGGAAGAAGAGGAGGAACTTGGAGATATTATTAGCGAAAATTCGATGCATTTTGAGAATGCTCAGTTGATTGTGTTCATAGAAAATATCCCACCTCTAGCTAGAAGAGTAAGAGTCCCTCCTGCACAGGCTCCTAAAAATCATATAAACAATAGGCAAAATCCCTCATGAAACCATCAATAAACAAAATTTGGTGACTCTGTTGGCCTATCAGTGTCCTATCAAAACCCGGCCTCTAAGAGGTATACTAGGGGTGATAAGAAAAAATGGATTGTGGATAAATATTTTGAGTTCTTAGAAACCGTTGATTTTTCATATTTTCCACCTACCCAAAAAGTTAAGTCTATCAGAAAACCATCTTCTCCTCCTCCTCCTAAGTCTAGTGTATCTAGGGTTTCAACGGTATCTTTCCAAGGTCTTCTTTCATGCAACACCACCCTTCCTACACAAGTAAATTTTCCTTTAGTTATGGTAAAACCCCAACCGGTCCCATGGGGAGCCATCATAGGTCCTCTAACCTTTGGAGCCAGTGCCCAACTCCATGGCTTACCCAAAGGTTTTGGAAAGATTATACCCAAATTCAGTGGAGATGGGAAAGTTTCTCCTAATGAGCATATGAAGGCTTTCTTTATTCTCTTCCCAATGGCTCTATTAACAATTAGGCTACCCTAAGAACAAGGTTTGAGAATAGATTTAAGTATACAAAAACTGATCAAGTCCTGGTTGCTCAATTAGGTTCAATGAAGGAGGTTCACGAGTCAATGAGGGATTTTGTGGCCAAGTTTAAAAAGTTATATAACATAATTACTACAAACATGAGGCCTGGACCTAAATTGTTGAAAGCAATGTTCATTAACACTTTTCCACCAGATGCGAGTTTCATTATTAAAAGGGAAGGCACAACTGATGTAGTTGTTGCACAAGATAGAGTTGTATCCATAGAGGATGATCTGATTGTCACTAGAAAATGGAAGAGAGAACTACAAACTGGTAAACCTTCACCAATAAATTCTACTGACCCACTCATTCAAAGATTGGCCAATGACACAATCACTCTTAAGAGACAAATGCCAAAGGGTCCCTCACAAATTCCCTATCAAGATGTTTCTAGGAATTATCAAGGAGCTCCCAACAAAACACTTTCATTGGCCACTCCAAATCAAAGTTTGGAAATTGAGGGTCCTTCTTCCAGTAGAGGGAATCATTGTAATTTTCATCTAACTTCAGATCATGATGGAGCTTCTTGTCTGGAGATGATTAGATTCATGTAAATGCTTTCAATAAATGAACACACTATAAAACCATATGTAGAAGATCCTAGCTCGTCCAATGATGTTGGCATGAACGTGTTTAAGTTTGTATCAAAGGCAGAAGCTGGAGAGGATGTATATGTTAGAGTTGATGACCCAAATTGTGCTATTTTCACTAGAGCACAAAATGCCAAGGTTGATCAGGGTGGCTCATCTTTAGCCCCGAAGTACATTTTAACAAGGCAGAGAAAGCAAGAACAAACTACTCCCAATAGTGTACAAGTTGAGGTACCATCTTCTTTGTCTTCTGTTCCCCTTCCTTTTGGTTCATTTGATATATTTGAGTCTTTCAAGAATACCAAAATCCAAATTTCACAAGCTAAATACTTGAGAATAAATCCCTCATAACTAGATAGCTTGGTGAAAAATGTTAAGCAAGAGTCTTCACCATCCCAATGTAATGCTCAAATTTTTGATGATAATGAAACCAACCTTGGGAACCAAATTTTCTCTAATATTGTAGATAAACCTTCAAGCTCACAAAACCCATTTATGAAACTGAAACCTTTCTATATATCATTATACATTGTTGGTTTTAGACTGAGTAATTGTATCATTGACTCTGGAGCTTCTGAAAAAGTGATGCCTACCTAGATAACTAAAGCCCTAGGTTTATCTTATACCTCTTCCGAAGTAAAATGTTATTCCATGGATGGATCCCCAATTCCTATTATAGGTCAAATCAAAGATGGTCAAGTAGCCCTAGCTTCTTTTCCCAAGAAAAGGTTGAACTGACTATATTAGTTGTTGGCATTCCTACAAGTTATGGTATGCTTTTGAGTAGGATTTTTTTTAAGGATTTGGGTGGAGAAATCTAGATGGATTTGTCTCATGCCTTAATACCTTTGGATGGAAAGAAAATACGCTTAAATCCTGATCCCAAGCCCATGTTCACTATGTTATAGTATGGTGATCCAAGAGCAGATATTTTTTTTGTTGAAACAGGACTAGGAACCTATATGTGCACCTTTGACCAAGATGAGAATTTGAATCCTATTAGCCCTAATTTGTTCAATGAATTGTTGATGATTGAATTTGATGGAAGTTGTGCTAATGTCAAGTCAAGTGCTGGAGTAGTTTTGATTTCGCCTGATGGTTATAAGTTCCCTTTTGCTTTCAAATTGGAGTTTGCTAATACTAATAATACAACCAACTATGAAGCTCTATTGCTTGGTCTAAGTGTAGCCAAAGAAAAAGGTATTCAAAAATTGAGATCTATAGGAGATGTAAAATTAGTGGTGAAGCAGGTGAGGAAGACTTACACTATGAAAATGGCCGGCTGAAGCATTATAGGAACACAGTTTGGGATTGTATAGAAGATTTTGATGCTTTCTCTATAGAGTCTATTCCCAGAGAACAAAATGCTAGGGATGACTCCCTAGTAGTCTCAGCGTCATTACTCTTGCCACATCTATATTTCAAAGATGAGTCCTATAGAATTGAAATTGTGTACAGACCTAGTGTTCTTGACAATGTAAATCATTGGCAAGTGTTCAATAACGATCATTAGATTATTGAATTTTTGGAGAAAGTTGAAGCCTTCGCTCACATCTATTTTGAAGGCAGTGATGATAAAAGTAATGATGTTTTATAAATTGAAATTGTTTCCCTTGATGGAAAGGAGATGGAGATTATTCAGTTGAAATGTAACACGATTCCAAAAGGTTTAGTTTCTCTTGAACATTTATTCAATAGGCATGATCAATATTTGAAGCATAAGGGTAAAGTCTTTGTTGAAGCATTTGTTGAATATGATATGGTGAATATTGGTACAGAAGATGATCCTAATATTTTTTGTATTGGGAAGTGTTGTTCCTAGGAGGAGAGAGAGATTGATCTCTCTATTGACACGTCATAGGTATGTCTTTGCATGGTGCTATGCAAATTTAAAGAAGTTTAGAAATGGAGAATTCCAGCATAAAATTCTACTGAAACTTGGTGCCACACCTTATAGGCAGAAACAATGGACTTATAATCCCAAGGTTGCAAAAACTATTTTCAATGAACTTGATAAAATACTCAAGCAAAGGATTATTTATCCCATTCATCATTCCATATGGGTAGCCAATATAGTTCTTGTGAGAAAGAAAAATAGAGAAATAAGGACATGTGTTGAATTTAGGAATTTAAATTAGGCATCTCTGAAAGACAATTACCCACTACCTATAATGGATCATATTCTACAAACAGTTGTTGGCTCTAAAATGATGTCCATGCTTGATGGTTTCTCAATTTATAATCAGGTTAAAGTAGCTCTAGAAGACCAGCATAAAACAACATTCACCACGCCCACTGGTGTTTTTTCCTATAATAGAATTCCATTCGACCTTATTAATGCATGAGCCACTTTTCAAAGGGATATGGATTTATCTTTTGGTGATCTCAGGAATAAAATTATAGTGATTTATTTGGATGAACTAACATTTTTTCTAAGAAAAGAGCCAATCATTTTCATGATTTGGATGTAGTATTGCAATGTTGTAGAGAACAAGGTATCTCTTTAAACCCTAAGAAGTCTATCTTCGTTGTAACTAAGGGAAAAATCTTAGGTCACATTGTTTCAAAGGATGGAATCAAGATAGATCCAGAGAGAGTGAAGGAAATCATGCAGTTGGGATTACCTGCCAATAAAGATGGTACTAGATCTTTCTTTGGTCAAGTGAAATTTCTAAGGAGGTTTGTTCTTGATTGTTTTGAGTTGACGAAACCCATTTATGATATGATGAAGGACCACTTGGTGTTTAAATGGAGTAGTGAGGGAAAAAAATTTTTTTGCAAATGCTCCCATTTTAGTTCATCCTAATTTCACTAAATATTTCATCATATATAGTTACGCCTCTGAGCACACCTTGTTAGCCATCTTACTACAAAATAATGAGCAAGGTATTGAAGCCCTTATCTCTTTTATGAGCACTCCTCTAAAGAAGTATGAACTCAAATATTCATCACTTGAAAAACATGCATACGTTGTTGTGAAGGAACTCAAGATTTTTAGGTTCTATATTCTTCATTCTCATACTATTGTTTTTGTTTCCAAAACTACTGTGAAAAGTATTCTTACTCAGGAAGATATTGGATGTAATAAAAGAGGTTCTTGGATAGCCCAGATTCAAGAATATGATTTGGATATTAAACTCACTAATCTAGTTAGGGGAAAGGGTTTGGCTAAAATGATTGTTCAGAGTAAACCTATTGAAGAAGAAGAGTTACCATTAGTACTATTCACAAGCATGACTGATGATTTTTTTTCTAATGTCTCTTATTTCCTAACCTATGGTGATTTCCCATCACATTTCTCATCAAGAGAAAAGAGAAACTTAAAACTTAAAGCAAACAAGTACGTTCTCTAGGAAGGTAATTTGTATAAAAAAGGTGTGGATGGGATCTTCTTAAGGTGTGTTGACAAAGAGCAGTAGAAGAAGCTATTGGAAGCCTTTCATAGTGAGGCATGTGGTGGAAATTTTTCTACTTTTGTGATGACTTTCAAAATCATACGTTGTAGATTCTAATGGATAGGTATGCTTAAAGATGCTTATGAGTGGGTATCAAAATGTGAAAAGTGTTTAAAATTCAATGGAAGCCCACAACTTGTTGCTTTACCCTTGAAACCTATGGTAATTGACAATCCCTTTCAACAATGGGGTCTGGATTTCATTGGGCCAATTAACTTGAGTTCAGGTGTGGGACATACACACATATTTATTGCTACAAACTATTTCACCACATGGTTGGAAGCTACTCCAATGAAGCATACCACCACTAAAGTTGTATGTAATTTTATGAAGGAGAATATTTTGGTAAGGTTTGGAGTGCCCAAGAAAATTGTCACCTATAACACTAGCTCTTTTTCCTCTACTGAACTTACCCTTTTTTGCTACGACTATGTTATTATTCTTGCTCATTCATTTGGTTATTATCTGCAAGGAAATGGGAAAGTCGAGTCAAGCAATAAGAATTTAATCTCCATTAACAAGAAGTTGGTTGATGAAAATAAAAGGGGATGGCATAAAAATTTATATGATGCTCTATGGGCTGATAGAGTTACCTACAAAAGAGCTATTGGAATGTACCCCTTTCCATTAGTCTATGGCATTGATAGTACTTTTCCTACACCATTGGAGATTTCAACACTCAATTTATAGAAGGCTATAGAAGATGGGAAATTTCAGATTGCTTTGGAAAAGGGGATTATATATTTGAATAAGCTGGTTGAAGAAAGGGAGGTTGTAGTGGATAAGATTATCGAACATCAATATATGGTGAAAAAGGTTTTTGATAAAAGGGCTAGACAAAGGGACTTTTTAGTTGGTAATTCAATTCTTCTTTGGGATAGGAGGAGGGAAGCAAAAGGAGCACATAAAAGTTTTGATTCTCTTTGGAGAGGGCCTTTCCTAATCAAGCAGCTTGTTGGCAATCATGCTTTTTGATTGGCTTATCCTAGTGGTACTGTTCTACCCTTTCCTATAATGGGTAAGATTTGAAACTTATTGAATAATTGTTCCATTGGGTTTGTCCTTGTATATAGTTTCTTGCTTGTTTTGTTTGATTTTTGGCTTGTCTAGTTATTGACTCTGTTGCCCAATGAATAAGGCTTTATGCCATGTTTCTAGATTCTCTATGTCTTGTCAGTCCTCGTCCCCATTCAGAGCCAATGTTACCTATGGGTATACTATGTATCATGTACTTTTAAATTTTGTCTTCCTTGATCTTTAATTTCTTACTTTCTACCTATGTCTAAAGTATTTTCCTTCATTTTAGCCTTTGTCACGAGATCCTTTAAGTTTCTAACCCCTTGTCACACGTTCTTTAAGTTTTGAGACCCAAGTTGCTGGTGCCTGGTGTCTTTAAACCTTGTTGTCAAGTTCGTGTTTTTCCTAACCTCCCGATGGCCTAACTTATTCTCCTTTCGTAGCATCAAGTGTGTTGGTCTACTATGTAGTTAGAGAGTTAGAGGTTTTCATAACTTTGTAACTCCTGACTTTGGGTTATAAAGTTTCAATTTTCTGTGACAAGGTGATATGTTGTCCATCCTACATGTTTTGAGGTGCCACCTAAGAATTTAATGAGGCATACAATACAACCTAGAGATTTCTTATCAAGGATTTTTGCTGACCACACAAAGCTTAGGGTTTTCTTTACCGAGGATTAAAATAAAGTGCCATATTAATTCAACACCAAACATATGTCTTGTCATTTTACATGACTTAAGGTGGTGGGAATTTATTTGTTTGAATTTATAGTTGTACCTCTACCCTCTACAATTATTTCTTCAAGCATACAAGTGTTCCTCTATGTATTGTGAGCTCATGCAGCCTGGAATTGAAAATTTTTGGCTTGGCGTAAGGGACATGAAGTTGGGATCCTTTAAGTTGGAGGAATTTTGGGCGCATTTGGAAAGTGACAGAAGATCTGTTGTTGACACAAAATTGTTAGAAAGTAGATTAGCTCACAACAAAGGTTTTCCAGAAGCCATGTTGAGCATGGACCTAGTAGGCGCATGCGCGAGAATATATATTCCAGAAACACAGGAAATCAAATTCGTGAACGGGATTGTTGTAACTAAAATTTCTCTTGGAGTTGTTTCCCACATGCTAAAGATTCCTGAAAGAGCGTCAATAAAGGACATGTCTATTGCGGTGGCTAGTGAGTTTTTCAAAGCTAATGAGAACTGGTGGAAGAATTCTATGGCCAATGGGTGGTTGAAGTCAGAGAAAAGAGGTAAGTCACAGTTATCTGCCAAACTTAAAAGAATGCATTTCAAAGGGGAATTTGCAGATGTCATTGCTTTTCTACAGCATATTGTTGGAAATGCACAAATTGAGTCTTTTGAAGATTGGATGTGTCAATTTATTTTGGTTATCTGTGATGAAAATGTGTTCATTGATTGGGCTAAGATAATTTGCTTCCATTTGAATGAAAAATTAGTCAATTTCCAAAAAACTGCTACCTTCCATCTATGTTCCTTCTTAAAATACATTATAGCTAGTCAAAGATCCTTTTGGCCAAGATTAAAGCCATAGGTACCTCCATCTTCTAGCATGCCTATATATAAGTGCTATCTACAGTTTACCACACAAGTTGGAATGGGAGATTTTTTCCTTGCCAATGATGCATTCTTGCTGGAGGTTATGAGGAAATTGGATGGATCCCCTAAAATGCATCTTTCTCCTAATTCAATGACTTTTGTGTCAAAGTTTGGAAGTTTCTATATTCAATTTGATAGGTTTTCCTACTTGAGGATGGGAGGTTTTGAGAAATCCCCATTAAAATTTCCTAGATATCCTGAAGATTTGCTAGTGTTCCTGGAGATCTATAGACAAATGGTCGTGGTGAATGTAAAGTAGGTGAATATGGGGAAGCAAGGGTATACAACTCCTTCCTTCACGTGTAAAATTAATTAGATGGCCAAATGTGTTGAATGAATTATTAAAGAGTATAACCTCAAATATTTATTCATGAGGACTAATTTTGATAGCAAGGGTTTCGTGAGACATAATTTATATGGGGAAAATTTGTATCAGCATCAACCTTCTATTGAGGACTTTTGGGAATATTTTTTTGATGAAAATTAAGTCTTGAAAAGAGATTATATGAGGTTAACCCTCAATCAAATATAAGTTTTTGGTCTTTCTTTCTAGATTCCTGAAAGTGCAACTGATTCGATGGTCATTGACCCCGAATATGAAAAATTGTTTGATAAATCTCATCCCAAGGTTGACAGAGTAAAAATGAAGTTTTGAATATGAATATACGAGCTGCTCCAGTGCTGAAAAGAACTCAAGACTAGTTAGAAGGAAAATGGTGACATGCTGCAGGTTCTACTCAAGAACCAAAATCATCTCAAAGAAATGAATAGGGGTACACTCAGACAGATGTAGTGGGTACATTGTTAGGGAGATTGGCTACTAGGTCTTCTATTACAAATTCAAAATTTGGGGGTGATGGTGAGAATCCTGAAAAGATGGTTAAATTGAAGTCAATGTATGAATAGGAAAACATATCTACCCCTACTCCTAAGCAGGAGACCAGTCAAACAAATCCTGTGTATGAAGATTCTAATGCCATTTTTATGCAAACTGTTGAAGACAATACCTTTCCTCCTTTATCTGAAGTACCCTCTTCCCCGGTGGAAAATACACCCATCACTCCTAGCGAGTCTAAGGAAATTGCTCAAGGGAACAAGGATTTTTTTTTAGTAGAAGCCTCACCAGTATGGTTGAGAAAAGTAGTAGAGAAAAAGAGAAAATATACTCCTACAACAATAGTTGCAAAGTTTCTCTAGACTTTCTCAAGGCCAAAGAAAGCTCAGATAATGTCAAGAATACTAACTAACCCTAATTCTGGTAATCAAGTATTGGAAATTACAGATCTTATAAAAGATCTAAATGAGGATGAGATGACAGTGTCTGACTATAAAATCACACATGTTGATATGAGGCCCCAAACACTTGAAGGTGATGTGTATCATGTTTATTATTTAGTCAATGCCTTGATTAAGCAGGTAAAGGAAGAAAGAAAGGAAAGGGTGAAATTGAAATCTCAGGTTCTTGATTTAAAGAAATTTATTTCTTCTATAGTTCACCCTTCTATATCTAGTGGAGCCTCAAGTTCTCGGGCATGAGTTATTGATGAGTCTACAATGCAATTAATTAGAAAGAATATAAGCTATTCCAAAAATTTCAATGAATGGATTATTGAAATGCTTTAGGAGACTATCCTCTTCATTAGAAATTTTGTGCTTTTCTACATTCAAGTTGTTGATAAAAGGAAGGAATTGATGATAGAGCTACGATAGGTTAGGAAAGATTAGACTAGTCTCTACGTGCTCTCACATGAAATAAAAGAGTTGATTTCCATGGATCAAATGAAATTAATCAATGAAAAAATTGTGAATGATCCAAAGGAGTTAGATCCTTCTTGGTCTAGCTCATTGGAATGGAAACTAATAATTTATGATAACCTAGTAAAAGAGATTTCTGAGGCACTCAAAAGGTATCTAGAAATGCTGGTGGAGATTAAAGAAAATTGTCATGACCTAAAAGTAGAGATAACTGATGAGTTTGATGAGAAGATTTTGGGTTCGAAGGAAGTTTTTCTGAAAGTCAAAGAAACATTCAACAAGGAGATGGCATATCTTGCCACAATGACCAATGAATCTTTCTCAAAGCTCGGTAGATTGTAAGTCTACCTCAATTCCTTTAAAACTAAAGCAAATAGCAGGTCTGACACTCTGAATGAGTCTGAGACTGCTCTAACCAAAGTAAGAACTAGATTGTAGATCATTGTAACACTAGGGAGAAAAGAGATATTTGTAATTATTACCAGGTATAGAGACTACCAATCTAGGATGAAGGCACAAGAGAAACTGTTGCAGCAAGAAGCGATCGAGGATCTAGAAGATGAAGAGGCTAAGGTGGAAGGAAATGATGCATAGTTTTTTTTAGTATTTCATGACACTTTCTTTTAATTTGGCTCTTTTAAGTTAAAAGATCTTTTTAATTATTTGGTGTAGTTACTTTCAAGAAACCGTTACCAAAGACAATTAGCTTATGCTTTAAATATGGGTTTGGCTGATGTGATTCAAATCTTTTGGGAAAATTTTGATTTACTCAGTAGAGAAAAACTTTTTTATCTTGATTTACTATTTTTTTGTTATTCTAATATAGAAGACAATGGTGGAATTTATGCATTCATAATCTTTGAATTATGGTGTATGAATTTTTTTTGCTTATGTTGAATGTTCTGCCAGTGTGTGATCTATTGTTGGAATGATAAATACTTTGATTTGTTGCATCACTATAGTATTGTTTATATGTGAATAAGAATTTTGTGGTGATATTTGATTTAACTTTAGTTACAGAGTATATTAGTTTTATCATATGAAGTCAATGAATTCCTTTGAATATTTCTGGTTAAAAGCCCCTTCCTTTATTTTCTTTCTAGTTAAAAGCAATGCTAGAGAAAAATTATTCATTGACTATCAAATGAAGGTTGCTGCCACCTTTTAAAATAAGCAGAGAATCGGTTTGAAAATTATATTATTACCGATTGAACTGTGGTTACATTTGTAACCTTAGTGGGAGTGAGAATATAGAGTGTGGTGATAAATTTGTCAACCAACACCATGACATCTATACTGACAATGAGAAAACACATGGGAGGTTGAATCATGTGCACCTTCTACATCATTATCTCCCAAAGCATAAAAATTTGGTCATATATGAGAGCTAGGGGAGTTAGAGCTAGATGGTTGAGTTGGTGCATCATCCTATGAGGAAAAAGGTTGGGATATTTGTGTGCCATGCTCTATAATGGTGTATGTTGGGCTAGCAATTTAATGGAGAGTTTGCACCTCCATACTCTCCTTGATGGCTACTAAAACTGTTACATGACAATAGGTCTTCGTGTTAGTGTTCTTTGATGTGCATGGTTATCTACCTGACAAGCTCCTGGTCTATTTTGGGCAGAGCCCCCACCTCTAACTTAAAACACCCTCATATCAAAGTAATTGGAAATTTGATGAATGATGAATTCACAGTATATTTTTCTTAGAAAATACAGTGGAACCTCATAATTATTACATGGAGGCTGGTCAAAGACCATCCACCACCTATCCCAAAAGTTATTTCTTATATTCTTACATGATTACACCAATATATTGGAAACCTCTTTGAATTCAGAGGAATAAGTTCATTGGTAGAACTAGGATCCATAAAAAGAAGACATATGTTTTCTTTTCTTATGTATTTCTTTTTCACATTATCATAGGACAATTTTGTTGTATAATATTGACATCATGAGTATCTATAAGTTTTAAATTGATTTATTTGATTTTTGACTATCAACATTCATCATCATGGATTCCAATGCTAAGGAAAAATATTGGTGATGCTCGTTTGATATTGAACCCCTAAATTTTGAAATTAATTCATGAATTACAACTTTGTTTTGCTCTATATGCCCTAACAAATCCTCTTGGTTTTGTCCAGGGCCTTTTGGAAGGGTAGGAGGAGGGTCAAGTATCCTAGGGTTTTCCTCAAGCAATTCACATGTAATTTTTTTTGTGGCTCAAGGTTTACATGATCTATTATATAATTAAAAAAAAACATGAAATTGATAAAAAACAGTCCATTTTTTCTAATGCAAACAAAATTTATATCTAATGCAAAAAAAATATCACTTACCTCTTCTTCGATGTGCCATTATAAAGAAAGGTTGCAAAGGGAAAAAAAAATTTGCATTATGCAAAGATGAGGGAAGGAGAATAGTTAAAGAAAGCATGGACCACAAGTAAGAAAAATGGGTAGAATTTTTCTTTTTATAACTTTATTGAGAAAATGTGTACATATTTTTATTTCATAAAAATATTTACGTGTTTTTCTTTCAAAAAATGTGTATGCTTTTTGCTTTCAAAAAAATGTGCATGTGTTCTGCTTTTATAATAATGTGTATGCATTATGTTTCATAATAACATGTGTGCATTATTTGTTTAAATAAAATGCTTGTGTTATGACTAAGATTTTATGAGCCATAACATGAGCATGTGATTTGAATTTCTTCAAAATGATAGTGAATTTTTCTCATTTTTTGGGAATTTGGCCACTTTTTTTGTGCCCCATCTTGATGCACATGCTCGCTTATAAAGTGACAGAAAGAGGATAACCTTAACTAGTTATCAAATAGGAAAATCCAATGGATCAAAGTAACTAGCAAACTAAACTAAATATATATTTCATTTTTAGATTTCTTACCTGACACTCATATGTTTTAAACCCATAGAACAACTAAAAGGGGGGTGAATTAGTTGTTGATTAAAAACATTCAATCCCTTATCAACATTCAAACCCTTGTTAGCCTTTAAACCCTTATCATGCATTAGCATAATGCAAACATATGAAACAACAATGCAAACACATTCAAACACATAAGAACACCAGATTTACATGGAAAACCCAAGAATAGAAAAACCATGGTGAGGATTAGCTAACATATATATGAATTGCAACATCAAATACAATTAGGCTCACTCTCAGGTGGCTCACTGCTAAGAAGAAAGAAGAATAGAAGAAAATTGTTACAAAGAGATTCATTATCTCAAGGAAATAAGAGAAATCCAGCACTGGAACTTTATTCCATCCATAACCTTTGGCTCATTACGTCTAGCAACTTCAAGCGCATTGAACATGTAGACCCCTCTACTCACTACATCAGAGTCATATGCACTAATCTCACACTCTAATCACTACACTTGATCAAATTCACATCTTTCACACACATTCTATAGATCCACACACATCCAAAAAATCACCTTGATTATATACCTTCTATGATCTAAATAATCTCAATTAGGTTGGCCTTAATGAAACGCATGCACCCAAAACATGCAACACCAAAATAGGTCGACACCAAAACTTTCTTTGGTGGAAAGAAGTGAAGGAATACCACACCAAGGGTTAACTAGGACTCAAATTTGCATCGCCACACTACTCAACACATCCACAATTCATGAGGCACCTCTACAAATAACACTAGCACACTAGGTTGGCCAATCCTAAATTAACACTACTTGAGCAACTGCATACATGCTTCTCTAGGTCATGCATACCAAATAGCAACACTCCACAACATCCACACAACATCTTACAATATTCCAACATCATCAAAATATTATGCAATTCTACCACAAGCACCTGAAATTGAAAACATCATCATTTTGTGCAACCAAACAAGCTACCATACAACACAACTTACTAACCAACCTTGCGAAACACCTCAATACTTGAAACCTCAAGGGAAGGAAGATACAAAAAATATAAGTATGTTCCCAAATCTTCAATACAAGAAACCTTACTACAAATAAATGTGGATCAATCTTATTTCTCCCATACAACCTTCTACATAGATAAACAAACTATCAAGTTTACACAACTTTCAATTTCGTATGATAAAAATCCTGAAACTTTGGATATAACACTTCTGAAAATCTCTAATAATCATATGCAAACCACACAAGCATGTATTCAACCATGAATAAATTCACAACACCACGCTAAACACACCTTTGTCACACTACGCCTTTGGAAACCAAGTGAACTTACTACAACCACAACTCTCATCCATCAAGACATCAATGACAACACCACAAAAAATTCTTGTCAAACCACAACACATCCATACTAGCATAAGTACTGACAACATCAATGAGAGTACTACCATGAAATCCAACATTAGAAATATCCAATAATCTCCATACTGTTGACATCAATGACAACACCAGTAGCATACTTGCAACAATCTCCCCCTTTATCGTTGATGGAAACACCAAATCTTTGAAAAAACATAAACAAAAAAAGAAACCAACAACTCTGCAACAAGAAGCACTCCTAGTGACTAGAGTATATCTTACTCTTCACACCCTCTCTTTTAATTCTACTTCACAAACTTCTTTGCATCCTACCTAAGGAGTTCTTCATTCTCTAATTCTCTTGTGAAAAATCTCTCTCATTGTGTTTTTTAGACCATATTCTTTCCTACAATACTCCTCTACACTATGGTTTTTCAACCAACTCTCTCCCCCTTTGCCATCATTGGAAAAGGGAAACAAACTCAACTAATTATCTCTCCTACATACTTTACATTTTTCACTACTATTTCTCTCTTCTACATTTCTACTTCCTTAAAGGGACAACACCTGCATAGAAAATTTATTTTCTTCTCTCCCCCTTTGACATCTACATACATCAGTTTAACACTACTTGCAACACCTCTCTTTAGGTAACACCAACAAGCAACCTTCTCTCTCCACTACACTCACTTTTTTGCGCTCTCATTCTTCACTTCTACTTTTAAACTTTCTCTCCCCCTTATAGGCACAATATTTTCTCCACCTAACTTCATTAGAAAAAAAACACTACTACCTACTCCTGTTGAGAGGTAGCCTTCAAAATAAATCTAGGACCAAGAATATATTTTTAAATCTTCTTGGAAAGATGCATACACTTATTCATCTAATTTAAATAAGGAGGGGCAATAACCCCTAGCTTTTTCTAGAGATATTCAAAAGTATCTTTAGGAAGATTCATTGTAAAATAATCTACAACTTGATCTTGTGTAGGCACATACTCTAGCTCCAACTTATTCTCTACAACTTTTTCTCTTAGAAAGTGATACCAAATAGAGATATATTTTGTTCTTGAATGCATTACTGAGTTCTTTAAAATATTGATAGAACTTGTATTATCAAACAAGATAGAAATAGATCCATCATATGATACTCTGATATCATTTAATGTTTGCTTCATCCATAACACCTATGTGTATCATGGTGAGTTGCTACAATATTTTCTAGTTCTGCATTAGATAATGATACTAAATCCTACTTTTTACTCAACCATGAAACCAATGTTCTTCCAAGAAAGAAAGACCGCCACTTGTACTTCTATAATATGTACAACCTACCCAATCTACATCTGTGTATGCACTCAAGAAAAAATCAATATCCTTGGGATACCATAAACCAAAATTCGAAGTGCACTTCAAGTATCTAAATATCCTATTTAATGTTGCAACACGAGATTCTCTAGGATCTTGAAATCTTACCACAAGATATACTAAATGCATGATATTTGTTCTAGTAGTTAGGTATAGTAGTCCACCAATCATTGATCTATACTTTCTCTAATCAACCTTAGGAGATTCATCATTCTTGCTCAATTTACATCCAGTTACCATAGGAATACATACTACTTTAGAATCCTCCATTCCAAACTTCTTCAACATTTCTTTAACATATTTTGAATGAGAAATGAAAATACCTTTTTCTGATTGACTAATTTTTAATCCAAGGAAAAAATTCATCTCCCCACACATTGAAATCTCAAACTCTTTTTGCATCTCCTCTAAAAATTTCTTGCACATACCTTCATTTCCTCCAAAAATAATGTCACCAACATGTACTACCACAATTAGGATTTGTTCTCCCTCAACCTTGAAGTAAAGTTTGTTATCTATAGTACCTTTTCTAAGTCCTAGTTGCAACAAGTATTTATCCAATCTTGCATACCAAGCTCTAGGAGCTTGTTTGAGTCCATACAATGCCTTATTCGATCTGTAGAGCATATCAACATCACCTGATAATTGAAAACCTTATGGTTGTTTAATGTACACTTCTTCTTTTAACTTACCATTCAATAATGTGGACTTTATATCCATATGATAAGCCTTAAAGTCTTTATGTTATGAAAAAATCCAAAAACATTCTAATGGCTTCCATCCTTTCCATTGGAGAAAATGTCTCCTAAAAATATATTCCTTCCACTTGTGAGTAGCCCTTACACACAAGCATAACCTTGTTTCTGACAACTTTTCCATCCTCATTTAGTTTGTTCCTAAAAACCCATTTAGTTCCTGTCACATATTTCTTATTTTCTAGTCTTGGGACTAATTCCCAAGTCTGATTCTTCTCAATTTGCTCCAAATATTCTTTCATAGCATTGATCCAATTCTCATCTTTGCATGCCTTAGTCAGTATTTTAGGTTCTACCTTTGAAAGTAAATAAAATTTTACTTGTTCCTCTATCATAGCTACTTTTCTCCCTGTCTACACACCCTTTCTCTTATCTCCAATGATCTGATCTTCAGAATGGTTTTCTTGTACATACTTAGGAGTCTTAGGGATCTTTTTTAGAGATTCTCCCTCTTCAACTATAATATCTTTTTCCTTCTCTTTATCCTTTTCTTCTTCACTACAATGGAATTCACCAAATTCATATCCTTCTATTAGTATTGAACTCTACAGTGGTTCTTCATCCACCTTAACACTTTCACTCTCAACAATTTTCTTCAGTATTTTATTGTAGCACTAGTAGTCCTTACTTCTTGTAGGGTATCCAAGGAAGATTCCTTCATCAAAATTCCTAATTTTTCTTCATTTCTTTTGATATAGCATTTACTTCCAATTTTTTTGAAATATTTCATAGTAGGAGATTCTCCACACCATAACTCATAAGGATTCTTTGAATTGTTTACTCTTTCTTGAACTATGTTAAGAATATAGATTGATGTGTGAATTTATTCTCTCCAATAGACATTTAGTAGATTTTCTTCTTTCATAATTTCCCTAGATGCTTCTTGATTTGTTCTACTATTTCTCTCCATAACTTCATTGTACTGAGGAGTTCTAGGAGCTAACAAATTCCTCTTAAGTCCATGATCTTCACAAAAAAATTTAGACTCATTTGAAGTAAAATCACCACCTCTATCATACCTCAAACACTTGATTTTCACATCCATTTCATTCTCTACCATAGACTTAAATGCTTTTAACTTATTTAGAGCTTGTGATTTATTTTGAGAAATTTCATCCAAGCCATTCTAGAATAATCATCAACCAATAGCATAAAATACCTATCACCATGTGAGCTTCTTATTTTGGTAGGTCCACATAGGTCAGTATGCACCAACCCCAAAGGTCCCATAGTAGAATATTCTTTAGTCTTGAACCTCTTCCTTTTTTTCTTTCCAAACTAACATTCCTTGCACATTGCATTGAGAGTCTTTGTAGTCTTTGGCAAATCTCTCACATCATCAGTAGAGCTTATCTTCACTAGGATATCAAAATTGATGTGACCCATCCTTCTATGTCATAACCAACTTTCATTGAATTGAGACATAAAGCACTTAGCACCACTGCCTTTGAGCTAATAAACATTACCTTATGTCCTTATACCCGCAACAACCAAATTTTCAAATCTTCCTTTTCTGATTTCACAACCATCATCTTGAAACATAATATTATATCCTCTACTACATATCTATCCTATACTTAGAAGATTATGTCAGAGACCCTTGACATAAAGAACATCATATCTTTTATGCTTTCCATCAAAACTAATTGAACCTTTTCCATAGATCTTAGTAGATATATCATCACCAAACTTAACAAGACCACATCATACTTGTAAAGTTTAAAAAACTTACTCTTATTACTTGTCATATACTTCATTAGAATGGTCTTGGTGGTAAGTTGGAAGAAAGTGAAGTGGTGAAAAAATCACTTTGAAAATTTACTTCATTAAGCCTCATTGGCAAATCAAAATCTTATTGGTTACATTCAATGTCTTAGTGACACTATACAACTTACAAACACTATATAAACAAAATACTCCTATTTTCATATACTTATACTATTTTCCCCTTCCTTAATTGCAGTCCTTTTGGAAGGGAAACGACCTCCCATAGGGCCTCAACCCATGTAATTCCCTTGCAAATCCACAACTTCCCCCTCGCTATTGGTTTTGGATCCTCTAAACTCTTCCTCATTGGTATTCACCTTTCACTTCTCCAATTTGGAGCTGCAACCTGAAAATAAGGTTTCAAAATTTGCACATCAAAAACTCAAAAAAGTCAAATAATACAGAGGATAAAATTCAAACATTTTCTTTTCCTTTTCCAACTATGGCACCCTAAACTTAGGGCTAGATATAGTTAATGTGTCAGAATTAGATATAACTGTTATACTTCTGAAGTTTCAGATTTCCTCTTCACTATATAGACAAAAAAAAGAAAGTACAAATATAATACCTACTAACATAGTTGCAAATGAAACAAAATATTGTAACTTTAAAGTGTGTCTTCATGGAGGCATTCTATCAATTGGTAAGCAAAATGCTACTCATTGTGGGTACTTTTTATGCAAACATATTTCACACAATCAAGGTAAATGAAATATAAAAAGATTAAATTTCATTCATAGCACAGATATAAGAAAATTGTATACTTGAGCATCTTTTGTCATTGAATTTTCCTCATCTAGTATGATGATTTTAAAAGGTGGAGAAAGATAACTACTAAAAGTATCCAAATAAAGGAATAAGTAAAATCAATGAAGCTAAAATTTGAAATAAAACCTATTAGCCAGAAAGAGTAGATCCATATAGCCTATTATTTTATAATAATAAATCAATGAATACTCCTATGGCCTATTATTTTATAATAATAAAACAAAACAAAATAAGATGAGTAATTAGATCATATAAATCAATTCATAACATTTATATGCAGATTATAGCCAAATAGGACTGTGTTGAAACAGTAATAACTTTTATGTTTTTTTAATAAAAATTAAAAGTTTGATGTGTTCTGGAAAGGAGAAAAAATAAAGAATAAAACCCATAAATACTTTTTATAAAACTTAACCAATGAAGAGCAGTTTTTTGTACAACTAAATTCATAGGTTTCCTATAACATATTGATCTCTACATAACAAGGAAAAAATAAAATACACATAACTCTTTCATCCTTAGGCCAATAATTTTTCTAGAATTAAAATGTTATAGAAGAGGGAAAGGTGATGAATAAAACTCATTTATGCATATTACAAATTGAATAAATAAAACTATATACTCAAAATAATAAATTCTCTTAACATGGTGATAGTAAGAAATACCTTACAAATACATTTGTCCCTTTCTAATACCATTCACTTTTTTTTTCCAGCCTCTATTGATATATTTTTACCTTTCGCCATATAAATGAAGATAAATACAAAAAACCCACTCAATGAAATTCAATCCATTTTCATAAAATTGTCTAACAAACATGTAAATGGACTTCAAAGGAAATCATATGAGATATATATGAATAATACATCAAATTATGTATAGGTAAATACATGAACTCAAAGATATCAAAATAATCAATATGCAAATGCCAAAGTACAGAGAAATATGGAATCTATGAAAATATAGGGCATATAAGAAGAATATACAAACATAAAAGAATATCATTAGTAAAAGAAAACTACATTATGATATTAATATTATTGTTGGAAGAAACCTATATAAGCTGAAAGAATCCCATGAATAAATCATCAAAGGAAAAGAAAATTGATGTATGTAATGTTATTCTTACTATATATTGCAATATAATCCAATTTATCAACCATAAACATTGTCTTGCCCCTTTTTGATCAATCTTTTGAATGGGATTGATTAAACATCTATGAAAAGTAAAATAATTTCCAGTCATGAAACTGCTGACAATTCCCTATGAAAACTTGAAGTAAAGAATTTTTTTTTTAAATAAAATGATCTATCTTTTGATAAACTAGAGTTGCGGTATAGTTTTAAGAAAATTCAATCAAGTGTAAGTTAAATGTAAGAATATGAAACAAAACTTGTAAACATAAATTTTCACAAGCAAAGAGAAATAAATTTAGAAAAAAATTCATGGTCAGATTTCATAATGGTTGTCATTGCAGCAAGTATGTTTTAAGATAGTACACAAATCCTGTAGCCTATGCAGAGTAGTTTGATTTGGAAAATAAAAAATAAAATGGGAAGACTAGGACCCAATTCAAATTGGCTGCACCAACACTTGTGGTCATTAATAAACTCATGTTCTAGTTGTTTAGAAAAGTGTATCATATAAGAGCTTTTGTCACTGTATTAACTAATGTAATACCATTTCTTCCTGATCAAGCAATTAAATTATCCTTAAATATGTTTTCTTAGTTTGAGTTGGAAATGATCAGATTTGTCCCAAGATACATCCATGACAACTGACTTCACAGTACTCAGACTAGGCACCATTACACAACATTGACTAAATATCTATCTACTAATTCAAGAATTTTTTTATAATTCTTACTTAATGACTCTCTATGCTAGCAATTCCCTCTATCATTCACCTATCTGTTAATCTCAAAACACTAAAAAAAATAACTTTCAGCCAAAATGAAATATCCGTATGGGAATTTAATCATTTACCATAGTAAATTTTAGTAACTAATGTGAAACAGTGAGTCACGTAAACTAGCTGACAGAGAGAGAAAGCTTAAGAAAATGGAAACACTATTATAAGAATTTCTTTAAAAGATTGAAGGAAGGAGATGACAATTATTGCACCTATAATCGCTTATTCTTCTTCAATCTAACTATGGAGTCTAGTCGAATCCTTCACTCAACACCCTCTATCTAGCAGCGATGGATTTTCCTAAGTTGAATTGGAATGGACTCCCATCGAATTCTCCATTGCTTAACTCCTCTTCCTGGCAGAAACCAAAACTCATGTCTCTCTCTCTTCATAGTCATCGATCCCATAATACTCGTAGTGCCTGCATTGTTGTATTCAATGTATCCTCCTCCCCCCATCCTTCATACAAAGACCTCTTAGATTTTATTTCTATCCATTCCCCCTTGTCTATGCTATATAAACACCCCCTTTAATTGTGCCCCAATTAATTCTAAACTTATAGAAATGTTAGAAGATAAAAATTAATTCTATAAGTTCATAATTAATTGGGGCACAATATTATATAATATGTTGTAGACGTCATAGCTTGCTTTCAAAAATAGAGCAAAAAATCAAAGGCAACAAGAGTTCCATAGCTTTGCAAACAGATAAATAGAAGTATACAAATGTAAATGAACAAAGGTTTCGACGAGGGTTTTAGATTATGTTTATTAAAATGAAAATATGGCCAAGATACATGTGTTTTCTGTCATTTTTTGCTGCTTTCCCCACTCTTCCAAACTCTTCCTCATTGGTATTCAGCTTTCACTTCTTCAATTCGGTGAGCTATAGCCTGTAAATAAGGTTTCGACGAGGGTTTTAGAGTATGTTTATTAAAATGAAAATTACGACAAGATCCTAATAAGAAAATAAACCATAGATACACTTACAAGGGTTTCTTGTAGCGGAAATGGGATCAATTTCTTTTCACCTTTCGTAGTAAAAGAAAGCTAAATTAATAATAATATATATATGTTGAATCGTGTTGACAACTTGCTACCATATAGCATGATCAGGCTATACAAATTTATTTGAGCAAGCAAATGACTTCTACCAATCACCAACGCTCCATCATGGCCATCCTATGCCGAAGACATTCGTTCTATGAACGAGGCGACCTGTATTGTGTATCAATGGCTATCTTGTGTCTGTAGCAATGCAAGACAATTAAATAAATCTCTGTTGTTCATCATTTTTTCTGACTGTTCTTTTGCCTCTTTTTGTTGCGTTCCTTGCCACTGTTGGGTTCTACTCCTCCAAACTCTTCCTCACTGGTATTCAACTTTCACTTCTCCAATTCGATGAGTTGTAGCCTATAAATAAGGTTTTGACGAGGGTTTTAGAGTATGTTAATTAAAATGAAAATTTTCACGCCCCAATTTGCTTGCCCTTTTTTGCCCGCTAAAAAGGATTTTAAAATGGAATTCAAAGTAAATAAATTACAATGCATAATATATTATAATATTATTATAATATAATATAAATATTATATAATATAAATATTTTATTATATTATAATAGAAATATTATATTTATTATTATATAATATAAATATTATGAACTTTGCTCTTGTCACATTTGGGCTAAGAAGGCTCTGCAACTTGGCATCCGAGTCTAGGGCATCGACAACGTGGTGGTGGGGAGCCTTGGCCTCCCCCACAAAGGTACTGCCCTCTATTCCCTGTGGGTGTGTCTTTATTTTTTGTCTTCTGTAGATGCTTGTATTTGTTTGCTTTGTCGGTATTTGGTTCTCTTTTGTCTCAGGCTTGGTGCTTCTTAACCGCTCTGGCCTGGAAGGCCTTCGATCATGTGTTTAGCCATGGAGGGGTGTTTGGAACCCCCCAAACTCTCTGGGAAATTTTTTAAGTAGGGCAGGGATTTAAATTGACCTATCTCTTTTCGTGATGCCCTAGTTTTTGAGGTGTCGATGTGCCCTGTTAATGCCAATTTCATGATTGAGGCATCAGGGGAGGAAGGTGCTGCTATCAACAATGGTGGTATGCAAGGTACGTTCCCTTCAGACACTATTGTGGTTGTTCCCAATCTTAATATGCTAGAAAATATTCATAATGACAAGGGAAGGCTCTCAGGGATGGCGGTGTTCTTCGTTGCTATTAACCCTAATGCCATGCTCGCCAGGAAATACTTGGATAATTGGTTTAATTATGTCTGGAAAAAGAAGTTGAATATACAAATTTCCTTTTGTAGAATGATACAGAAAGGCCTATTTTTTATTTTCTTTAAAACTCATGAAATGCAAAGGTGTTGAGGAAACCATATTGGAGCATTGGGAAGTCAGTTTTTAGGGTGTTATCCTGGTCCCACGGGGAAAATAACGAGGAGATTCTTGCATTGTCTAGCCCGAGATGGCTCCTTCTTAAAGATTTCCCCTAGGACCTTTGGTACTTCATCCTGCAAATAATGGCCCCTTTTGGTAACATTATCCGAGTTGATAGACCCCGTGTTACGCTCCTAGATATGAATGCAAGATTGTGTATTTCATTGAATCCTGGTGTGGAACTTCTTGCCAATGTTGAGTTAAGAATTGATGGCATCCTCTATCTATGTCCAATTGAGATCCTTGGTGGTTTTGGGGTGTGCTACCTCTATAGGAGAGAGGGCCACATTCGCAAAAACCGCTCGTTAATAAATAAGGGTGTCAAGTCTGGTTTTGTGACCAATTATGTGGATGTTCCCTCAAGTGGTGGTGTTGGCGTAGCTCCCCCTGTCTGCATCAAGCCTCCCAGTGCCCCTTCTCCCATTGGGTCTGTGTCTTCTCCTTTTTCTCCTTTTTCCTCTATCGTTGGCCCCTAGGTGGTGGCCGGCTCTTCGCCCCCTGCCCTCAGCCCCGCTATTAATGTCCCTGGCTCCCTAGCGACCCAGCCATGCGTCTCAACCAACAATCACTTTGATCCTTTGTTGTCGGCTACTTCCCTTTCTGCCCAGCTATTTTCCTTCCCCCCTCTAGTTCTGCCCTTGCTCCTCCCCTTGTGCTCCTGTGGCGGCTTCCTCTAAAGTGTTTGATGGCTCTTCCAACTCCAAAAAGAATGCTTAGCAATTAGCCCTGGAAAAAAATAGAAGTAAAGGTAATGACAATAATTCTAATAGCAAAGTTGAAATCATTAAAACCTTCATTAACGGGATCCAAGTTGATGAAGAAACTATCATTAGTAACCCTCAAAGTGATGCTTGTATGGATAAAATCCCCTCCTTGGTTCAACAAATGGTCTCCACCGTTGATGTCGAGGGGTTGGGTGGAGTAGAGGTGTCAACCCTGCCCATTCAAGCTAGCCTTGGCATTGAGGATGGTGATAGTTTGTTATCAAGGGAGAGAGCCACTGTTGTTAGAAATATGCTCCTTCCTAGAAAAAAGACAATTCTACCCAGTTAAGTTTAAATAAAGGTGGTACCAGTAATAATCCTTCTAATGTCACTATTCAAAATAATTATATCCCTAATAAAAGTGAGGAATTTGATTTGCATGATTTAGAAGGTTGTGGTGGTCCCCTCACACCACACTTGGAAGAATCGCTTGAATCTCTAATTGAATTGGTTAGATGGTGGTCGGTGGATAAGGATGGCACATCTAATAAGTATTTGATAACCCAAGCCCCACCATTGAACTTGTTGACCTTAGTGGGTGCGGTGATGATGAGTAGACCCTGGAAGGGAGAGTGGAAACTCACATTGATAGGCCTCAAGAAACTAACAACAATATTTCTAAGAAGGCCTTGGCCTTGGAGAAATCCAAGGAGGAGAGTGGAAAAGAACCAAAAAAGTAAGGCACCCCGGCCCCTCCTAATGAACCAAAGAAGAGAGGGTGTAAAAAAGGAGGCAAAAATAGTTTGGGAGTAATCAAAGGAAAGAGGAAGAAGACAAGCATAGTGTTGTCTTTCCCTTCCCCTAAAAGAGTGGAAACTGGAGAAAAGGCTCTGAAATATTTTGAGTCCTTTAGGAATAGTAAAGAGACCAGCACAAACAATGTTATCAATGGAAATTAATTTTACCTCTTGGAATGTTAGGGGGTTAGAATCCCCAGACAAGAAATATGTGGTTAGGAGATTCCTTAATCTGGATAAAAATAAAGACTTTGTCCTTCTACAAGAGGTCAAGGCAGTTGGTTTCACTCTAGAAACTAATTTGAGGTTTATTTGGAGTGATTCTAGTCACTTTGTGTCTAGGCATGAGAAAGGAAAAGGTGGTGTTGTTATTCTGATGGCCAATAAGTGGAAGCCCTACTTAACGAATTCAGGGGTATCCCCCTACAATAGGGTTGTGTGGGCTACTTTTGAGAGAGGAGGTAGCTCTTTTGGCATTTGTGCAATTTATGCTCCTAATGAGTACTTATGGAGAATAGAACCCTAGAAATGGCTCTCCTCCTTTCCAGATGTGGCTTGGATCCTTGGGGGTGATTTTTATTTGATTGAGAGAAAATATGACAAAAAGGGGGGCATCAACATGGACTGGAAGGGAAAGGAAAATAATTATTGGTGCAAATTAAAAAACAAGCTCAATATTATTGACCCTTTGGAGGGTAAGAAGAATGATTGCAGCAGTGTGTGGTACACATGGTGCAATGCCCAGAAGGGGGGAAAAGGATTTACTGCCAGCTGGACAAATTCTATGCCAATAGAGATTACTTCAACTTTCAGCCCATCAATGATGACTGTAAGGTTTTGGTATACCCTTATACTTTATCTGACCATCATATAATGGGGTGAAGATTTTCCCCAAGCTAAAGACAAATTCATTCTTAATGCTAGCTTGTTGAGAGATATAAGGACTGGATGGAGGTTTTAAGCACATTGAGGGGCATCAATAAGTGGCTACTGAGGGGTGACAACCCAATTTAGAGGTGGAATAAGAATGTGGCTAGATGGAGAATAATCTTCTAGATTGTTGGTAAAAAGAAGGCAATGGACCACAGGTGGGAGGAAAATTGTCTTCAGGATGAATTGCTGGAAGCTAAAACTAGGATCCAAGAGGAGCCTAACCATGAAGTGTTGTATGAAAAACTGAGTAAAGCTAAAAGCTCTCTGAGGAAACACCAAGCAAGGAAAATTAGTGGAATGAAGATAAGAGCCAAACTCAATTAGATGGATAATGGTGATAAAGGTTCTAAGTTTTTTGTCAGGTACATAAAGGACAAAGGAATAAGGGAGCATATAGATCAAATTTTCCACAATGGTGTTATAGTAACAAATAAAGATGAAACTATGAGGCAATTCTTTCTTTTCTACAAGAATCTACTCAAGTCTGAAGGTGTGGGGGGGGGGTGGTGGTGAGGCTAGAAACTAGATCAAAGCTCTCATTCCTCCCAAAATCTCCCAAGAAGACTCCAACATGTTGGTTGCCCCCTTGACTAAAGATGAAATCAAGAAGTCACTTTTCTCTATGAGTAATGATAAGTCTCCAGGAGTGGATGGACTCCCTGTGGAGTTTAATAAGGCCTGCAATGATTGGGTTTGTGAGGACCTACACCAAGTGTATTCTAAGGCCCTTTCAAAGGGCTCCTTAGGGGCTAGTATCAACCAAGGTCTCATCAAGCTCCTTCCTAAAGATGGGGACAAGACGCTAATAAAAAATTAGAGGCCTATCACGTTGTTGAATGTATCTTATAATGGCCTTGCTAAAGCCCTTGCCTTGAGGTATTCTTGCATCCTCCCTAAGTTTATTAACTCCACCCAAACTAGTTTTATCAAAGGTAGATACATTCTTGAGAATCTGATTACCAGTTGAGAGGAGTTGGATTGGGCTAAACGTTCAAATCAAAATGTTGCACTACTATTGTTGAACTTTGAGAAGGCCTATGATAGGGTGGAATGGCCTTTTCTCCAAATGATTCTTGAGGCTTTTGGATTTCCACAGGCCTTCTCCAACATGATTGGTACTCTTCTTAAGGATGCTTCTACATAGGTTGAGGTTAATGGTTCTAAATTTGAGGTCTTCCAGCTTGAGAGGTCCATCAAGAAAGGTTGTCCCATTGCTCCTACCTTATTTGTCATTGCTTCAGATGCTCTTCACTATCTGTTAAGAGATAACCTTAGTTCACGAAGGGTGAAGGGCCTAATCCTTCCTGATTGCAATGAGCTTTTAAATATATAATTTGTTGATGACACTACCATCTTTGTGGATTTGCAAGAGGAAAATTTGAAAAACTTGATGAAGAAATTGGATTTTTTCTATGAGGCCTCTAGAGCTAGGGTCTCTAAGCTTAAATCTATCCTATTGGGGTGGTTAGAAACACCCCCTATTTGGATTCAAAACTTTGAGCTTCAATGGGGTGGCCCCCATAAGAAAATAAGGTACTTGGGGATCCCCTTCTCATTCTCTTTGAATCTGAAGGATATGTGGTTTTTATTTAAAGAAAAAAATAGAGAGAAAGCTAGATGGGTGGAATAGGAATTACCTATCCCTATCTAGAAGGTTCCAAGTGTGCTAAAAGATCTTGTCCTCGTACACCCTATATTTTGCTTTGGTTTGGTTCTTTAACAACTATCAAATCAATGAAGTTTAGAAAAGGATCAGGGACTTTCTTTGGCCAGATGGGAAAGGTAGAAGGAAGATGCATGCAGTTAGATGGGAGTGGTATTTCCTAGAGAACGCTAATGGGGGCCTTGGTCTCAAATACCTTAAAAAGCATGGGGCAACTCTTGCTGCCAAGTGGGTCATCAAAGCTCTTGATGGTGACGAACCTTGGAAGGTTTTGGTTAGAAATAACATTTCTCAAGTAGTTCTGAAGTTGGCTAAATCATGGGAATCACTTCCTTTCAGTGACTTACTCATCACCAAGCACCCAATAGTGTCGGAAATTTCAATGGTGTTTAGGATTATTTGGAGGTCTTGGGAATCGATTAGGGATAGCTGCACTTGTCCTTTGGTAATTGGTTCCAATGACAATTTGATCCATCCCAATAGGTCCATATGGTGGAACCTTGAGCATAATGGTAAACCTCTTGCACTCTTGCAAGGATGTTCTACTAAAAAGTGGAATCAGGTTGGTATTAAAACATTCAACAACATCATTGAGAATGGGAACATTGGGTTACCCCAATCCAATTATAAAACTTTGGGTTACCCCAATCCAATTATAAAACTTACTTAGTCATCTATGAAGCCTGTAAAGATTGGATTCCTAAGCTTAATTCTTGGATTTTGGTTGATAAACCCCTTGAATTCCTTTGGAAGGACTCCCTTCCCCTTAAAGAAGTGAAAGAAAATACCATTTATAAAGAGCTTAATAATTCTGATACTCCCACTAATTACTTAAATAAGGTTTGGAATTGCAGTTTGGATAATGATGTTTGGTAGAAAGTGTTTTTCTCTCTATGGCATAATATGATAGATACTAAAAAGACCTACTTTAGATGGTTGATCTTGTTGCACAAAGTTCCTTTTAAGTTGAAAAATGCAAACATTGATGTGTGCAGTATATGTAGGGTGCCAGAAACCATTCACCATATCTTCTTTGACTTTTTTTTTGCTAATGAGGTGTGGAATCTATTTTGTAATGATCTCAACATTTGGAAAGACAATGGAAAAGTTAACTAGAAAGAAATCATGGTTTGCATTGATAAGAATATGAATAAAGATTTGCATTTTTTTTTGTTTTCCATGACTTCTAAAATTATGTGGCATATCTGGAAGGCAAGGAATGAGGACAAGTACAATGGGGTTCGAAGGGAATTTACTGAGTCATACAAAAGGCTCACTCTCTTTAATGTTGCACTGTAGGTTGTGGCTACCTTGGAGAGTGTGGGAAGCAAATTATTGAATCTGATTAAGGATGGTGTGGTGCTGGTCCATCAAAGGGAGGTCAAGTTTGGTCAGTCTTGGCAACCAAATTTGGAGATTTTTTTGGTAGCATTGGAGGCATTCAAAAGTGAATTCAATGAGCAAACAGTAGCAAAGACAACTTTGAGGTAGATGGAGGGCTGCAGTGTGAATAGGATTGAAGACTAATTAACGTATCACCTTCCATTTTTGAAACATTTTGCACTGTGCAATATCTGTGTTTTGCATCTTCTCTAGTAGTGTCACATAGCATATTCAGACGTATGCTACAAATTTTGTAAAGGCATATATTTTAGTTTTGTTTAGGTGTACTCATTAACAATTTTAGATTTTTGTACAACTATACAAATATGAGTTGACATGTAAATTTTTGCTATTAGCAATGCTTATAGGCATCCTAGATACAACATAATTAAGCATTTTCCATAATTTGTATAATGACAATTTTCCAAGGCAGCTAATGTGCATCTGAAGTTATTAAAACTATTATTAATACAAAATATAAATATAATATTATATTATATAATAGAAATATTATATTTATTATTATATAATATAAATATTATATTATATAATATTATAATATTAAATATATTATAATATTATATTATTATATTATATTATATTATAATATTAAATATATTATATTGTATTGTAATAGTGAAATTGACCACAATTGCTCTTTGATACATTTGACATGCTAACACAACAGGAAAATCAAACTGGCTTCAAATCATAGTTAAAAACATTATTAATGATTCATTAACATAATGAGTAATAAAAGTTAAAGAATGTAAATGTTAAATTTTTTTATAAAATATGTGAAGGCCTTAAGACTACATCGAGAGGAAATGCCTTCCACACAATAGGTATTTTTGGTGAACCAAGCAACCTAGGTAGCCAAATGGCCTGCTTAGATAGGGGTCCCATGAGGGGGGCTTAAGCTCTATGGATTATGATCAAATTCAAAAGAAAAAAGAATAGAGGAGTAATAGTCATTTATTTAGTTATTTTTATTTGTCTGACCAATTATTTAGTTGTGATTTTACCCAATGACCAAATTAGTCATCTATTTAGTCATTTATACTTGTGAATTGCAAAAAATGAGAAGAATTTAGTCATTTTTAGTCACGTGACTAAAATTTTTAGTCATGTAATCATTTATTTTCCAAATTCTACTAGTGAACCCTTATTAGCCTTTAAACCCTTATCATGCATTAGCAGAATGTAAACATATAAAATAGTAATGCAAACACATCCAAATACATAAGAACACTAGATTCATGTGGAAAACCTAAGAAGGGAAAAACCACTATGAGGATTAGCTCACATATATATGAATTACAACATCAAATACAATTAGGCTCACTACCAAGGGCTCACTGCCCAGAAAAAGAAGAAATGCTCACTATCAAGTGGCTCACTGCCAAGAAGTAAGAATAATATAAAAAAATGTTACAAAGAGATTGACTATCTCAAGGTAATAGGAGAAATCCACCACTAAAAATTTATGCTATCCACAACCTTTGGCTCACTACCTCCAACAACTTCAAGCACATTGAAAATGTAGACCCCTCTACTCATAGCATTAGAGTCATAGGCATTAAGTTCACACTCAGATCACTACACTTGTTCAAATTTTCATCTTTCACACACCTTCTATAGATCCAAACACATCTCCAATAATTCACCTTGCTTATATATTACCATCCACAACCTAAACAATCTTAATTAGGTTGGACTTAATGAAATGTATGCATTCAAAGCATGCAACACCAAAATAGATAAAAACCAAACACTTCCATAGTGGAAATAAGTGAAGGAAGACTACACCAAGGGTTAAATAGAATCCAAATCCATATCGCCATGCTACTCAACACATCCACAATCTATGAGGTACCTCTGTAAATAGCGCTAGCACACTAGGTCAACCAAACTTGAACTAACACTACAAGCGACTACATACATTCTTCTCTAGGTCACGTGGACTAGATAGAAACACTCCATAAAAACCACACAACATCTTAGAATATTCCAACATCATTAGAATATTCTATAATTCTGTCACAACCACCTAAAACTGAAAACACCATCATTCTATGCAACTAGACACACTGCCACAAAACACAACTTACTAACCAACCTTGTGAAAAACATCAGCACTATAGATAATATAAGAATGTTCCCAAATGTGCAAGACAAGAAACCTTACTATGGAGGAATGTGGAGCAATCTCATTTCTCTTAGATAACCTTCTACACAAATAAACAAACTATCAAACACAACTTTCACTTTCGTACGATCCAGAACCTAAAACTCTAGATATCACACCTCTTAACACCTCTAATCATCATATCCAAATTGCAGAAGCATGTATTCAACCATAAAGAAATTTAGATCACCACATTGTACACTCTTTTATTCAAATTTTCTCAAAATCCCTTTGAAACCAAATGAACTTACTGCTCTTGGAAACCAAGTGAGCTTACTGCATTTGGAACCCAAGTGAACTTACTGCATTTGCAACTCTTATCCATTAAGACATCAATGATAACACTGATGAAAACATCACAACACCTTCTTTTCAAACCACAACACATCCATACTAGCATAAGTATTGACAACACTAATGACAGTGCTACCATCAACTCCAACACTAACAATCTCCAACAATCCCCATATTGTTGGCATCGATAACCAGTTGTTGACATCAATAAAAACATCAACAAAATACTTGCAACAATGTGGGGGAGTGTTGTATTTATTATTTAAAGGAAAACATGATAAATTATAAAATAACATGCTATGCTTGATGGCATTTTAATAAAATAGGAGTTTTATTAAAATTTGAAGGTAGTGAAGAATTCACTATATTTTTTTATAAATTTTCAAGGAAGTTTTCACACAAACACCAAATATAGAAAACCAAGGGTCTTCATCCATTAGACATAGAGTAGAAAATAGAAAATTCTATCAACATGATGTCTTAGATATTATCTATTTTAATTGTGTTCAAGTGGGATCTTGATGGCAACAATCACTGATAGGTTCAAGGGGTACTTCCCCTTATGGAGATCTAGGGCCAAGCACAAATATACAATTGAAAAGGCATTAGATCTCATGTGGATCAATAATTTTTAATACAATGTCCATAGATGAAACTAGAGAAAAATCAAACTAGAAATGCTAAAAAATAGTGCCCTCAAAAGAAAACCATGCTAACATGGAAGATGACCCTATAAAATTTAACCAACAAAGAAACTTGAAGAAGTAAAATGAAACAAAAAGGAAATAGAAACTATGGTAGCACAATGCTTCACCCTCAAAAAATACCATTTTACATAATTTTATCTAGCATAGACTAACATCATGTAGAATTTCGATTCTCTTAACTTAGCAAATACTTCTAAAATTTTCCAATAAGGAAAAATATATTTGTGGAAAAGAAAGTTACACCATGAAACAAAATATCCCTATTGCTCAAATATACTTTTTTTCCATGTGATTTTGATAAAGATTGATGGCTCATAAAATTATATAATGTTAATGAGGTAGGGACTTAGCAAATTTATTCCAAAAATATATAGAAGGGAAACTAATAACAAGTGGGAAGAGGTGGGTCCAAAGTTGATGGAACCTCTAAAAGAGAAGAAATTTACACCATCTAATCTTAAAGAAATAAATGGATTTGGGAAATATGTCTTCACTAATGAAGTAAGATATTGTCAAACAATGCCCATAGAAAGATATTTCTACCAATGTAAATAATTAAGGAGGAGAAAATACACACTATTAGATTACATACAAAGATCAATGGCTAGTGGGAGTTCATATTGTTGAGTAGGCATAGAATTACAAAAAATTCGACCAAGAAAAATATATTCATGGAAAATTAATGTCTACCAAAGAGATATCTCCCTTGAACTAAAAAATCCCCCACCAAGCAATAATAACTTAAATAGTGGAAATATGGTGGGATCAATGTTGTTATCATCTCCAAACTAATAGGAATCCACACTATTGGATCTTACAAAGATCAATAGCTCATGAGATATTTCAAAGTTAACAAGGCAGGGCCTCTCAAAAAAATCACCAAAGGTGAAATTAATTAAAAGATATTTGGTACCAAAGGATTATTTTTCATGAAGAAAATTAGTTCACCATAGAAGAAAATGAATCTATTGTTTAGAGAATATCCTACACTTGAAGAACATGGGTCTATGGAAAGACAATGAAGATCATGACTTGAACACTTAATAAAGTAAAGACCCAAAGCTATTCCTTCATAAAATGAACCACATGGTTCAAAAGGGAAGCTTAGATCCAATAAAATATAGTGTAAAATTTAGATGATGAGTTTCCATGAAAGTTAGACACTAAAAATTCACCAATGATGTAGAAGATTCATGGGGAAGAAAACCCAAATTGTGATGTATGCAACATACAAAAGATCATATATTGGAAATAATTTACTTATTTAACATACAAGTCCACCTTGATGAATAACCATCCACATAGTATGAATAATATGAGAGTAACCTACATTAAGTGTGACATTGAATACCAAGTCTATGAGGGAAAACATAGATCTACATCTAAGGAAGAAGTTATGGATTCACCATAAAGGAGTTAAATTCAAGAGGGAAACTTTCTAACATAGATATACATCTAACCACCTTTTGGTTTGAAGCAATCAATTGTGCTAATTATATTTAGAACATCATGCTCCATAAGGCATTGTAGAAGAAGACTCTCAAGAGGACTTGGTCCCATATCAAGCTTTATGTTTCCTTATTTATAGTATTTGGTAGTGAGGTTTGGGAATTAATCTTATATGGATGATGTAAGGAAATAGAGAAGAAGAGTCAAATTTTGATTTTTGTTAGCTATTGTGAGGACATGAAGGCTTATAGGTTATGTGATCATGTCACTAGGGATGTCTAATTACATATATATGTCTAGTTTAATGATTTTTTTACACCAATGGATTCCCCATCCCCTAATTCTTCCTCACTACCTACTCAACTTTTATCACTTGAGGGTTGAGGATTATATAGATGATGGTACCAATCCACCATGTCATTACAAACTCTTTTCCCCATTAGGCCTACACTAGTATTGAGGAGGTTCAACCTTTAGTTGGTGATCCCACATATTACTTTCACACTCATTCATAAAATTTAGGCATCAATATTTTGATTCATACACTTTCAATTGAACCTTAGAGGTTTTCATATGCTATAGGTATTCCAAAGTTGGATAGTACTATGTCTAAGGAGTATTCTTCTTTAAAGAAGAATCATACATGTGATCTTATACCTCTTTCCAAGGATAAATTTGGTTAGGTGTAAGGGTATGTAATATCCCACCCTTGATAGGATATTTAATTTCTAATTTTGCTCGATTAATTTTCAGTTTATTTGATGCTATATTTAATCAAACTAAGTGCATAACAAGATTGTTATAGATTCAACGATAAACAATATGTATTTTATTATAATTTCTGATTTTGATACAACAGCATGCATCAAGTATCAGAACACAATTTCTAGATATGTCGCGTATTGAACTAAACCCAAATATAATGCTATTAAGATATTTCTATGACTAATTTGTAGAGAATAACTACCCAAAAATACATATAAGACCTATGCATTCTAAAAAAGAAACCATCTATGAGCAGATTATTACTTCTATCGCCTATGTAAAGATACAATGACATTTATTGAGCATTACTTGCAAAGTGTTCACATTTACAATTCCCATATTAGCTACAATAGTGGATATTCATTGGTATGTATTTACAAATAGCTAACCACAATCCCAAACAACCTTCTAAATTAAATAGAGCAACTAAGCATGTATATAGGCACCCCTAATTACCACAAAAATTATGAATTTTACAGTACCAGGCAACAAGTAAAGTAGATCCCAGAATTAATCGGACCAAGTGGAATGGGAGTGTGATAGGAAAACTTTGTATCCATAAATGTGTTACAGTGACTAACACATGCCCAAAAATTTATACAACAAATTTTGTTTTGCATTTACAATAATTTCAAATTAAAGATATATCATTGAAATTCATTACAATCTGAGAACTCTAACCTAGGTTATGCATTGAGACTGAATATGGTTGTTAGCAGCTAAATGGAAAACTTTAACCATGGAATATGACAACATCTAGCTTCAACACCCTCCTGTAGCCTCACATCAACCTTAATCTAATTAGAAACTCCTCAAACAATGCTTAGGTTGGTAAACAAACTCACCTCTAGCTTAAAACCCTCTAACTGAAATCAAGAAATGATGATATTCTCAACCTCATATATCTCTATATCCTTGTATTCTATCAAACTTCCTAAATTTTCAAATCCCAGCTTTGAAGCTTTCTTTGTAAATCTCAGTTCAATCACAATCCATGCAATGGAATTCATCTACAAGCTTTGAAGATCTTTCACTTCAGACTGAAGAAATTCTAATTCAGGGATTTCATCCTCAAAAGTTTGATATTTTTAGACTTCCAAATTTTCAAAGAAACCTCCTTATCAAAATAAACTTCAAATAATGAATGAATGAAT